>SMJT01000008.1:2084556-3284556 GCA_004349715.1 Crucihimalaya himalaica | reverse complement strand
TGATATTATCAACAAGAATCAACAAGTGGACACTGGTAGTGTCTGCTAAACCCTCAAAAGTCAATAACAAATTTTGTATTATATATCTGGTTGACTATTTCAATAGGAAAGATATAATTTGAAGTTATATTAAGTTCGAAAACATGCAAACTATAGTGAACATACATAAGCCTTTTAATCTAATTAAGTCGTCTCTCAAAAACGTACGCCCTAAAATCTTGTAGTTCATTAATTAGTGATAAAATATCTGAAAAGTTTGACACTAGATCTCACAAACACACTAAAAACTTGGTGGTGAGTTTTGGTTCAACGATCTATATATCGGGTTATGGACACGATTTTGTTACTTTGTGATGCGAGAACGTACGAAAACCAAAATAGATATTTTGGCATTTGTTGTAGTCAAATATTGTGAGAAAATAATAGAGTAGAGACATACTGTACTTATAAAGTAGTAGTTGACGTGACATGGGAGAATACATAACATAATAATGGAAGATGAAAAATGGAGAGTGAAGAACGTGTGGGGTCGAGAGAAACAGCAGACAAGTGTGCGTGGACCATCACCGCTCTGTTTTGATGTTGTTGGTGAAGGTCGTGCCCTAACCGCAACCCCAAGCCGCCATTGCCGCTTACTTTAACACGTGGTGCTTCCCCATGTGATTTGTCTTTTACCGCTGCGTCGGCCGGCCCACAAATCGTTCTTCACTGTGTCTATATAAAGCCCAACAGCTTCCGTGGGGCTTGACCCGCAATTCTCGGGTCAAAAACTCTAATTCGTAATTGCCCAAAATATATGTAAAAACACTACTAGAACCGAAAACGAACCGAACCATAAACTGAACGAAGCACTTTATTAGCAAACCGATTAGTTGTACATCATATGATTATCCGCAGTGAATAAACCATGACGAAAAATGAATAATTTAAAAACTTAAAAGCCTAAGTTTCGATTATTTCTATCATATTCATAGAAGAGTTGACGATCCAAAGGTGTTTTCCCCACTGTAAGTAACATATAAGAAGCCGTCTTCGTCCTTCTTTTCTTCGTAGATGGTTGACATCATTGCTCCTGCAATTGAGTTTTCAAATTCCATATAAAGACTGACGTGTTTTTGTAATGGTGATTTAAGAGTTAACATGATGGATTTTAAGAGGAGTCATTACCGGTGGGAGGAAGAACATTATCAACAAATATGAAGATAGCTTTCTCTGAACTAAGTTGGATTCTTCTACGAATCACATACACAAACTGGCCAACCGTTAGATCCGCTGGGACGAGGTATCTGTTAAATGTATGTATCCAAAACTATGAATAAGCAAGAAAAACTCCAATGTTAATATAAAACTAAACAGGAACATACTTCATCTTGTTGATGTTTGGTATGTTACTTTTCTCTGCCTTCTCCACAATCACCTATAACAAAAGACACAATAAAAACATCTTATTTTTGAAACTCTTAAAGTCCTTCAAAAGAAACAAGAAACATCTATCAAAGTGTTCATTTTGCAAGATTTTAATCAATCAGTACTCTGGCCTCAGGATTCCACCCACACAAGAGCTTCTCAAATTACAAATTAGGTATGTTCCTACGAGGGTTAATTCCAACAAAACTAGGAAACAGAACCAAATCTTGAAACAAGTATTAGTACCGGGACTCGGTCAGGATACTTCTCTCTGATCCTTAAACCTTCAGCTTTCCTCTTTTCTGGATATTATCAATAATCAAGCAACAATCATATTTACTGATTTCATCCTAAAATTACGATCGAATTACTTAGAAGGAAAAAAAAAACAGCAAATATTTTATTATACCGAAATCATTGTCCTGCTTGAAGCTGATGCCTTCACTCATATTTATTCCTGAATCACCGATTCACCAAAAACCCTAGATTATACTGCTACCCACGTCGTAATCCACTTTATATCTGTTGGAATCGAACAAAATTATTTGAAGTAAAATCGGAGAAACTTACAGAGAGGAAGAGACTGTGTGAGTTGATTAGGTTAATAAACTTTGGAATTGAGTTCGTATGTATGATTGAATATCTCAAACTCGGACTGCGATCGTCACAGTTATATGTCTATATATAAACGATTCGTGTTTATTCCAATTAGAACCCAAAATAATCCTTCAATGGACCTTTTTATATTATGGGCTTTAACATAAACACCTTGATTGAATATCTCAAACTCGGACCAAAAATAAACGATAAAGACCAAAAATCAAGGTGGTTTTATTCCCTAAGTCAAATGTAAAAGCAAGGGTAAAAACGTCTTTTGCAAGAGACAGTTACAGAAGTCAACAAGTGTTGCAGTTTCTTAAGGGCAAAGAGTTATCACTTATCAGATCGGTAGATATCAGAATCACAAATTCTATTTAAAGGCCCTTCTGGAATTTTAGGAGGAATTAGCAAAAAGAAACGATGGGAGAAGAAGAAAAAAAACCTAAAATTGAGATTCTTGATATTAACATTGGGGAATGGAGGAAGCTTAGCCCGCCTCCTTACAAGATTGAAGCGACAAGGAAGTCGATCGGCGTGCGTGAATGGTTCCATCTACTGGTTAAACTATACTGAACAATATAGTATACTAGCTTTTGATATTCACACTGAAGAGTTCCGGGATCTCGCTGTACTTCGGCCGCCTAGGTACTCGTTTTTAATTCAGATAGTTAACCTTGAAGACCGTTTAGCCATTGCCGACCCACGTATTAGTCATGACTGGACACTAGAGATATGGATCATGGATGCACAAGAAGAAACATGGACAATGATTTACTCCATTCGTTTAGTCCATAGAGTTATTTGCACAAAATTTTTGACTAGGTGGTTCAGGCCCATGGCTGTTTCTAAGCGAGGGAATCTTTTCTTTTATGACAGTGACAAGAGGTTGTTCAAATATTATCCGAAGATAGACTGCCTTATTTGCATCTCTCCAGATATTTGTGTTATAACTCCTTTCGTCGAAAATTTAGTCTCACTTGGTTTAAAAGAAGGATGTGTTCCGAGAATCAGCACATCTAGGTACCACTATGGACTTAGCTATTTACGAGAAGCAGGATGTGTTCCGAATGGGTACCTATCCCGGATCATATCTAGTATTGTTGGGCGGAAGCATTGCTGATCCCAAATATTTTGCTTACCTCTACTCTATTGTCTCTAGTTGTTTTTGGTTATAGATAAAAATATTCTACTTGAATAGCGGTTGGTTACTTATCCGGTCACCACCGTTATATGTGGTTCCGCTTATGTCTACATCCTTACTATTTTATATTTATTCTCATACGCTTTTTCACGATCTATTAACATTTTGAATTGATGCAACCGGAATCTCGCATTGTTTCTGATAAACACAATGCTTCGTTTGTTCACTTGTTGTGCATAATTTTGTAGTTGCATGCAGGTGCAAGACTTCACGACGTTAATTGATCAAGCAATCACAGCGTGATCATTGATGATTACAAAACACGATCGGGTTGAAAGAAACCTAACCTCTTTGGAATGGACCAGACTTCTTTCTTTGTTCCCCGTTATCCCATAGTTTCCAATCCCGCCAAACTCAAGACTGACTTCTTCGCCTAATTTCTCATGTATCCGGTCGATTCGGGTTTATTCCAATTAAAACTTGAAATTATTTTTAATGGGCCTTTATATTATGGGCTTTAACATAAACACTTGATGCGCCCAGCTAGTCCCATCTGAATTTCGAGAACCACTTTTTCCAGCGAGACTTGGCTAAAACGTCACAACAATTTCAAACCTTTGGAAGCGAACTTATCTTAGTTCTCATGATAACTCATGATAAGACGTGGTTAGGTAGCAGATGTTTGGATTGATTCCGTTTCTATCCTAATCAATTCTTATTTAGAGTTTAGGATCCATGTAAATACTAATTTATTTGGTTATAGAATCCATTCAGATATTTTTCTAGTATGTTCGAATGTTTTTTTCTGAGTATTTTTTGATATTTCGATATTTTTGATTATGTAGTCTTAAATTATTTTTTGGATTTTTTTTTGACATCAATTAATATTTTTTTGTGTATATATATTTGTATTTTGGATATTTTCGGATATCCAAAATATTTTGGTTCATTGAAATATTTTAAAATTTTGGTTCAGTTGTTTATTTGATTATAGTTCGATATTTTAGGTTTGGTTTATTTACCCGGCACTAGACGTGGTCGTAGTGGAACAAAGATAGGACTAGACGTGGTCGAAGTGGAACACAAATAAGACATGACCGTTAATCTACATGTCATATAACCCATGTAAACACGTTAGATGCATGGGCAAGAGCTAAAGTCGATCCTGGTATTTAATGGGCTATAAGTAAGAAATCTCTTCTAATTCGCAGTTTAAAACTCTAATCGATTCATTTAAAAGTATGATTGACGAGATAAGTGGCACCTTAAACATCAGGGCTTGTACTGCGATTCATCTTCTTGTCAACTATGGCTGGAATAAAGAGGCTTTAATTGTTGACTTTAGATCAACAATCATTCTTAACCCTTTACTTCAGCGATGTACTGTAGAGTATGTGAATGTTTACGAAGAGATGACCTATTGTTCTTGCTGCAACGGTTTTTTTAATTGTACTCTTCTGAACTACGAGCATTACGTTTGTATCCAATGCATATCAGGTTAGTATTTTGTACGAATCTTGTTCTGGTTTTTAGCTTGTTTTTGAATTAATATTCTTATTTTTTTTAGGAACTGTGACAGCACAAATAAAAAATGGTATCTTTCTGATCTGTCATTCGGCTGGCTGTGAGTTTTACATGAACTATGTTGGATAAACTTCAACTTTATCATGTAGCTTAAGATATGTCTAACAAGTTGGTTAGATAAAGATGAGCTTAAGATAAGTATGATAGGATTAGGAGTTATCTAGTCCTACTTGGAATATGATTAGCAAAAGTGTGTTAAGCTTATAAATATCATTGTTGAGTTGTGACAATTGATATGGAGAAAAGTTAAGAGCTTTTGAGACTTTAGTTTTGAGAGAGTTTCTAAATATTAATAAAGAGACTTATTCTTTATACAAAAGCTAAGAACACTTATTCTAAATACCTTATTTGGAGAAAGATCCCACATCATAAATATGGAAAGGGACTAAGTGATATATAAGGAACATGGGCCACTCCACTCGTTGCCAATTGGTTTTGAGTTGGAAGCCCATGAAACTTAACATGGTATCAGAGCCCGAACACACGCTGACCTATTAATCTGGCCCGGAATGTGGTTCGATCACCCCCACTAATTGATTGTTCAAATGAAGGCTCAATTCTCGAGATAGCTATAATAGCATTATCTCGAGGGGGCGTGATGGATTCTGTCGAGATTAATAGCTAAAAGAGCCATTAATCTCGAGGGGGCGTGTGGAGAAAGATCCCACATCAAAAATATGGAAAAAGACTAAGTGATATATAAGGGACATGGACCATTCCACTCATTGCCAATTGGTTTTGAGTTGGAAACCCATGAAACTTAACAAACTACACCAACTTGCCCATGAATGCTCGCACCTATTATCTACTATCTTTGTTGTTTGATTATGAGAAGAAACTTATTAGTGAGAGAACCCTGTTTACCACGACGTGAATTGATCAAGCAATCAAAGCGTGATCATTGATGATGATCACAAAACACGATCGAACTGATAGAACCCTGTTTGTTGTTTGATTATGAGAAGAAACTTATTAGTGAGAGAACCCTGTTTACCACGACGTGAATTGATCAAGCAATCAAAGCGTGATCATTGATGATGATTACAAAACACGATCGAACTGATAGAAACCTAACCTCTTTGGAATGGACAAGACATTCGAGGTGGTCTCAACTAACTCTCTAAAAACAGACATACACAATCGATAAATAAACAATAGCTTCTTTCTTTGTTTCCCGACCAAACTCAAGACTGATTCTTCGCCTAATTTCTCAAGTATCCGATCGATTCGGGTTTATTCCAATTAGAACCCGAAATAATTTTTTAATGGACCTTTATATTATAGGCTTTAACATAAACACTTGATGCGCCCAGCTAGTCCCACCTGAATTTCGAGAACCATTTTTTCCCATTATTTCGGCCGGACTTAGATGAACCGTCGCAACAATTTTAAAAAGTTGTCACTGCGATTTTCCTAAATATCCAGTAATCATTTTAAACTAAAATTAATCATTACACAGCATGACTGGGTACTGAAGGTAGATCAAATATTTTGCAAATTATGGATAGGATGTCAATTTCAAGAATCGGGAATAGCATTCAAATAAAAAAGGGGTATTTCGTGTAATTAAAGTACTTTTAAATAAATAAATAAAATATATATATATATGGATAATTTATCGGATTTGAGTAACTTTAATACCAAAAAAATAATTTCATAAATTTACCGTACGGATAAAACAAAATTTTCTAGCTTTTAAGTTACTGAAATTAAATTTCTATTTTTTTTTCTTTTTTAGGTTTTGTTCTGGTTTGAGGTTTTACCTCTGTTCCGAAACTTGGTTATTAATAATTGATGCCAAAAATAAAATTTCTGATAATTGTTACGATTCTAGACCAATATATACATTAGTTCACAGACTCATAGCTTACGTATCGTAACATATATGGTTATCAGATAAGTTAGAGGAACTCCGTGTTGATTGACTTGTAGTCCCATGCGGCGGTCGGATTTGTTCGTCTAATTATTGTTTGTCAATTGTTTCTAGACTTTAATATTATAAATAATTTTAGGGTTACCTCTGTGTCACTCACTAATATGATACAGTTTAATCAGATAATTAACGTTGATACTAAATGGTTGTGTTGGTTGTTGTATTGACAATTTGTAAGATCATTACGATCTATCGCTATCTTTATTTTTTGTTTCCTTTCCGCCGTAACTTTATTTATCTCAAAGCGAGACAAATATTGTTGTTTGTGATGTAATGTGCCTCCTAAGTCTTGATAATCAATAATCAAACCAACCCAAATTTGACATGCTTTGTTATATAAAACGACATTACGTTGTCTTGTTTGGTGATTGTGACTTGGATATGATCTGATATGACCTGATTCGAATAAGTTAAACCCCCTTAAAATTTCTGAACGTACAAAGTGAAATCTTAAATAAGAGAACCCGTGAATCGGGAGATCAGCATAGAAGACTATCGTTTATCTTGGGAAATTAGTAAATATATGATGGAAGTGAGTTGCAAATATGACATATTGACATGTGTGATTAACTAACAAAAAACAAACAAACTACTTTTTGGGTAAGATTATAATCATAGCTTTATTTCGATATTTTCAAGTGAAAAAAGATGGGTATGAGCGGGGAGAGTTACTGAAGTAAATCTTGATTTTCTAATGCATTGTGAAACCGAATAACGAGTAATGTATGCATGTAACACACGGTCGACGTGTCCCTCCTTTAGCCATTTATCCACCTATAGATTGAGTAGATTAATCTAATTAAGCAATTTGGTATATCTTAATCCTAGAACATAAGAAAAGCAGAAAGAAATAGTTTAATAGAATACAATACATATTACAAGGTGGTGGAAATTCACATGGAGCTTCTTGTTTGTCTTGGAGAAAAAAAACATGTCTCCCATTATTAGAATGTCCAGTTACAATGATTTTGTTTTTATATTGTTTTGGTTTTAAAATATAGAAATATGTTTAGTGCAGTCACATAAGCATTGTCTCCCTTTCATTCACACACAAACCACCAAATGTTCCAACCATAACCAGCGACACATCTTTTATTTGATTTCCTTAGGTTTCCTCTATTACATCTTAAGTATTTTAAGTTTGTAAACAAAATTTTACTTTTTGAGTAGTTAAACACTGGTTTATATTTTGTTGGTTATAGACTCATAGGCGGAGACTATACAGTATAGTTAAATAAAATTTTGAAAATGACATTTCTTTCTTTAGTAGTATGCTGGTTTCAAACTAGTTATATTTTTTAAATGTCGTGAAATAAAAGGTAATCATTTTTAATTGTTCTATTTTATCATTAAATGAAAATTTATTATTGATGGTATTTTTAGTTAGTGAAATCACGTTTTTAAAAATTTAAAACTCTAAAATTACATATAATTGATGAATAAAATATTTTATAGATTAGTGATATATAACAAAATGGTGGAAAATATATTGATTTTTTAACAAACTCGTGTAAACATCAACCAAAATAGGCTTAAGATTTGCCATAACTTTTATTGACTGTGTAGAGGGCACTATCTCTAACAAGTCTCCATCTTAGAGCCAAGATATGTAATTTTTAAAATTATCTAGACTAGAGCCACCCGATCCTGGTCCGAGTCAGGCCATGCCAGCTTAAGCGTCAGGTTCAGTTTAAAAGAACCAGGCATCAAAGCCAACTGCTGCAAGAGCTACATTACATTACCTTACTGTATTACCCTTCTTTCACGTTGAGCATGTTCTTGTAAATCAGGGGTAATAATGGAAAACAATTATAGACAATAAGCCATCTGCGTCAAATTAACCTTTTGCTCTGCAACCTCGGTATATGTTTTAGATTTTTTTAATTTTTATAGTGTTTCTGTTTGATTTTTTGTTTGTTAACGCGCCTTACTATTTTTTTTACTGTTGTTGAATACATCATTCAATCAACTAATAACACCATTTCTGTTTTTTTTCCCCATAATTTGGATTACAAAATTCAGTTTTTTTTTTGTGTGTCAAAAAAAAATCAACTAATAACACCATTTTTTATTTTTTTTGCATAGTTTGGATTACAAAATTCAGTTTTTTTTTTCTTTCCGATTCTTTATTTTGCTAGATATACACTAGACAATCCTATATTTTTAATTAATTGAGTAAATGACTTTGACTAAAATTTTAAAATGTAAACAAAGTTTTGGTTCATTTCTATTGACTTTCAAATTACATAGTAAGTATTTTAAACCAACATTTTTTAAGTAAACAAATCTTTAGATTCATCATCATTTAACTCTCGAATTAGTAATATAATTTGCGTAATTAAGTACACTAGATAATCCTATATTTTTAATTAATTGAGTAAATGACTTTGACTAAATTTTTTTTAAAATGTAAACAAAGTTTTGGTTCACTTCTATTGACTTTCAAATTACATAGTAAGTATTTTAAACCAACATTTTTAAGTAAACAAATCTTTAGATTCATCATCATTTAACTCTCGAATTAGTAATATAATTTGCGTAAATTTTCTTAAAAGTATTATTACTTTTATATCTAATAGCACGCATATAATCAGAAAACTGAAAACATGTTATGGTGTATATTTATTCACGCCAATAACACAATTGTTTACAAGATACAAGGCTATTTTATAAATTCAAACAGTTTTGTGGAAGACATTGATTTTTTTTTTTGCCAATCTGCATAAAATCAGCGTTTCCTTATTTAACATGTTGGCATCATAGTAATTTAGTTGATTTATGCTCAAAATTAGGTAGACTATCTATCTAGTTTCATTGATAGATGGTTTGGACTAAAATAATCAAAGCATAACAAGGTAATAATGGGAAATCAAAGGTTAAATATGTAGCAATGTGTAACAAATTAGATTAGATTTATAAACATTATAGCCAAATATCAAAGAGAAAGACAAACGAAAGTACTAGTGTCTCTAGGAGAGTAAGAGTAACGCGCCTGTAAGTGGGAGTAGGCTTAGAAACGAGGGGATATAAAATGAGGTACAGATGTAGATAAGTAAATCTACAGACACAAGGCACCACACACACACAGCAAAAACCAAATCCTTTACCCAAAGAAAAAAATAAAAAAGAGAGCATTTTTTTGATGAAGATCATCACTTTGGAATGTTGTTGCAATCATCGAGAGTCAATATTCAAAAGCAAAGAGAAGAAAGATTGTTATTAGCACCGAGTGAGAGATAATGTGGGCGCCAATTTCAATTTCAAGCTTTCATCTTCGTTCTGAGATCTAGGGTTTTTCTGGGTTTCTTTGTTTTCACTCTAAATTAAGTCTCTCTCTTTCGTCTAAGATTGGTCATGCCCCTGCCCTTTGAGCAATTTCAAGGGAAGGGGGTTCTGGGTTTCTTTGATTCTTTTTCTTCTTCTTCTCCGGAATACAAAATCTGGGAGAATCCTGAGAAACTTCATGGACGAGTAGTAGAAGAAGAAGATCTCTGCTTTGTTGTTAACAATGGTGGTCTCTCGGAGGCGACCTCTGTTTTAGACTCTGTTCGAAGTCCAAGCCCTTTCGTTTCTTCTTCAACCACAACGCTGTCTTCCTCTCACGGTGGTCCCAGCGGCGGCGGCGGCGCTGCTGCTGCCTTTCCCGGCGCCGATGGGAAATGCGACCAAATGGGTTTCGAGGATCTCGATGGTGTTCTCTCCGGTGGCTCGCCGGGACAAGAACAGAGTATTCTTAGATTAATCATGGCTGGTGATGTAGTGGATCCAGGTTCTGAGTTTGTAGGTTTCGCCACCGGTTCTGGATCCGACCCGGTTATTGATAATCCTAACCCACTCTTTGGCTATGGCTTCCCTTTTCACGA
Source organism: Crucihimalaya himalaica (assembly GCA_004349715.1). Lineage (NCBI taxonomy): Eukaryota > Viridiplantae > Streptophyta > Magnoliopsida > Brassicales > Brassicaceae > Crucihimalaya > Crucihimalaya himalaica. Next base: position 3,274,028 of record SMJT01000008.1, on the reverse strand, counting down.
CGCACCGGAAGAAGAGAAGTTTCAGATATCAACGAACCCTGATATTCTGATAAACTCAAATCCTGGTTTTTTCTCGGATCCTCCTCCGGCTAAACGGCTCAATTCGGGTCAACCCGGATCTCAACATCACCAACAGTGGGTTTTCCCATTCTCGGATCCGGGACACGAATCTCACGACACGTTTCTCACGCCGCCGAAAATAGCCGGAGAAGACGAAAACGATCAAGACCAGTCAACGTTTATCATCGACCAGCTATTCTCAGCGGCGGCGGAGCTAATCGGAACCACCACAAACGGCGGAGATATCAATCCCATTCTCGCGCAAGGGATATTGGCGCGGCTCAATCACAACCTTAACAACAACGACACTAACAACAATCCTAAACCTCCGTTTCATAGAGCAGCTTCGTATATAATCGAAGCTCTTCACTCTCTCCTTCAAGACTCATCACCACCGTCTCTCACTCCTCAAAACCTAATCTTACGAATCGCAGCTTACAGAGCTTTCTCAGAAACGTCACCGTTTCTTCAATTCGTCAACTTCACAGCAAACCAAACGATTCTTGAGTCCGTTGAAGGGTTTGATCGGATTCACATTGTTGATTTCGATATCGGTTACGGAGGTCAATGGGCGTCTCTGATTCAAGAACTCGCCGGAAAAAGAAACAGATCTTCATCACCTCCGTCGCTAAAGATTACAGCTTTTGCTTCTCCTTCAACTGTTACTGACGAATTCGAGCTCCGGTTCACAGAAGAAAATCTCAGAAATTTCGCCGGAGAAACCGGTGTCTCCTTCGAAATCGAGCTCTTGAACATGGGGATTCTCTTGAATCCAACTTATTGGCCTCTCTCTCTATTCCGATCATCGGAGAAAGAAGCAACCGTTGTTAATCTACCAATCAGCTCCATTGTCTCCGGTCACCTCCCGTTGGTAATTCGTTTCCTCAAACAAATCTCTCCAAACGTCGTCGTTTGCTCAGACAGAAGCTGCGACCGTAACAACGACACACCGTTCCCTAACGGTGTGATAAACGCGCTTCAGTACTACACAACTCTGCTCGAGTCTCTCGACTCGAATAATGCGGAAGCTGCTACCAATATTGAGAGGTTTTGTGTGCAACCGTCCATACAGAAACTGTTGACGAATCGTTACCGTTGGATGGAGAGATCGCCACCGTGGAGAAGCTTATTTGGGCAATGTGGGTTTTCTCCGGTGACGCTGAGTCAGACGGCGGAGACACAAGCGGAGTATTTGTTGCAGAGGAATCCGATGAGAGGGTTTCACTTGGAGAAGAGACAGTCGTCGTCGTCGTCACTTGTCTTGTGTTGGCAGAGGAAAGAACTTGTTGCTGTCTCAGCTTGGAAATGTTAAGAGAAATATTAATTAAAAGAAAAATGATATTTCAGGGTTTTGTTTTTCTTTTTAGCTTTTTAATTTGGGTTATAATCATGTTTTAATGTGTTCTTTAGTCTTTGATTGTGATGTTAACCAATCAAATGATATATATAATATCCTTTTGTTAGTCTTTCTTCTCCCCTTTTTATATTTCTCCAAATGAAAATATTGATCCTTTATACTACATTATATCATTCACTAGATATGTTCGTTAGAAACATCAAATTTGACCATGTTACACTATTACTGTACGTACAAATTTCATTTTAGTAAACTGATTGTAAACATTTTATGAGATTCTGAAAAATATATATATATATATATATATATTATCCAATTCTAGTATTTTGTATCCTATAATTAGCATCAATTATTAACTTGTGTTTTGGGTTAATGTCGTAAACGATGAGATAACTTGTGTAAAGAGATTGCGTAATACGAGATTTTGTCAGTGTAATCAATCACATGGTCCTCGCAGCATAGCTGCTTAGATTAATATAATTACAATGTTACCACTTTAAATCTCAATAATCAACCATTTGAGTAAGATTCTGCAGTGAAATTGTGAAAGTAACATTCTTTATTTTATTGAATTGGATAACAAAATCCACCCGTCTTTCCTCTTCCCAATCATTTCTTAATTTTTGCCTCTTTATTAGTATCATTGATTTTTGATTATTCATTAATAATATAGTTCCCTTTTCCATTCAGATTTTTTTTATTACTCCCTAAAAAAAGGTCGGCTTGGGAACAACGCATTCATCAACATCCCCACATGATTTGAGTCTTTTTTTTTTCTTTAATCCATTATCTGGAAAACAATATGATTTTTTTTTACTTTTTGGAAAGTATTGAAGAATGAATCTCTAAATCAATTCCAGACGCCCCCAGTTTCATTACCAGTCAGACAACACAAAAGCAACGGCCCGACAATTCCCCTAATGAACCAGTTACTCCCATTGAAGCAAAAATTGCATACCGGTTCAATCAAACAACAAACCGGAGGCTAATCTCAGTATTTCTGCAGCCACATCACCATCATTGCTATAACTTCTTTTGAACTTCACTCTCGGGGAAGGAAAAAGTCGCACCGGCTTTGTAAGTTTTCTTGACGCTATAATGAGTTCTTGAGGATGCACCATAGAATCAAACTCCATGAAGTCTTACGAACGAGTAGGCTAATGCACCTGTGAAAATGTAACTATCAACCCTGTCCAATATTCCACCTGCAATTACATAAGATCTGTGAGAGAGGCATTGATAGACAAAATCCGGTCAGATTTACCGGATTATTACCATGTCCAGGGATGAGTGAGCCGGAGTCTTTGACACCCGCATCACGTTTGATCATCGACTCAGTTAAGTCACCAAAGACCGATCCGAAGAAGTTAAGAACTCCAAAAGCTATAGTGCTGTTTAGATAGAACCAGTCGGAATAAAGACATTATGATTTAATAGGCTTTGGGAATTCGATCGGATTTGAGTACCTGACGAGAGATTGAGGCCAAGACAAAGATTTGGACAGTAAAATAGTAATGGAAATACAACCAACAAGTCCTGCAAGAGCTCCTTCCCATGTCTTCTTTGGACTAATGCTAATAAGAGGAGTTTTACCAAATGCCTGCAATTTTAGTTGATTAACTTCAGGCGGGGGAAATTATTGCAAGACTATATATGCACTGGAAGGTCGACAATACTAAATTTGTAGTTCTTTTTATCGAATACCCTGAACAGTACTCATCCTTAATTTGACAAAACGAATGCTGAAAAATAAGAGAGTTGTGGAGAAAGGTCTAAACTTTATAAACCAATGCAAAAAACTACAAATCTTCAAAAAAGTTTAAACAGGCTATCTATAAGAAAATCTGATATTATTGAAAACCCTTAAACCAACTAGAGTAGAAAAGATAATGTAATTGTCTTTAGATCTAATCTTCATTAGAGACATACCTTGCCACCGAGAAAAGCAAACGTGTCTGAGGCAATTATACCGCAGAATGAAATCAATATAGCAACAAGTCCAACTGTCCAATGTGCTTGGCCACCAAGAATAATTGGCCAGCCTCTTCCAATTCCTATAGGAAATTAAACTGCTCAGGAGATTTAGTCTTTGATTACTTAACGAATCAAAGCTAAGAAGGATGATAATAATAATAATAATAATGGAGTGCTTGCCGGTGTTTAGAACAGGAGCAGTAAGACCACAACGTAGCTTAACCCAGAAACAAGGAAGATATCCACAGTAAAACAGCCCAAACATCGTACTACTCAGCTGAGAAAAACGCGGGTTTCCTCTCTGTAACAACAATGCCATTGCAACAACAAATGCTGCTGATGTCACCGATATATCTATATGACCAAAATACCTAAAAACAACATTCATAAGAACAACAAAACTTTCATCAGAATAAGAGAAAGGATCCCAAGCTTTAAGGTTTTTGCTGACTGAAACTACTCACAATGTAAGTATGGGCATAAGGGCACATATAATCGAGCAGACTCTAGAAAGATATCGTGGAGGAGGTGTCATTCCTTGAGCAATTCCTTTACTTCTCACCAGTTCGAAGTATTCTCGGGCACTTAGAAGAACCGCAGCTGCTAATGCTACTGTGAAAACCCATCCTCCAGCTAATACAATACCTCCTACAGACAATCCAATTCCTAGACCGAAAATTACTCTTTTCTTAAACTGGCTTCTAGATTTCTGCTTCTGATCATCTACACTCGAATCATCTTCAATACTTTGCAATTCTTGATCTCTGTTGAGTTCCTAAACAGAAGGGAGTTGCAGCAATGCCATGATAAGTTTCTCAGCATTTCATAGTAATCCAAAAGAACAATTCTTTACCGAAATTCCAGTAAAACCTCAAGTCCTTAACACGAGTCTTAGTACTATTAAGCTAACACCATCGGGGAATTTTACAACTAGGATAAAAGTGTCTATCTTCTGATAAATCTTCTTTCTCTCCTACTCAGACGCACTCTATAGAGCATTAACAGATTGAAGGAGGTAAGAAAGAGGAGTAAAGTTACCTCCTTTGAGTTGCCATCATCACCTATTTGATTTGATTCAGCTCGAGTAACGGCCGTGATAACACGCCGGTTAACAGGAATACGACTAAAGCGAGAATGAGACAATGCTTTGGAATGGGCGAGACCTAAATTCGAATACTTTTGGGAGAAATGGGGAAGAATTAGAGATTTTCTTGGAGAGGAACGGCAAGGACATGTATAGAGAGAGCTCAATGAGAGCGGTACAGGCTTATACCTACAGACTTCAACAAAAGGCGCCATTGAAGTCCGAAATCAGAAAGGAAAATCAAAACCCTAAAGATGGTATAAAGGACAAGTCTTTACGATAACGGAATCCTCCGCATCATGAAAGGAGGGATTTTTATGATTGTGTGATTCGGTGAATCTAATCGGAGCTTATAAGTTTTGTACGGTGGAGATACTAATGGAGAAGTGGTGGTGGACCTGATGGTACGACGAGAGATGATCTGAACTCCACGCGCCTCTGATGCCGCGTTGATAACTCTCCCTTCTCGGTTAGAGTGTTATTGCCGCGAATAGTTAAACCCGAAGTCTCTGGCTACCAAGGAAGGTTTCAGTTCCTCGCAACTACACATCAGGGGCAAGGATAATAATTGAAAAAAAAAGGATAAGAAAATAAACCTAAACTCAGTCGACCACGGAGGAAGAAAAGGTGGAAAGGCAATTTCCAAGATGGGAAGTAGAACGAACACGACGAGCAAATGTCCGGTGGCATGAAGCTAAGATCTCCACATATTGTACCCCAGGTGGAGGCAGCCACCTTTTAGTTTCCGCCGGATTTCGATTTTTTAAAATTTTTTATTTTATTGGCTTCAGTCTACTTCGTTTTTAAATGATGAAATTTGAGTTAAGAAAGATAAGAATTAGTGGAGAAAGAACCCACGCAAAGTCATTGCATTACAAAAGTTGAAAACAAAGCAAACTGAGTTATGAAACACAAATCTTCTAGGGCACCTTTTTAGGCGAAATTGACATAATACAGAAAATAAAAAATTTGTCCGACTGAGAAAGTTAAAAAGTCTTTTTTTTTCTTCCTTCCTTCGTGGCGGTGAGGAATTAAATTCAGGTGGGATGGTTTATGTCCTCTTCATAATGTATCCCAAAATTAGACCGATGAGTCCGACCAGAAGAACGTACATGAAAGGGATACCACCAGTTTGGCTCTTATTGCTCTCACGCCTTAACAGATCCTGAACATCAAACCAAAATCTTTGTCAGAAAACAATCTCAAGATTCTAAACTAAGCTTGTGAAGACTGGTTTTGATTGATGGTATGATAACGGTAAATCAACCATTATGATGGGGATTTAACTCTACAGGTAAGATTCAAAGAACAATTTTGATGTTAAATGATGGAGAAAAAAGTTTTGATAAGATCAAGGCTGGCCAATGTAAATGATAAGTTCAAGCATCTATTCTTAAAAACATGTAAAAACACTACAAACGGTTGCTCGTAGTTGCCAATCATCAAAGTAATATTTTCGTTCCAAAAACAACAGCGAGGAGGATAGATTCAGAGATGAAAAGGATTCAAGTGGAAGTTCTTTTACCAGTTCTCTTTGAAGTCTGTTGTTCAGTTGAATGGCAGATTGTTTTTCCTCGGTTAGCTTTGTGATGAGAGCCCTCGCCTGAAATCACTCAAAATTCAGCTGTAATAGAAATATTGTAAAAGGATTTGGTGCACAAAAAGTAATGGAAGGCTTGAGCACTGAACAGGCTTCTAAAAATGTAATGAACCTTTTAAGTAATCAACATGAAGAAAGATTCTCCACCTAATAAATCAGCCTAAAAGGAAACTTTCCAATAAAGTTACTTAAAGGAAACTTTTAAGTAACTAACCGGTTTTTGACAGAGCAAAAGCAAAAGATAATAGTAACACATGGTTATGACGGTTACAGGCTTAGAAGAATTGTGAAAATACCTCGGATGTGTTTTCTTGAGGTTCAGCTTTGTCCACGCTAAATCTCTGAAACTAAAATTAAACACAAAAATACATGAATATCTGCACAAAAATAAATGTCTACCGGACTCCAACCTAAACTTAAGTTAGCATTTACTTACCGAAAACTCAGAACCATGTCCGTTATCTGAGACAGAAGCCCTTGGTGAAGAACCCTCTTCTGATCCCTCATGAACCGGTGATGGTGGTCGTGGTGGAGCAACATAAGTAACTCTCAGCTTAGTCTCCTCAACTAGATGTCCAGCTTCTTTGCTAAACTGCAAAGTTTCATTACAAGTAAAAAGAAACAACTGCTTTAAGAAACCAAAACCAAACAGTAAATAATCCATATCAATTCAACAATGGCATGTAATCTAGTACCATCTCAGGAGTAACTTCCTTGGCCGTGACACCAGGACTAGCAATTACACCTTGAAGCAGAAACTTATCCTTGCACTGCATATCGGAAGGAGCTTCCTTTTGAGCTTGCATGGTCACTAGATCAAAACCAGACAAAGAATTCATCAAATTTCTAATCCATGAACCAATATGGCAAATTGAAATTTAACAAAACATACAAATCCATCCCGAGAGAAGATGGATCAGAAAACGGACCAAGGACTTCACAAGTAGACCTCGGAAGAACAACTCCAGTGTTAGGCCTAACGCAATACTTCTTCGGATTCGTCGTCTTAACCTAAAAGAAACAACGAAGAGAAGCCTCAGATACACGAGAGATAATAACAACAATTTCTCGATTCCAAAATCCGAAAATTCAAAAGTCTAAATAAAGGAATAATCACCTTAAAGGCCACATTATTGTCAGTCTTGTTCGTCAAATACAGAGAGCAAGAGATCTGCTTCTTCAATTCAACTATAATCAAATCAGAGAAGAAAATTACGAAAATCGTTAACACCGTAACTCAGAAATAGCCTAGATCTGGGGAGAGAAGACATGCGAAACACCGAAAGAGTCCAAAAATAAGCTTACAAGGGAATTGAAGGTCGAGCGGCTCGACGGTGAGAAGCTCGCTGTTACTCATCCCGATCAGATCGCCGGAGATTCAAATCAATATTCCGTAAAAACGACAAAAAGTTTCCCGGCGATTAGATTCGCCCCGTGACGCCGTCTCCGGTTCAAGAGCAGTCGCCGATCGAGAAAGAGAGAGGGAGCTAATGAAGAGAGTGGGGACATCGCTATTTGTCTTGTTCATTTCTCAAGGGTAGTATTGTCTTTTTACTTAGAAGTGAACAAAACGCAAACGCGCTCTAATCGCAAACGCATTGAAATAAATTAACGACAACCAACACCTAACTTAAGGAGAGGGAAATATAGAATTTGTGATCATAAAGAATATGTTTTTATTACTGACACTGTTACCAACTCACCAATACCAAAAGCTAGACAGTAAAGACAACTCGCACTGAAATGAATAACATAACATACCTAACTAAAAAAACGAATAATATAGATATGATCACAAGAATATGTTTTTATCATTATCACCAACGCACGAATAGTAAAAGCTATACAGTGAAGTAACAGTAACATATATTTAGTCTGACTTGACTTTAAAAACTAAACGAAGAAACATCTATCCGTCTTTACTTAGAAGCAACACATTGTGGTTGCTGACTTGTTGTTCTAGATGCAAAACCAGCAAACCAAGCAACTCTCATGAGTTGCATTCCCAAGATCAATACCCACCAAGAGACAAGCCCACGAAGCATATGAACCACCCAAACCGGTGCGCTGACCTCTGCACTGAGTTTCAAACCTCTCATCAATTGCAGGACACGGTAAGCCTCGTAGACAACTGGTGTGACTAGCCAGACCGGAGATTGCCAGTGCCATGTTAGGATCTCTGTTAATGTCTGAACAGCGAGGAGAATGAAGTACGGGAAGAGGAGAACAGCGGACGAGAGGAAAGGAAGCTCGGGTTGCAGAGAAGCGAGTAGGCCGGATTGGGATCCGAAGAGAAGTAGCGTTGGGACGAGAAACCCGGTTATGAGTGAAAAAATGTTCCAGAACTTGTAACTAAATGGTGGTTTGCTGTTGCAGGACTGTGATGGATCTTTAGGACGTGCACAAGAATCAGCCATTAAGAGGAAAAGTGTTGCTCCGAGGTTGAAAATGCAATCTAGACCGATCAAGGAAAGTAGACTGACCACGTTGGAACCGAGGAAAACCGATGACAACGGAAGCCACAAAGTAGGCGCCATACCGCTAGTGAGGAGAACAGATGGACCCAAAAGCCATATTGGCCACTTAAGTACCTGAACTTGAGAATTAGTTCGTTGTTGTGCTGAATTTTCTTTCTCTTCTTCCTCCGCAGCCTCGGATATAATAGATTCGAAGACATTCGCAGTTTTGTCCAATACTATACCAGCAGCTTCTTCCGCAGAAGCATGAATAAAAGGTGATGATTCCCACTGAGACAGTTTCGTTGTGCATAAGACACGGAGATTTCTGAAACGGAGTTGACAAGATCCGGGGGTCTTTAGGTTCTGCATCATATTCGGATTCTTGAGACGGACTCTTGGAGTCATAGTGCATAGAGACTTTGTGAGAGATACCATTCCTTGGCTCACCATTGAAATCTCTAAAAGCCGCTTCAACTCTGTTCTTGACATAAACAAAACAAACAGAACATTTCAAAATTATCAGGACACTTTAAGATACTAAACAGGGTAGTCAGAATCAAAATCAAACCAATACAAGTCAGAATCAAAACCTGCAAGTGAAATAGTTATCACTTACAGTCATCAATTAACGAATAGGAATCTTGGTCTCTTCGAAATAGATCAAGATGCAAACTTTTGTTTCTCACTAGCTTTAAGCATAAGGAGGAAATAATCAAATTGAAGTCGATTATCCCAAATATATACCGATCAATTTTACCACGAATTCTCGGGGAAGCAAAACACGATAACATATGAGGAAATCGAATTAAAGAGTAAGCAAAAAAAGAGGAAGAAGATAGATATATAATCGGAGAAATTAAAAACTCACCGGCGAATCGCAGAACGGTAAGATCTCAAATCCGTTGGCTAGTTCTCAATCCTAACGTCTCCTCCGGGGAGAAAAAAATCTTGGGAGTGACTTGAATATGACGTGTTTGGATGCAAAGATAATCATGTCCGGCACAAAAACACAACGAGCTTCTATTTTGTCATTATACGACGACGTGTTGATAACTTAAAATAAGCGGCCCATCTTCTTTTTGGAAAGCCCACTACAGATCTGTAGCTTGAGAATATATTATTTTCTATTTCGTTACATGTTAGGAGTATTAGGGCTCCGTCGTCGATGTCTACGACGGCCAAGGAGGCACCACCGACGTTGTTATCGTCATTGCCAAACGACACTGTTTTAAACGTCTTAGCCCAGTGGCGAGACGGTATCACCCAATTCTCTCTTGCTTCTCCGTGAAGTTGCGATCTATCGATAACGTAATTAAGTTCCTCTGAGCTCCACAAGACACGATCTCTCATTGGTTCACTCTAACTGAGAATCGTCGTTTGGTCTCGATCCCATTCCCTATCCTCTCCTGAATTCTTCTTTTATTGGTCTTAGTTCTCTTCTTTTTTTTCCTGATTTGATTATAAGAAGTCAAGTTAAATGAATTTCTATTTATTAATTATTTTGGGACTGAACTGTGAATTACTTTTGCGATAGGCATTGCTACTCATTAGTTGTCATTTGTTATAGGTCACGTTTCTTAACGTAATTGCATAAAGTGTTTGCCATGTGTACATGCATGTTCCATAATGAATTACTTATGTTTTTGTTGAATAAATTAAGCATGTCAAAATCTAGCATGTTTCTTTATGAATGGAATCATCTCCTACTTCTCGAATTATCATCGTCAAGAATGCTATTATTCTCCACCAAATCAGATGAATCAACCCCAACCGCACCATCAAACCCTTACTCTTTCGCATCCATATACACGTCATGAGTTTCATATTTGCTTTTGAAACGATTTTGGGCTTGATAGGCTAAGAATTTAGGGTTTGGGAAAGGAGACTTTGGGACGGCAATTTAAGAAAACAGGACTGAAACAAAAAAAAATAATTGAGAAACATATTATTCCTCCATATTGAAATGAACTCGAGAAGAGTAAGGAAACTTCAAGACAAAAATTGGAAAATTTCGATTAAAAACAAGTTCTAAGACCTGGAATTAGTCTAGTTTGGGATAAAGAGACAGTAAAACAGGTAAAAGTAAATATCAGAGAGCTGTCCGATTTAGTTGACTGTTCATAAGCAAAACAGGTAAAAAGTAGTACTTATTAAGTATGAACCCATAACAAAATCAGTAAATATGTGTCGTACCTCTATCATTTCTATACCAATATTACAAACTATACTTTTTACCGCTTCTGCTTGTTTTATTATCACTTATTTTCTTCTTTTTTCACTATAAATTTTTCTAACCATTGATGTCACCAATAATATCCATAAAAATTATAACTGGTCCAAGTAATAAAGTAAGGACTCGTTATCCGTTAATCAATTCTTTGAGACACAATTAAGATCGTAATTCAAAGCGGTAAATGTTCTTGAAAGTTACTTTATGAATCAGTTGACCAATTAAGCTTTAGCATATTACGTGGAAGTCACTGGTTTGTTTTCTTTAAATACAGTATATTCTCATATAGAAACTTCTTTTAATAAGTTGAGAGATAAATGTGGTTGTGTTAAGTGAAAGTCACTACTGTATTATAATAAGTTTCATTTCTTCTCTAAATTAAACAAACTGAAGCTAGGAAAAGCAGAAGAAAAGGAACACTCGAAAACATTTAACTAGAGAAGGACATTAAATGAAGAGGACTTGAAGCTGAAACTGGTGCATTCAGTCAGAGAGTCACTTTAATCACGCCCAACCAAACATCTTTTCTTTGTGCTTCTCTGTTTTAAACCACACCAATGTGGTTTGTCTCCTTTTTTTAAAAAATGTTATCAGTTTAAAATAATAATTGGTGTTAGAACAAGTTGAAGATGATTTTACGAATAAAATATTAATTTTTTATATTAATAAATTTCAGAATATGATAATAAAAGACATATATTTGAATCAATTTATATAAATCATAATTTAAAACTAGAATCAACAATCATGTATGTTTATATATATATATATGTGTGTGTGTGTGTGAAGATTTGTGAAGTAAGCCATAAGTTGAGTAGACCAAACTAGTTTATCTTTTTAATCGTATTTATTTTATTTTATTTTTGGTTGGAGATTTGGGTTTGCTTTTGCTTTATCCTTTTCATAGGCGAATATTAGTGAAGGTTAGTGTCAGTCTCAGGATCTTTGTACCAACGGCTGTCATCAAATGGGCTCACAAATTCAGACAGAGAAGCTGCATTTAATAAAATGAGATTTTATTAACGATTTGAACTCTCCATTTCTTTTTGTCACTCACTATATTTTTTTCATTCCAGCTTCATCAAGCACTTTAATGCCTCCAAAATTTGGAAAAAAATAAATTATCAGATTGAAAATGACTTCAGGAAACTAGTTTCACCAAATCCCAAGTAATTAGTCTCACCAAACTAATAATGTGAGATTAGTCAAGCTTGCAATTACTTGGATACAACCACTCTGCGTCACAATTTGTTGGATTCTATTGGGGCGGTGAAAGTTAGTGGGTTTTGCTTCAAGTCATAAGTAAAGAATAAAGTATACTCGGAAGAATAATTCTACATTTGTGGTAGACCAAACACAAATCTACTTGTGCAACCAAGTATTGTATATCATTTTAGGTTAATTATAATTTTGAAGGTTAACATTACAAAATGAACTTAAGACAAGTATCTCACTAAGAATTTGTGAAGTTTAAGATATGTTTATGTAAGCAAAATTTGGAATAGCTTAACGATTAAACACAAAAATAATCTTGTAAAATTAAGTTGGAAGTTGGAACTATGACTTTACAACCGAAACGTCTTCTTTACTTCTAGACTAAATATCTTTGGACTTTGAAAGCGATTCTTAATTCTTAGAGGCTTTTGACTAATTCATATCACAAGTAGGAACTAGGTAAGTCAAGTGGGGACTTAGAAGCTTTCAATAACAAAGTAGAAGCAAGATGAGCCAAATTAAAATTTCAACACAAACTTTAAAAGTTGTATACTTTATAACAATAAATAACATTAACAGTCTATAAACTATGTAGAAGCTTATTTGAATGTTCTTCAATTTATGTGGTTAGGCCAACACGACGTGAGGCCAATACGAAAAAAGAATCGGCGTTAGAACATGTAAAAGTAGCCTCCTTTGCATTTAAAATAAACATAAAACCCCAAAAATAATAATAGTAATTAAAAAAAAAAAAGATTTAAACTTTACGAAAATTTGGACGACCCGAATCACGCAAAGTCTGTTACCTTTTTTCAGCATTCATTGAAACACCACAGAGACTTCGTCTTCCTCGGTTGGTGCAGGAAGATTAAGATCTATCATCCTCTGTTTCGCAGACTCGATTTGATGAACTTGATGATGATGATGATTCATTGACAAATTCCCAATTCCGTGAGATCTTTTGTGACCTCCAAGTGCTTGTCCCGATGCGAAAACTCTAAAACAAATCGGACATTCATGAATTCTCTTCTCAGCAACAACAACAACAACGTTATCATGCTCTGTTTCGCTTCGTTGCTCTGTTTTGTTACTAACTCTGTTCTTCTTATGACTTGCTCTATGCCCACCTAATGCTTGATAAGATTTGAACACTTTCCCACAAGTCTCACACTTGTATCTCCCTTTCGTTGTGATTCGATTCATCTTGCTTAATCTGTTGTAACCTTCTGATTCTTCTTCTTCTGTCTCGATCTCTTCTACTACTTCTTTATTACTTTTGTTCTTCTTCCATTTATCTCTCGAGAGCATCATGAGACAAAAGGCGAGATCTTCCTCCGTCGTTGTATCAGAAGCTGAGCTATGAGGAGGCTCAGGATCAGACTCAGGCTTGTAACTGAGTTGAATCGTTTTCACCTTCTTCGTTACGAACGAATCGAGCTTCCGAGTTCGCTTAGATCGTTTTCGAGTCAGGTTCATAACATTCCTAGACGACTCTGTCTCGCTTTCACCGTCTGCAAGAAGAACAGAGCTTGTAAAAGCAAACTTCGGATCATTCTCTCTCGACCTATTTCTTTTTTCCTTAAAGGAAGACGAAGAAACATCGGACTCAGTTTCATAGCTGAGTTGACTCGGCCTTTCTTCTTCATCTTCATCAACATGAAGACTCGGCATGTGAGATCTCATGTGACCACCTAAAGCTCTTCCATTAACGAAGCTCTTAAAGCAATACTTGCACTTGTAATTCTCCATCTTCAATAACAAGAACAGAGAGAACGAAGAAGAAGAGAAAAAAAGTAAAGAGAAGTGGAATCTACAAGCATTCGTCTCCACCAATGAACTTAATATTTGTACTCAAGAAGATTAAAAAAAAAAAAAAAAACTTAATTAAATTTTATTTATCTCTCTCTCTCTCTCTTTCTCTTACTGTTAACAAGAAAAAAAAAACTAAAATTTAATTTTGATCTGGAAAACGGAAAGAAAAAAATCTAATAAAAGCGTATGCATGAAGTTGAAGAAGCGACAATGTAACATGCGAGCCTTGCCCGTTTCTGCAAACTTCTTCTTATTACAAACTCCTCTCTTTTCTTGAATTTCCCAATTTACCCTTCTTTTTAAGTTTTGGTTTTTTAAAAATAGTTATCAACTTTTCTGTTTTTACACCCGAAATAGCAGACGCAACGCAGCTGTATTTTCCTTTGTCTATTTCTAGGCTGAGTCTTCTTTTAAAGTTCTTAGTTTCACCCCCAAAAATAAATTAGTTTTAAAAGTCAAAAGGGTATTTTCGGAATTCTACGAAAGTCTTGAGGAGAGGGTTTGATTTGTTGTAACGACGAACCAGCAAAACTAAACGTTGTCCAAAATGTTTAACATCCCTTTGCTGTGAGTTTACAGTACGTGACAGCCACGTACTAGCCCAGCAAGCAACGGTTGTTTTAAAATTACTCTCACCGAGTGTAGTAACTTTAATAATTTAGTTTAGAACAATATTAATTCCACAGTGAATTAATGTTAAATTCAATGTGATTTGACCATCTTACAAGTTAGTATTCACAATAGATTCAAAGTTTTTTTTTTTTTTGTATAACAGATGAATTAAGCTTAAATACATAGAACCAAGATAGATAAATGAAACAACATGCAACGTGTGATTAACTATAGTTTGTAACAATTGTTCTTTCCCTTTAATCTGGATCTTTCTTAGTTAGATTAAAAATGTGAAGAAAATAAAAAGCGTTGTCTTAGGAAAAAGAACAAGTCAAGATGCCATAATTATGGCAAACCCAATTTAAAGTTTTGTTTTTTTTCGTCAAACAAAAAGGATAACGTTTTATGTTTTTCCGTTCATATTTGTGTGTTTCTAATATATAATGCGTTTTTAACCTTTTTTTTTTTTTACATAATTAGGTGGTTTACCACAAATTAAGAGACTTTATGAGTGAACTTAAGAAGTCTTTATTTACCAAACTTATGAAGAACAGTTAATCAATGCTTTGTGCAACTTCTTCATTCACATACAGAAAAAATAAACGCCTCTCTTAAACCGATCCGATCCTGTCTATAACAACTCTAAGCCAATATGAACATCATGATAAAATTTGAGAATATTTTCAAAGTAGTATACTATCCATTACAAGTTTATATAACCCCTCTTCCTTTCAAACGTTACAATTCGTTTAGGGGGAAGAAAAATTAAATCATTTGTGCTTCTTGTGAACGGGCTTTTGGTGGACGGGCTTTTTGTGAACGGGCTTCTTGTGAACGAGCTTCTTGGGAACGGGGAAGTTAACCTTGGAATGGTAAATAGCACCAGGACTCCACTTTTCCGGGATAACGTCTTTGGCAACTATCTTCTTACCAGACACGGCGGAGGTAAGCCTGATGTTGAACGGACCTTTCAAAGGAGAACCAGAGTTTAGTTTCCAAACAGCGGATCTCATTTCCTCCATTTTTATGTACTTTCCTCCGGCCGGTTGGACCTCGATGCAGGCGAAGTTCCCGTCACCGTTTGCAAACTTAGCGGCGAATGACATGTAGTAAGGATTTGCTCCGGCGTCTACATGGATAGCGATCTTAGTCTTGGGATGTTTGCAACATGCACTGCAAAATGTATATGTATGATATTTAGTAGAATTGAGTATGCTGTTTTATCAGCAATCGTCGATACATGCATGCAAATTTTGTCACTAAATAAATCGTCGATACATGCATGGAAATAGAACTAAATAAATCGAAAGTCATTCAAATTTTAAATAACTATTTATATTTTCAGCTATTTTCTATCCAAAAACCCACCAAACCGAACCGATCGAACCGAATCGGTTTTAGACATTACGTACCGTTTGTAACTAACTTTTAGTTCTCCAAGGTTACGTAATTGATCGCCCTTACCACGTTTGGCCAACGCACCAAAGGCCTTACCGCTAAGATCAAAATGGACAGCCTCCTTCGTGCAGCCGGGACACTCATCCGATATCATCACCTTGATCGGCTTTTTCGTGCACAACGGATGGTCGCACTTAAGCTATAACATATAAACATGATTACTAGCTATAGTCTACAGTTATACATTACAATATGATATCCAATTAATTGTAATTATTATATATTATAAATACCCTATAACATGCCCCACAACCCTTTCCATCTTTGAACAATGAAGGTCCTCCGGCTGAAACCATACATTTGTACGGTGGCTTTGCCACTGCATCACCAAATCCACAAGCTCCTCCTGCATGTATATAGATTTTACGAACAGTACGTATGTAAATACGTAAAAATATTTTCAATTTTTAATAGTGTATTGGAACAACCTAATGTTTTGATTAATTACCTGTGGTGCCAGGACCTTCTCGGTCGCCATACCACGTGATGCCTGCGATGTTCCAGTGGGTTTTATTGTGGCAAGAACATGGCTTCAATGAGATTGCAAAGAAAGTTGTAAGAACAACGATAAAAGAAAAAGATTTAAGAAATGAGGAAGCCATGTTTAATTTAGAACTTGAATGGACAAAGATTTTTTAGACTTTTTATATATATTTTTATTAGGTGTTTTTTTTGGTTTTAAGTTTATAGTTTCTGGTTGTTAGAGTTTTAACAAACTTAAATAGCTTTTAGTTTTTTTTTTTTTACTAAAAAGGCAATTATAGTTATCCTAGATTTGAGCAAAACAAAATCTTTAAAATGCTAATTGGAAAATATATGATGAGTTTTTTTTTAGTTATTTTGGAAACCAAACCTTATAAGAGAAACCGCTACCGTTCAAGGGTTTATTTTAATTAGAGTGGTTTCTTCTTTTCAGATTTCTAAATTCTTCATTTCTTAATTTGGATGAGATATATAATTAGAATTAAACAGTCATAGTCTGTTGGGTTTAATAATAGTTTCTTATGGCATCAGGGTTTCTATTCTAGTTTCTAGGGTTTAAATATTTATAAATAATTTATATTCATACTCTCATGATTAAAAAATAATAATCAGTTTGCGCTGATAGTCAATCCCCGAGAAGGTTGAGAATTGAGACAAAGGTTTTGTTTGGGTCTATTTGGCCCAGTAATATATAAGCTTTCCCGTCCGTTTTAGCTGAGCAAAATGGGCTGTGAACGCTTTTAATTTGACCATCAATTAGAAAACATCAATCATTACTATCCAACAACTTAAACAAAAATAAAATCATCACCTACTCGTTCGGTTCAATATAGCCAGTAAGCCCATCATATCCAACCATTAAAGTTTATTTTTTAAAAAACATAGATCCAACCACTGTAATCCACCCAAAGGTTTGGCCATAATCCACCTGAGTTAATTTGTTAAAACAAAATAAATTAACAGTACAATAATACAACTAACCGATACATGAGTGATTGGTGGAGACTTTAAGGTTTTTACTTTTTTTTTTTTTTAAGTTTAAAAGTTTGATTTTTGTCAATCACATTTTAATTATTTAAAAGTCTTAAAAGTCTTCTAATTTTTCTCACAATCTGTTTTTTAAATTTTTGTTCATGTTACTTTAGTTTTTTTTAAAGCTAACAATTCATGACTTTAAACATTTTTCTAAGTAAAAATGTGAGCAAGTTACATATCTAAAACTGTTCTCCTAAATCTACAATGATTAACGTACGTGCAATTGTGGAAGTTCGAACCATTGTGAAATTTCATTAACATTATTATAGAAGTTAAACCAATATAATAAAAATACCGAATAAAGACCAAGTCAAGATATACTATATTAGTGTGTATACCTCTGGTGAGGCAATTATTAGACATCATATCAACACATTGATCCTAATCTTATTCTTTTAAATAGTTGGTGCGGATTAAACCAAATGATTTATCAATGCCTTTGGTTAGGTAAATGCTCGTGAACCACACTACACTATTCTTTTTTTTATTTTATCGGATAAATGAGAAAAATATAGAACACACTTTGTATTCTTATCAAATGGCATAATTAGGGTTGATTAATATATATGTAAAGGTCTTCAACTAGCTTTCCGCATAAGAATTAAAAGATACAATATGCTAACTTGTGAGTTTCTGCAAAAATAGTATGTTGAGCAATGAGGAATTTGAGGATACATTTCTTTTATCACCTATATGGAAAACTAGACACGATCATATGGTTTCCTACATCCAAAAAATGAGAAAGGTTCAATTAATCTGAAATTATAATTATTTTTTTTTATAATAAGAAAAGTTGGTGCGCGTATAATAGACAAAGAAAGTATAAGATAACTTTATTAAAGAATTTTAAAGCTATTGGTGATAATGCATGTTTGTTAGCCACCGTTTAATCAATTATTAGACACCAAATCAGCAAAGCAATCCTATCTTTTAACTTTCATATACATATTTGGAAAAATTATCAATTTAGATATCGTTTAATCATTTGGGTGCAAATTTATGTGTGTGGTTGTCTATTTTCCTTTTGCTATTTTCCGATTCAAGATGTTTAGATTTTCATTTCCAAATGATAGAAAAATAAACAAAATTCTAGATTTTTAGTAGAAGTTAAGTTTTCTAAATTTTGCGTTTACATGTCGAATTTGTATATTTTGAAATATTAATACTATTATAATTGGCTAATTTTATCGCCTTTTGATACCTGAAATTGTTATGTTGATTAGATGAATGCAAATTGCAAAGACATAGATTTGAACCATGTTACCAAATTCAATAGATAATGAATCTCATACTTTACATCTCCACTCATCTCTACGCATCTATATTTACATATACAAACTACCAAAAAAAAAAACTCTAACCAACAAGTTTGTCAGAAAGTCAAGACCACAAGCACAAAACGACAAAACAAGATTTTTAAATTTTTTTTTTAATAGAGTTTATTTCTCTACAACAAGATTCGAGCAAACTGATGATGATGATGTTTAGGATCTTGAACGATCATTTGTCTGGTTTTGATTTCTTCAGCGCAACGTAATGCCTTCTCAATCTGATAACCTCCTCCAAAGCTAACCTCTCTTTCAAGATGACAACAATAACTCTCAAACACACTCACATTAACATGTAGCTTGAATCCCATCAAGAACAGAAACTCTAACTCTAACTTATTCAACTCCTCTGTCTCTAATCCACCTACTTTCGCGTAATATGAATTCCTGTAGTTCCTGAGAAATCAGATAATGAAACTTATTTAGAAAATGTGTGAAGCTTTCTTATCCAAAAATATGTTAATCTTTGCTTCGATACTTACAAATCTTCGACGTATTTAGAAGCAATCATGATGGTGGTGATGAGGAGACGATGTACATTGGTGAGACTGATTCTAAAACCGGGATTGGTTTGACAAAACCGGTCAATGTAGACATAAGCCACCACGTAAACCGACGGACCGGCTTTAGTGTACCGGAAAATTCTCTCTAGGTACGATTGAATGGTCATATCAGGGATTTCACGGCAATCGAAGATCTGAGTTTTGTTACCACCACCGGAGGAAGACGAAGCTGGAAACGCTCTCCGGCTAATCCTCTGGTTACGAGTCAGAGTTCGATCGATCAGTGACGATAAAACAGAGATAACCAGAGGCGTCTCGGAATTGTTTTGGTTTGAGTATGAATAAAGATCAGACCGGAGTTTTCTTGGAGAGATTGTTAAAGAATTCGAAACCGCCATTTAGTTTTTCTTTTCTTGTTTGGTCGGAAAATTTAACAAAGTTTGATCGACGAGGAAGAGAGGGTTTGAAGTGATGAAGTGAAAGAGAGAGAGGTTTTATATATATAAGCTTTCAGATGTAACGTTTACGTACCTTCCCCTTCTTTTCTTTTAATTATTACTTTATTCAATTTATATGTTTAGTTTTTTACTAACCTTCGTGTGTATGAACTCGTTTAATAATGATTTTAATCTTATATAGTAACAAGTTAAGGTTTCCAATGAACGATCATACAAAAACATAAGTGAATGTAGTGATCATTCAAAAAAATAAGTTTTCAAACGAATAAAATCACAAAATATTATACAGTTCTTTGTTAATATCCGCACATATACACGGGATTTTGTATATGTAATATTGTTTGTTTGTAACACTGTTCCAAGAATTTTCTTGCCCAAAATCCAAGTATGCTTCTTCCATTCTCCTATTCACTTTCTTGAACTCAAAGTGATGAACTTTTCCAGATTACTTAAAGATCAGTATGTTGGGCAAGTCGAGTGTAGAATGCTGCACGGCAAAACCACAATTCTTGAATACCAGTTTGATTAACCGGTTTTTATGAACTGAATCGTACAATTTTTACATTGTCTAAAATAGATGCAATATCAAAAAATACACAAACAAACAAGTACAAGTCTCTGAAACACGGAAATAAATCAGACTCAGAAAATATATTTAATATATGTACCTAAAATTTTACAGATACATCTGGAAGAATTTTCAAATGGTATTTTATGGAAAAGAGAAACGACATCGATTTTTGGAGTCATCTGGAAGGTGGAAAGAAGCTACTAAAACTAGCAATTCTTTATTTTCTGTAGTAAGAATAATAAATTAAAAGATTTGTGTGTCTCCTTTTTGTATGCCAACGTACAGATATAACAGCGAAGCATTTTCTTAAATATTGTAATTTAATTATTATTTAAATATGTCAAGAGTTTCAATAAACCAAAATCTAATGTACTTCAAAATAAACAAATCCCAAGAATTACATCAAACAAAGAATCGCCGCCGACAGTTTGGTGAAGGTGAAGAGAAGTCAGCGTAGTGCAAAGCCTCTAGGTGAAACAGAGGTTTAGCTTCAGGAACCACACCTTGTGACACGTGTACTATCATTCACTCGTGTGAATCTCGTCAACTCCTGAAGTACCCTAACGCGACCCACACACGTGCGGATTGCTCCATCTTCCAACGCTAATTTCTCCCACGATAATAATTCACTAGTCACCATCTTATGTTAATGTAGATTTCACTTAAACAACAAAAGGTGCAAGTCAACATCGGTCTCAGTGATCTAAAATCCCACCGTCTAAATAGGTATAATATACCTGTGACTATCAAGAATACATACATTGCATGTGCAATGCATATATTGCCTTGAGACATATCAACTTATCAAGTACTGTCGTCTTTATGAAAATACCTAGTTTATGTAGTGATCTAGAAACTATATACGTCATTCTTTTACAATGTTTATTTTATTTTTCTGTGGATAACTAAAATCCGTATGGGTAAGTAATAGTCTACTTGTAATATGGAGGCAATAAAACGACCAGAAGTAATAAATGGTCTTAAAAAAACAGAAAAAGCTACCAATCTACCACTACCGTACGAACTAACGCATCAATCAATTCAATAGTATATGAAAACTCATGTTTTGTAGTACGAATGAAATGCCGAATGTAAATAAACAAATCAAATCGTAGATAGTAAAAACTATATATATATATATATATATATTTCAATTGCACACTCCAACTCAGATTCCACAAAGAAAATAAAAATCAATCAAACTTCGCCTTTGAAAATGTATAACTACTTCTACGTCTTTGTCTCCTTATATTAATATTGACATCTATGTCTATGTATCCCTACACTATATTTATTAAAATGACAAGAAGTTATGTTCTTTCTACTTTTCAACAAACTATACACACTGAGTTCGTTGGAGTGTACTGTTTATATGCAACGTATACATAAATACATACATATATGCTTCTATTAAACTAATATTTTATCCACTGATTTCACATTTTTGGTTGGATTCTACCTTTGTCGTTGGACTCTAGAGTTGATAATTCTCTTTTTTTCTTTGGGCAAACTGATTTTATTAAATTACCAGAGCTAGCTACACTCCAAAAATATGAGAGTTCAGAGATAATAAAGCATTTTTATCTAGACTGCAAGAATAAATTTGGAATTTAGCACAGGTATATAAACTCATAAGTCGTAGTGATGAAGACGAACAGAAAGCAGATGTAGTAATTTTGAAATTAAGCAACAATTGTATTAGTTGAAGTAAAAAAACACATTGGTTGTGTAATACATTTATAATATTTTCACAATCAAATTTTGATATCGGTGGATTCTTAATACATGGTACTGTAGCTAAACCTCTATGGCTCTCTCGTAGTGAAACTATGTAAATGTTATTCGAAATTGAAGAAATCCCATGTGTAAATTTGTTCGAAGTTGAACAAAAACTAATGGGCTAACAAGATATCAAACAACACTTTTTCCTATTATTATTTTGTCGACCACTTACAATATATTACTATTTGTGAGACTATACACTTATTTATTTATACATCACTCTCACTACTACTACATATGTACGTGTCTCGACTGGTAGATCGTAATCGAGATCTATAAAAAAAAAAAAAAATGCAATAGGAATATACTAATACGTTTAAAATACTACGTACTACGGTACTTATTTGAACGTACGTTTGGCGAAACTTCTTTCGTGATTCATTCTTGGTTTCCTCCGTTTATGACTTAACTTGCATTCACGCATAGTAAAGAAATTAGAAGGTGAAGAAACAAACGTTTTTAAACCGTGTGAAGAAACAAACGTTTTTAATTCTTGAATTATGTATTAATACTAATTGAAAATAAAAGGTTTCATTGTTGTGGAGCCATGTCGCCGTCAACAGATATTTCTGCCTTTAATTACGACCACATATTATACATCTCGACCTCAGATATAAGTACATGACCTACCATTAAAGTATTAACGATTATATTTCTCATCGTCTTACCGGTGTACGTATTAATTCTCTTCGTATATGCTATGACTTTTCTCAACTTTTGTAAGTATATTTAGGAGTCAGGACCAGAAAATTTAATCATGATCTTGTTTTGTCTTGATGTTTCGTAGAAATTTTATGGTATCTGATAAGAAATAATTAGTTGTATTTTTCTGTTGTGGTAAAGAATATAGAAGCTACTGGTCGTAGGAACCATTAATGTTAAACAGACATCGCCAAAGTTTTCCAAATCCGTCGCCATCAAATTGAACTTTTTTTTCCAAACCGGCTAATTCAATGTTGTTGATGAAACCAATTAAGCGGTTGTAAAGTTGTGATTTGGTGATTGATTAATGTTGTCGTGTTGGTGAAAACGAAAATGATTGAGTTCCCCTAAACTCAACTACTTGGTCATTATGTAATTCATATGGCGGATACAAATTTCTGATTTCAAGAGATTCAGCTATCCTGAGAGTTTTCATCCTTCTCTTGGGATTATCATAGTTAGGCTAAATAGGTTGTGAATAAAACGGGCCCAGCCCAAGAAATGGAAAAAAGAGAAAATGGAGTTGGGCTAAATAACAAGAAACATTTAATGGGTCTCAAAATCATTGGTAGATGCAGCCGATATGGTATGTGATCTCTCTATCTTTAAGCTCCTTCGTCGTGGGTTGTTAATCTCAATTAGAAACCAAAGGCAAAGAGTCGTGCACAAGTTTAGGTGCGTACACATATACGGATTGTCGTCCACGTGTCAAATAAAAAATGGATGTCTTACATTAAACGAGTACGTGGCGTGATACAATTGGTCGTTATGCGAACGAGTTGCGTGGCCTCAGAACTCAAATTCATAAAAAGAATGGTCGGCGACTCTGCCATTTACGGACATTGACGAATTCTCCCCAAACCGCTGATACAGAAATTGAAGCCCGATCAGGTGAATTCCTTAATTCGAATCCCATTTATGTGAATCTAAGAGACAATTTTGTAATGTTTCGAAGATTCTATAGATGTAATATGCATAGGGTTTGTAACATGATCGCATATATTTGTATGATGTAGATGCTGATTTCGTTATGGTAACAATTGCAATTTACGATTATGACACGCTTTATGATCTGCATGACCAATGTTGCTTCTTTTTTTATGGTTGTGATGAATCAGATTATCAAGTGGAATTTACGATTATGACACGCTTTACTGATCTGCATGACCGATGTTGCTTTTTTATTTTGGTTGTGATGAATCAGAATATTAAGAATGATGATTACATAGTTAGTTGAATCTGAATCTGATTTGAGCTAAAACTGACTGAACACGGAATTAAACCTTTATGTGTTGTGTTAATATTTGATCAATTGGGTTTAAATTAGATGTGATGATGATGATTTCACATTGGTCATATCATTACAAGATATTCTGAGGACATTTTGACATTGCTCTTTTAGATAATTTAGCAATGATGTTATACTTATTTAGATTCCATCTTTGGTTTCTATTTGTTCTTTACTTAGTTAAAAAGCAAGAAGTGAAGCAAAGATGGTTGGTGGTGGAGCTCCACAGAGAGGAAGTGCAGCTGCAACTGCAAGTATGAGGAGAAGAAAGCCTGGTGGTGGTGGTAGCAGCAGCGCCGGTGGTGGTGGAGGAGCCGCCGGAACAATGCTTCAGTTCTACACAGATGACGCGCCTGGTCTCAAGATTTCTCCAAATGTTGTTCTTATTATGAGCATTGGTTTCATTGCTTTTGTTGCTGTTCTTCATGTCATGGGTAAGCTCTATTTTGTCAAGAGCAAATGAAGAGGATACAAACAAAGAAGCAATGTCATCATACCAATTTTACTGTTTAGAAATTTTGTCAGTATAGTCGTTTCATTCATGTTTTCAGTTTTGTTGTTTTTCTTGACTAGTCTCCATCCAAGCTCAACATTTTGCAATTTCTTTCTTTCTAATACAGTCGATTTGTATCCTCTTGTTTTTTGGCTTGGTTTAGTAGATAGTTCTGCGGTATAAGCGGAAACTTAACAAAGTTAGATGTGGTTTGGTATAGTATTGTTTCTGGTTTAGATATCTTTATTTGTAGAGTTTGCTTTAGTTACTTATCAGGCAACTGGGTGTTAAACTGGATTGCCTCGTGAAATCTCAAAAATCGAACTCTAAAGCATGTACTCATACTATCATACATGTATGTGTGTGTTTGTATGAAGATGAAGGAGCATGTGTGATTAATAGCATAATGATAAGTCACAAAAAGCAGAGTGCCTGGTGGTTGAGAAGCTTTTATATCTGAAAAGAAGAAAATTAAATGCCGCCAATAAATCATTTAATGATATAACTTTAAGGAGAAGCCGTTAAACAAAGAAAAAGAAAAAACAAAATCAAATGAATACTAACAAATTAATGACGTGATTAGCAGAGTTGCATTTTTTAAAACTAATACTGATATTAAAGCCCTTAACCCCTCCCGTCGGTCACGTGATCATCGCCGTTAGGATTTTGACACGTCACCAATCACAAAAACAATCCAAAAGAAAACCCCAAAGACGAAAACGCGAATTTACCGCGGCTGAAACGGCGGAATATGAACGCACGATTCTTGCTGTTCCTTCTGTCGCCGGAGTTCCATAACTTTCCGATGAGAGTTCGAATGCTGAGTCAACACAAACGTCGGACTCGAAGCCGGTCTGTATTCTGGTACAAGCCTCCCTGATTTGTAACGAACTCCACAAGCGTTACAAAGCGTTTTAGGTCCCAGCGGTCCAGTTCTCCACTGTGGCGTTTTCTCCGACGCGCAGTGCGTGCACCGCCTCGCTCCTCCTCCTACATCCGCCGTAACTGATTCACCGTCGTATTCTTTCTTTGGTTTAGTTTTTGAAACAGAGTGACAAAGCTCGGATTCAGGCATGGGAGCCCAAGTTCCAGTTACGGAAGGTGCTGGAGCTCTTGATCGGCGACTTCTTGGTTTTCCGGTGAATGAAATCTCAGGTCTAACAACGGTCATGGTTAAAGGATTCGTTGGGAAATCGGAGAATGAATCGTCAACGAATCGTGATAACCATTCGAGATGAGCTGCGTCGTCACTCTGCAAACAAACGAATACAAAAAATATCAAAATCAAAATCAAAAATAGGCGAAATTGAAATCGAAAATTTGAAGTTTGAAACATACGGGGACGCAGAGATCGTGAGTGAAGTCAGTGAGGAGAGGAGAAGGAGAAGTGTAGGCGGAAGAAGGGAAGTTAAAAGGGTTTTCAGATGGGAAAGAGGAAGATGCGGCGGAGGAAGCGGCGGAGGAAGTGACGGTGGAGGAGGAAGAAGAGAAGATTTCGTCGTTGGAGAAATCGAGAAGATCGTCTATACGAAGCAAGTCCGGTGACGACATGCCGTAGACGTCCATTGTTACTCAGACTCGGGGCTTAATTAGATTTTGACTCGGACTCGCTCACTGAGTATGTGGTCACTCGTTCAGGGGTTTAATATAGAGAGAGAGAGAGTGTAGTGTGAGTGAGGAAAGAGACGAAGAGGAGAACGTGCATTGAGTTAGAATGCACCGAGCCTGACCTGACCACTCCCATCTCTATTAATTTATCGACTTTATTAAATTTGTCTACATTTTCTTTGAACATGCATGTGCTATTCACTTAACAGGATTAATTAACCATGAATTACATTTCTTGTCATAATGCAAACTCCATATTATAGAGTACACTATAATGAGTTTAAACAAAATAATGAAGCGGGAATCAGATAAATGCAAGGTTTCTAAGTAATTTGTTTTGTGTAAAACTCTTCATTATGTTAATAGAATTCTACCATCTCTGAAAAAATGAAAGGAGGACTATTTAATATGATGAATTTTGATGTTAGTTTTGTAAAAAGAAAAAAATAATCCCTAGAATGTGTAACCAAGCATATAGGTATATTTAATTTAGTCTAATCGTTAGGTTGGCATATAATAAAAACCTCCAAATAAAACCAAAAAAGTTGTTAATCGTCAACGAGGCAACCAAAATAAGGAAAATAGAGATCAAAATTCGGCCCTTAAATTATTAACCACTTTGCGGGATTGTGCTTTCAGAAATATTTCGCATTTTGTTATCCAGCTTACGAAGAATACGAAAAACAAAAAGAGAGATAAGAGTATAGCATACATAAGTGTCTAATATTATTTTTCAGTAACCTAGTATGTCTTTCACAGGTTTACTTGATAAAAAAAAAATTGTTTGATTAAGAAATTGATGTAATTATTTTTAGTAATTATATTGACCACCAGAAGTAATAAAATTTAGTTTTGATGATTTATATTTTGAATTATTGCTTTTTTTATAAAGAGTTATTTTACGTTATCTTAAAAGTCGTAGAGAAAATTATAAAAATGTAATGAGGAATGGGAAAAATCGATGGAGACAATCAAGGAGATGAGTGGACCGACGATCCGAAGTGCATTGCACTTTGGTTCTATAAATTCCTATGACCCTCTTTTTTGGTTTATATACATATTTTTTCATATCATTTATCTTCTTGTGTCTCTTTCATGCATTGGTTATAAATTTATTCATTTTTTTAAATATACAACTACTCATATGTACAAACACGCACGACACATGCATATGATATAAAGAACGGGGAACCAATTGTTGTGGACAATTGTTATCATATTCGGCTAAAAATAAACATTCATATGCATCACTATCTTGTGCTCTATTTTTATGTGGCACCGCCAATCATCATAAGTCTTTAACTCGGGCAGATGTATCTGATTATCTAACCAATAACCTACGTATTTTATTTTATTTTATATGATATAATTGAATTAGAATTTAGGTTACATATTGCGTATATATGCAATAAAACATATATTCCAATGTGCATTTGGAGGCATCAGTTTTAAAGAGTATACATGATTTGCAAGGCGTTGAAGTTAGAACAGAACAGTGACTTACAATTGCAATACATGGTGTTCGTAGAAGAGCGTGGCGCAACTTGTTGATGTGTTACGCACTAGTGATTTTTATGATACGAGCCGACAATTTTAATTATTGGCCTATCCATTAGAAGTTCTGAAGCTACAAAATATTTTATTATTACACAAAAGATAATTCAGTAAATCCACGTGGCTGCATGTGGGGACCGTTCTCATCTTCACGACTTCACGTGCCTCGAAGAGAAAGAAGATTTTTTTCTTGTTAAAGTACAAATAAAGAAGACTAGCGATGAAGAAGGTAATTAAGATTTTAATTGCTATTAAGTTTAAATCATTACTCAACTATGAACTTGTGATGTCAGTTTCATTTTCAATTTGGTTGTGCTTATAGCATAATCCCGCGCAACTATGGTAGGTTTTCAGATCATGCCAAGTATTTTCATATAGTAATTGCAAAATATATGAATATCGTTTACTATTCAAATATAGAGTAGTACAGTATATCTTTGTGGTCAACTAATACTCATAGTAGCATTATTAATGCGATTGCAACATGTTAGCATTTGTTCACTACAGAGTCCACTGGAGTAGACAGTAACTTCTAAAACAAGATGGCACGAAACTAGAGGAAGAGCCAACGAAGATAAATTGTTTTTATTCAGTTTATTAATTTTTATTTATTTTAGTACCGACAATAGTTTTTCCAGCTGGCAACTTCTGTCTCATTCAGAAGGTTCTCTTTCGTAGACACCTATATAAATTATCTTTTCGTTGTAAAACTTTTAAAAAGTATAAATCGCATGGGATAAAGTTACATAGGGAAAATTTGCATAGTACTCGTTGTAATTTCTTTCCGAGCTTATTCGAAGTTTCATTTTATTTTGTTGCCATGACTTCGAAATTTGAACTATGGCTGTCGCTAAACTGCACACACAGTTAACCACTAGGCAACTGTATATATATTATATTAATTTTATCAGACGTCTCCAAAATAACCACTAGGCAACTATGTATGTATCCAATCAATAAGTTGACCAAAAAAAATTAGGAACTTGCTGACCACAAGGAAACATAACAGAATTATAAACAAAATATATATTTTTTTAATATCAAACAGATTCTGATTTCTCAGAATTGAATTCAAAACTTTTATAACTGGATAAAATTTACTTGGTTTTGTTAAAAAAAATAGAAGAAAACATATACTAAAAAAATTATTTAAACGATGTGAACTATTAAAAAAAAAAAAAGACGAGCGAGAAAAACGAGCGTAGAGAGAATGTGACGGTGATTGGTGGGCCAAGCCTGTCATGGTTCAGTCTCATCCTTGACATACAATACAGAGCCAAGTACATCGACGTACGGTGCGCTTAGCTTCTCCCCAAGCGGCTCTCTTTTTGAATCAGAGGCTTTCGTAATTCGTAGTGTTGTTCCACTTACTTTTATTCTTCCTTTGGAATAAGAATCTCTGCTTATTCATTTGATGATGATACATACGAATATTATCATCGTGCTTCACTTCCACAAATTACTAGTTTCGGCTTTCTTGAATCACGTGACGGCGGTGATCCCAAAGCAAACACGTGCGACCTCATGTGCCCATAATGACAAATTAATGTTTTATATTTGTTTCTTAACTCAATAGCTAGAGTATGTACTTTATTCACCACTTAATCTAATTGAGATAATGTTAACGCTTCTGACGAATAACATGCAAAAATGATGACCTTATGCTCATCCTCTGTACTTCTTGTCTCCCTTTTTTATATAATACGAATAAATTGTTGAGTTGTGTATTGACTATCGAGATATTCATGTTTTTTTTTTTTTTTCGTTTTCAGACCATTTTGTACGCTTTGTGCTGATAGCTAGTGATATGAGCCGATTCCGATAAATGAGCTATTCATGATGGAAGAAATTGTAGTTGCAACATGATAGTTAAGTTGTGATACTGTGATGGATTAAATGGATCAGGCCACGACTCCACGGTAATTGTTTTAGATTTGAATCATTTCACTAGTGACGTACATATATAGAACCATTGTGGTCTACAGTAGACTGAATTCGGAGCATAGTATATAGTAGTAACAAACTATTGTTAATTTAAGTTTAGGTGTATACACGAGACCATCGTAATCCAGAAAGAACAAAATATTTCAATAAATTCGAAGAATCTGCAGCTAAAGACTTGCCCCAGTGAAGTACATAAGTGTACACGTCAATGATTTAGCCACGCAAGGTTTTTCGTTTTTGTTTGTTTCTTTATACACGTCAAGTTCAACAGTGTTGAAGACAAGCGTGGTGAGAAGATGATGTGGAATGGGCTTCTGTTTGTATTGTGAATATAGTTATGGGCCATGGGGGCCAGTCTCCATAGAATGCGACAACCACCAGTTGTGGGCATTGTTTAGCACAGAAAATGTGTCGGACATAAGACAGAAACACGTACGGCGTCGTATGTGCTATAGCCATTGGAATGTTACGGTGCGTCGGAAACCTCCGGCAAATTTTGAATTGGGCCGTGATATATCTAAAACCCATTTATAAAAGTTCCATATCCATTCATTATGTATAAGCAAATGACGTGTACTCGATTTTAGAAAAGTGTGCTTTTATTCATTTATTTCGAACTCTAATTTTGTTCAAAATCATTATCCATTATAAATTACAATATGAAAATACCAAAAATAAATGTATTAAATTCGTACATCAAACTAAAGTAAAATTCAACGTCCATTATGCATACATTGATACTCCATATAAATATAACCAACAATTACGTTTTAATACAACTTTTGCTGATCCAACTTTACTACGTCATGTGAACCCACTAATACTCTGATGTTCTGCAGATTGATTAGATGCTGGTTAATTAATCGAATCATTTTTGGTTTAGGTTAAGGTTAATTAAATCTAGATTTTCTGATATTTTTTCTGGAATATCTAAGACAGAATTGATGGTGTTAATGCGTTACGAACGGAGATGCTGACAGGTGGATATGTGTCCCACAAAGAATCCGGTGAACGGTCGCTACTACTTGGCCGGACCCATCATCGGCGATTAGAGCCACGGAGAGAGTGGGGCATACGCGCTGTGACTTCTAGTGAACTTGCCGTTAACACAACGCTAAAGCTGAGAGATATTTCGATCCAGACGCGTGTAAGGTTGAGATAAATGGACAAAAAAGGTGTTCAGAGAAATGGTCCACGCATGGAAGATATTACGATGCATGGAACAGAGCCTTTCTGTGTCCATTTCTATTTTATCCATATGGCCTTTCACATTCACATACATAGCCTCTCTAGAGGGTTTATGAATATTCCTTACTTTCTCTATATTGTTCAATGTATATCTATGTATCCATTACAAAACGTGTGTTGTGTATAATATACTACTTTACGATCGATATTCACCAATATTACTGTTGTTGGATAATTAAACAGTTGAAAGTGACCCTTTCATTGGCTTTATTAAATAGGTACTTGAGTCGTGTATATATATATTTTTAAATTAATGTATATGTTTTAAAAATCAGATAAACTATATTATTAACTCTAATTAATGTACGTTTTTTACTAACATAACTTTAAATAACGATATACTACTAAAAAGGAAGAGAGTAGAAATTTGTCTAATTATATACTAATCCTAGTTAGAATATTAGTTGTTGGCGTAGCACATGCTTAAAAAGCTAGAAATGTAACTAAATGAGAGTTATTACCATGCAATATAATTTTTAAAAAGGATGTTCTAGTCAAGATCATGTTAGCAAGTCTATATTTAATTCTCTTTTGATATTAACTAAGTGAACTACGAAAAAATATGATATTTTCTTATTGTACAAACACGTTAGATGTGTTCTTGTTTCGTCGCGTGAAACTTACTGCGAAGAAATGTTGTCAGAGTTGACTGGCATTATTATAGCATGATTCTCGAATTGGCTATTCTTTTTCTAAAAATATGTGTTACCATAATATTACATTTCCGAATGTAAATATACACCCAAGAAAATACAAAAATGGGCTCCACTTTGTCGACTTACACCAAACCATCGTGTGTATATTCAGTGTGATATTATATAGTTCTCCAAAAACTCAGAACCAATCACATTTATAAACGCCTAAATAAGTATGGTTTCATTGCATATATAAAATCCATGGCACACGGTTTTTACAAAAGAAATGGTCTATAGATTTCATTATATAAGAGTGTTTCTGGAAATGGTGTGATGCAACTAAAACACGACTAGTTTTATTTGGTCATGGACGACCTAGAAAAGAAAACTTTTATGCTATTGGTCATGTGAATATATTAATTTCGGTACTATATTTGCTAAGAAGTTTCATCAGTCACATTTATTTTATAGACCTCTAGGCTCTGATATAAAAAGTATATATACGAACCAAAAGACTTAGGATTCGATAAAAGTCTATTTGAGAAATTAATGTAACGCACGAGAAGTTGAATGAGTTGACTAGTCTTTCTTATAAATTCATTATCGTGTGAGTGCGTATGTGTAGATTAGATACGGATGCATTCATAAAAGTGGATCTCTTTATAAACACGAAATAAAAACATCTTGTACTTTGCTTTCATATTTTTTTGTAACTATCATGCGATGCGAATCAGTTTAGTTTCACGATGAGATCATATTTTCTTTCACCAACTACGACAATTTTTTGTAATAAAAACATATAAATTAGTTAGAAAACATTTGTAAATTGTGAGCCCTCTCTTCTAACCAAACGGGAGTGTCTATCACGCTCTCCACGGAGATAAAGTCAAAGATATGACATCCTCCCACAAGTTTCTCTTTACGAAATTCCCAAAAAGGACACGATGATAAACATCTCAAACAAAAACACAAGGGTAAAATCGTCATTTTATGATATTCGATTTTTATAATTTAAGGTTCTTTGTTTCTCCACCTCCCAAGCTCCAACTGAAAACGACTGCAAAGCAACCTGCGGTCTCTCTACCTGCCTTATTACGCTATTCTATTTTTTTTTTATTGATTATATTTTCATTGGTTTTATAAAAATTAATGGACCGACTTGCGAATATAATAAGTTTTAAATTAACTTATTTTTTTCCCTTCCTTATAGAATCAATTCTTCACTTTATTTTCTCTCTCCCTCTCTCATTCTTCCTTCATCTCCTCCTCTCCTTCATTCTTCTGCTAATTAAGGAAACAAAAATGGTGGATCTTGAAAGAAGAGTTTGTTGCATGTGTGGTGATGTGGGTTTCTTCGACAAGCTCTTTCATTGCAGCAAGTGCCTTAATCGCTTTCAACACTCGTATGTATTTATATTCTTTTTAATATTTTATATTTATCTATACCATATGTACTTATGTGTGTACTATACTCATCATCATGCATATTTACAACATAGAGAAGGTTTAGATCGCAGTGGACGGTGAGATTGCGTGCCACGTGCTCTATATCTATTTAGAAGATGATCATCATCATACATCAAAGCAAAAGCTAGCATGCATATGTGTATACATATAGGATGTGTATATATATATATATTTTCAAACCAAATTACGAGAACTGTCTCAACAACTACCATACATACATGGATTATCACCATCATCAATTCATGATCATGATCATAATCTTTGATATCAGGTACTGTAGTAGCTATTATAGAGAGCAAGCTGATCCAATAAAGATCTGCGATTGGTGTCAGTGTGAATCAAAGAGTCGAAGCGGAGCAAAACACGGTCTTAATGGTGGATCGTCTAAGAGATCTTACCGGTCGGAATATTCTTCAGCCCACCAAATCAAACAGCAAGAGGTTAACCAAACCACTAGTAGTAGTACTCCTCCAACAGCCGACAAGGGTAAAACCGGCGTGCCTTCCCCTAGACCGGCCACTCGCAGGTACAAGCTTCTCAAGGATGTTATGTGTTAGTCATGTTTTCGAAATAACCAAAAAAAAAAAAAGTTAAGATATGGAGAATTAATTAGGATCTGGGATAATAAGACAAATGTATGTAAGATATATATAACTAGCTAGGGTTATTGTAGATGTTGTTATGGTTTGAGAAGCATTGTAATTTACCTGCGGAGTTATGTCATAGCTATGCTGTTAGTGAGTGTTTGAACTAAAGTAAGTATATTTATAACAAAAGAAATCTTCTGTTTGGTTGAATGATTATTTTGAGCTTTAGAAAATTGTTATCATTCGGCATTTGATGACACTGTTCAAAAGCCACATACAACTCAACACTCGTTTTAAGATTATACTGTAAATGCTTCATTTGTTTTTTTGAAGTTGAATTTACTAGCGTTAATCTAATTAAGACTGTGGAACGATTTCTGATAAACTAACGATTGAGCCATTCTATCGTCTAATATTGATGTTTTAGGTTATTGTAAATCGTCTTGAGTTGTAATAAAACATAACAGGATAACTCAAAGGTTTACCTCAAATATTAATATCAAGAATCCAAATCCATATCGATCTAGTCTTTCATAGTTTTGAGATGTGTTTTAACGGATTAAGTTCGTACAAAGATATGTAAGAAGACGTCATACATTAGTACATGATTTTTGAACGCTATGGATTTTTCATGTCGCTTTTTTTGCCAACTTTATTAGCTAAAATTAGTATCAATCGATTTTCATATATATTATATTTGTCACCCTCGCACAAATATTGAAATATTAACAAAAATAGTTGTTGTATAAGATTAGCAGAGGAGTCACGAACGGTTTAGTAGTTGAAAAAGACTATTTGACGACCACTACACAATTTATACAGAAACAGTAGAAACACATGAATAATTATGAGAAATTACTTGAGATAAACTCGACTCAGATCCAGAAGAATCTAATCACCCTTTCATGGTCACACCGTGTGCAGTTCAAATATGAATACAACGAATTATACGAATTGAGTCACGCACATCATCTCAATCCACATATATTGCTGAGATTCTTCAGGAGAAATGAATGCATTTTTTAGTCCTTTGTCTTGTTTCCTCTTTTGGACCAAAAAAGAAAAAAAATGATATAACAATACTAAAAAAAGCTGCTACCTTTTTTTCTCTGCCACTCAAAGTCTTTCGTCCTTTCTCTTTAAATTTCCCTTAGCCACTTTATTGTTTCCGCTTAAACAAGTGATAAACATGTGACCTTACCGCATCATAATTCTAATCTTTTTTTAATGCATACATCACTATAATCACATAATTTTTGTTTGTTTTGTTTTTAATTACTAAAAGAGGTCCCTTGCTTTTTGTTTATTAACCCAAAAAAGAAGTCATTACGTCACTACACCAAAACGACGACGTTCTTATTTTTGGGACACTGACGAAAGGCAAGCGTCCAATGTAATATATATCAAACTAGGGTTAGAGAAAAAAAACTACAAACAGACGATGAGAGTAATAAAAGTACGTAAGGGTATTATGGTAAATATCATATTAGTAAGACGACCTGGTTATCAGGAAGCCCAGTAAACTAAATTTAGATTCGTCTCGGCCCATCAGCCCAAAAAAGGAACACGTCATCAGAGTGAGAGACGAGTTAGAAACCTCTGTCTCGTCTAGAGTGTCTTGCCTCGTGGAATCGGAGCCGATAAACTCGCCACGACACGAAATCGATCCGCCATTTTTGATTTTGCCAAATAAGAGTAGAGTTCTCTTGTCTAGAACGAAGAAGAAGAAAAATGCATAACGCAAAGGGATTGTTGGGGCGAATAGTTCGAGATAGGCTATGGAGATTTGGCTATCGGAGAAGCTTCTGTTCGCTTAAGGTCACTCCCGAGGATCTTGATAACCAGGTTTGGAGGTGTATCGTTATATCATTCTCACTCTCTCTCTCTCTCTCTCTCTTTTCAGAAATTTAAATGATCGTAGGTGTGATTGTTTGATTAGGTTCTCGTCGAAGGAAGTGGTTGTTCCCGTACTGCGATTCTTAACAGACCACCTGCGCTTAATGCGCTCACCACTCACATGGTACTCTCTCATTTTCTCTGTCTACTTTATATCTTTCCTTTATTCCTACTAGCAATTGTGGTATCTTCGAGGCTGGATTCTTCAATTTCGTGATAGAATTGTGTATTATACTCGCTCTCAAATTTTGGATTTTGTAGCATTCCTGTTTTTGTCTGGTACATTGATTATTGGTTTTGATGGAAATGTGATCTCGTGGACGTAGCAATTGTGCAATATAGATTTGTTTATATTGTGAATAGGGATTTAGGTTGCAGAAACTTTATAAGAACTGGGAAGAAGATCCAAATATCGGGTTTGTGATGATGAAGGTAATTTGTGCAACACATTGTTGCTTCTTCTTCGTCTTCCTATCGATTTAATTTCTTGTGTTTTAGAGGTGAAAAAGCTCCTTACTTGTATTTCTCTTAAACTGTTGAAGGGTAGTGGAAGGGCATTTTGTGCTGGTGGCGATATTGTGTCTCTCTATCATTTAATGAAGAGAGGTACAGGAAATTTCAGTATACGTTTTGATGTTTGACTCCTGGAACTGGGAAGCTAGATAGAATTGAAAAAGCGAGTTTTTTTTTTTTCATGAAGATTAGATGGCATGGGAGGGTGTATGTTAATATAATACTTGCCATTTTTTGTGGTACTTTTGGTATCTGTAATGGGGTTGGAAACACAGCCTTTTTACTGATTAGAGAGGATTTTGCAGTATCTTATTTACTCCCTGTATTATTCACTGCTCATTGCTTCACTTATTCCTCCTTAAAACTTTGTAGGTAGCCCGGATGCTATTAGGGAGTTCTTCTGGAGTTTGTATAGTTTTATATACTTGCTAGGCACATATTTAAAGCCACATGTAAGTGATCTTTACCTTTTAATCATTCTGCAACTAATAGGAAATAACGATGTCACCAAACCACGATGAGTAGAATAACACCATGAGTTGCCCTGCATGCAGGTGGCAATTCTGAACGGCGTTACCATGGGAGGCGGAGCTGGAGTCTCCATACCTGGGACATTTCGTGTAGCTACTGATAGAACTGTAAGTAATTTTCCATCTATATGCTATTTCCCCACCTTTCACCAACTATTTCCTCCTTTCAATTAGTCGGTCGGCTGGATTCTAGTTTAGTTCTGTTGTCCAACTTCTTGGAGAATGCAGTACTAGCTCATGGATTTTGCAGATTTTTGCAACCCCTGAAACAATCATTGGTTTTCATCCTGATGCTGGCGCTTCTTTTAATCTCTCCCACTTACCTGGTCGCTTAGGTATGCTTGTGATATGTTTTGAACTCGTAAATTGTCTCTAGGTCTGTCATTTGACAATGTTATTAAATTCTGGAAAGCCATTTCTATCAACTACCAACTTATAACCTGCCAACTATAAATCTTTGGCAGGAAAGTTATATAACAAATACTGCCGATAACTACCAACTCAGCCTAACTTGCTTTAAGTTTTTCCTGTTTCATAGTATACATTAGCTCCCTAAGATGGATGATTTAATAGAGTATATGCAGGGGAGTATCTGGGCCTGACTGGGTTAAAGCTCAGTGGGGCAGAAATGTTGGCATGTGGCCTTGCGACACATTATATTAGAAGTGAGGTAGTTTAGATTACATAATTTGAGATTTTTCTGTTTTCATTAAACTTATCTTACATGCTAGATAATAAGGCTTACTTCACCTACAACAGGAGGTTCCTGTAATGGAAGAACAGCTCAAGAAGCTGCTCACTGATGATCCTTCTGTTGTTGAGTCATTCTTAGAAAAATGTTCAGAAGTTGCCCATCCAGAAAAGACTGGTGTTCTTCGCAGGTTTGTTTTCCTAGAAACTCGGAGATACAAAACTCCTTCCTTGTATTCTCATACTAGCTCTTGCTTTGTTTCTGATTTTTCTTAGGATTGATTTACTTGAAAAATGCTTCGGCTGTGACACAGTAGAAGAAATTATTGATTCTTTGGTAAGTCTCTTTACAAATGATTCTGGGAGTATGACCATCTTGAGTCACTAGAAGTGACAGTGTTTTGGGTCGCCAGGAAATCGAGGCTAGTAGAAGAAAAGACACATGGTGCACCATGACTCTATGTAGACTTAAAGAAACTTCACCACTATCATTGAAGGTGGCATTGAGATCTGTAAGTTCACTAATCAACTTTGCTTGTAAACATCTTCAAAGAATTCAAATTTCCTTTTCTCGACTTACATAGTTTCTTTAAACGAATCCAATAGATCCGGGAAGGAAGATTTCAAACACTTGACCAATGCTTAATCCGAGAGTATAGGATGTCGCTACAAGGAACAATCGGGCCAATGTCTGGCAATTTTTGCGAGGTATGTGAATTTCAGGTATAAAAAAGCTTGACATTACAAACAGAACAAGGAGTCACTAATGAGAAATGTTACAATGGTGAAAAGGGAGTACGAGCTCGATTGATAGACAAGGACGAAGCACCGAAGGTATTATGCTAAATCATATTCCAGTAACCCATTACTGTGTATATAAGTAAGCCATTAATGATAAGAATTGGTGGGTATGCAGTGGGATCCACCGACCTTGGAGAAAGTATCAGAGGACATGGTCGATAATTACTTCTCTACCTTGACTCCCACGGAACCTGATCTAGACCTTCCTATCAAACTTAGAGAAAGCATTTAGTTTCTTGGTGAAACAAACTTCAAATTGGCTAACATCACTCCCCTTAGTAATCATTGGGAGATTGATTTCATTCTTCCAGAAGCAGAATGTGTTGCAGGATTTTTATTTTTCCTATAAAATTTCGTAACTTTGTATTGACAGAAATAGTACTTAAAATTTAATCCATTGATTATTAATAAAAGCAATTTTATGAATCGTGGACCTAATCTGATGAAACCGCATCGTATCGTTTCACTATAGCGGTTACTATATGGGCAAAATTTTAGCAACACATATGCTCGCATTGACTTTTCAGATACATTTGACTCAGTCTCCACTATCCAGTCTGAGTCTCAAGGGAAGAAGAAAGTAAACGAGTGATCGGGAAAATGCATTAACTCAGCAATGTTTACACCCAAAATCTGGATTCTATTTAAAAGTTGTAACTTTTTAATTGCTTTTGTTTTTACGCTTCTTTCTAGGTTTGACAGCATCTTTGAGTGTCATCTCTCCATCCTTTTCTTTTGTAGCTTCAATTGTGTCCTTCTTCTCTAACTCTCCGGTTACTTCTTCAACTGAAATCTCAGCATCCTTCTGTGCATTTCCAGAGCCATTCGTTTTCTTCTTGCTCGATGACTTAGTAACGGAATCTCCTGGTTAAACAAAACAGAACAGTATCAGTTCTTCATTACTCTAGGAGATGCAAGGTTGGGAGTGAGAAGCAAAAAAAAAAAAAAAACTTTACCTCTTGAAGCAAGAGAAATTTTCAGTGAATCAACATCCATAGCTTCTGAGTAAGGGTCCCTGAAAATTGTTTCACAACTACGATTTGAGATGCAAAAAAAACGACAAGGAGCTGTTGAGGTTCATTCACAAACCAGAGAATGAAACATTGAAGATTTTACCACTTTGAGGGACTGCCTTTAAAACTGGTAGGAGAAGAAGCAACTTCTTGTTCCTTATTGCTTCTTAGTTCCTCTGAAGAAAGCTTTAGTCGTTCGACATGTTCTCGAGATATCTCTGCAGCTTTTTCCTGATCTGAGGACTTCCTATGTCCCTCCTTCACAGCTACAGTAGGTCCAGAAACTTCAGACTTAGCCAAAGTGGGATGTCGCTTCACCTTCTGTAAGCTTCTCTCACGGTTATATGCTTCAACCTACAACAAGAAAACACAGCACAACAAAATGTGAGTTGTTTAATCTTTTGGATCCAAAAGGAAAACGCTTTGGATTTAGAAGCCGTACTTCTTCTCTAATTATCTTTGTTGTTGCAGCAGCTCTTGAAGAAGCTAGACGCATGCAATGAAGGATTACACTCTGGCTCACGCCTTCTTCTCCCGGTTTCTGGATTGCACATATATCGCCATTGGCATTAACTGTCACAGTCATTCTCCCACACATTACTGCTTCTTCAACATAAGTTGGGTCCATCACCTGCATAAGAACACATCACACTTTATATTTCAGAAAGAAAAAGAAAAAGCAAACTAGATTATCACTAAAAACACAATTGTTTTTACCACAATGTTGCCTTTACTAAAAAATCCAAACGTGAAGGCTATTGGGAGATGATGTATTATCAATGGAAGTGGTTCCCTTTCCTGCAAAAGTAAGTAAAGATAGAGCTAACAGTTGAAGATGAGAACCTTTCCTACTTAACAAGTTCTTACAAGTTTCTCTAAACCGAAAACATATGAATAACCTCTGGTGGGTGTATGATCACTTCTTGACCGTTCTCTCCTCCTACTGTGCAGTCTGGTCTCCTAAACGTCATGAGAGCTGCTAAAGCAGCAATATTGGCAGCATCAACCAAGTTTCTATACAAGAGTGAATAATAAAAACACGCATAAAAGATCGTTTGAAATCTTGAATCTTCAATGACCAAAGGAGACTACAAGTACTGTAGCCAATAAAACCTACCCTCCGTTGTCCAAAATGTGAAGATCAATACGAACAGACCAGACCATTTTTCCAGCTAGAACGCAGAGTGACTCTGTATCTACTGCACGGCTTTCCCTGCAACCAACACAGTGACCAGTTAAGCAAACAGCCAGAATTGTTTTTGCAGCATCAATTACAGATTAGCATCACAAACAAGCTCTACCTTAGACCTCGGTCGATAATGCGTCCAAGCTCCACTGCTGACTCACCAGGACGACCAGGCTCAAACGCCGGATCAGCCATTGG
This sequence comes from Crucihimalaya himalaica, assembly GCA_004349715.1. NCBI lineage: Eukaryota > Viridiplantae > Streptophyta > Magnoliopsida > Brassicales > Brassicaceae > Crucihimalaya > Crucihimalaya himalaica. The sequence goes on along the minus strand of SMJT01000008.1, from coordinate 3,233,654 downwards.
AGAAAATTCAGTGAAGATAGATAGGGAGCCTTCGTTGGGTCTATCTTTGTAAGGTTGGACCAACTGAGCAGTCACAAAACCCATTACATGAGTCTGACCAAGTTGAACTTCCGAGCTACCATATTCTCTGTTAATTCACAGAAGATTATATAAGCTGTATTTAGTTACAAACATTACAAACCCAGATCAAAAGTACAAGGACGAAAAGAAAAGTATGCTAGTGAGGTTATAGACTGAAACAAAGGTATCTACACTCAAAAGTTATCACAGAAGCCAGGAAAAATTGAAGCTTTAGAGCTGAAGAAAGCAAACAAAGCCTACTAAGTGCAGAAACGGTAGCAATAAGCAGAAGACAATTGTAAGTAGAAGGTGAGTGTGCACTTACTTTCCAAACTTAATAGTAAGCTTGCGGTAATCATAAAGGCCACGACCATCGACTCTGAGCTCAGATTGTAAAGCAGTTTCCACGAATTTACTCTCGTTCACAGTTAACCTCCACATATTAGCCAATCTCCCCTCCATTATCTGCTATGACTACTAACTAAAAATCAAAACTTTGGGCAACCCGTTTGCAAAAACGATACATAGAAACAGCAAAATAAACACCCCAAACAATGAACATCGTCTCTTAGAGTTAGGATTAACAAGGCAAATTAAACCAGAACTTACCTATTATTGAAGAAAAGAGGTGGGAAGAGACACTTCGCCGATCTTCTTTCGATTTTTTCTCCTTGGATTGGATTATTAACCTTAGGCTAACGAAGAAGGAGCTCCAAAGATATTAGGGAGCGGCGGCAAAATCGCACAAAAGCTTTTTTACCTATCTCTCGGCCTTAAGAACACAGTACACGTAACACGGCGGCGATTCAGAGAAGCAAGCTTGGTGATGGAAGGAGAAACAGGTAAAACCACTTCAGACTGAGAGATAATTAACACGACATCGTTTCAAGTCAAATTGGAACGGCGTCGTTCATCTGTTTAAAACAAAAAACCTTTATTTCTAGTGCAAAAGATATAAGCCCACGGGCTTGATTTTCATCCTTTGCGGACACACAAATCAGTTTTTATTATTATCTTTTCAATATTTTGAGGCTTTTGAGTTAATAAAATAACTTCCAATATACATATATATATATATATATATATATATATATATATATATATATATTTTATCTCATCAATTGTTGTTGGAAAGATTAACTTCGACAGTTTAATGCCCTTGCTTACCTATAAATCTATTGTGGATAAGAATATTCAACAAGCCAGTACATCTTTCATATTCTCTAATGTCCACAAAATTCTCAAAAAAATTGAAGATCATGTACACTTGGACTTGGAGACTAGATTTATTTTGCTTGTATTTTATCCTACGCTATCCGACCTACTCAAATATAGCATGTTTTTTACTTTGTTCAAAATTTGGACTAATAAGACTTTAAAGGATAATTTAGTAACAAACATAAAATAATATTTAGCAAGTCTTTAATCACTCGATCTTTGTTTTAACATGTTCTTTACTTTATATTTGTCAAGGATCATGAAGAATTTGTGATATGTTAGAATGAAATTAATGAAGGGGCTAGGGTCTTTCAATATTTCATATTGATCTCATTTTGTGGATTTTTCGCTAATTCCGTAGGCAATTTTAGCTTTCGACATGCTTTCCTTTTATCATTTCTATTGATTGAGATGTGAGAAACTATGTTAATTCAATGAACAGTATAATATATGAATCTACATTATTTTCTTCTGCTGTTGCCTTTCATTTTCTCTTTGTGGTTGTTTTTTTTTTCTTTTTTCTTTTAGCCCACTTTATTCGAAAGATAAAGATTAAATGTTTAAATAACTATTTACTTTTATTTTAAATCATTTATTGGATAAAATTATTCATGTGTTTTTATAATGATACTTGGACAAGTTTATGTGCACAATACAAGATGCCAGAAGACGATTTCAGCTCCTCGTAATTGGTAAAATTTTCATTTGTAAGTATTAGTTTGTAGTGATGTCCAAACTCCAAAGCGATTCGCGTGGAAATGGATATAGATATTGTACCACAATAATCAGAATCTTTCCCACAAAATATAGTGTCCAAACTCCAAAATGATTCTTGTGGAAACGGATATAGATATTGTAATATATCCACAATAATAAGAATCTTTCCCACACAAAAAAAAAATGATAACTACAAAAGATTAGGTAAGTGTGGAGCTAAGTATATTACTCACGGCTGATGAACCCAAACCCATGGATATATATAATTACTTTAATAACAGTCAAATAGATACTCATGTCACTACTAAACCAATGAAAAAAAAAAGACACTTATGTCTTCCTAAATGTCTTTTAATTTTAATGGTGGCTCTCACACACACATTCAATTCAAACCCTAACATAATGGGAACCTAGAATAAATAGACCACAATTGCTTCGCATATTAATAATGTACGTAGAAGACATAATGTGATAGTGAGCTCACATTAACACCCACTATCTTTATATATGTTCTTTAAACAGTGGCCTCAACAACTCGTAAGTCTACGTAACCAAAAAAACAACAACTCATAAGTCTACCAAAAGAATATACACATGCCTGTAAATATAATTGCTTTGTTGTAGGAATTTCACCGAGATAGTTCCTGTTCCGGAGTCAAATTCCGTTTTCGTTCGAACCAAAGTTATATATTCCATGAAACTTAGAATGCTATTTGGTTTATGTATAGCTATATATAGTACAGAATATATTTTTTCCTAAATGTTTCGTTTGATTTATTATTGTGTGTAAATCACTTAATCCTAATGGTTTTGATTAAGTATTTTAAATAAGATAAAATTAAAGATTGGTGGCTTTTTATAGATAATATTATTAATGGAAAATTCTGTTAGAATTTACTATTTTATTCGAAATATTTAATTGTAATTATTACTACTATGCTAATGGATCCAATGAATGTGTTTGGGAATCCCTAACAGTCGTGTTATGCCTCGCACAGTGGACAAAGTTGGATGTTGGGCAAAAGCATTCCCATTGGTATAGCATATATCCTTTCACCTTTTACGCAAAATTAAAGAAATAGACAACTGAAAGAAAAAGAAAAAAAAAAAGTGAAAGATTATTAACTTATTATAACTTTAACAGGAAAAAAAAAAAAAAAACAATGATGATCATGTTATATTCCCACCCCATATATAATAGAGCGATAATTTTATCAAAAGCTTGTCTCCTTCACTTTCAAATTCGCAATCATCGTCTCATCAATGACGCACACATTAAATATGGCATATATGGTGCCTGCGCTAATCTCATTTCGATTACTTTATATAATAAGCAGTTTATAAACCGTTTGCAAGAGAATCGTATTGTGTTTTATCAGGAGAACCGGTCGGATTGGGATCAAGGTCATCTGATCGATTAATATTGTTGTAATCTTTAGGTAGAATATGCTTATCTTAACAATATCCATTTGATTAACATAACATGATTTTGTCAATGGATATTCGTTTATCTGGTATCCGGGAACATAATTAATCATAACCACATTTTTCTAGATAACCACTAAACTACTACAAATCAAATTCGGCTAGTCAGAATTAGAAAACAGTGATTGCTAGTCAAAGATCAAAGATACTAAAATTACTACTTTTATTAATGAAACTTGAATGTATATAATATTGTCAATAACGTAGACTAATACTATAGGATGTAGACAGCAAAATAGAGAGATTAGTTAGGTTTCAGACACTGATACATGTGTGAGCCGTAAGTGGATGCTTTGTCTCTTCAAGTCAAAATACGTCGACAAACTTTAAAATTCGTTAAGGGCCAACGAGAACACAGAAAAAAAAAGCTTAAAAGTTCGAGAGAGAGTCACTATCAACAAACGTTGCCTATTTTTCCGTGTAAGTTGTATTTTAATTACGATTTTGCCACTGCCACAGTGCCACTCATTAGTCACTTGCATTATTTCGATTTCGAAACACAGTAAGTATTGAAAACGAGCTCAATTTTTTTTCAGAGTGATAACATACTCAAATGCAGAAAACCAGAAAAAAAAAAAAGGATAGAAAATATATTAGTTAAATACCATATTGGAACTATTTATATGTTCTTTATCAAGAAAGCTATATGTTAGTAAACAAGTGGAGGGCGGTTTAATCATTTTGCCATATAAACGGCTCTTCAAACCGGAACCCCACATCCTCTCCGTAAAGCTGCCACGTGAAAGTGCCGTTGGATAAACAAAACGCATCGTTTCGGTCCATCAGTCCGTCCGTGAAAAGGTCCGGTAAATCAAACAATGTCTCTTCGTTGCTTTCCTTGTCCGTACTAGAAGTCTCTGACGAGTCCGAAGAAAAAACGAAACTACTCGAAGTTGAAGACTGAGCCGTAGTAGACAACAACTCAGAATGGCTTAGCTCATCAGCTTCCGGCTCGGCTAATTTCTCATCCCACGTGGTTGCTTCGGCGGCTTTGGTAGCTGCAGCTTGTATATCTTTGGGAGAACAACCAACCGGACGAGGAAGCAAACCAGATAATTCAGGGAAATTGAGATAACCGGAATTGCCTTTGATAGCTAAAGCCGCCACGTCATGAGCTCGAGCTGCCATCTCAGCCGTTGGATAGGTGCCAAGCCATATTCTTGATTTCTTCCTCGGCTCTCTAATCTCCGACACCCATTTTCCCCAACTCCTCATCCTTACTCCTCTATACGTCGTCGGATTCTTATTATCATGGCTGACGTTGCTCTTCCGCCTTTTACCTACGGCGTCATTGTCTTGCACTAACAATCTTTTGGAGGAAGTCCAAGATTCCGACGAAGACGTTACAGCGGAGGAGGACGAGATCGAGGCGGCGACTGTGGAAGTCGTCATAACGGAAGCATTCTTGTCGTGATGATGAGTAACACTACTCTCTATGTTGATTTGTTTTTCCATTTTATAAAGAGCTAGAGACAGAGAGAGAGAGAGAAAGGTTTACGTTGCAGTCTGAAGTGGGCTGCTATTAATATTCTTCTAAGTTATTTTACTTTGTTTCATATTATAGAGAAAAAGGAAACATTAAGGAGTAATATATAGAAAGAAGAAAATCACTATTATTTCGTCACACAGTGGGTCAGTATGTTAATCGAGTAACTCGAATGAAAATAACGTGTCTCTATATTTTATTTAAAATAATACTCTTTTGCGCAACAAAGGAAAAAAAAAAAAAAAAACTAAAATCGAATAACAATTTAGATGTCATTCGTTGAATTGGAATGTTATTAATTTGACTATCTCGTGTTATACTATGGACGGACCCTTGTGCATGTGTGTAACCTTCATAACCCATCAACTCCGTCTTGGAACAAGAATAAGACTTTCATTTCGTACCAATCAAATAAAAAGACTTATAAAAGTTTAGTCTCGTCCAACTCTGCTTTACAGTGAATGGACATATGTGATACCTCCTAACTCCCAAATTCCTAATTAAATTGGTCACTTGGACGTTGGAATACACTATAAAAAATTAACAATAAGTAGTTAAATTAATAAATCTTTTTTAACAACGAGAATCACGTTATTAAGCCGTTCCTTTACCCTTGTTCAATTATTAATCATACATATATTTACTATAGTAAAAAGTATTGTTTTTAGCGGGATCTTTTGGATCTAAAGCTAGTTCTATATATAATTTTTGACTCACTGAGAAACAATAATACACTGAAAATATTTGAGCTTATTCTATATATAATAAGGTTTTTCTTATCAAGACGCATGGGTGTGGATATTAAATATAACGTTAAACGTATGCAGATGTATATATTTTGTTTTATTCCATACGGCGCCATTATAACTAAGCACTTTAATTTGATTAATGGTGTTGAGTTACTAAAATCAACACCAGCTTTTCCTACAAAATCATTGAACAGTGAACTCCATTATCATTGTTATTTTACTTTCTATTTTGGTTTTAAGTGTACTTCATTATGAACACATGTACACACATTTATCTTGTTTTTTTTTTTCTTGTTGTCAATTGTCAACTCTATTGATGATATACAATGTTTATAGTCTCACAGGGATGAATATTCATTCTAAGAAAAAGTAAAATTGTGATTGAAATCAAGAACATAGCGATTGTCATTCAAACATTAATTAACAAAAATATATTGCAACTAGGTTTTTTACTGTCCAACAAAGAAAAATCGAAAGTGTTGTTAATTTAATTTACTCGTTTTAGAAAGTAACATCTACCAATTAATCAACAATTATGATTGTAAATAACAAGATCAGTAGATTATTAGTATAAAGTATCAATATACGAGACTGGAGTAATAAATATACTGTTATCATTAGCTGGACATGTAAATTTCTTACATGGAATATATTGACATTTCTGTGAGGAACAAATAATGGTTGGGTTAGAACGTTAGGGATTAATGTAATGTAACAAACTGATTATTAAAACCAATCCAAGAGTATGTGTATTTAATAAATTTATATTTAGTATAAAATACCGTAAAATAATCATGATCAGAATGGTTGAATGTAGCATTTTTCTGGGCCATACCAAATCTTTCCTAGGCCCGACATAAAGTTTAATTTATTTTTGTAGTGAGTCGTGACACCATTACCCAAATGCAATGCTCTAACTTTTTAGTAATATTTCCTAATTAAATCCCAGCAATTTTTTTTTTTTTTTTTAAAGTGTTATGCGCAACGGTTAGAAGAGCTTAGAGACTAAATACGTTTATGAATGATGACAAATACAAAACGTCGCCTTGATATAGCCCATTTACACAATTACAAACACATTCATACAGAACACACACACATATAACATATGTATATAATATATCAAATTAAAAAGGGCGTACATTAAATCCTGATATATACTGTAAAAAGCTCTGAAATAGACCTTTCTTCATGTTTTATTTCGTTTTATTTATTACGAATCTTTAATATGACGAATATGGGCCGTAAGCCCAAAACTGAGCCCATTAATTCTGCAACGATAGTAAACTTTAGAGGGCAACACGAAAGAGGAATCTCGCAATCGAATTGTTTTGGCACCAATCTCGGAGAAACGACGGCGAAATGGAGGAAGGGAACAACGCCGGAAGCGGGGCCGGCGAGAGCAGTATATTGGATGGAACCTCTCACTGGTGGTGGGCATTGGGAAGTGGAGCCCAAATCATGTGGGGAGTGCGATTGATTCGGAGAGGTTACGCCGGCGACATTCGTTTAATGCCTCTCAAAGCCTTCGGCGTCGCATCACTCTTCGTCGGCTCGTTAGCCACCAGCTCCGTCGCATTAGTCCGCGCCACAGGGATCCACACGGTTAGATCCTCGTAATATCAGTTATAAATCATCAAATCTCTCTATCTCTCTCTTGTGTGTGTGTTTGTGTGAGAAATAGAGAGACATTGATACAATTGATGCTGAAATTGTGGTCAGGTTCAAGATGCGATTGATCTTGGAGCTAACATAAGAACCAATTTGGGGGTTACTCCTCAAATACCGGATAAGCAAATCACCGGTACGCCATTTTCTTCTACGGTTTTATTACATATTCGACCAAGGTTTCTCTTGCTGAGTCGCATGGTTTTGGGGATGTGAGCAGAGACGGATGATTTATCATGAACAGCTCTATCGGATTCACTATGAGAAGATCATGAAATAGCTCTCTGGTCGATTCCTCACGATTCATGTATGTTTATATAGATATACGAAATTTAGGTCGTCTTTGTCTGAATCTTGGTAAGGTTTCTGAGTTCATAAATTAGATAATACTATGTTATAGGTTATGTGCTCTGTCTTAGTTTCCTTTCTTAAGATCAAATTTTTTTAACAGTTAACCTTGTCTTTTTTTCAATAAATCATTTATCAAGATTGACGAAATTTATATATAATATAGTTCTACACATAACAATAACTTTAGTGAAGATCCTGCAAAAGTCTATGATATGGCTAAAAAGCTTCTGGATACAATCAACTATCAGAATCTAAATCTACAACCTTACAAATCACAAGATGATTTACATGTACTGCCCACATCGTTTGAAGAACGATTAGGATTTTAAATCAGAGATATGCAACTAAGTCATCTAGAAAGATGAGAAGCGTTTTCACTTCTGCATAACCTGAATGATTGAAGCCACTGTCTGGGTAAGAGTCATCAGCAATAGAAGCGTGGCGGCGACAGTGGCCGTCCCTGTCCACATGTCACCGAAGTACACTCGTTTGAGGATGGCGCTTGATCTGTTTACTGGGTTTGAATAGTGAGCATTGACTTCAACTGCTATATCAGAATAGTAAGAACCAACCTCGAGGATGCCCAAACCGAGCTTATTCACCATCTCTGCCACCGAACCGTTATGCCCGCTCCAATTCTTTATTATCCCTTACAAACCAAAACCACAACGAATCAATACACACACACACATACTGTATATGTAAAGGATAAAAGGATTACCTTTCTCGACAAGCAAGTCGACGTCTTTATGAGTGTCAATGAGGTAGTCTAAGAAGATAACATAGTTACATACATGAGCGTTGGAAGGGTAATGGCATTGCTCAAGAGCCATTACGTTTCTGAGTTTTATCTCTACTTCGTCATCAACCCTAAGACAAGGTAACTTTAAACAACCATTCTCGAATCTCACATACAACGAGAACTTTTCCTCTACGGCCTCAAATTTGACTCCTCCACTATCTAGCTTATCCGCGTTATACATATGCTCTATGGCATTGCGTCCCCCTCGAGCAAGCCGTGTAAGTGTCTCCACACGGACAAGCCTAACAAGATCAGTGAAATGTTTAAACATTGAGTTGTCTCCGATTTTATCTTGGAAATCAAAGTATGTGATGACTAATTTGCGGAATGTCTGGTTCGGTATAAGCGTAGGGACGATTGGATCGAAGAGTTTGTTAAGGATGGAGTAAGGAAGTTGGTTCTCTAGCAAGATGAGATCTTCATTGACTGTTTGTTTAAGACAAGGCTCGTCCATGAGAGGATCCCCTTTTTTCTCTGAACTTTCGTAGGAACTTCTCAAAATGAACTCTAGTACAAAAACAGAGTCATGTAGGATCATGTCCACAAACATTGCAGATTCAATCCAGGCCGTTGATTCCGAGTAGCTTGCCCTGATAATATCTTCATCTGCTTCGATTATTCTTCTGAGTTCACCAATGGTTTTTTCCCCTTCAAGCCTTCGTGCGAATTCGGAAAGGTAAATCTTCTTAAGCTCCTCCATGTTTAAGTAGCCCATTGACTTTGTGCTTGTAACATCTCCAAGAGACTTGAGAGCTTGAGATTTTGAAGAATGGTGAAGAGGACCAAGGATGAGTAACTGAGGTGTATATGCTTCAGGGTTTACTCTACGTATACTGTTAGGTACTCTATAGATGCAACAATGCTCCGGATTTTTCGGAAAGAGCCACATCCCAGGAGACGGTGGTTTGTTCATCTCATGGATCGTGCTCAATTCAAGATCCAACATTCGGTCCACTGTTTCCGGGTCGGATCCAATCTTGTCTTCAGATCCTAAAGGCTCTCTTAAAAGTGGAAGTTTTAAGAAAGCCATTGGAGAAGAAAGACGAACTAAAGTTCGAAATATCCCTCAATTAGTGAAAAATGAATAAGAATCTTAACACTCTCGCAGCTAATCAATAAAAATCTTATTCATTTGTTTGAAAATTTTGTCTCTCCCTATGTTTCAAATAATTGTTAGATTAGACAAGTCATATCTTTTTTTTTTCTTTTTTTTTTTTTGGCGTCAAGTCAATATCCTAATTGTTAAAGATAGAAAACAATTCGGGAACAAACTTAATTCATTAGAGGCAAACGTGGCCTAAACGTGGCCTAAACGTGGCCTAAACAAGATGCATTTGACTGAAACCAAAATAACAAATTACCTTACTAATAAGACAAAGGAACTTATAATTTAACACTAATCACTACTGTATTTGTCTGTGTCTTGTAGTAATTGATTTCTTTTCAGCAACCTTTCTGAAACTCCACGTTAGAAGATATTGACTCGAAACATGGTATGGACTATGGAGTATGTACCTGATAGTTTCAAGATTTTTGTTAATTTCGTTAAAAATAAATGAGGCAGTACAAATTATCTTAGGGATCTTGCAGTAACACTCTACAACTTGATAATACTTTTGGAAATATTTTAAGAAGTGATATTTTAAACGGACAACAAATCTAGCTAGTTACTACTAGCTAAATTATTTGAACAAGGTTGAACTATAAAATCGGACAAATAATTGATAAAGTACGTTTAGGGAGAAGATTTTCATTTCTTTAAAATCTGAATGATTGAAGACACCGTCTGGATAAGAGTCATCAGCAGTAGACACGTAGCGGCAACGGTGGCTGTCCCTGTCCACATGTCGCTGCAATACACGCGCCTGAGGACGGCTTGTGACTTTTTATATTTTTTTTTATAGTTTTTCACGACTTGCGTTGCGATATCAGTATAGTAAGAGCCATCGTCCATGATTCCTACACTGAGCTTGTTCACCATCTTAGCCACCGCTCGATGATGCCCAAGCCTATTTTGTATTATCCCTTACAAAATCCAAAACCATCTTGAATTGTTAGGATCTCACATCGTCATAAAGTCTGAAAAGCTCGTGATCGCTTACACAAATACTTAGAACTAGCTAATACGATAAAAGGTAGGGTTACCTTTCTCGACAAGAGTGTCAACGTCCTTCTCGGTGTCGATGAGGAAATCCAAGAACATGATGTAGTTACATACGTGGGCGTTGAACGGATAATGACATTGCTCAAGTGCCATTATGTTTCTAAGTATCATCTCTGTATCGTCATCAGCTACAAAACATGGTATATTTAAAACACCATTCTTAAATTTCACCTCTACCGACAACTCGTCTTCTACGGCCTTGAATCCCACTCCCCTGATGTCTAGCTTATTCGCATTATACATTTCATACATGGGCTTGAATTTCCCAAAACCATGATCTGGAACTGTCTCCACGCGAGCACATCTTTGCATATCAGTGAAATGTCTAAACTTTGAGTTGTTTCCAATCATATTTACGAGTCCAAAATGGATGATGGTTAATTCACGAAATGTATGGTACGGGCAGAGTATTGAAACTATTGGATCGAAGAGTTTCTCAAGGATGAAGTAAGGAAGCTGGTTCTCAAGCAACAAGAGATCTCCAGTGACTGTGAGTACACGACTAGGCTCGTCCATGAGAGGATCCCCTATTTTCACTGGTCCTTTTACGTAAAACCTCAACATGAGCTCTAGTATGAAAACAGAGTCGTGCATGATCATGTCCACGAACTCTGAAGATGGTATCCAGGCCGTTGACTCTGAATAGCTTGCCCTGATCATATCTTCGTCTTCTTTGATTATTCTCCTGAATCCATCAATGGCTTTCTTCCCTTCAACCCTTCGTGCGAATTCCACCAAGTAATTTTTCTTGTGCTTCTCCAAATTTAAGTAGCCCATTGACTTTGTGTTTGTGATATCTCCATGAGACTTGAGAGCTTGAGATTTTAAAGAATGGTTAAGAGGTCCAATGAGAACCAATTGAGGCGTGTATGCTTCTGGGCTTACTTGACGCAGACAGTTTGGGACTCTGTAGATACAACAAAGATCTGGATTTGTAGGAAAACGCCACATCCCAGGAACTGGTTTGTTCAACTCGTTGTTTGTGCCCGATTCAAGATCCAATATTCCTTCCATTGTTTTCGGGTCGGATCCAATCTTGTCTTCAGAATCTAAAGTCTCTCTTGAAAGTTGAAGTGTATAGAGAAAGAAAGACAACTTACAATGAAAAGATGGGTAATAAGGAAATTATGTATATATTTATGTAGATCATACGTTCTTAATCCGGATTAATAAACGTAATGTAATTGATTCGAAACCTTAATCATACGCTAAACTGGTTAAAATATACTTACTTTTGCAGATTCGAAAAAATATAATATAGATTAATTAGCATAACGAGGAAGGCATCAGAATGCAGGTTTTGGAAGCCAACAATTCACAACTGGTATCAACAGTATGAAAATTAGTCATGTTTTAAGCATTTTGTTATTTAATAATTAATATATATTCATTATCCTGTTCATTGCAACTTAATCACCAGACATTACTGTTTTTTTTTCTCCTCTTTTCTAGTTTTGTGAATATAAAATCGAATTTGACACGTTTTGAGTAAAATATGCGGAACTCTTAGACACATTCAACCACTAATCTTATTATTATCCACGTATATATATATATTTGATTAGTTGGGCTTGATTTGGGCTTAGTAATGGGCTAATAATCAAAGTTAAAAATACGAGGGGTACTACGGTAAAATTAGCAAATTCGAAATGTGAGAGAAACTTGGGGAGTGGGGTACTGAAAGTGGAGGGTAATGGTAATGAGGGTGATAACTGCATCTAACCGTCACTACAAAACCCAAAGAAACTTCCGCACACAGAGCAGAACAGAGAACAGAGAGAGAGAAGAAAAACAAAATCGAGAGAGAGAGAGCGATCTCATAGATGAGGAAAGTGGAAGCGAAGAAGACGGAAGAGATAAAGAAAGGGCCATGGAAAGCAGAAGAAGACCAAGTACTAATCAACCATGTCAATAGATACGGTCCTCGTGACTGGAGCTCCATTCGATCCAAAGGTCTTCTTCAACGCACCGGCAAATCTTGTCGTCTCCGTTGGGTCAATAAGCTCCGTCCCAATCTCAAAAAGTAATACATTGTTCTCCCTTTTGCATCTCTCTCTATCTCTGTAATTAAGGTTTGGTTTTGTTTGCTTCAAACTTAAGGTTTTTGTTTTTTTGAAGTGGATGCAAGTTCTCGGCTGACGAAGAAAGGACTGTGATTGAGTTGCAATCTGAGTTTGGGAACAAATGGGCGAGAATCGCTACGTATTTACCAGGCAGAACTGATAACGATGTTAAGAATTTTTGGAGTAGCAGACAAAAGAGACTCGCTAGGATTCTTCATAGCTCCTCCTCCTCTGTTGCATCCACTTCCAGTTTCATCCCCAAATCTCATCGATCCAAGGCCAAAAACCTCAAACCAATACGTCAATCCTTCATTTCCTCTCAGGTACTTTTCAATATTCGATTTTTTTTGCGTTTCTTAGATTATATATATTTTAATTTTCAATTTTTGTGTGGTTCAGGGTTTTGGTTTGGTTGAGGAAGAGGTTCCAGTTGCTTCTTCATCTTCGAAGATGGTTCCTTATTCATCTCATCAAGTTGATGATGAAGCCTTGAGAATGCTGGATTTGGGTATTAAATTAGAGCATCAGCCTTTCACCTTTGGCACTGATCTTGTTCTACCAGAGTTCTCCTCTGACTCGCACAATGATGCAAATCAGCAAGCTATCCCTTTCTCTCCTGACAGCAGAGAGCTTTTGGCTAGACTTGACGACCCTTTTTACTATGATATTCTTGGACCAGCTGATTCTTCTGAGCCATTGTTCGCTCTTCCTCAGCCGTTTTTTGAGCCATCCCCGGCCCCGAGAAGATGCAGACATGTTTCAAAGGATGAAGAACCTGATGTTTTCTTAGACGATTTTCCTGCTGACATGTTTGATCAAGTTGATCCAATCCGGAGTCCTTAAATTGTTGTTCTTGTTTGTAGATATGGTTTCCATGTGTGTTTAGGTCTACTTTGACTGTTTATTGTTTCTACATGTTTCAACCAACAATCTAACGACATTATTAGTGTAATGACAATTCTTGTTGCCTTGTGAAAAAGAAGTTGTGCTGAAACTATAATAAAGCTTATTCCATTGAATGTAAACTTTGAAACAATGTTTCATAATTCATATAAAAGCAGTTCAAATACAATCAAAAGTACAGAAGCAGGAGGACATTGAAGACAACTAAATCGGTGATTGGCTTATGACAGGTTCATGACTGACAGGATCATGACTAAACCTGATTCCAGCTTTACCATGACTCAAAACCACCTCATAGTCCCCAGCTTTAACAGACCCATCTTTACTTGAGACCTCTCTTCTCAATTCAACATAAGCACAGTAGTCTACTTCGTACACAGTTGTATCTTTATAGAATGTCGAAAATGTAGTTCCAACTCCTTCCCCTGAAAAATTTCATCAAAGAGGTTTATAAGGTAACAATATCGAAACTGCACAAAGTTCATCAGACTCAGATAGTTCATTAGAGAGAAGGGAATTGATTTACATCTGATTGAGATTGATCAAGATGACGTAGGAGGGCATACAAGTTTTCATTTTACAGATAAACAAAGTTAAAACAGATGGATGTGGAAGCTAAAAGTCAGAAACTTGCATACCGTGGGTGACTAAGATCAAGTTCTCTGAAGGATACTTATCAGCAAGAGCTTTTACAACTTTAACATATCGATCTCTGCAGCCTTCCACAGACTCCTCCCATTTTGGCAACTGAACAGAAGGAACCAAGGATCAAGTTTTTAATCAACAATATAAGAAAGAAACCAAGGAAAAAATCGAAGCTTGAAAAGATCCTAGACAGAGGAAGAGCACCTCTTTATAAACCATATCCACATTATGATCCACCATTCCCTCGGGAAACATAGCTTCAAGATCTGAAACACTGAAATCAAAATTTCCATCTTTGGGAGCAAGCTCACGCCTTATAGCCACTGAGTTTAGCATCTCACACAAACCAAATTCAATAGCAACCTGAGAACAAGCAAACGTAATAAACATCTCAGCTTATTTTATCATATACTACAACAGAGCACGATGATGATTATCGCAATTCGATTCAACTAAAAGTTTTGAAATTTCTGCCTAAATAGCAAAAAGTTCAACAAAAACGGCGAATTTTGGGTGAATCTGAGTTTAAGATAATGGGAATGATTTTACCTTGAGCTTAGATTTATCAATGGAAGGGACGTCTTTAGAAGACATGGCGTTGGGATCGACATTGACGGCGGAGAGAGCTGCGACGACTTCGGAAGCAGTCTGGATACATCGGAGGAAAGGGGAGACAAAGACACGGTGAATCGGAAAGCCGATCTGAGATCGGATCCTTTGACCAGTTCGAAACGCTCGAATCATACCGTCTTGAACGAGAGGCGGATCCCAAGGTCTCTCGGCGGTTGAAACCCAAAGTGGCTCGAAATTGTCGATTCGATCACCGTGACGCATGACGAAGATGTTTTGGTAGCCATCATCGATGTTAGATGTAGGAGACTCCATTGTTTGTTTCCTTTCTCTTCGTTGTGCTACTGTAATGGATAGTTAGTATTTATAAGGGAATTATATTTTTAATTTTTGTGGAAATGTCATAAAGTGGTACTTCCGTAATTTATTGAGAAATACCCTATATTATTTTTTTAAGACAAGGAAATTGCAAAGGTTTTTCTTATTCGAGAATAAGAAAATCTCGAATAAGAAAATATGAATAGCATTATGACACAAGATAATATACATTTTGTTTTTATCTACTTTTCATTGGTTTGCATAAAAAAGCTATAACCTTTTAGTTGTTGTAATGCAATTGTAGTACCACACTCAACAAAAACATAATGGCTACAAACTTTATTTTTTTACTTTATATACAATATGACTTGGAAACTACTATTTTGATACTTTGTCTCCATCGATGAGATTACATATATGTCGACAGTCGACACCGAATTAACGACTAGTCATTCATTCTTTACAAGATAATATTTTTTTTGTCTTTTATTTAAGAAAGAAAGAAGGATTGGGTGAAAAAAAGAAGAAGCAATACACGTATAGGTGGGGGTGATGAATGACGTGACGAAACAAGGCTATGACCCTTCAAATAAACTATATGGGATGATACAATCTATTACTTAATACAATTTAGATGTTAATAACTCCCTGTCGTATCATTTTGCAACTTATATTAACTAGTTAAATATAAAGTCGAACAAGAACAACGTTGACAAAAAAGAAGTCGAGCAATTTCTTAACGGAGGGGGTCGTTGGTCACAACCCCCACGCTAATGACTTCTTAAGAGCTTATTAACATAGTTGACCAATCATATTTAGATACCATTTGTTCGATAGACAAATTCTATATGCTATTTGCGAAAATAAGGATGGTAAACTGTAAATAAATAATTGTTGTGAAGGTCCTGTCCGGTTAAATAGTAGTTTCTAGATATCCAGTATCCGGTTTGATTCCGGTTTTCTAGTGCCATGATCATCCGGAACATTGACTTAAACAGGAGTTTGGTCTGTGGTGCTTAAGGAATGGTACTTGATTCCACATTGACCAAGACTTGTGATCACCTCAAAGTCTCCAGTTTTAGTAGACTCATCTTTAACCAAGACCTGTCTTCTCAGTTCAGCACAAGCACAATACTCTACGTCGTACACATCTACGTCTTTAAAGGTTGCAAATGTAGTCCTTACTCCTTCCCCTGCATTTTCCCAACAAAGAGACTTTACAAGTCAAAGACGCTGAACACTAATTTGATTGATAAAGGGGACTATTTGCTTAACTGAAACCTTAGAAGAAGATGTTCTTAGAGATTGAAATTGATCAAGTAAAGAATGTGTATAAGATCCACAAGACTTGAGAACAGAATGTTTTTGCTTACCGTGAGTGACTAAGAGCAAATTCTCTGAAGGATACTTATCAGCAAGAGTCTTTATCAAATTAAGAAATCGATCTGTGCATCCTTCCACAGTCTCTTCCCATTGCGGCATCTAAACAAACCCAACAAGAGAATCAAGTTTATATACTCATTAAGAAATAGAAACAGAAACAGAACGAGACAAGACTAGAAAGGTCCTAAAGCTCACCTCTTTATAAACAGGATCTACACTATGATCAACCATTCCATCAGGAAACATAGCTTCAAGATCTGATATCAAGAAATCGAATTTCCCATCTTTGGGAGCAATCTCAGGCTTAATAGCAATTGAGTTCAACATCTCGCTCAAGCCAAATTCAATAGAAACCTGAAACATACAAGAATCACCTTAAATGATTTACACCACACATAGTTACAACACAATAACAACGCTGAACACAACAAAGATTTCAAAGTTTTCAGACCTAATGCGATACTTATACCTTGAACTTAGAATTATCGATTGAAACGACGTCTTTAGACGACCTAGCGTTGGGATCGAAATCGACGGCGGAGAGAGCAGTGATAACCTCGGAAGCGGTCTGAATACAACGGATGAAAGGGGAGACAAAGACACGATGAATCGGAAACTGGATATGAGATCGAATCCGTTGACCAGTTTGAAACGCTCGAACCATACCGTCCTGAACGAGTGGAGGATCCCATGGTCTTGCAGCTGTATCGAGCCAGAGTGGTTCGATTTGGTCAATGCGATCACCGTGACGCATCATTAAAATATTTTGGTAGCCATCGGGATTAGATTTGGCAGTCTCCATTGTTGCTCTGATTGTTGCTGCTGCTGTGACCTTTGAGAGTACGTTAGAAGTAATACTATACATGATGGCGTTTTGATTTTTTTTATTTTTTTTTAAATTGTTTTCTAGAGACAAAATTGTTAAAGAGTACTGTACTCAAAAAGGTATAATATATCCTTTTTATTTTGTCAAAAGGTATAATATAATCTTATTAAGCTAATGAATGTGTCCAAATGATATAATTAACTTTAAACTCAGACCCATTCGTAATGGACAAAACCAGCTAAACCAGAGATTGGCTTATAACACGATCATGGATTGTGACGTTGTGGTCCTTCAAAGATAACTCCATCACTAGTAACCACAAATTCCCCAAACCCATCATTACGCAAAACTACTTATTTGAATCTGACCTAAAATAACCAATTAATATCTTATTAGATATTAATTAATTGTAACAATGTGTCAAATGTATCGTTCATGTGTCAGAAATTTGCAAAAACTGTGAACAACAGTTCTCTTGCTTAAAGCAATGGTAATTTAACTACGTTCTGACAATTTTTTGTAGAATGCAAATTACAATACAAATTACAACACTTTTGCTTATGTTACTTATTTTTGTGGAAGACAAGGAAAATAACTGAACCATAATTCTTATATTGTGTATTGAATAAATAAAGTGAAACCAAAAATTCACATATAAACCGGCTAAACCGGAGATTGGCTTATAACATGATCATGGATTGGGACGTTGTTGTCCTTAAAATACACTCCATGACTAGTAACCACTTCAAATTCCTCAGATTTATCAAACCCATCACTATTCAAAATCTGCCTTCTCATTTCAACATAACCACAATAATCTACCATGTACTTAGTTGCATCTTTGAAGTAGTTGTAAAGTGTAACACTTACTCCTCCCCCTGCAATAAAGAAATGGTCTCAAAGATTAGAAAAACGTCAGTTTTGGTTTAAAACTAAAAAACCTTAACTGTTTTTGCTTACAATGAGTGATTAAAAGCAAGTTCTCAGAAGGATACTTCTCCGCAAGAACCTTCACTGTGTTAAAATATCGATCCTTGAAGCCTTGTGCAGATTCACCCCATTGTGGCAACTAAACAGAACCATCAAGGAACCGAGAAATATAGAAATGAAGTTTATATAGTCACAAAAAACAAAATATAAAGTAAGAAAACACGAAAAAACAAAAAATCATATAGTGCACCTCTTTATAAACCATATCCACAGAAGAATCCACTGTTCCCTCAGGAAACATAGCTTCAAGATCTGAAATCTTGAAATCAAATTCTCCATCTTTGGGAACAACTTCACTCTTAATAAAGATTGTGTTCAGTACCTCGCACAATCCAAATTCAATAGCTACCTGAAGCAGAGGAGACAAGGCATAATAGGTATAAAGCATCTCAAACACTTCAATCAAAATGATCAACATGGTTATAAGAACATAATAGAGTTTTGCTTAGAAAATAAGTAAATCGTACGTGTATTTTTGTAACGTATGTACGCTTCTAGATTATGAGACGGACCAGTATATCATAAACCACTAGACTACACACTTGGTCTGGTTTCAACAAACATATATAGTAGAGCGATATTTTGACTGACCTTGAGCTTAGTATTGTCGATGCAAAGGACGCCTTTAGACGACATGGCGTTGGGATGGATATCGACAGCGGAGAGAGCTGATACGACTTCGGAAGCGGTCTGGATGCAACGGAGGAAAGGGGAGACGAAGACACGGTGAATCGGAAACCCAATCTGAGACCGAATTCTCAGACCGGTTCTAAAGGCCCGATCCGCACCGTCCTGAACAAGCGGTGGATCCCACGGTCTCGCAGCTTTTGAAGCCCAGAGTGGCTCAAAATTGTCGAGTCGATCACCGTGACGCATCACGATGACATTTTGGTGGCCATAGATGTTTGATTTAGCAGACTCCATTGCTCTTTGTCTGTGTGGCCTTTGCCAGTAGAAATGGGAGGTATTTATACATACATATGCATGGAGAAGTTTGAGTTCTCTTTCTTTTATTATAAACTTGTTAAGGAAGTTCAATGCAATTTTTTTCCACAGTAGGAAATTACGAGGAAGCTTATTACACAAGAAAGTGACTATGTTTCTTTTTAAACACGACTATAGTTGACTTGATAGTAGTACGAAGTTTACATCTATATAATCCCAACATGATCAGAAACCACTACGAACGATCCGATATAATAAATACAAAAACGTCAATTGAACTGCTATCTAAGCCTTTACAGCTTATGGGATTTATTTAAACAAAGTTAACTTATTATTTTCTTGTTAGATTTTGATAATTTAAAGACATCTAGGTACTGTATATGGTTAATCATTTGGATGAAATTATTTGATTGCTTAAAATAATATTTTGTAAATCATTGGATGAAATTATCGTTTGTTTTCTCTTTACTAGTTACTTAAAAGAATATAGAGTCTTCTTCTTCTTCCTTTTTTAGGTCAATAGAAGGACCAATATGTAAAATCTACTAATGTAATTATTGTGACATGCTATAAATTAATCAAAAATACAAAATGTATAGAACTCCAAACAGTCTAAATGTTGTTATTTAATCCGTAAACTTTTGGTTTTACTCCATGAAGAGTTCGATTAACCAAGGGACGAAGCGAGTGGAGGTGATGAATAGACGGAAGAAGCAAGCCTGTGTGGTGTGGTCCTTCTTTAAAGAATAAAATAAATATTGCAAGATTATAATACTTGACCGCTAAAGTCCAGATTATATTCTTTATTTATTTATTGGATCCGAGTTTGAACTTTGAACTTCGAAGAGAGGTAAATTTATAACTTAAAAATATTGCAGTATTGCTACATAGTTGACCAATTATCCGTCTTTTGCTCAACGAAAAATAGATAAATTAAATTATGAAGTTCGTGATGAAAAAAAAAAATTATGTTGATAATTTTTATGTAGAGGCTACTTAACGTGCTAAAGCAACTACCCTTAAAGAAAAAGAAAAAGAAGAAGAAGAAAATCCCGACAAAAGATTCGGAGAACTTAAGGAACTTATTTCGATAACTCGCATGTATCCCAAAGAGGCGCAGCGAGAACGTTTCTTCTTTGCATTTTGGGACAAGGAAAATACCAAAAAGGAGGTCGCTGCAGCACCAACAAGTTTTCAAATGAGTCAAATTAAAAAAAAAAATGGTTGTGGTACTGAGTCAGCGGTTGGGAAGGAACTGTGTGGTTCAACACCTCACTGTAATTGGCAACACTAACCGATCTTTCAGTCCGAGTGATGTAAAAGTACTTACCATAAGTTGGAATACCACCATCATTCATATCTATCCAAGAAGAACAGTTTGCACCGTAAAAGATCCTCATACTGGTAGTATGTGTGGGAACCTCTATGAAAGTGGTAGTCACATACGTCGTGAAGGTATGTTGGTTTTGGAAACATTATTTTTTGTATAATTCCAAATTCTTATAATTCCAAATTTGTATAATTCTGAATTCTTATAATTCCAAATTTGACTCTGAGCATCACTAGTATAATTTTAAATTCTTATCAAAGATGCCAATAGAAACATTACTTTTTGTACTACATGTGCACACAAGCAATTTTAATAAAATCTTTACATTGAATGATCAAAATATTAGCTAGACAAGCTAAATAATAATTATCTCTTATTTAAATTTCCTAACATTAAAGATATTTTACAAAGAGAGATAAAAAGACATTTATCAACAAAGTAAACATGCTAAAAAAGTCTAAGTCCTTTCATCATTTGTTTCAAATATCATTTGAGTCTAAAACTCTTCCAAGTATGTAATGTGAATCTTCAAATTGAACAAAAATGATTTAAAATATAGGTCTCTTAATAAGGATATTGTATCCGCAAAATTAGCATCATTAGTTATCACTAAAATTATATATGTTGAACGATTTGCAAATGCGTTAGACAACATGTAGTGTGCTAAATCTTGTTTCTTAACAACAATTGAATAAATGATTCAAGTATTAGTAAATCTTATTAAAAACAAAACATATATTAAAAGAAGTGTTAAAATTGTTAAAAGAAATTTGTAAAAAATGTTACAAGAAACTCCTAACGTGAAGTTAAAGTTTTGGCTTCTCGGTAAAAATACTCCTATCGAGATGTACAACATATATATATAAATGGACAAAGGCATAAAGAAAATTCATCGACATTAGTTAGGCATTTATCTTTGGATCGTAACACAAATTTGATCTGATGAACTCTTAGTTCCAAACAGTCTAAATGTTGTTATTTAATCCGTAAACTTTTGGTTTTACTGCATGAAGAGTTGGATTAACCAAGGAACGAAGCGAGTGGAGGTGATGAGTAGACTGACGAACCAAGCCTATATGGTTCTTCTTTAAACTTTAAAGTATAAAATAAATATTGCAGGATTATAATATTTGACCACTAAAGTCTAGACTATATTCTTTATTTATTTACTGGATATGAGTTTGAATTTTGAACTTCGAAGAAAAGTAAAATTACAACTTAAAAATATTGTAATATTGCTACATAGTTGACCAATTAAATTATGTTGACCAATTAAAAATATCAATTGAAAATAAAAAAAATATCAACGAAAAATAGATGAATTAAATTATGAAGTTAGTGATGAAATAAAAAAAAATAATGTTGATAATTCTGACATTTGTTTTCCACCTTTACAATACAGGTCAGGCTATCCACTAATCTTAATACAAAAGAGTCCACAAGTGAATAAAAATAAAGAATAAAATAAAGCCCGTATCATCAACTCACATCAGTGGCAAGATTGCTGGATCATAACTAGTCTGGTTCACATTTTATACTGCCGCCGGTTAGGACTGAAGCTGAAGTTGGAAGTTGAATTCAGCTCTTGAAACCACGAGACAGTATTCACTAGTCCAGCAATGAAGCCAAACTTGAAGAAACGAATCATTCGCAGTTCTGCATCATTACAGTACAGAGAGAGAGATAGAGTAAGAAGGTGAAGGTGAAGGTTTATACAAGGTGACTCCATTTATCCAAGTCTAGACCTCGAAATCATAGCAACTTCAGAAGTTCAGACTACCATACACTCTAATAACCCTCACTCTCGACCAAATCAGGATATTAAAATAGAATGTTTAGACGCAAATCATTGACACTGAAAATAAGAACTTTAACCTTAAAGGATTGATATCATATCAATCCATATATCCTAACTATCTGAATCTAAGACACCGAATATTAACTACATCACATATCGTCCAAGCAAAGCATATCTAAAAATCTGAAAGGAAACCAATTTCACGTCCGAATTTGCACTCATGAATTTACAATATTGTTGTACTGCACTGAGGAGAAAGTCTAACTCAAAATGACAAACAACATTGAATCACTACCTTTTATACCTCAATCTGTGGATAAAACTTCTTTGACGCTCCTATCTGGTTTCCATCGAAGCCAACTCAACAAGATTAACTTCACATCATCCTCAATCAATCCTACACGATTCAGAAAAGAGTACATTTTCCCCACTTATACAACAAACAGAACAAATATACAGGGACTTCAGAATATGATAAGAAGGAGAATCCAATCGGATTCATTCAAATCTTATACCTTTCAAGCATGTTCTGAGACCTTGTACGCGTCTGACGAAACGTTACCCATCCACAAACCTGGGAAAAGAACCTGAAAAACAATCATACACAACATAAGCCAAAATTGTTAGGTCAAGTTGAGTGGAAAAAAGGGGAGATTCATGAGAAAATGTGAAATCTTACATCGAGCTGCTTCTGCACGTTCTTGGCTCTCTTCTTTGGTCTTCTACTGGGTTTTGATCCAGTCAACGCGTAGATATCTTCATCTATCTCCATCTTTGAGAGCGAAATCGATAACCTCGGTTTCTTCTCCTTTCTCTCCGCCGTCGCCATCTTAGCATCTACACCGTTCCTGGATCGAATTGACTCTGTTCGAACCGTTCCAAGAGGTTTGTTCTCCTGTAATGAACCGTTACAGCTCTTCAATATCCCACCTCCGTGTCCAATTGAACGCTTTTTCGTCGGCGGTGGTTTCCTCGGCCTCAGATTCCAAGTCTTCGGGCCAAATTCATCTGCTTCTTGACCACCACCATCGGAGATCCGTTCACCCTCAGCATCGATAGCCGGACTAGCTGAATCATCTGCCACTTGGACAGCGGCGACGGCAGGAGGGATATCAGTCGAGACGGCGGTGGTGGCGACATCAGCTGAATCTTCGTTGTTCTTCGTACGGATCCGGATAAAGATCTTCGATCTACCGTCCGGTGTCGTTGACTTCGTCCCGGATCGATCTGCGACGGAATCGCCCTTCTTCTTCTCCGGTCTTAATTCAAAAGACGATGAACCGGAAGCTTCGTTTACCTCCTCCGTCACCAAATTCCCTTTTACAGGATTAGGTTCACGAAGCGGAGATCTACTTGATGCTTTGCGGAGTCGATGTGTATTGGCGTGATTCATAGCCCATCTGAGATCAGATAAAGGGAAGTTATGAAGCGGGTGGGATTTCACCGGCGAAGAAGAAACCGCTGCAATCTGTTGCTGCCGTCTAGAGGTTTCACTCACGGTCACAACCGGCGGCGGCTGTGGTGGTTGCGGCGCATCAGAACCATGCATCGGTGGAGGAAACGCCATGGAGTGACGGAACATCTATAATTCAATCGATCGAATAAAGTGGAAAACCCTAATGAAGTTAAGAGAATTCAAAAACACAGAGCCAATGTAGAGAGAGAGAGCATGAAGAGAGCGGCAGTCTTGTTATTGCTTGCTTGCTGATGAAACCCCAAACCAAAGTGTTAACCAATATAAACGAAAAGAGATAGAAACTCTATAAAGGACTATGTTACCCTTCCTATATCGTCGGATTTACAGCCGCTGCCACACTGAGCACAAGGGATCCAAACGTAAGACTCACGTGACTTGCACGCACTCGGTTGCTTGCTTTACAAGACTTTAAAACTGAAATGTAGTCCAACTATCCCGACGTATATAACAAAGAAGCTTGATCATTTTCACAGGCACGTGTGCGATTTGGTTCCACGTTTTGCCATTAAGTCATTGCCACTACTCACCGACACGTGCAGGTTAACCGGGACCTCAAAACCAACCAATTGCAATAAGTTGTCTGATTCAAAATAACAAACTATATACCAAGTTTAAGTGTAATCTTTCACTTTCATAATATCTGAATCGGTAACCACAAATTATCCAAGTGCCCAATCATATCTTCATCCCACAAACAAACAAATGTTTCATCTGCAATATTCACACTCAGTTGTTACCATTTGGAGATTTTGTAACGTTTATCAGTTGAAAGAATAAGGTTCTTTGAGTTCACGTCCAGATATCAGAGGAACCTGAAGGGCATATTGCTCCAAGCTGCTGCAAGATCCAAAGAGTCCCTTTGTTCAGTTAGGATACAGTGTATCTGGTTTTTTTGTTGGAGAATCGTTCAAACCAATGTTTCGGGATTGCTGGATGAATCCCATACAGACGAGCTATGAAGGCCCTTTCGCTCGTAGCTACAATGCTTGCGATTGAATAGCTTTTCTTGCTCAACCCTTTCTTCACAAGCCACTTATGGAATCCGAACCTTGGATTGATTCTGTTCTCCAGGTCAAAACATAGATAAGCCGGGAAAATCTCTAGGTATTCCAAAGAATCTCCCATCTCGCCACAGAGGAACCTTAGCTTATCTTGTATGCTATGCGGTTTCTGGTTCAAGATCTTTGGTGCTGATCTTATCATCATGCATATTTTTGAGAAAATGATGCCATTGTTTAGTAAGATTTGGAATCGGTCATGCAGCTCTTCGGCGGTACCATGGACATGCTGTAGTACCTTCATGGTCATGCCGTTTTCGCCAAACCCTATTTCATGAAGAAAATCCAATTTGTGAGCATAATGTGTTTTGGTTCTTGAGTTTTGTAGCTCCTCCAAGCCTTCCTGATATTCTCTGTCTAAATCTTCTTCAGGATCCATCAACGAATAGCTAGCGAGTAAATGATGATTCCCATTCTTCAATCTATCAAAGGTCCTTTCATTTAGATCTAATGCTCTAAGCACATGAGGCAGATTCTTCAGTTTGTTTCTACCCAAAACGTATGGGTATTTATGAGCAACACCATCCACTTCATCCTGGCTCAATCCAAAATGCTTAAGCATTCCTGTAACTGAGATCACCGGTTTCTCTAGTTCAAAATTCATAATAGCTGGATTTCGAAGAATCAAAAGAGCAACATCTTCTTTCCTAACACCAAACCTACAAAAATATTCCACCTTTCTCATTAGAGCTTCTTCTGAATATTCCACAAGAAGTGATTTGTTTCTACCCATCAACTCCCACATTTCTTCATTCTCACAACCCAAATCGTAAAAGACCCTAATTTTCCTACTAATTCCGTGCCAAGAATCTACATTTTCCTCAAAAAGATGATGTGAATCAAATTCATCAAAAAGTCTCTTCAGCTTAACAAACAAACACCGTATCTTCGAACCCAAATCTCCACCTCCACACAGAGTACGAGGAATCGCTAAACAAATACCAATCACCGCAACAGTAGTGAATCCTATATCTTTAAAATTAAGCAGCCTGGATTCAATCTCTTGAGGACTCTGCACAAAAACCAACCTTTCCTCTTTATACAAATTACCCAGCTTGTTCCAAGGAAACCCGAATTTAGATAACGCACAAGCTGCATCCAACACACTCCGATCCTCAGAGAAGAAGAATTTCCTCTCAGGCAAATACTCACCAACCTCGCAGTAATCAATGCCAATGCTCTCGAAGAAAAACTCGAATTCGTTAATAGGGTGGTAACTGAGATGCTGCCGAAGCGACTTGGAGAAGGTAGGTACAGAGAAATCAAGCTTCAGGATGAGATTTCGAATCGAAACAGAGGCGTTTGAGGCAATGTGTTCGGCGTGAGTGTAGGGGAGAGACCTGGTGGTGTGGAGATAGTCTGTAATAGCTTGCTGGGCTTTTCCGATGGCCAGAGACTTGTACTTGGACGGCACTCGTCTATGTTTCGCCGCCACCGTACTGAAATGATGAGAGGTCGATGCGAATTTCAATCTAACCATGAACATGGCCGCAATTTGGGGATTAGGGTTTTCTCCACCGGTGGTGTGTCTTTTCTCATCCCGTGCCGTCTATACGATAGAGGAAATGACTTAGAGGACCTCGGAACTTACACGAAGTTACTCTTTTGCCATTTATAGTTCTAATCGGACAATATAAGAAATTGAAGCGGACCGGGATGTAATTATTGAACCGGAATGTTATGGTAGTAGTGTTAGAAGAAGTTACTAAAATACCCTCAGGTAGTTGGGGTAACTTCGTGTAGTTCGCATTTATAAAAGCCACCCATCCATTCAACACATAAGTAACCCTAAACTTCTCGATCGTCGTCGTCGATACAATGTCGGGTAAGTTCCATATCAGATCTCGAAACTGGTTTTTCTTTTCTCTCAAATTCTCAATTATATTTGATCTGATCTATCTGTCATGCTAAACCTAGTGGTATCTGATCGTCGATATGTTATAGCAAATCTTAATCAATTTGTATTCACTTAAAACTTCAGATGCCGTTGCTTCATCATATTCTTTCAAAGATCCCGCCAGTAAGATTTTATCCCTTGCTTTTTGTTTAAATCAGCTGGATTAGAATATTTCTCATAGTAAACGAAAAATTATCAATATGGTAAAATCGTGTACGCTTCTCCGTTGACAGATGCTATAACACGCATCTTCTGGGACATAGAGGACTTCCCGATCCCCAGTGGTCTTGATCCTGAATCTGTTTGTCTGAAAATCAAAGCTGCTCTGGATCTTCGTGGTGAGGTGTCTATCTCTGCTTATTTTCAAGATAAGACATTGCCGGATGAAGTTCTTGAGAAATACAAGCATGCTGGAATTACCCTCCGTCCCCTTGGTGAATTCCTCTTTACCTTTCAACCATCTTAAGTTCAGTTTTTTTTTGGTGTTTTTTCAGGTCAGTATATGTAACATTCTTTTTTCTTGATATATACATTTCAGGGGTTAAATGTTCGAGATTGGATGATATGATTATGGACATTCTTTGGTGGGTATTGGATGATTATGATGAATCCGTCCTAACAAATTTGGTGGTAATCTCAAGAAACATACCTGGAAATAGGGAACTCAACAAGGTTCTCGAATGTTTTTATTATACATATACATATGATAATGTTGTGGTCGTACTGCCAGATAACTTTGATTCAGAAGAAATGCCACGACTCCCTAATGTAAACTCATACTGGCTTTGGAAAAGCCTATTAGATGGACAAGAGCCTATCAACCAAAGCCTTATAACTCCCCTTTTAAAAGAAGAAGTAGACCGTATCGACATAGCCATTGCCAGCAGCGAACCTGATTTTAATTGTGAAGAGTGTGAATGGTTTAAGGAAGCCCGACATTAATGTTTTATCATTCTCGCTTTTATTATGATCCTTTGTGTATTAACAACATTAATGTTTCTTTTCTCAAACTCTTTATCAACTGATTGGACTGATCCATTTACTCCAGGACTCCATCATCGTATCACAACTTAAATATCATGCTATATATGTTTTAGTAAGCACAGTTGTTTTATTCGTATAGTCAATATATATAGAAAAAATGAGACAGAACGAAAGAGGATAATGCATATTCTTATAACACTGTTAATGGAAGTTACTAAAAAACCCTTAGATAGTTGGCTGTGTATGTGCTGTATAAGTAGGGGTAGAAAACCCTAAATTTCTCGATCGCCCGTCGTCATTACCATGTCGGGTACGTTCCATCTCAGATCTCGAAACTGGTTTTTCTTTTCTCTCAAATTCTCAATTATATTTGATCTGATCTATCTGTCATGCTAAACCTAGTGGTATCTAATCGTCGACCTGAAATGATGTCTGCAACAAGGGTCTTCTGGGACGTGGAGGATTTCCCGATCCCTAATGGTAACGATCTTGGCCCGTTTGAACAGAATATCGAATCAGCTCTTTGGCGTGCGGGTTATGTTGGTGTTGTTGATGTGGCAATCAACGTTTATAGTGATAGGAAAACGGGATCGAAAGCTTTCTGGCATCAGTTTTTCCATAGCGGAATGTATATAAGTCACGATGGTGAGTTTCTTGTCTTTGAACCCTCTCATCTTAACACTCTATATCTCCCCAACAAACATATTTTTTTATCTATATCCAGGGGAGAAACGTTTAAGACTTCTGAGTATGATTTCGGATATGATTTTGTGGGCAAAAGGCACTCGTGACGACTCTGGTAGGAACCTACCAATAAATCTGATGGTAATTGCAAAAAGCATCCCTGAAGACACGTTGTTGGTCAGTGTTCTTGAAGGCATGAAAAAGCGTGGTTACAATATTTTGTTAGCACAGCTAGATGAGGATGATGATTCGGACGTAGCACTTGCTACTGCAACCGAAGTATGGCTTTGGAAAAGCCTATTTGAGGGAGGAGAGCCTATGGAATATGTAACTGATACTGATAGTGATGAGGGAAGCTCGAAACGTTCCAAGATTGATGCTTAATGCTTAGTTTGACAAGTTTAGCCGAAGGTCACAAGTACTAGTTTAATTGTGACTTCTTATAAAATGTTAAAGGTTTTTAAGCTATAAAATGAAATCTATGCATAGACGGCTTGGTTTATTATTTAATTGAGTCGGCCTTAATTTATTATGTACAGCGGCGAAGTAAATTCTTAAAGGATTAATATTTTTGTTATTAAATAAATGCATTAGACCGACCATATCTTTCTTGAAAAGAAAAGGAAGTAAAATGGTGATGGAGAACTCTATAAGTCTAAATGTGGTCTGCAAACAATTTATGATTTGTTTCTTTCTTGTATATTATAAAATTTAGGTCACACAACATAATATATTTGTTTGAATTATTTGATTTCAGTTGGTTGATAAGAAATGTGAATTTTTTCTTTTAAAAAAATGAACGAAAGACGACTAAAATTGGGTAATATGAGAAAAGAAGACAGAGAGATTGAGACAGACGTTATGGATAGACGTGAAATTGTGAATGTTTCTGAGGCAAATAATAGTCTTTTCTCTCCTGTTTCTGAGGCAAATAATAGTCTTTTCTGAGGCAAATAATAGGCAAATAATAGACATTATGGATAGACATTATTTGATTTCAGTTGGTTGAATGTTTCTTCTTCTTCTTCCAATTTCTTTGTTCCTCTTGTTTTCTATTTCGTGACATATGAATATGAATAATAGTAATGTATGGCTCTTCGTTTTTGTTTGGTCAGTAGATTTTTTTTCTTTTCTTTTCTGAAAATTATTGCCAAATTTACTAAGTCCATACCAATAGCTTACAATTTGGTCCAACAAAAACAAAAATTAAGGTAAGCATAGCAATATTGATTGTAACATCGCCGATGATATGTTAGCTCAATAAATGTTCTAACACCTCTACAACTACAAAATTCCTTACAACATCCTACTTATCACTAAAGACGTCGACTTCGCAAGACCTATCAAGTCATTACGAGAATGTGGAGCTATAATGTTCTTGGCGAAACTTCCACACAAAATCTACTATTAACAGATCGAAGATGTATTAAATGCGTAAATTATCAGTTTATAATTTAATTAGATGCGAAGAAAGATTTGGATCCCTCGCTACAAACGTAAGATTCAAGGCTCAAATGCAAAAAATAAAATAAACCAAGACATCTTTCATAGTTTTGCAACGTTATTAAGCTGAGGCAATAAGGTCTTTTCTTGGTGTTCATGTTCAAAAAAAACTTCTATTTTCAATTTATTTTAGATTGTGACATTTCTACGCTTTAAAGCATCTATTTTCAGTTTACTTTAGTCTGTGACTCGATTTTTTTTTTTGAAACCTAATAATTTGCGGTCATTGGTCAAAGACAGTTGATTTGACTCCGATCATCACTAGTATAATTCCAAATTCTTATCAACGATGCCAATAGAAACATTATTTTTGTACTACATATGCACACAAGCAATTTTAATAAATTTTTTACATTGAATAATCAAAATATTAACTAGACCAGTTAAATAATAATTACCTCTTATTTAAATTTCCTCTCATTTGTATTCACCATCTAATTGTATCTTTTATATTCGTTTCTCCGTTTCGTAAACCCTCAGTTGTTGTTGCTTCATTAAAGAAGAAAAAGAAGAAAAAGAAAATCCCGACAAAAGATTCGGAGAACTTAAAGAGCTTACTCCGATAACTCGCATGTATCCCACAGAGGCGCAGCGAGAACGTTTCTCCTTTGCATTCTGGGACACGGAAAATATCAAAAGGGAGGTCGCTGCAGCACCGACAAGTTTTCAAATGAGTCAAATTAAAAGAAAAATGGTTGTGGTACTGAGTCAACGGTTGAAAAAAAACTATGTGTTTCAACACCTCACTGCAATTGGCAACACTAAACGATCTTTAAGTCTCAGTGATGTAAAAGTAATTACCTTAAGTTGGAACACCACCATCATTTATATTTATCCAAGAAGAACGGTTTGTACCGTAAAAGATCCTCATACTGGTAGTAAGTGTGGGAACCTCTATGAAAGTGGTAGTCACCTATGTCGTGAAGGTATGTTGGTTTAATATTAATTTATTTGGTTTTAGTCTTACTTGGTTTAATATTAATTTATTTGGTTTTAGCCTTACTTGGTTTAGTATTAATTTACTTAGTTTAGCTTTACTTGAGATTTTATTTTTGAAACCCAATAATTTTTGCGGTCATTGGTCAAACACAGTTTGATTTGACTTCGAGCATCACTAGTATAATTCTAAATTCTTATTGCCAATAGAAACATTATTTTTTGTACTACATATGCACACAATCAAGTTTAATAATATTTTTTACATTGAATAATCAAAATATTTACTAGACCAGATAAATAATAATTACCTCTTTTTGAAATTTCCTAACATTAAAGATATTGTAGAAAGAGAGATAAAAAGACATTTATCAACAAAGTAAACATGCTAAAAAGGTCTAAGTCCTTGTATCATTTATTTCAAATATCATTTGAGTTCTAGAACTCTTCAAGTATATAATGTGAATCTTCAAAATGAACAAAAATGATTTAAAATATAGGGTCTCTTAATAAGGATATTGTATCTGCAAAATTAGCATCATTAGTGATCACTAAAATTATATATGTTGAACGATTTGCAAATGCGTTAGACAACATGTAGTGTGCTAAATCATGTTTATTAACAACAATTGAATAAATGATTCAAGTATTAATAAATCTTATTAAAAACAAAACATATATTAAAATAATTGTTAAAAATGTTAAAAGAAATTTATAAAAAATGTTACAAAAAACTCCTAACGTGAAGTTAAAGTTTTGACTTCTTGGTAAAAATATTCTTACCGAGATGTACAACATATATATAAATGGACCGACAAAGGCCTAAAGAAAATTCGTCATTAAGGTAGTTAGTGATACTGATAGTGAGGAGAGAAGCTCGAAACGTTCCAAGATTGATGCGTAGTTTGACAAGTTTAGCGGAAGGTCACAACTCACAAGTACTAGTTTAATTGTGACTTCTTATAAAATGTTGAAGGTTTTTAAGCTATAAAAATGAAATCTATGCATAGACGGCTTGATTTATTATTTAATTGAGTCGGCCTTAATTTATTATTTACAGCGGCGAAGTAAATTCTTAAAGGATTAATATTTTTGTTATTAAATAAATGCATTAGACCGACCATATCTTTCTTGAAAAGAAAAGGAAGTAAAATGGTGATGGAGAATTCTATAAGTCTAAATGTGGTCTGCAAACAATTTATGATTTGTTTCTTTCTTGTATATTATAAAATTTATGTCACACAACATAGTAAACTTGTTCGAATTATTTGATTTCAGTTGGTTGATAAGAAATGTGAATTTTTTCGTTAAAAAAAAATGCATGCGATAAGATTGTTGGGTGTGGTTTTGTCTTTATGAACGAAACACGACTAAAATTGGTTAATTGGGTAATATGAAAAAAAGAAGACAAAGAGATTGGGACAGCTGGACAGATATTATGGATAGGCGTGAAATTGTGAATGTTTCTGAGGCATGACCTTTTAGGAGTCTTAACATCCGGTCAAGAACTAACCAAAGATCACTGCATGGTTTGTGTTTTGGAATTGTTTCTTGAAACTTAAAAATCATTTGGTTAGATTTTCTGCTGAATTCCCCAATAAAATCACCTTTGTTGTTGTCAAATTCATTTTCTAAGCAAATCAATTGAAAAAAACCATTATTGATTATGTGGACATTATTGCAACTCCCAATCCAACAAATAATAATACATGAGCTATTGTCAAAAATATAACATTGCAACAAGGACGAAAGCAATCATATCCTCATTGGAGTATTTTGATTGAAGACAATCTTACTCTTGTAATGGTTCTTTTGCAGTTTTGCTGTGTCAATTCTTAAAATTTCCAAAGAATCTAGAGAGTGGTACAGGGCCATCGGTTTGTCTTTACTTTTGCTAGAGTGTTTGTCTCTGCTGGACTTGTGCTTCTTCTCCTTCTTTGATCTTCTAGAACTTGTTCTTGATCTTCTAGATTCATCTTCATCACTACTAGATGACGACTCCGAGGACGAATAATGCTGCAAACACATAACACAACCCAACATGGTTAATGTCAACATAAGCTATATACGGTGACACCATCTGTTATAAGTTTAACTTTTTAAAAGCACCTTTCTCTTTTTGCTTTTCCTCTTCTTTGAATCTCTATCTTTCTTATCTGTGAGGTCATTGAACCATTGGCGACCAATTAATAACTTCCTCAGAAAGAAGGTTCAGATACTATGTTAAGTTAAGTTGCTCATATATTACTTTTTCGAGACTTATCACTAGAATAGTTCCTTCCCTTGGAGAGTTTCAACGCCCTTTCTGCATCCAGCTGAGCTCTATACTCACGCATCAGTTTATCAGTATCTGCTTCAAGTTCTCCCTTTTTCATTTCTTCTTCCTAAACATGCCACGTGAAGAAGATACAGTTTTAAACATTTCCTAATGTTCCATACTCACAATGCAGAGAAATTGCAAAGTGTAAGAAACAGATATTGCAGGTAATGAGTCTGATGACAATGTTAAACTGAGCTTGGCCATCTATGGGTTATGCGACATAAGATGCTCAAGTTACTTCAAAACGTCGAGATAGAGATAGACAGAACAGGGAAAGAAGAAACTCTATAGTATATGAATACAAAAAACAAAAAAAAACTGTGTTTATCTATGGCTGCTGATGAATAAGCGACAGTGGGAAATGATTTGTTGGATTAAAGCTTCTAAATTGACAACAATAATAGCGAGCTTATCAACACTTAATGGTCAATGGTCAATCTAATTTCTAACGAATCATAACAAGGACTAACATTCCATATACCAATCAGAAGATCTTAACCTTAATATGAAAAAGTCATAAAACAACATTAAGCTTACCTTTTGCTTCTGCTTCTGCTTCTTCTTATACTCTTCCCATGTAGTTGTATGTGTCGTCTTAAGGCTAGCCAAACGAGCCGCATGCTACTCTGGTGTATGAAATGAACCATCCACCTGATTTTCAGATCTCAATTGATTTTCAGATCTCTTAACTGTTTTGTAGTTGCGTAAAGGATCGTGCTTTGAAGATGAGTGGAGTTGGAGAGAAAGTTTCTGGAACGACAAAGACACCAGCAGATTTCCTCAAGTCGATCCGTGGGAGACCCGTTGTTGTGAATCTCAATTCTGGTGTTGATTATCGAGGTGGGTCTCTCTCTCTCTCCCTCTCTCTTCTTCATATTCTTATGTGTTTTGTGTGGCTGTATAGCTTTGGTTTTGTAGTTGATGGTTTAGTTTTTGCTTTGCAAGTTCTCTACCTATCTCTACAGCACTTTAGGTTAGAAGTTTTGACTTAGGACTGGTTCTTTTGGCTATGTTAATGGAATGAAAGAGTTACTTGTTAAGCCCCCTCAGATGACTTCATTGGAAGGTTATATCTTTAACGTTAAACTGATTCCTTAAAAAAAACTTGTAAAAATGAGAAGCTTTCCTTACATTTTCTGTGGTGTTCTTGTGAACATTGTTTCTTAAGAACATTTTCCTTTCTACCCTGCAACAAGGCTACAGTAGTTGACTGATAAATTTTTGGGCTTGGGTTTGTCTCATAAACATGTTTAAGTTAGTTTGTCTCATAATCAAGGCTCAAGGTCATGTAAGAGAGACTACTTGTATCATTCTTGTTGACTTGTTTCCCTTGGTGCCCGAGAGTCAGTTTTGTTTAAGTTCTGGTCAAACTTAATATTGAGCTCCTGATCTAACATTGATAACTCTTTTACACAGGCATTCTTACTTTGTCTTGATGGGTTTATGAACATAGCAATGGAGCAGACGGAGGAGTATGTACACCGGAGCTGAGTAGTTGAGGACAATGCTTGGCACTGTGACCATGGACACCACAAAGCTGACATCGACCATGATAACCACGCGAAGGATTTGGACGAGAATGAAATTGTTTGTAATGGCTTGCTGGGCTTTTCCGACGGCCGGAGACTTGTACCTCGAGGGCACTCTTCTATGTTTCGTTGCCACCGTAGTGAAATTATGAAAGAACGATGCGAATTTCAATCATTCCATGAGCATGGTCGCAGTTTGGGGGATTAGGAATTTCTCTCCACTAGTTGTGTGTCTTTTTTCTTCCGGTGCCGTGTATACGACGCAAATAGAAATGACTTAGAGGACGTTGTAACTTGCAATAAATTATTCTTCTGCCATTTATAGTCAGATGTTATAAGAAACTAAACCGGACCAAGATTAAAATATTTAACCGGATTCCTATGGTAGTGTTAAATGAAGTTAATCTTTTGTGACATTGTTTTTTTGAATCTTTTGTCTAATGGTGAATTTGTGGGTAATTCAATAATTACTTTAAATGGCAAATGAATTATTAATTGTTAGGTAAATATTATAAGAAATTCAATCGCACCAGGAAGAAAAATTTTCAAAAAGTCTCGCTCTTTTTATTTTTTTTTGTCAGCTAACCAAATCAAGCGTGCATTGGAAGGTAACGATGAGGTCTCGTTGCCGATTTCCACGTCTCTTCTGTCCTAGGGTTTTTATTTTATTTTATATAGTTCTGGGTTTTTTCTCTCACTCTCTTGATATTGATTTATCACTCTAGTTTCGTTTCTAAAGTTGAAGTCTTTTGCATTTCTCTAAGGTTTTTGTTCGATCTATTAACTCGAACTTTTAACATGGACCACCGGAAACTTCTGATTCCATGGGTAAAAGAACAGAGAAAGCTGTGGAGGAAGTAGATAACAGAGAAACGTCGAAGAAGAAGAAGATGTTGATAAGAGTTTCGAAGAGCCAGGGCTTGATCCTCACATTCTGGTAAATAATAAAGTCTCTACCTTTTTAAAAATTTTGTGGCTGTCTGTTTAATTTTCGATGGTCTTGTTTCATCGGACTGGTTTTTATATTGTCTTTGTTGTTCTTCTAGGAAGAGAAAGATGTAGCTGATGCTATCTCATCCCCTCAGAAGAAGTCAGAACTCATTTTCTGGACTCCTTTCAGGAAAGAGATTGGAGACGAGGATACTTATATCTGTCACCAATCTTCAGAGTTGCTGAAGTCAATTGGTTGGTCTTCTTTTTACCTTTATACGCGACTCCTTTGGAAGCTTTTGTTTGTAATGGCATATCTTGACGAACAAAACCATAATTAAGTAATTATTCTTCTGCCATTTATAGTAAGATGTTATAAGAAACTAAACCAGACCAGGATGAAAATATTTAACCGGAATCTTATGGTAGTGTTAAATGAAGTTAATATTTTGTGACATTGTTAACCGGAATTAAATAATTACTTTAAATGACAAGAGAATAATTAATTGTTAGACAAATAATATAAGAAACCTATATTTTTATTGGTGTTCATGTTCAAAAAACCTATATTTCAATTTATTTAAGATTGTGACATTTCTACGCTTTAAAAAATCTACTTTCAGTTTACTTTAGTTTGTGACTCGAATTTTTTTTGAAACTCAATAATTTTTGCGGTAATTGGTCAAACACAGTAGATTTGACTCCGAGCATCAGTAGTATAATTCCAAATTCTAATCAACGATGCCAATAGAAACATTATTTTTTGTACTAAATATGCACACATGCAATTTTAATAATTTTTTTACATTGAATGATCAAAATATTAACTAGACCAGTTAAATAATAATTACCTCTTATTTAAAATATTTAACCGAAATCCTATGGTAGTGTTAAATGAAGTTAATCTATTGTGACATTGTTTTTATTAATCTTTTGTCTAATGGTGTATTTGTGGGTAATTCAATAATTACTTTAAATGACAAGAGAGTAATTAATTGTTAGGCAAATAATAAAATAAATTCAACCAGACCAGGATGAAATTTTTTCAAAAAGTCTCGCTCCCTTTTTTTTTCAGCTAGCCAAATTAAATGTGCATTGGAATGCAACGATGAGGTAATGTATACATAGCAAAGAGACTACTTTTTCTTTCTTCTTCTCTTTGCCAATTTCCACTTCTCTCTATTTTAACTCTAAAAACACTTGTGAGTCTTGCTTATCGTAGTATTTGCTGTGGTGATGGGTATTGCATGTGCTATTTCGTGAGAATACCACAGAGACCAAACACGATAGAACCAAACGCTCAAAGACTCAGAGAAGTAAGTTCTCTAATTCGTGAAATATGTTATTTAATTTTGTCTAGAGATTCAAATTTTGGTACACTGCATAAGCTACTCAACGTGTCAGGACGGCTACTCTTAAAGAAGAAGAAGAAGAAAAAAATCTCTTAAATTAGGTTCTTTATTAGTGTTCATGTTCAAAAAAACCTATATTTTTCAATTTATTTTAGATTGTGACATTTCTACGCTTTAAAACATTTATTTTCAGTTTACTTTAGTTTGTGACTCGATTTTTTTATTGAACCCTAATAATTTTTGCAGTCATTGGTCAAACACAATAAATTTGACTCCGACCATCACTAGTATAATTCCAAATTCTAATCAACGATGCTAATAAAAACATTATTTTTTGTACTAAATATGCACACAAGCAATTTTAATAAATGTTTTACATTGAATGATCAAAATATTAACAAGACCAGTTAAATAATAATTACCTCTTATTTAAATTTCTTAACATTAAAGATATTGTACAAAGAGAGATATTATAATAATTACCTCTTATTTAAATTTTATAACATTTGTATTCACCATCTAATTGTTTCTTTTCTGTTTGTTTCTTCGTTTCGTAAAACCTCAGATTTTGTTACTTCATCATCAGGTTTCATAGCAGGCATGACTCCTTTCCAACGGAATAATGGTGTTCATGTTTACTAGGATGTTGATACAACTCATTTACCAGTCGGATTTGATGTAACAACCTATGTTATGACAATCGATAGGGAAAACGTTTGATGATAGGTATTTCGTCTACAAAATAATTAGCTATGGCGATTTAACTGCACATCGTGGTATATTTGACTGTCCTAGTGTTCAAGTTAGTGTCCATCATCT
Organism: Crucihimalaya himalaica; assembly: GCA_004349715.1. Lineage (NCBI taxonomy): Eukaryota > Viridiplantae > Streptophyta > Magnoliopsida > Brassicales > Brassicaceae > Crucihimalaya > Crucihimalaya himalaica. Next base: position 3,195,694 of record SMJT01000008.1, on the reverse strand, counting down.
TCCGAAAAGAGATGATGTGTTACTATTGTCAACACACTTGCGGTAAAAACAATTGATTATTTATATTTGAAAAATATTTTCTTTTAGTTAAAATTTAATTAAAAAAATCGTTTTGAATTTTTTATTTCCAAGAGTTCGTCCAAAATCGCATTTATCCCATCACAAACTCTAGCAAGATATCTACGCAAACACATTTACTAATCTACCGCCCTAAACCATCCTACTTTTAACTTCTGATGTTGATTTTGCTGAATGAGTTTTTTCTTGAAAACATACAGATTTATACTCCATGTAGCTAGCAACACAAATCCACATCCTATTAAGATAGATGCAAACATAAGACTCAAAGCTCAAATGCAAAAAATAAAAAATTAACCAAGACATCTTTCAAAATTTTGCAACGTTATTAAGCTAAGACAATAAGCTTCCTTCTTGGTGTTCATGTTCAAAAAACTTCTATTTTTTAATTTATTTTAGATTGTGACATTTCTATGCTTTAAAACATCTATTTTCAGTTTACTTTAGTTTGTGACTCGATTTTTTTTTGTAAAACCCAATACTTTTTGCGGTAATTGGTCAAACACAATTGATTTGACTCTGAGCATCACTAATATAATTCCAAATTCTTATCAACGATTCCAATAGAAACATTATTTTTTTTGTAATACATATGCACACAAGCAATTTTAATAAAAAATTTACATTGAATGATCAAAATATTAACTAACCCGTTAAATAATAATTACGTTTTATTTAAATTTCCTAACATTAAAGATATTGTACAAAGAGAGATAAAAATACATTTATCAACAAAGTAAACATGCTAAAAAGGTCTAAGTCCTTGTATCATTTGTTTCAAATATCATTTGAGTTCTAGAACTCTTCCAAGTATGTAATGTGCATCTTCAAATTGAACATATATTAAACAAAGTGTTAAAAATGTTAAAAAGAAATTTGTAAAATATATTACAAGAAACTCCTAATGTGAAGTTAAAGTTTTGACTTCTCGGTAAAAATATTTCTACCGAGATGTAAAACATATATATAAATTGACCGACAAAGGCCTAAAGAAAATTCGTCGACATTAGTTAGGCACTTATCTTTGGATTGTAACACAAATTTGATCTGATGAACTTTTAGTGGCCACAAGTGTAACATTGTTTTTTTAAATATTCTGTTTACTCAAACCCAAAGAAGGAATAGAGAAAGACTAAGAGCATCTCTGTTAGGGGTTTCTATGTGAGAAACCCTCTAATAAAAAAATGAAAAATATTTAAAAAAATAGGAAGAGTTTCTCATTTGAGAGACTCATGAAAAACCTAAAAGTCATGTGTCTTTGTGTGATTAGTTCAATTTTGTTTTATAAATTAAAAATTTACTATACAATTAAAAAATATTAAAAATATTATTATTATATTTTGGAGAGACTAAACGTGGATGCTCTAAGTCACGTCCGAGTCACGCGGATAGAACTGTAAATATCACAGAAAGGCAAAGCCCATCATGAATGATTGAGAGAGGGGGCTTTGATAAGCTAATGAGTGGATGATGGCCCAAGGGTAATAACGTAATTGCACAAGTAATTACAGAAGAAAAGTAATCGCATCAAATGATTGGGAAAGAAACTTGGGTTGTCCGGTGAGGGAGGGACAATGAGCCACGCGCGAGAAGCTAGGACCACGTGTCCTTTTCCTTTGTCTTTGTGACACGTGGATGTTTTGTCATGTGACTACCCACGTGATTTACTTTGACATAAGTATACTACAAGATTTTATTATTTTTTGCCATTTTGATAAATCTTTTTCTTTTTCGCTTAAACCCCATGGCCCATGCTCTTTTACACACCTTGCCCACGTGGTTTTCACTTGCTCATGTCCCTTGCAATTTTACCTGTTTAATTCAAGTTTTATCATAGAACCTTACATAGATTAGTCACTACCTAAAAATATAATACTTCTGATCATCTCTTTGCACAATATGATTGTATTTTTAGTCGTTTCCACGATTTGAGTTTAAGTATATATATAGTAAAACTAAACATTACAAGGAAGAAGGTACTATTAATAAAGTTTGAGACAAAAGCCACATAATGATTTTAAAAGTTTGTTACAAGATCTTCTTTTTTGTAGGAAAAAAGATCTTAAAAGCTAAGATTCCATCGATCCATAATCAATAAGCGCAAGACTTTCCTAAAAGACGACAATATTTATGTCATGCGTAAGTTTCAACAAGATTCATTTCATGGAATCATTATGTAATTCCATACGGACCAATTTTATATATAGTTACGAGACTTTACAAAAGGCCCCAAAACAAAACCGCTTAGTAATTGGCCCTTGTAAATGCATTGGTTAGATCATCTATATTATATGGCGAACCAAACTCTTAGAAAAGTGTATTATATGTAATGTACTTTCCTTATATATATGGTTCATTTTATATTGAGACTGACAATATACAATTCGAAACAGTTACAAATATAACGTCGGATCTCAATATAAACTGAATTATGATGTGAAAACATCCCAAAAATGAATTATGTTTTCTGAACGTTTTGTTCCTAGAAGATGGTCATGGTTGGTGTAAGCTTAAATTGAGGACACGAAAACGAAAGGAAAGTACGAAAGAGCTTTAGCACATGGTTGGGAACGCACGTGGGACTATAGATTAATATTATGTATTAATATTTGATATTAGGTTAATACTCTACTATTTATGGAAGTAATTAAGTATTAAGATGACAAGCTAGTTATTTTAAAACGATGCACTGTATACTAATCTAACGACCTAATTATTGGGTAAACATGATAGGTTTGTTGGTCGGCTGACATTGGATCCCCATCCTATTTGATGATATGACTAAACTTTCACACCTATCTCTCTAAGTTTCTCTTATCTATTTTTAAAAAGTGACGTCTCAATTTAAAATATTTTGAAATGTCAAAAGAAATGTGATATATGGTTTTTAAAAAAACTTTATATACAGGAATAACATGTTATATTTGAAAGATACACCAAAGATCTCGCGGTCTGGTGATGCTGAAACGGGATATGTGTCCGTCCAAGATCGGATTCGAGTGCACTTGGGAGAGATCTCTTCCAAAAGAGTGATTTTAATATAGTTTGAGCCCACTCCGAAGATGTAGGAGCCCGCAGGCATGGAACCTTGATTTACAAAAAAAAAAAAATACTAAGGCATTGATTGAAATACAACCCACTTATAACAAATTCTGGTAACATGATTAAGGATGTAAATTACATTTTTAATGGTTAGGAGTTTAGAAAGTCTACACACAAATTTAGTGAAAAAATAAATATGCAGCTGGCATATGAAATTTACAGTGATCATGATGAGAGAATATGGTCTTATCCAACATAATGATTAGCACAAATGACAAAATTATCATCAAAAGTAAATTACCAATTGAAATGCACGTTTTCACATATACAAATTCATTACTTCCCATTGCATAATGACTATTAGTCTAGTACAACTAATTAATTACAAATTATAAGTCACATGTGCAGATCTTGATATCATTTGGAGATAGCACGTACTTTAACAACACTACGTGAATTTTACTATAATAATGAGTCGTGGTGTTAAAGCGCGTGGAGGATGTGTTCAAATGATTGTTGAGAAGTGGGATATCGGGTCGTGGAGGAACAATATTACACCGCACGAGTGTGGTCACTTGGGACACGCGTTGTCACGTCTACAAAATCTCACATGCTCATGCACGTGAACGTAGTGTGACCTCTATTTTGAAACCCACACAAACTTCATTCATGTATCACATAAAAAGAGTCATCCATGTATTACATAAAAAAACATAACTCATCCATGTATTTGATTTAAATAATCCACAAATATCTTGCTTATAACGTAGAAGGGGATCTATATCTTCTTTTGAGAATTCGAACTACCATTTTCATAAGATCGGTCATATTTTCATTGTACAAATGTGGACATACATGTATGTGAAATCCATCGATCAATTCAAAGTTTTCTCTGTGTTGATATTCTAATGATTTATAGAAATTAAGATGGACCTACAAAAACTCTTTAAAAAAACAAAACAAGTATACCCAGCTCATATAGTCCAATGCTACTGTATTCTGGATACTTCTTTTGATCAACGGGGCCAAAATTAATCTTTTAATTCTTGTGTCATTGTAAAAAAAACTGTATTAATTCGTATTGCTTCATTAATAGGCGGTGCTATTACGTATGTGATGTCTGAAAATATCTGTGAACACCCATGCTTGTTTGATTTATTGTAAAGCATGATCTCTCCACTAGCACGTACGTATTAATAAAGAAATGAATCCAGCTTTTACAATTGTCGAAGCTTTTAACACGTCTCTCTCTCGTGAAAATAAAAAATTCGTATACGAACGGAATACTAGATAAACATCTGACGTAGATCTACAAGATTTAAGAAGAATGTACATTCGGAAAACAAAACTTTAAATTCAGTAAAATATATGTAACTTTATCATTGATCAGGTTTGCGCTGAGAAAACCCAAAACCCTAGCTTTCTAGCTCGTATTATACTAGCGATGCCACATAGGTGTCTCATTAACTCATCTTCACAATCTTAATGGACTAGTAGTAGCCAAATTCAACAAATATAGAAGTTTTAAATTTTATTTTTAAACAAAAAAATTGTTTAAATTTCGTATTTTTAGGGCAAATTTAAGTAATTTAAAAAATGGACGCGAACTGAATTTTATGTAAAAAATACTTCTAGAGATGCCTAAATCATGCAACACCCATGTTCTCGGATTGTTAATATATGGTCCTTTATGCATTCTTAATCATTTCGTTGACACATATTATTAATTTCTATTTTATATAAATATATATTATTTCTAAAAGCAGTGAAAAAGAAAGGAGCAAGGATTCGTGAGAGAATTAAACAAACAATGAGGGATTTCAACTACGTGTGAAAGAGAAATCTACTGTTTTTTTTCTTTTTCTTTTAGAATAGCTTAATTATAAAAAATGTTTTCACAGTCTGGGACAAAATTACAACTCTAATTCTAAGATTTTCCAAAATCCATTTTCCTAAAAATATTAACTTTTCAATTCATATTTAAAGTATTCTTTTATCCTGTTTAGTGTTTACATAAAAGATATATATGTACTGCTCTAAAGGATACTACTATTAAAGGAAATTTTAGTTTTTGATACAATAAATTGAAAGGTAGCCTATATATACTATTTTGATTTTCTCTATCTTTTTCACTTAACATTTAAAATGGTTAGATGAACTAAAAAAATGTTAGTGCAAATAAAAGAAAAAAAAACAATAAAGAAATGATACTTTTGTTTATATTAAGCAGCCCTTTTATTGAATTATGATGAGATAGAGTCTCTCTTTCTTTTTCTCTGTTTCCAAAATTTCAAAATTATAATTATATAAAGTAGGAAACACTAGTAAACGGTCATTTTCTCATATCTTATATGTAAAACCAAACCAGGAGAGGTTATTATGTAATGGAAGTCACATGCTTAACTTACACCGCTTTATCGAGATCTTCTTTTTTTAATGGCTCATTATAAAACGACATATATATGTAGAAAATTTTCCATAATCAAGACACATACTATTTGAGCCCAATAGTATCTCAACTAAGTAATGCGTAGATTTGGGTTAAGTGATCAAGTAATCTGTATACATAAAGAACGAAACAAACGAAAGAAGTTGTACAGTTGTTATTAAAACTTAAAACTATTTTATATAAAAAGCAAAATAAGCTTTGGATTTGTGTATTCTGCGTTGCATAAACGCGTTAATCATTAAAAAAAAAAAAAGACAGTCGTAATAGTTTTGTCTTTATTTTTTTAGGAATGGTTTAGTGTGTTTTCTGAGAACCTGTGTTAATATTAAAGGATGACATAAATGAGTAAGAAGGATTATGTTAGATTGTTTCCTGTATAAATGTAAAAAACAAACATATATAGTGGAGTATATAATTAATTAAAAACGAGAACAAACTAAGTTACGTTTAAAATGAAATAAATAAAGCTGAACTGTCTTGTATGTGTAACTGGTAAAAGTCTTGAAGAGACTGAATGCAGAAGTAATGATGGCAATATCAAATAACATAAGGAGTCATCAATTGAATAATTTAATTAACCCTCTTAGAAACTAGCCGTAAAATCTACCAACAGGAAACAACACTTGTCGTGCGTTTTTATATATGTTTGACTGACATATGAAAATTAATTATCTTTTGGTATAATAACTCAAAAATAAAAATAAAGAAACATAGGGAAAAAGGAACAATAAATGAAGGGAGGCATGGAATGGGAAAGCATATTGGATTCGCAGACAACTCAAATCCATGCAGTGTATAGGCTCTGTGTAACCTATCAATACGACACCGTATCTCTGCCCCCTCCTCCTCTGATTACATACCCATTTTGAGCCCACCGCCTTATTTCTCCCCACCTCACACGCGCCCCCTTCGCGCGTATACCTATTATTCAACAATCTTAATCACATTTTTATTAAAAAAACCATTGAAGATTAATACTCTAGACAATGTAAATTTCGAAGAAAATACAGAAATATGTAAATAAGGTTGTAGAATTGTTTAAAACTACTAGAACAGTGTAATTTAGCTGAATATCCTTTTATGAAAATTGTTTTCATAATAGAATGCCAATGATGAAAATATATTCACTACTATAAGGCTAAATAAAGTGATTTTTACTTTGTGCATGAAATAAAAGTTTATCCCATGTTAAAATGAGAAGTAAAGCACTATTATATGGTTTTGATATAAGTACAAATTATGATTTGAAGAAAAAAAAAAAAAAAAGCAAAGCTGCAAACAAGTTATCTCTGAGACACGTAGGACCCCAATGGTCAGAGAGAGAAGTAGAGATATGATGATAACAATAACGCATGATATGATGATGATGATGATGATGATTTATTAATTATTATGATATTATTATTTTTGACCCTCACGAGCGCGTGGATTTTACCGTAGCTTTTTTAATACTCTCATTGGTCAACGGTCAACGAGCGAGAAAGCCGCTTTCGTAATGAAAGCCACATTACAAAAATCCATTAAGCTTGTGGGTTTTTGAAAAAGAGCTTCTTTTACATTTTCTTTACTTTGAAACATCGGGTATATAAATCTCTTTTAACTCAATTTTTTTTATTTTTATTTTGGCAACTAATCTTCTTATCTTCGAAAGTAGAAACTGAGCTTTTCTATTTTAATAAAGACAGAGATACTTTTATCTATATTTACAAAAATTTCACATAATGCGGTATGGTGAATTATGATTCCAATTACAACATGCAAAAAAAGAAAAAAAAATGAAGTACAAGTTTAGTAATAAAGAAAATATATACATGATTATAAACTTTCATATATTGTTTGATAAAATTAAATGTTATTGTTAAATTTTTGTTTATGATATAATATTTTTCTAATAATTATTTTAAAATAATTTTTATCGTTAATATTACATTTTTAATATCTTATGTTGTTAACACTTGGATCGCTGAGTAAGTGTTTTAGACAATAGACACTAAATTACTGTCTGATTAGTGTTTAGCGGTTTCTTAACATTGATTATACGTAGAAGAATCTAATAATATTTGAAAAAACGCTCATAGGTTCGTTTAAGAATAGTTACAACTTACAATATACAAAACGGAAAATGAGACAGAGAAAGAACAAAGAGACTTGGACTTTTTATTCTTTAATAATTAACCATGATTGAAAAGGCATGTGAGGTGAAAGTAATAACTCATGGTTTTAATTTTAACCATGGTTAAGTTGGGTAAAGAGAGAGAGAAGGAAGCAGGTTTTTATGCAGTATATATCATCATTGAGGTAACAGAGGTCTCTCTGACACAAGTCATCATTGAAACCCTAAGCCTCCCCACAACCCCATATCTCTTTGTCTGAAAAAACTCTTTTGCTATATATATATATATTTAAAAACATAAGCCATATCTTTGAAACTGTACTGCTGCACAAGTGTAGAGGCAGTGGCACAACATCTTTAAGAAAGAGAGAGAACAAAGAGAAGTCATTTATTTCATTTTCTGGCCTTGAGAACTCAGGAAGAATTTTTCGTTTATCTTCTTTCTTTTTCCCGGGTTGAGAAAAATGGGTGAAAGAGATGATGGATTGGGGCTAAGTTTGAGTTTGAGTTTAGGTTTTAATCGAAAGGAGCCGTCAAGTCCAATGCCTTTGGCTTCTTATTCATCTTCATCACACATGCATATGCAGCAGAGCAACTATAGCCATCCTCAGAAGATTCAGAACAGTTGGATTAACATGTTTCAATCTTCAGGTACCTCCTTTAATCAAATCCAGATTTCCCCTGATTTAGCAATTAATATTTCAACCTTTCTTTAAAATGATTTCGTATTATTCATATGAATCAATCATATATTTCTATTCGAATCCAAGTCTTTACTGTCTTAGTCAATGTATAAGATGATATGTTTATGTTTCTTTTTTTATAGATCCAATCTTATTATTCTTACAATTTATTCCATTTTATATAATTTTCTCTATATTTATGTGATTTTAATCCTTTCACGTGATAACGCAATAATCGAGATTCTGTTTACGTAACGTGTGCAGAGAGAAACTCCGACATGAGATCGTTTCTGCGGGGAATCGACGTGAACAGAGCTCCATCGACGGTGGTGCTTGACGTGGAGGATGACGCCGCCGGAGTCTCGTCTCCGAACAGCACCGTCTCAAGCGTGATGAGCGGAAAGAGGAACGAGCGGGAGCTAATGGCTGCGGCAGCCGCAACTGGAGGAGGTAGAGTAGAAGATAACGAGATGGAGAGAGCTTCTTGCTCGCTCGGCGGTGGTAGCGACGATGAAGACGGCAGTGGGAACGGAGACGACGGTTCGAGGAAGAAACTCCGTTTGTCTAAAGAACAAGCTTTGGTTCTCGAAGAAACTTTTAAAGAACATAGCACACTCAATCCGGTTAGTGGCATTTCCGTAATTCTTTCGGTGGCTTTTTTCTTCTAAATGTTGACTTTTTTTTGGGGTCGTCGAATGCAGAAGCAAAAGATGGCTTTGGCTAAGCAATTGAATCTGAGGACGAGGCAAGTGGAAGTGTGGTTCCAAAACCGAAGGGCAAGGTAGAAAATTTATATTAGTTTAAGGGTTATTTTTGTAAATTCATATAGTCTAAAAAACAAAAACATTAGTTATTGCTATGATGGTGATATGTATAATGGTCCATTTTATGACCCATAAAGATTATCCTGAAGGATCCTTCTGGGTCTCTTGTCTTTAATTAGGAGGTTTAGTTCGAGTTTTTTTTTTTTCAGTTTTCCGGTTTAAGAATATAGAAACCACCAATGTGAACCGGTTTTGGAATAATTTGTAATTCAGGTTTAAGCAATGGGGTATTTAATGAAAGGTTTTGGACTGATGTGTGATAGGACGAAGCTGAAGCAAACGGAAGTAGACTGTGAATATCTGAAGAGATGTTGCGAGAATCTAACGGAGGAGAATCGAAGATTGCAAAAGGAAGTGAGTGAGCTAAGGGCTTTAAAGCTTTCGCCACATTTATACATGCACATGAAACCTCCCACTACTCTAACAATGTGCCCTTCTTGCGAACGAGTCGCTGTTACATCGTCATCCTCATCGGTGGCTCCTCCATCATCTCCGATGGGGCCAATGAGTCCGTGGGCTGCCATTCCTCTGCGACAACGACCTGCTGCTGGTTCTCATTAGAGATATTGTCTCTTTTTATTTTTATTTTTTTTGATTAGTAGAGTTTAATTAGTCTAAAGATATATTAGCTAAGTTTGGTGATTTGTTTTTTTTATTCTAATGTTAAACGATCTTGGAACATCTTTTCAAGAGTTGGTCTGTTCTTTCCTTTGTTTTATTCAGTTTCTTTTTTATTGCTGAATTACGGAAATGGGAAAATCTACCAATATTATTGTCTAATGCGAGTAACAAAAGACTTATTATTAGTAGTTTTGGAATAGTTGAAGATACCTTGTTGCATAAAACTGATATTAGAGAGCGTCATTTATTAAAGTTGTAATTGTTAAACTGGGTTTGTTCCTTGGCACTTAAGAAAGGGATTTTGTAAAGATGATTACTACTATTAGATAATTAGTTAGAAGTATAAAGTAGAGAAGCAATGTGATTGATTGAGCAAGCGTGTGTTGTTTACATATGTAAGTAAATGTTAGCCAATACGAATATCGAGACATGTACGTGACATAACATAGCATTTGGTCTGTATCTGGAGATTTTTGGGTCCACATAGACGAAGTCAGACCATTAGAATCTCTTGCAGAACACTGGTGAAGATACGATATTTTTTTTCTCCCTTATGTCAAAAAGATCTCAACCGACAGAGAAAGAGAAAATGAGAAGTACGACGAAGATATATCTCGATGCTTAAATTTTTGGCAGAGGCCTAAAGAAAAGTTATACAGAAACTAATAAATGGGCCTTGAAGGCATGCCACTTGCTAATTGGCTACAGAGTATAGGCTTTAGGTGTGGACACTGACCATACTAATCAAACTGAATCACAACCAAATCGAACTGGAAACATTTTTTTAAATTATTATTTTATTAATAAAGGTACAAGGTGCCAAGGTGGATGGTGATACGACGACGTTTATGAAAATGTCGTATAATTCTGGAGCAGATAAAGCCAAGGTCAATTCCGTAAATCTCGGCAACGGTCTTTGTGAGCGGCTTCGTCTTTTGCTTTATGGTGTGTGTGTGTGTGTGTTGATAGTTTCCATTCTCACTCTTTCTCTCTCACAGCTTTAATGTTAGATCTGTCTTTTACGTCGCTTCGAAGTCTTCTTCGTTCCTTCACATACCCAATCAACGAATCCCTAAATATCCAATTTCACACTCAGAGATCTCAAATTCGACAATGGCGTCTCCAAATCCCTATACCAAGCGTCGTTCTCCGCCAAATGTCGTAGTACCGCCGTCTACCCAGCCTCGTTCTAAATCCGCCGGAGGAGGATTCTTCTGTAAGTCTGTTCTTTTCGCTCTCTTTCTCCTCGCCTTGCCGTTGTTCCCTTCTCAAGCTCCCGATTTCGTCGGTGAGACTGTGCTCACCAAGTTCTGGGAACTCATTCACCTCCTATTCGTCGGCATTGCTGTTGCTTATGGTTTGTTTAGCCGTAGGAATGTTGAATCCTCTGTTGATTTAAGGATGAGTCGTGTAGATGAGTCTTCCTTGTCTTATGTATCTAGGATCTTCCAGGTTTCTTCGGTTTTTGACGAAGAGTTTGATGACCCCAATTCTTGTGAGTTTGTTGATGTGAGGAGTGAGAGTCATTCGACTAATGTGAGTGCTCGAGCGAAATCTGAGTTTTCTCTTGTTGAAAGCGAATTAGAAGAATCGTCTCAATATGGTAAAACTAATGAAGTCAGAGCTTGGAATTCGCAGTATTTTCAGGGCAAATCTAAGCTTGTGGTTGCTCGTCCAGCTTATGGTCTTGATGGTCATGTTATTCACCAGCCATTAGGCTTGCCGATTAGGAGTTTAAGGTCAGCTTTGAGAGATAATGCAGCTCCTGAAGATAACTCTTTTTCTGATAACTGTGATGGAGCTGTAAATGGGGAAGCTCAGTCATTATTGCCTGATGAAAATTTTGATGAGGTTATGGCTGCTCCGTCTTCACCTGTTCCATGGCATTTTAGACCTGAAATGATGGAAATTGGAGACAACTATCCTTCAAATTTTCAACCTCTATCTGTGGATGAAACCCAGTTTGCGACTCTCAAATCTACATCTTCTCGGTCTACTGCTTCTTCTTCATCGCAAACTAGTTTTGCATCCCATACTCAGAACAGATTCTCTCGTTCTCGTTCTGTTTCTGAGGAGTCATTAAACTCAAATGTGGAGGAATCAGTCAAGGAAAAGAGTTTTCAGGGTTCATCACGGTCTAGTTCGCCATCCTTGCCCCCATCACCGTCATTGCCCCCATCTCCACCATCGCCACAATTAGTGATCGAAGATACTCAGAGGCGTTTACCAGAATTGGTAACTGATGATACTCACCGGCGTGCCTCACATTCTCGGCATTACAGTGATGGTTCATTGTTAGAGGAGGATGTAAGGAAGGGCTTTGAGGATGAACTGGAGGGGAGCAAAGTCAGAGACAGAAGAACAGAATTCTTCAGTAAGAAGGAACGGGGATCTAAGTCACTTAATTTGGCTGCTGAAAGTTCTCGGAAAGGGAGCAAGTCTCGCAGATCCTATCCTCCTGAGTCCATCTCATCTCCCATTGGTGGTGCTGATGATTCCACAATTAGAAGACGGAATCTTGAGCAAAAGAGTGATGACCATTTGCTTGAAGACAATGTGGGGAAAGGATTGGAGGCCGACCTTAAGAATCTGAGGGTCAAAAAGGGACGGAGTCATGACTCTTTGGAGATGTCAGCAGAAGACTCTGCAAAAGATGAGAAATTCAGTGAATCAACGAATGCGAAAGCTTCAAGGCGTGCAATGCATTCTTCACGAGGAGGACGTGACACTTTGCCGGAGAAAGATGTCACAAAAAACTTAGAGGGTGATTCTGTGGATTACGATAAGTCCAGAAAAAAAGACCTTCCTGTTAATGATAAGGAAGTGAAATCAAACAGTCCGAGACTTGAACGACGTTCTTGGAGAGCTTCTAGTAATGTATCATTGAGAGGAAAATCTGTGAGGACCATAAGATCTGATCGCCATGGGAAAGATCTAAAGACAGATGGAGACTCATCTGATGATCGTGCAGAAGCGAAAGTAGAAAGCCGAGGAAGAACGAAATCGAGAAGACAACAACAAGAAGAACTATCAATTGTACTACACCAGGAGAAAACTTCAGAAACTCGTGCTAAATCTGAACCAGAAGAGGATGCTATGGAAGAGATGGAAGCCGAGCAGCAACCTCAAGTAACTTTAGAGGAGGAAGAAGAAGCTGCTTGGGAAAGCCAAAGCAATGCAAGCCATGACCATAATGAGGTTGATAGAAAAGCCGGCGAGTTCATAGCGAAATTCCGGGAACAGATCCGGTTGCAGAAACTGATATCCGGTGAACAACCTAGAGGAAGAGGCACTGGTATAATAAGAAACAGCCATTACAGATGACACTCACCACCATTAATTGCTTCATTACTTGTATTATTATTGTAATTTTTATTTATCGGCATTGTTGATGAGAATCTTGAGTTGTCACTCTCTTTGTTTGAAGTTTATACATTGTTGAATTGAATAAAATGAAATTTTAATTTATTAAAATGTTCGAAGTCCAATTTTTTAAATGCGTGGACGAATTGACTATAAAAGGAAAATTCAGGGACTATATTATAGTAAATTGAAAATAGAGGGGGCAAAACATAATTATCCATGAAAATAAACGCAGAAGAACTATGGATAAAATTGGATTTTGCAGGAAACGCCGGAGGGAGAAGCTATGGTGATGATTTTATCAACTCCTCTCTATCCAAGACTTACAGTTCTATGTGAGTCTTCTCTCTCTCTCTCTCTCTCTCTCTCAAAACATCTATTGATCTTCCGATTTAGCAAGCTGGCATCTTGGGCAGAATAGAATTAAGCTTATAAAATCTTGTAGGTGAAACAAAACTGTCGTTATCTCGTAGCAAACCCTCGGTTTGTTGTTCACTGAGTGAGGAACCAAAAAACCAAAGGTAAATTTGCAATTTTGAGAGATGATTTTTGTCCTTTTTGGTTTGATTCTGAAAATAAAGCGAGTTTAATTTTAATTGCAGCTTGAGTCGGAGAAGTGTTGTTTATGTATTGGTTACTTCGCCGTGTTTGTTGTTTCCGGCGTTATCTTCATCTGCGAAGACTAAATCAAAGAGCCCTTATGATGAGAGACGGTTACTAGAACAGAACAAGAGAATACAGAGAGAGAACAATGCTCCTGACGAATTTCCTAACTTTGTTAGAGAAGGTTTAAGCTTTTATTACACTGTTTCTTGTTTTTGAGTTTTGATTCTTACTGAATGAATAAGGGAACTTATTGTCCTTTTCTTTGTGTTTATGTTTTTGCTGATATAGTGCAGGTTTTGAGGTTAAGGTTGTAACTTCAGATAATTACGTAAAGGCTGATTCAGGACTAATATATCGGGATTTTAATGTTGGTCAAGGTGATGGTCCAAAAGATGGTCAGCAGGTACTACTTTCTCTATATTCCATTAGTTCACTTATCTGAAGTTAGATCATTTATGAAATTATTTGGATAGAATTGAATACATCATTGAGTTTTATGGTATTTTGACAGGTGACTTTCCACTACATTGGCTACAATGAGTCCGGAAGGCGAATAGATAGTACTTACATACAAGGCTCTCCTGCTAGAATCCGCATGGGAACCAATGCACTTGTTCCTGGCAAGTTAAAAGACATTAACCTGCTCTTTAATTTTATTTATGTTTAATGATGAATCTTCTCGGAAAGGAACGAGATTGAAGATTGTTTTATGCGGATAATGATGATGCAGGATTTGAAATGGGAATTCGTGACATGAAGCCCGGTGGCCGAAGAAGGATTATCATCCCTCCAGAATTGGGACCTCCGGTAAGTTCCTACTCTATCCTTAAAACGCAGTTCTTAAGTGTATATGCGGAGACATTCTATTGAGTATACCATCACCTCTATCAACAATGTTTCAAATGGAATTACTAGCTTGAGTCTGCTCGTTTAGGGACATATGCAAAACCGATGTAGATTAGTCTTGTACTGTGTAAAAACTGTCTTCACGTTGGTTGATCATATTTTTGACAAAACAATGCTCCTTTCTTGATCATTGGGCTCAAACCAGGTGGGACCTTCGACCTTCTTCAGCGCAAAGCAATTTGAAGTTTTCGACGTGGAGTTGCTCAGTATCCAGAATTGTGAGAGGAGGACAATAATAGGGTTCTACTCAGATGTCACATGCAGTTAAGTTCCAAGTGGTCTACATCACTAAGCTTTCACTGAATCTGCAAAGAAACAAGAAAAACCAAATATTCTTTGCTTAGGCATTATTATCTTATGGGAGGGTTTCTTGGAGAAGTGGAAATTACGTAGAGAGGTAAAGAACATGTATTGTAAAGTTTCAACCTTTGTCATAACCATAGTTTACTTTTGATACTTGGTTGATCACGTTTTGAGCGTTTGGAGCTTTTTGTTTTATTCCGTATCTCTCTGTTTCGTTTCCAAACCTGTGCGTTCGTCAAGGTTAAAGCAAAATGCATCCCAAACTTTTTTCTCTCCTTTCCTTCTTTATTTCGTTATTTTATATTTTCTACCCCAACTTTTGGCACTCTTTAGGAAACACCCCAAACAATTGAATAAATAGTCCAAAGATACATTGAAATTTGGAACGGTAGATGCTCAATGCTCCTCACATTTGACAAGTTAGTTACAAAATTTTCATCTAAGGACCCATTAAACATAATTATTTTACGTTTGTAAATGCAACAAATTTATCAAAACAAAAATAAAAGACATCATTGTTTTGTGCCTTTGTGGAAAGATGGAAACTATAATTTGCAACTATAGCAACCAAATCGATTGAAAGGGTAGATGGGTAACTTATCCATTAAAACTAAACCTTTAGGCTTAGCCAGAGGGTTCGGTTTCGGCTTTCTTTATCCCCAAAAAACCCTAAACTCTTCGTCTCGCCGATTTCTCTACTCTTTGCCAGATATCGAGTTTCAGATCATCGGTAAAATTGTTGTGTTCCCGGCGATATCTTCTTCTACTTTCATCTTTATTCTGGACGTCAACGTGAGATACTTTGGCTTTTTCCCTTTTCCTTTTTTTTTATTTTTCTGAATTCAGCTTCAGTTCATAGTTAGGTTTAGACTTCAGGATGTTGCAGTGTTGAATCAGATTCAGACTTCTGATTAGGTTTTAGTTTGAATTCATTAAGTTCATGAACTCGAGTAGGTTTAGACGTTTAAGATGATGTTTAAGCTCTCTTAATCCTACAATTTCGTGACTGTATTTGCAGCGTTAAGAGCCATCAAACATGTCGTCGCTGCGTAATGCTGTTCCACGGCCTGCTCATAAGGAGCGATCTCAACCGTAAGCTATTATTGCTCTTGTCCTTTGTTCTTTCTTCGTGTATTTGCCAAGTTTCTCCTCTTCAAGTTTGGATTTGTAAACGTATCAGGCAAGCGAGGAAGAAGTTTGGTCTTCTCGAGAAGCATAAGGATTATGTTATCCGAGCTAAAGCTTATCACAAAAAGCAGGAAACTTTAAAGGTACTACACTCTCTGTTTACAATTGTATCTATGATGTTGAGAGATCTCGGGGCTTTAGCAGAATATGTTTATGGAGTCTCTCAAGTAGACCTTTGTTGGTTTAAGGGATTGATATCCGTGAGATAGCCAAAGAAACTCAAAACCATTGAAGGCATTCTTAGCTAGCACGTTGCAGAGTTCAGTTTATCTTACGCTGTTTTTATTCTTTTTTTACTGTAGATACTTAGGCAGAAGGCGGCATTCAAGAATCCAGATGAATTCAACTTTAAGATGATCAATAGTAAAACAGTTGATGGAATTCATAGACCAAAGTAAGCATATCGAAATTCGTCGTTTTTTCTTTTTGATATCCACTATTTCTTTTGCTACTCTCATGGTTTCTCTTTTCTTCTTTGTGTGTAAATTTTGACAAAGTTATTATTTTCAGGGATGAGGTAAATAAATACTCTGCGGAAGAGCTCATGATAATGAAGACCCAAGATATAGGATATGTGTTCCAAAAATGGCAGAGTGAGAAAAACGTAAGTAGTCTTTCCTCATTCACAGCCCGAGAGGCGAGAGCTTTCTGGTTTCAGTCATATATATCCATTATTCTCTTTGTTCCTTCTTATCTTTTGTAGAAAATTGACAAGCTTACTGCATCACTGCAATGTACTGAGGGTCAGTCAAGCCGTAGACATGTTTACTACGCAGAAGACAGGTTAATCCCAACATCTCTTAGTCCTTTCTTACTTGGTGCAGCTTTCTTACTTTTCTCTTTCAATGTGACTGTTCATATGGACACTGGAAAATTTGATCCTCGTTACCTTAAGATTCGAAAGACATTAGTGATACCACATTGTTTATGTTGTCTTATGATCTGTAACGCTGGTGCTTCTTTATCAGAGAGGAGGCTAGAGAACTGGAGTTACAAAGTAGAAGCAAAAGTGATATCTCTGCGATAGAGATCCCGAAAGATATTAAAAAGTATGTATTTGAAATGCATTAGATGTTTACAAGTGTATCATACGGACAAGCAATAGTCATCATCTTCTATTTCTTGAAACAGGAAAATGGACAGGTCCTATAGAGACCTCGAGGCACGAAAGAGCAGGGCTAAAGATTTGGAAAAGTTATACATGGATATGTCAATGCAGAAGGAATTACAGGTAGTATCATCAGTCTCCAAAGAAATAACTGTTTCTTGATAATGTTTAATGCAACTAGAACATCTCTGATTAAACGCTTTCAATGGACAGAAAAAGGGTCGCAAACGTAAGCTGCGTGAGGATGAGATACTCAATCCCATTGGTAAATCGGTATACAAATGGCGGGCTGATAGAAAGCGCTGAAGAAAAGCTGTCATGGTTGTGTAGCTTCACATCATTTTCCTGATCTCTACTAAAGTTTATGTAGCAGAGTTTTATTAGAATATCTATCTCCCGAACCTGCAAACATTATTTGAAAAAATTTGATGGGAAAGTTTTGCTAATGTGATTGACGAAAATTTGGAGCCAAACTAGTTGTGATTTCGAAGATTGAAGACTTTAAAGTCTTTATTAATAGCAATAGTTAATGTGCCCTTTTCTCTTCTATTTGGCTTTTACCTAAAATATGCAAATCTTGCTCTAAACGATGGTTGCACTCGGTTTTTATTTTGGTCTTCATCTTCGAATTTTTAAAGGAGACTAAAAAGTATTGTCTCAGCTTTTTCGTTTTTTAATTTATCTTACTGTAATGTGAGAGAAAAAACAAAGTAATGGGATTTTAAATTTTAAAATTTTGAATCAAATCCTAACTATCAAAGAAAAACATCCCTCTTTGGCATAAAACACATGTCATTCATGGTTTATGATATATGCTATTTCTACTAGAAACAAATTAGTCTTTATATCATAAAAGGCAAAGCCATTAATTAATTATAGAATATATTCACTATTAAATGCATATGACACATGTCACCATGTGTTTATGTTATTAGTACTTAAAATATGAGTTAGTCTAAAATTAGTGACCATATATGAGAAAACCTATTAATTAGTATAAAATAAACTTATATTAGATATGTATTTTGTTATTTACCAAAAAGATAAAAAAGTATATACATTTGAAAATTAATGATAGACAAATAATATTGACTAATTAAAATTTAAAAGAAAAAAAATCGTGATATTTTATTTTTCTATAACTCGAAGAAAAGATGCGAAAACCGTTAATCCGTTAAAAATTAGTTATATTTTCCAACTCAAAATTTAAATTTTGTTGATATAATCGCGCGAAAATTTATGTTAACATTAATCAAGATTACATTATTTTTATAATGTCATTGTGATATTATGTTTAGATACTAATTCATGGTCGAAACAAGGTCTATCGTACTATATTAAAACACTAGTCAAAAAAGTTAAAATATTTATCAAAAAAGTTCAAAAGAAATGGTAATAATATGGAAAAATCTTAATTAACTTTGAAAAATAAGAAGAAAAGAGGAGTGGTAATTGGGTAATATATAATGTACCGTGCAAAGGAGGTGATTGAAGCTCTCTTACAATTACAATGCCTATATGAGCTGTGGTTTCAACACCACCCTTCTCGTCTCTTTCTCTCTCTCTTTCTTTCTTCACCTTCGTTCCCCAATTCCTCAAATTCTTCCTTCTTTCTCTGTCTCTCGGATTAAGGGAAGATAAAGTTCCTCTCTTTTTTTCTCTAAAGGTGATTACTTTAAGGTGTTTTGGTATTTGCCCTCTTCCTCTTTTGTGTGTTAATACAGTTTCTCTGGGCTCGCCTGAATTCTCTCCGACCATCATCACTCTTTAACTTTTTATTTCCAATGGAGTTTGTCTGAATTGAATTCGAATAGTAAGGCCAGAGATTTGTTTCTTTTAAGTCTGTCTATTCGAGGGTTTTTGTTGTCAGAAACCGGCGAGCATTCTTGTTCTCATTCTCAGTTCTATCCGTTTGCTGAATTTGGTTTCTCTTTGGATTTTAGTTTTGGAGTCATTGGGTATCTAAATTTTCCAATTTGGGGAGTTCTTTGATCTTATATTTGTTCTTGTTCTACAGGTTTGGATTATCTCTGCGGAGTAGGATCTGTGTTATGGTATCATTATGCCCTTTGTAAGCAAAGTGGTTTAATTATGGTAGCTGCAAGGATTGCTCATTAGAGTGTAGATTTATACATCTGATCAAGATATGAGTCGTAGGGTGCGGCAGAGAGTGGAGGAAAAAGGAAAGAACAAGGTTGATTTACCAAATTATCCTGTGATTGGCGATGAGGATTTAGCACCTAAGGTTCAAGAGTATGCGGATTGGACTAGTTTGCCTTATGATACAGTACTTTATCTGTTTACTCGATTGAATTATCGCGATAGAGCTAGCTTAGCATCGACTTGTAGGACATGGAGAAGCCTTGGTGCTTCTTCTTGTTTGTGGAATTCATTGGATCTTCGTGCCCACAAGTTTGAGCTTTCAATGGCAGCTTCTCTTGCAACTAGGTGTGCTGATCTTCAGAAGATTAGGTTTCGTGGTGTTGACTCTGCTGATGCCATAATTCATCTGAAAGCAAGGAATCTGCTTGAAATTAGCGGCGACTATTGTAGGAAGATTACGGATGCTACATTGTCTATGATTGCGGCACGCCATGAAGCTCTTGAGAGCCTCCAACTTGGACCAGACTTCTGTGAGAAGATCACTAGTGATGCTATAAGAGTTATAGCCTTTTGCTGTCCAAAACTGAAAAAGCTACGGGTTTCTGGCATGAGAGATGTTAGTTCTGAGGCTATTGAATCTTTGGCCAAACATTGCCCACAGCTCAGTGATCTTGGATTCTTAGATTGCCTGAACATCAACGAAGAAGCACTGGGAAAACTTGTATCTGTTCGCTACCTTTCTGTTGCCGGGACATCAAACATAAAGTGGAAAGTTGCATTAGATAATTGGGAGAAACTACCAAAATTAACCGGTTTGGATGTCTCCAGGACCACCATTGACCATATTGCAGTTTCGCGGTTGTTGAAATCATCGCAGAGTTTGAAAGTTTTGTGTGCTATAAACTGCCCTTTTCTCGAAGAGGATAAAAGTTTCAGCTCCAATAAATTCAAAGGAAAGGCCTTGCTTGCTATGTTTAACGATACTTTTGATGAGCTGGCTTCTATATTTGCCGATAACTCACAGAAACCAAAGGATATATTTTCGTACTGGAGAGATTTGATAAGAAAGGATAAAAGCATTGACGAAATAATGCTTTGGATTGAGTGGATCATTTCTCATACACTTCTACGAATTGCAGAGAGCAATTCACAAGGAACTAACGATTTCTGGCTGAATCAGGGAGCTACTTTGCTTCTCAGTTTAATGCAAAGCGCACAAGAGGATGTCCAAGAGAGAGCAGCCACAGGACTTGCGACTTTCATCGTTGTTGATGATGAGAATGCTAGTATAGACTCTGGAAGAGCCGAAGCAGTTATGCGACATGGAGGTATCCGACTTCTTCTAAAACTAGCTAAATCTTTGCGAGAAGGTCTTCAATCAGAAGCTGCAAAGGCTATTGCAAACTTGTCAGTAAATGCTAAAGTTGCAAAGGCCGTTGCTGAAGAAGGAGGGATCAGTGTTCTTGCTGGTTTGGCAAAGTCTATGAATAGACTTGTGGCTGAAGAAGCTGCTGGTGGGCTATGGAATCTCTCTGTTGGAGAGGAGCATAAGGTAAGGTCCTCTTGTAAAGAGTTAAACACATTTGAACCTTTTGCTCTTTTAACTAACATTGCTGTTTCTTGTTTATTTTCTGTTAGAACGCGATTGCTCAAGCTGGAGGAGTAAATGCGTTAGTCGATCTTATCTTTAGATGGCCAAATGGCTGTGATGGAGTTCTGGTACCCGCTTGCCAACTTTAAAACCTTGCACTTTTGATTTGGATATATCCAAAATTAACACTTCTGGCTACGTATTATTGCGACGGTCATATGAAATGATTGATTATAAAAGCTACTACTTGTTCACACAGTGATTTATAATATAAACCTTTAGTTTATCCTTTTGTATTATGGTTTTTAGATTTATAATTATAGAAAAGTTGTGGAGACAAGGTATCTCGGTCACAAAATACAAAGATTTGCTAGATTTGGTAATTTTATTTCGTGGTGCTAGTTACTATGTTCTTTTAGTGTCATTATTTATTTATTTTTACTTCTGTCTAAAAGAAGAAATCTAACCTTTTTGTATGATTAGGAACGTGCTGCTGGGGCATTAGCAAACTTAGCAGCAGATGATAAATGCAGCACGGAAGTTGCTAGAGCAGGAGGTGTTCATGCCTTGGTGATGCTAGCTCGTAATTGCAAGTATGAAGGAGCACAAGAACAGGTGCGTCCTTGTTTTCTGATGCACCTCATTATTTTTATTTTTTAATTGAGTGCTTGTGGTATTTGAGTGACGGATGCTAGTGAATTGAGTTTGTGACAAATTGTCCTTTTTCAGGCGGCTCGTGCTTTGGCTAATCTGGCTGCTCATGGTGATAGCAACAATAATAATGCTGCTGTTGGACAAGAAGCTGGTGCATTAGAGGCTCTTGTTCAGCTTACGCAATCGCCTCATGAAGGTGTTAAACAGGAAGCTGCTGGTGCTCTTTGGAATTTGTCATTCGATGACCAGAATCGAGAATCCATTGCTGCATTTGGTGGTGTTGAAGCCTTGGTATTAAGTTTCCTTTTCTATCTGTTTTATTTTTCCTTATTTCATTAATGTGTTTCAGCTTCACCTTTGGGCAAATTATCACTCGTTTCTGATCATATTAGGTGGCACTTGCGAAGTCCTGTTCAAATGCATCCACAGGTCTGCAAGAGAGAGCAGCTGGTGCTCTTTGGGGACTATCTGTCTCAGAAGCAAACAGGTGCAATGCTTTGAATTTATTTATTCAATTGTTATTGTATGCTTGTATGCATGCATGTTGATGCAGCTAGTACACGTGCATATATTAATGCAGCTTTCTAGCTGCATCAATGCAAAAGCGATTTACGTGAAACCTTAATGACAATATTTCATTTGTTTTTCTTTTCATTATATTTTTTTATCAGCATTGCAATTGGTCATGATGGTGGTATACCGCCTCTGATTGCTCTTGCAGGATCTGAAGCTGAGGTAATTTGTTTCCTTATAAGTTCCCATGTCCTACTCTTTAGGGTTATTGGGTTAATCTGATTTAGCTTTTACTTTTTCCAGGATGTACATGAAACTGCTGCAGGAGCTCTATGGAATCTTGCTTTTAATCCTGGTAACGCTCTGCGGATTGTGGAGGAAGGGGGAGTTATATCACTTGTTCACATCTGTTCGTCTTCTGTTTCCAAAATGGCTCGTTTCATGGCAGCATTAGCATTGGCATACATGTTTGATGGAAGGTACTTAAAGCTTAATTAATCATATCAAAAAGATATTGGCATTTTCTCTATTATACTAAATCTGACTTTGATCTTATCTATCTATTATACAGGATAGATGAATACGCGATGATAGGGACTTCATTGGAAAGTGCATCTAAAAGTGTTACCTTAAATGTTGCTAGAATGATGGCTCTTAAACACATTGGAGCGTTTATTACAACTTTTATGGAACACCAAATCTTTTCAGCTGGTGCTTTATCATCTGCTCCATCTATGTTAGCACAAGTTTCAGAGAAAGCTCGAATCCCAGAAGCTGGCCACTTGAGATGCAGTGGTTCCGAAATTGGAAGATTTGTTACAATGTTGCGAAACCCTTCTGATACGCTCAAAGCTTGTGCAGCTTTTGCGCTTCTTCAGGTATTTTTCAAGGGGTCCAATTTTTTTGGATGGAAAGCTTCATTTTTTTTGTGCGCTTTAATCAATTGCGTTTTAATACTAACCGATGAAATTGCAGTTTACAATACCTGGAGGTCGTCACGCAATGCATCACGCAAGCTTGATGCAGAACGGTGGAGAAGCAAGAGTCTTGCGCTCTGCAGCTGCAGCTGCGAATATGCCTCGTGAAGCCAGGATCTTTGCGAAAATTGTGCTTCGCAATCTCGAGCATCACCAGGCAGAATCTTCTAAAGGAAAGAAAGTATCTTATAATAGGATTTGAGCCTTTTTCTTAGGAAATCATAGTGATAGAATACCCCTGCATCTCTCAAACTATACAAGTCAAGCCAAGCAAAAAATTCGGGCTCATGCTGCAAAGAATCAGAATTTGCCTCAGAAGATGTTTGATTGGATTGAAGACAGACAGCTGTTGTGATATATATATGTGGACTTATGTTACTTTGTCTCGTTCTGAGATTTCTGTAATAACAGACCTTAGGGATCAATGGTGTTCTTCATCCTTTTTTTTTAAGGCTCTGTCCATTTCTTGTGACATATATTTGACATTTTATCATTAATAATAGAACCTTTTGAGAAGGATTTTGGAACACTTTTCTTGTTATACCTTCAAGTTACAAACTTATCACATGACGAATGTGTTTGGTAAGAAGACATATACAACAACAGAGAACATCAGACTCAGACACGACGCAGCACAAGCTGAAGCTGATCCACTTCTGGACCAATCAGATCCATAATAAAGGTCCCTACACTTTGAAGCCACTGGGGTGAGGAAGATGACTCGGAAACTGACATTGTTGTAAATGATGACGATGATGTTTTGTCACTGAGGTATGGCACTATATGCTTCTTCATGTCTGTATCAGATATCTGAAGATGATTTCCAGAGACGTTAACGAACTTCACCTTTCCAGCTTCATCCAAGGTTCTCAAACCGATCCAGTCCTCGGTATAGAGCTTGGTCTACAAAAGGAAAAAATCCAAACATTTACCACACCCGGATGTATCTGCAAAACCAAGCCATTTAAAACAATGATTGAAGAGTTTAAATTACCTCTTGCGGCGGAAGAATGGTCTTGAAAGACCCATCAGGATAATATCCAAACCATGAGGTCTCTTTAGGAATCAGTATTGTGTCATGCTCAAACTGATATTCAATAAAGAAAATAAAACATTACCATCAAAAGAAACTTGTAAGTTAATAGCAGAGAAGAGGGCTTCAATGACTCACCATAATAAGCACAAGATTTTCCAAGCTTGAGAACCTCTCCTTATAAGTCGAGTTTTTAACTGGATACTCGTTGTTTAGCTTTGGGAGAAACCTACAACCTTCCATGTAACCCGCTATGTCCTATGAAAGCATTCAGTTACAACAAGAATGAAAAGTCGAAACCATTGAACCCTTAACCAAAAGTACTTACAGTCGGGATTTTGAGAAAACCGCTAGGAGCCAAATGTTCCTGAAACTCAATCAGATGTACTAAGTTTCACTTCCGAAACAGGAAAGCACACAGAAGCGGTTATATAATCCTGAACATCATACCTGCATATAGTCGCTATAGATCTCGGCTTTGATCATACTGTCCAACATGATGCAAATCCAGGTAGCCTGCAAAATCAAGAAAATATATTACAGAAAATCTCTACGTAGCTATGTCAACGGCAGTGTTTACTTTAGAAGAAACCAAAATTTTAGAGGGAGTTAGTTGCTTACGCCACAGAACGGAATTGATGCAGTGCCAGCATGAGGACCCGCTACTGATACAAAATTCTTAACCTATTAACCGCAAAACAATCATTAAAGGAAAAGATAAGATTGTTAAAAAACTAGAACAGATGCACAACCTTTTCATCTCTCCTTACTTAACAAGTAAAAGAAACATTCATACGCATAATCATTTATGGGACTTACAGGTGGTGCTCCATCGCAAAACTCAATGAGAGCTCGACCGATCATGTTACCCTGAGAAAGCCCCACAATGCTGTAACCTTCACTAAGCTCAGGCATACTTTTCACCTGTGGTATTAAACACACAAACATAATGAAATGGTATTCTGAAAAGCCAAAATTAGCAAACACTTAGATGCAGTTTATATCTGACCTTGTCACAAACAACAGATGTCTGCAAAACACAAAAAGAAATAGGAACAAAAATCAGATACTTTTTATCCGGCATATACTCATACAAGTTTCATAATTCCAACATGTAACATCACTACCTGATCAAGGAGGGGCATGGTCCATGAGTCCCATGAGCCATTCCCAATCTCCCTGAATTTACAAAGAAACGCAATAATGGATTTAATACAAAATTTGAGACATATTTGAATGTGTTTGCTGGTATAAATAAAGAGGACATAGACATAGACATACAAGCAATATCCTTGAGAACCAGACCAATCACTTAAAAGCTCTGTGAATTGTTTCACTCCTGCATTACTACATTTATCCCCAATTCCTGAAAAAAGTAAAACACAAATTTTTTCACCCTTTTTTTTTTCCAGAAATTTGGGAATTCGAAAATCCAAAGACACTTACAAAGTTAAACAATCTTCACTAAAACCAGTAAGAAATTGAATGATTAATTAACCAATAAGTAAATGATTGTTGCAATATCAATCCATTAAAAAATGGGAGAAAAGGGGAAAAAAATCAGATAACAAAATTACCATGCAGAACTATGAAAGGAACAGAAGAAGCAAGTGAGAGGAAATTGCAAATTAGGGCAACAATAATCGCTGTCTTAAGAAACGCCATTTCCTTCCTGTGATTTGATTTAAGACAACAAACA
The DNA here is from genome assembly GCA_004349715.1 of Crucihimalaya himalaica. Lineage (NCBI taxonomy): Eukaryota > Viridiplantae > Streptophyta > Magnoliopsida > Brassicales > Brassicaceae > Crucihimalaya > Crucihimalaya himalaica. Next base: position 3,169,840 of record SMJT01000008.1, on the reverse strand, counting down.
GATCAAACTCAACTAGGAACCCAATAAAGATTCCGGTAACAGAATCTAGGGTTTTGGTGGGAGAAAAAGATGGCTATTTGTAAAACCCCGGTACCGGAATAATTTCCCCCGGCGAAGTTTTAGTCTCGTCTCCGACCGTATTTAAAATAATTATCTCGAAGGATCGCTCTGTACTTATGAGATTATTAATAAAACTCTTGTGGCGTTCTTATCAGCAGTTAGGCTCGTGTGTAACAGGCGCTTGTAAGTTAGTTGACTTTTAGTTGGGTTGTCTTATCCACGGGCTGATTAACCGTGTGGAGGTATGATTTAGTCAATACAGTAGCAGTTTTGTGTGTAAAGCAAAAGAGAATTAGCGATTTGATTAGAGAAACAACAAACAATTAACGTTGCGTGTCTTTTTTTAATTGCTGTGCTTACAAATGTTATGACAAGGCTTGGTTTGAATCTAGATTTGTCTCGTAATAACTGTGTCATGTTAAATATCTCGGATTTGGTCTCTGTAGTATCTATATGTACTTCTTTTACATTAGGTTACTATTAAGTAAACTCACTCAAAATCAAAGAAGTCAACTAGATCCACAGCAACGCATCTAATAGATTACAATCTAAATTTTATATCCATATCGTTGTAACTTTTTTTGTTTTCCCATGTATGAAGAGAGACCGAAACAAGAGTTAACATTTTTAGTGTGTACGTGCTTTATAAAGGGCCGAACAAAAACCAATCAAATATGATTTTTTCATCAAATAAAAGTAATGAAGTTACAAGCATCAAATGAAAGATTACAACATGAGACATCCTACACCAGGATATCAAAATTAATGTCAATATCAAGAAGAATTAGTAATACATATAGAAAAAAGAAAAAGGTAAAATGAACTAAGCAGAGATTGTGACTCTCTCAGATTGTGTAGTTGTTGTTGTTGACATCGTCAAGATCATAGCCCTTCAGCTTTGCTGATGATTCGACCTTCCCCTTCAATGTCTGAAGCTCTCTCATTCTGCAAAATTCATCAGAAATATAAAAACATGAGATAATCTCAGAAACGTGACAGAGACTAACAAATAACAATCTCTTCTATACATATTAGAGAAAGTAATCAAAAATCTAACCTTGCAATTTCTGCGCGTCTTTTAGCTTCTTCAGCCATATTGTTAAGCTCCGTTGGGCTATTTCTCTCATACATAGGCTTTTGACCGGTCTCTAAACCGTGCTGTGTACGCTTCTCGGTGGCCCATGCAGCCATTCGTTCTTCTTTCCCAAAATCCTTCTTGCCTGTTAGTGCAATCTGGAAACAAATCACTAGTTAGGCCAATGCAATTACGAAGTACCAAATATAAAGTAAGAGATCTTGTCTTTTTATCTACGGACCCTCCCCTCGACCATTCGGTTCCATGATTTGCCACTTAGAGCATAACGGACTAGGAATTTGATAGGATCAAGTAACATGTAAGTTATTATGTTGAATATCCATATAACTCCAGTCCAACCCCATCCAATGCTTCTGATTCCAGCAAAAGACCAATTTGCCTCTGCTGATATCACAGATGCAGCCTTTGAAAAATACATAATTGGATTCCGTTAACAAACTGTATTATGAAGAGGGTAAGTAATAAAGGAAGAGGATAAGAGAGGTGAGGAAAATCTCTTTACCAGCTGAGCAATAAGGAAAGCAATTACAAGTAGAAGACCGGGACGTTCAACAAATGACCAGCTCCTGGAACGGGTCACGAAGATCAACGCTTGGCTGATCGTGCTGATTTGAAGGTAGACCGCAGAAGCCATCTGTTCATTCAAATGTGTAGCCACTTTCTTGTCTTTCATGTTAAAATGGTGCTGGTTGAAGTTTCTCACTTTGAAAATGTTCTACCACAAAAGGGAAAGTTATATTCTGCTGACACTTGAAAATTAGAGTCAAACAAAGACAAGGATAATGTGTAGCTTACATGGAAGAAGTTGGTTTCGTATGCTGCCCAGAAAAACACAACAGTCATGATTGCCAAGTAAGTTCCAAGTACAACACCAGTAGCAAATATTTCCTTGAGTTTCCAACAATCTGGAGTTGGAGAAGGCTTGACTCTGTCCTTGGATATGGTCATTATAGTACCTTTTTAACATAAAAGCAAATATAACAGAGTTACTACTTCAAGAACCAGCACATCTTTAAGCTGAATCATTAGAAAAGTTAACAGTAACTAACCATCGTTAAGGATTGCAATTACAAGAACCATAAATGGTGGGAAGTCAAACTCCCAGAAGACACAGAGAAGCATGAATCCCATCTGTAACACAGGCATAGAAAAATTGTGTTATCAGATGAAAATAAGACCAAGTATTTGTGAAAGTCTGATGCATTTCCAACGTAGAAACTTACCACAATACGTATAGTGATAGAAACAGCATATATCTGCAAAATGAAGATTAAAATAATAATAATCAATCTAAGCATTACATGTAAACTGTCAGGTAACAAGTCACTGAGGCTGAAGCATTTATATATGTACCGTGTAATTTTTCATTCTCTGGAATATTGCACGGCTAGTCAAGACAGCACTGATGATAACACTAAGCCCAGGTTCTGTTAAGACAATATCAGAAGCACTCCGAGCAGCATCAGTGGCATCATCCACAGCAATTCCAATATCAGCTTTCTTCAAGGCAGGTGCATCATTCACTCCATCACCAGTCATACCACATATGTGTTTCCGGGATTGTAATCTCTTCACAATCTCATACTTATGCTCTAAAGTTCAGAAAAATTTGTTTGTCAGATATAGCTGAAAGATAATAGTTACAAACGTAGTTTAAAAGTAAATAACCTTACCAGGAAAGACTCCTGCAAAACCATCTGCTTTCTCAATAAGTTCATCAACGGCAACTCCTTCAGTGTTGTTATCAGAGAGCAAAGCTGAAGACGGGTACATGTTTGTGCCCATTCCAAGCCTTCTTCCTGTTTCTTTGGCAATTGCAAGCTGGTCACCTATGATTTTGACATTTTATGAGTACACAAGAAGCTAAGGTCGAGTAGGAGCCAAGTATTTTATTGAAAGGAGCCAAAGACTGGCTTTGTACCTGTGATCATTTTAACACTGACTCCAAGATGAAGTGCTCGCTCAATTGTCTGTGCACTGTCATGACGAGGAGGATCAAACAGAGGAAGAAGAGCTACGAAGTCCCATGGACCACCTTCGCCTTTAACATCACCATCTGGTACTTCCTATGTTCGAAATAGGATTTTTACAACGTAATCAGAGGAGATATTCCATGTAAAACAAGTGCAGATTTTACTAGTTAAACTAGTCTCACCTGATATGCCAACCCAAGGGATCTTAGGCCACGTTCTGCAAATTTGTCAATAATGGCATGTACCTTGTCCTTGATTTCTAATTTGTTGTGTGCCATATCCAAAATCTAGAGAAGGACAAATTATCAGAATGATATCTTAGAAAAAAAATGGCTAAACTTAAGGTAATGTTGTAATAGCTATTTTATAAAGAAAGTTGACAACAAAGGTTTCTAACCTCCTCAGGCGCGCCTTTGCTCACACGGTGCATTTTGCCTTCTCCGTCTAAGTACGTTAATGCAGTTCTTCTATTAGCTGGATTGAATGGAAGAAAATGGAGTTCTTTAATTCCAGCACGTGCCTGAAGACAAAGTATCAGATTTGTTAGTTGTAACATCTAGTTTACTGAAAGTTGAGTCTTGAGTCAATACCTCTTTCGGGTCTGACAACATCGAAACAATTGCAGTATCGATAGCATCTTGGTTCTCTAAACGTGCAGCTCTTGCAGCCATAAGCACAGCCATATCTTTGTCGATGCCCTTCTTAAAAACCTGTAACATAAGGCGATAAAAGGTGATCTTATTACATCATTGTCCCCAACCTATCAGGATATGTAACTAAAAAGTAAGAAGAATGAAGGAAAGATGCAAACCTCGATTAGATTCTTATCCACGGAAAGCTTGTTTAGCGTGAGAGTACCTGTTTTGTCACTGCACAGAACATCCATTCCTGCCATTTCTTCAATGGCTGTCATTCTCTTTGTTATGGCACCCTGAAGTAGATCATAAAGTCATTTATACAGAAACAAAAAAAAATCAACAAAAGTTAACTGAATCTGTCTCAAAGACTTGTATTGAGTATTGACCTGTTGAGCCAAGCGATGAGCACCAATTGCCATTGTAACAGACAGAACAGTTGGCATTGCAATGGGGATCCCTCCAATCAATAAGACAAGAAGATTATCGATACCAACACGGTACCCTCTCTTTTGGATACCGTATATAACAACGATTTCAATCGCCATTCCTACTGCAATCGAGCATATACAGAAATTTCCTATTGCTGTCAAAACCTGGAGATCAATATACAAAGTTTATACTTAGTCACTGACTCCAAAACTTTTGAAAATGTTATATTTCACTCCACAATGTGAACAGACCTTTTGGAAGTGACCAACATGGGTAGTACTGTCCACAAGATGAGCTGCCTTTCCAAAGAAAGTGTGGACACCAGTCGCTATAACAACTGCTTCAATTTCACCTTGCTTGCAAGTTGAACCAGAGTACACTGAAGCACCGGGATTTTTGGTTACCGGGAGAGATTCACCTGTAAGTGCTGACTGGGGAAAAGATAAAAGTAACCAAGATTAGTCGACTCTAGAGATAAAAATGCAGAACTATGATATCTCCATATTGAAAACTAGAATTTGCCTGGTCAATCTTTAAAGGGTCTCCTTCAAGAAGACGAGCATCAGCAGGAATGATATCTCCAAGTTTGATACTAACTATATCTCCTGGAACCAACTCAGCTGCATCTATCTCGTTCCATTTCCCATCGCGGATGGCCTAAAACAATTGATTAGTAAATATAATCTACTACCATCAAATTTTCAAATGAACACAACAAAACGGAATAAAAACCTTGGCTTTAGGGGCTAACTGAGCCATGAGAGCAGCAGCTGCATTTCCAGCATTGTTTTCTTCTACAAAACTGATTGTCGAGTTTATCAAAAGTAAAACCACAATACCCACGAAATCATGATAATCCGGTGGCTTTCCCTGAACAGTTGAGACAAAATAGTTTCATCAGAGTCTCAAAACTGTTTTAAGAATCTACATTAAGCCGAGATCTTCCACAATTCACAAGAAACGATTAATGAGAAGGAACAAAAGACGTACTCCTCCATGTGCAAGACCAATGGCCATGAGGGCTGCAGCTTCCATGACCCATGAAAGTGGATTCCACATGAACCCCAAGAACTTGAGTATCTTACTTTCCTGCAGAACCAAATAAAAAGAGAGAGAATAAGGAAAGTAATGGATGAATGTGATATTGAAAACTTATATCTTTTAACCTTTTTCTCCTCAAGTTTGTTGTAACCAAACAAGGTAAGTCGCTCCTGCACTTCATTGGAGCTCAACCCTTCTTTCGTGCATTTGAGATGTTGAAAAACCTCATCAACGGGAACATTTTCCTGCAACGATCCATGGGAACTTGCAATTGATCATGCTATATCCAAAGCAAACAAAAAAAAGTGGTGAGGTATAAAAATACATACCAGATCAATGCTCTCCGTGGTGATAGCCTTGAGAGATTCTGATATGTCCGTCATATTGAACTTCCTTTTTGCTTGAGCCGGAAGTTACTAAAACTCAGTTATGATTTCTGCAATGGCAGGTTAGTTTATTCATCATTAAAAGACTAAATATTATCCTTCTGCCTGAAGCATCTCCCCCTAACACTTTTTTCAACATACTCAACTCAAACATAAAATTAATCACATGAATCAAAGACAAGCAATGCAGAATAAACACATACCAGGACCAGAAAAAAAAAACTTCACCAAAGCATCACCCGTTAGCCCTTAAAAGCTTGACCTTCACAAAGGAAACAGGACAAGCTCTTTAACACCAGGGGCAAATCTGGGAGTTAAGACAAATGTATAATGCAGACAACATATAAAGAAGACAAGATGGTCTATATAATAACGAGTTCAAAGATTTTGCCGGCCAGATTAACCTAATGCAGAAGAAAGCTGACTCATTCAAAATGCCATATTCAACTTTTCTTCCTTTTTTTTTTTTAAAGTCATTATTGTTACCGTAAAATGTAATTAAAATAAGGATGAAAGAGAAAAAGATCCGAGAAAAAGAATATTTTGTTACCAATGTACAGTTGAAGACGTAGAAGGAAATGCAAAATTGTAGCCTCTCTCAGCATCTACCGGCGTTAGGGTAGTAAGAAATCTAAACTAAACTGCATTACATTGGATATAATAAAAATGAGCCTATTCCTTAGGTTTATTCTCTTTACTAACATTTTACCTCCGTAAGAATCCTAGATTGTAACTCTTGCTCCTAACAATCAGGAGAAGATAATTCTAAAAAGTCAGAAGAATCTGACTAAGATGTTAATGTCTAAGGTCGAGCCAATCAAAAGCATTGACCTCTGTTTTTTGCCTATTGAAAAGGTTAGAGGGACAAACAAAATACAATTGACACACGCGTCCAAAAAAAAATCGATCAAAACCCTTAAACGGTCCTATTCTTAGAACGTGAAAGAAAAATCACAAAATGTAAATTTTAAAATAAACAATTTCAAGATAGTGGTGATCCATGATGTTGGGAAATGTTATTTTTCTACGCTAATCAGGATATTTCGAGATTCTTGAGAGCTTAACACCCTCCATTATAGCAAAATCAAGAATTAAAAAATATATATATAACAAGCTTGTTTTGCCCATATAAGTCTTCAGAAGACAAAGAAACAATTAGTGGACAACAACGATTTAGTCGGACGTCTTTTCGACAAATTTCTTGCCTTCTTGTTCTGTTTTCTTATTGTTTAATTAGAATCTAAGAGCAAGATCCATCCATGGCCGTACCATATTACGGAAGGTAATAAAATAAGAGTGAAATTTGGTGTACCTTGTTGGAGATGACATGATGCAATTGGTCAAGAAGTATCCATATAGGCATTAATTAATCTCAAATCGAGAAAGCATGTAATCATGGATTTGAAGCTGTAGATTTCGGTTTGAACTGCAGTAGCTGAACCCGAAAACAATGGTTCTGCGGTTAACCGAGCAAACTTCATTAAGCCTTTTAAACATGTACTGCGACATGTTAGACGAGTGAGAGACTACACTTAAGACTTCAAAGTTAAGAAAAAACTTGCCCAATTCCCTCCTTTTTCTTTAACTCACCCACCCATTTCAATTTCATTAATTCCAGTTTTTGGATTTTCAATTTAATATGGAATTGTAATTAAAATTGAATAGTTTCCAATTGAGTTTTATTTTGAAAGCAAACCGTATTTCCATTTTTATAGGTTCTTTTCCTGGTTAATCTTCTACATTACATTTTCTCAACCAAAATATGACTACTTCAAGGTTCACTTAAAAAAAAAAAAAAAAAGTATTTTCGATATTGTTTGGGCCTCACTTCCTGGACTCGGTCTTTAACATTTTATCCCACAAGGACCCATACTTAAGTCATTAGTATAGTTATCAACTTATAATAAGCAGAGTGGCTTTTAAAGTCTTTATTCTTTGAGGTCGGTTTTATAGGCGGTGATGATGAGTCTTTTTGAACAAAGTGAAGATTTGTAAAGAAAACTAGAAAGCTTCAAAGGGAAAAAGCAAGAATACATGTGGTTTTCCTCTACTCATTAAACACTTTTTCACCGTTTTTACCTTCAGCTTTTCACCGTCCTGCCGTTTTTTACCCGTTAGACCTTAGCTCAGGATCCACGACCCTTTTCAGTTTTTTTTTGGCTTCGCAATAATTAGATTCACAAAATTTCATTTAAGTAATTACAAAGGTATTTACTTATGAATAAATCACAAATTGACCTTTTCAGTGTTAATTACAAGTTGTCTTTTTGTGTTACTGTTGTATCTATTGATGAACAATATAATATTAATATGTTAACCGTAATATTTTAATGTAGGTTCTGGTAACCGTTAATAAATGTGTCAGAAAATGTCGTATAATTTATTATTCTAAAGTTTTTAAATTTTTAACTAACAAAAAGAAAAAAGAAACCGAAAGGTAAAGAAGATTAGTTCAGGTTATTAATTTATATATTTTGTTGTTGTCGGTTATGTTATAATATTCCCGATAAATATGAGAAAAAATGAGTACAGTGTAGTGTATGTAGTCAGTATTAGTGTAGTGGGAAAATCTGGAAACAGCTATATAACTCTTTTTTCCCTTTTCTCTATGATTCTGTTGTGAATAATGCAGAGCCGACGGTGAGCTCACGCGCCACCGTAACGAAGAAGAAGAAAGCCATGGGATGTGCGGCGTCCAAGCTCGATAACGAAGATTCTGTACGGCGGTGTAAGGATCGCCGCCGTCTGATGAAAGATGCTGTCTACGCTCGTCATCATCTCGCCGCCGCTCACGCCGATTACTGTCGATCTCTTCGTCTTACTGGATCTGCTCTTTCCTCATTCGCCGCCGGTGAGCCTCTTTCTGTATCCGATCAAACTCCCGCAGTTTTCCTCCATCCTCCTCAATCTCCGGCTAAATCTGTCCCTCCATGTTTTCCCCCGTCGCCTCCTCCGATGTCTCCCTCTGTTGCTAGTACCAGGCAGTCTTCTTTCTCCGTCTCGTCAAATCGACCAAGGAAACAGCCACCAAAACCTAAGCTGCCTCATATACTCTCAGAGTCAAGTCCTTCGTCTTCTCCGAGAAGTGAGAGATCCAATTTCATGCCGAATTTTTATCCCGGAGCTTATCAGAACTCTACTTACTCCGCTACTCCTTCTCATGCCTCCTCCGTCTGGAACTGGGAAAATTTCTACCCTCCTTCTCCTCCCGATTCCGAATTCTTCGATAGGAAGGCTCAACAGAAGAAACAGAACTCCGATGATCGCTTCAACGATGAGGATACTCAAACAGAGAGGTCAGAGTATGATTTCTTCGACACGAGGAAGCAAAAGCAGAAACAGTTCGAATCAATGGGCAATAACGTGGAGGAGAAGACGGAGAGAGAGGAAATACATTGTAGTGAATGGGAGGATCACGATCATTACAGCACCACGAGTTCCTCAGACGCTGCGGACGAGGAGGAAGAAGTTGACGATAGAGAGTCAATTTCTGAGATCAATACTCGCTCCGACTTCGGATCTACGGTGAGAACTAATTCGATGAGACGGCATCATCAGCAACCTTCACCGATGCCGCGAGAATACGGCGGCGCTGAACAAGGAAAATTTGACAAAGCAGATGATGCGACGATATCTTCTGGTAGCTACAGAGGCGGAAGAGAGATCACTGACATGAAGATGGTGGTTAGGCATAGGGATTTGAAAGAAATCATTGATGCGATTAAGGAGAACTTCGATAAGGCGGCCGCCGCGGGCGATCAAGTGTCTCAGATGCTTGAGCTCGGCAGAGCTGAGCTCGATCGCAGTTTCAGCCAGTTGAAGAGTGAGTTCTATTGTTCTTCTGTGTTCTCTTACTTTGATAACTTGGAATTATCCATGCTTTGATGGAAATTGAGTTTGCGACATTGTGAATTTTGTTTATTAGAAACGGTGATTCATTCGAGTAGCATATTAAGCAACTTGAGCTCGACATGGACCTCGAAGCCGCCATTGGCAGTCAAGTACAGGCTAGACACGACGGCGCTGGATCAACCCAACAGTTCGAAAAGCCTTTGTTCCACTCTCGACCGTCTCTTGGCATGGGAGAAGAAACTCTATGAAGAAATTAAGGTTTTTTACAGTTTGTCAAATCAAAGCCTTTGTAGGTTTTCACTTTTGATGAAAATTACCACTTGATTGTTGGTAGCTGATATTTTTTTTTCCAGGCTAGAGAAGGCTTCAAGATTGAACATGAGAAGAAGTTATCACAACTTCAAAGCCAAGAGTATAAAGGGGAGGATGAAGCTAAGCTAGACAAGACAAAGGCCTCTATAACAAGGTTGCAGTCATTGATAATTGTTACTTCTCAAGCTGTTACAACCACATCGACTGCCATAATCCGTCTTCGTGATACCGACCTTGTTCCACAACTCGTTGAGCTCTGTCATGGGTAAGTTTGCTCTATATATAACTGAATCACCCGTTGCTTAATGATATCTTGTGATCCAACAGTTTTCTTGAATTTGACATTTTTGGCAAGCAATCATTACTTACCCATTTGGTGTCTTAAATTTAGTATCCTATTTATTTCCACCTACTTTTCATATCTTTAGAAGAATCATATGGACTCAATAAGTAGGTGAACTATAATGAACCCATGCGTTTTAGAATTCTGTGGTCCTTGACATGCTTAGAGTGAGACAAAACGTCTTACCTCTCTTATCTATTGTTATAGTTTAATTCTTAGTTTTTTTTTAAGTTTCATAACTTATCCTGCCAAAGTAACTAGTAAGTTACTGAAATTTGTAATTATGTATAGTTAAAGAGGCAATAAACTATAAGAAGCAATACTATAGGAGACATTAATCTGTGTTTTTTTTCACCTGATGCAGCTTTATGTACATGTGGAAATCTATGCATCAATACCATGAGACTCAGAACAGCATTGTGGAGCAAGTCAGGGGGCTCATTAACAGATCAGGCAAAGGTGAATCAACCTCTGAGCTACACCGACAAGCAACATCTGACTTGGAATCAGCTGTCTCTTCTTGGCACACCAATTTCAGTCGTCTAATTAGATTCCAACGTGACTTCATACACTCGGTTCACACCTGGTTCAAACTAACCCTTCTCCCAGTTTGCCAAGAAGACGCCACCAATCATCGTAAAGAGCCACTCGATGCTTACGCCTTCTGCGATGAGTGGAAACTCGCTCTAGATCGTGTTCCTGATACAGTCGCATCCGAAGCAATCAAGAGCTTCATCAATGTTGTGCAAGTGATTTCCGCGAAACAAGCTGATGAACACAAGATAAAGAAAAGAACAGAATCAGCATCAAAAGATCTCGAGAAGAAAGCTTCTTCGCTTAGAAACCTAGAGAGGAAATATTACCAGTCATATTCAATGGTTGGTGTTGGTTTACCAGATTCAGGACCCGATAACCAACACATGTTAGATGCTCGAGACCCACTAAGCGATAAAAAATCGGAGCTTGCAGTTTGCCAGAGGAGAGTTGAGGAAGAGATGGTGAAATACTCAAAGGCAATAGAAGTGACAAGAGCCATGACCTTGAATAATCTGCAGACAGGATTGCCTGGTGTGTTCCAATCTTTAACAAGTTTTTCTGCTTTGTTCGTGGAGTCTCTTCAAACGGTATGCACTCGCTCATACTCTATCAAATAGGACATTATATTATATATAAATATATATATATATATATATATATATATTGATATTCTTACAGAGTTACAGTAACAAAGCTTCAACTCTTAAAATCTATAGTATGGCTCTATTTTTTTGTGTCCTTAATTATGTCTTTTAGTATGGCTCTTTTTTATGTCCTTAATTATGGTTATTGTGTTATTCTTTTTTCCCCAAGAAAGTGTTGAACACATTTTTATTTATCATAAGGAGAATGTAAGTAAACGAAGTTTTGAAACTGAGAGTGTCGCTTTGATTTTGGTAATGAATAGAGGGAATTCGTGAATGGAATGAATCTCCTTCCGCGTAAATGTAACATTAACCTCTTAACATGTTCTTATTTAATCAGGATGTGATTGATCTCGGCTATGGTTTTGGTAACTTTTTTTCTTTTTTTTCTCAATATTTTTTTTTGTCTCAAATTGTTTTGATAACTAGAAAAGCGAAATTAGTTGTTTTTTAGATTTATTGTTTTTCTACTGTGTTTGGCGAAGTGAAAAGTAAAGAATGAAAAAAGAAGGGTAACTGTTAGTCTGTTAGCCCTGTCAATATGGTTCATGCGGTTTACGCCCTGTTAGATCTGTCGCCGGATGGTTGCGGGTCAAAAAAATTATTTTTCAAACATGCGGGTCACGGGTGTGAGTCATAGTATTTTATGGCGGAAGAAAAATATTTCATATGCGGGTTTCGGATACCTGCAATTTTTAATATTAATTTTTTAAAATAAATTTTAGTAATGAAATTTTAAAGTAAAATCGCATATGTATAAATTCATTAAGATTTTTTAAATTTTTAAGCTTTGTTTATTAATAATTAAATTCATCAAAATTTCATTAATAATTTTGTTATATATTAAAATTTTACATAATTTATATTTTTTTATTATTATTTATAAATACGGGTTGTCCGCAGAGATACCTTCGGAAGAGATGCAGATCAATTGTTTTTATTTGTAAATTACGAGACGGACGGGTGCGGGTCGGAAATTATTGTAACCCGGTTTGAAAGAAGTGCAGTGCGTGTACAAGGTCCGGTCCACGTAGCACGTGTGTTGCCAAGAGAAAAAAAAACAAATTAATTATGGAAAACAACCCCCACACGCATAAAGAGCGCGTAGCGCGCGTTTCACCAATTCGGCTGGATTATAGACCACGGAAATTGCAGGATTTTAAATAATTTGAAAAAATGAGCGAACTGAGGCGCGTCTGAAAACATTTAACCAAACAACATGACAACGTTGGAATTTGTGGGCTGAATAATAATGGGCCGGGTTTATCCTACCTTATTATAATTTACGTGGACGCAATCGCTTTATTGTGTATGCATTTTTACCACACGTTCTACGTGCAACTGATGCGTGGGTTTTAAACTTTTAATAGAAGTGGAGTGTTCCAATAAAACGTGTGGGCTCTATATTTAATTGGTAAAAGTGTCAAAATAAATACGAATTTGATCAATACGATCAATTAAGTCATGTATTCACGTATTTCTCAGATTAAATATTTATTTATAGTTGACTTTTAAATGAGGCATGTATTTCATGTTGACCAGGCCAAATGAGGCATGACGTTAACATTGACTTAACCCCGTTAGTTCGATCCGTCAGTTGACTAAACGTCGTGCGTGCTTTGGCATGGTCAACTTAAACTTCATGATTTAAATAAAAGTCAACTAAAAGTTAAGGTTTTATTTAGTTTATATATATATTTAGCTTATATATATATATATTTAGTTTTAATATAATATTTAGTTTATATATATTTATCTTATATATATATATATTTAGTTTTAATATAATATTTAGTTGAGAAATTCTTTCAAATACTACTAAATAAGTTTATTTTCCAAAAATACCATTAAAAATTTTTATTTCCAAAAATATAACAAAATTAAAAACTGAATTATAAGAGTTTATAATTGAAATATTTGGGTTTGGGTTTAGTATTTTGGGTTTCGAGTTTAGTATTTTGGGTTTAGGGTTTAGTTTTGAAGGTTTAGGGTTTAGTTTTGAGGGTTTAAAGTTTAGTTTTAGTTTTGTGGTATTTTTAGAAATAAAACTTTTTTGTGGTAATTTTAGAAAATAAAACTTGTTATGGTATTTTTGAAAAATAAACTTATTTTAGTGGTATTGAGGAGAATTGCCCAATTTAGTTTGTATATATATTTAGCATATATATATTTTTAGTTTTAATGTAATATTTAGTTTTAATGTAATATTTAGTTTTAATGTAATATTCTCATCAATATCACTAAAATAAGTTTATTTTCCAGAAATACCATAACAAGTTTTATTTTCTAAAAATACCACAAAACTAAAACCAAACCTTAGACCCTCAAAACTAAACCCTAAACCCTCGAAACTAAATCCTAAACCCAAAATACTAAACCCTAAACCCAAAATACTAAACTCAAACCCATATCTAAATTATAAACCCTTATAATTCAGTTTTTAGTTTTGTGGTATTTTTACAAATAAAACATTTTAATGGTTATTTTGGAAAATAAACTTATTTAGTGGTATTTGAAAGAATTTCTCTATATATAAGCTAAATATATATATAAACTAAATATTATATTAAAACTAAATATATATATATAAGCTAAATATATATATATATATATAAACTAAATAAAACTTTAACTTTTAGTTGACTTTCATTTAAATCATGAAGTTTAAGTTGACCAGGCCAAATAAGGCACGACGTCAAGTCAACTGACGGATCAAACTAACGGGGTTAAGTCAATGATAACGTCATGCCTCATTTGGCCTGGTCAACGTGAAATACATACCTCATTTAAAAGTCAACTATAAATAAGTGTTTAATCTGGGAAATACGTGAATACATGCCTCAATTGACAGTATTGATCAAGTTCGTGTTTATTTTGACACTTTTCCCAATTTACTAACTATACTTTAAAATATTAGTGCTCTTTCATTGGCACGTTTTTGGGATGTAACTGTTGGAGACAAGTCAACACCAATCGGCTGCCTCCACCTATATATATATAATATTTAGCGACAAATATTGTAGATAACGTTAGTAAAACGTGGCTAATATGTTAATTGATTAGTCTATTTGGAATTGCCCCAAAGGCACGCAGGCCGATGGATATAAGTACGCACATAGTCTTGCAAACAAAACACTCATCACAGCCAAACACAAACAAAAAGGATTTTTATCACAAGACAAGAGATCAAAGAAAGCAAGTCATGTCGAATTCATTCACGATGATCGGCGGTGAAGGTCCCAACAGTTACCGTGAACATTCGAAATACCAGGTTTAATTACTATTAATATATATGATTCGTTTTTACTTTTTACATAGTTATCATATCATAAAAGAAGTGTTATAAATCATCTCTTCTTAGTTTGCGATATTAATTGCAAAACATTTATGATTTGTAGGGAGCATTGGTTGAAGCTGCGAAGGAGAAGATCAATGAAGCTATCTCCACGAAACTCGAAATCGACATTACTTCAAATCTCATTAACATAGCAGATTTCGGTTGTTCCTCAGGACCGAACACTTTCGTAGCGGTACAAACAATAATTGATGCTGTGGAACACAAGTATAAGAAAGAATGTAATCTTGAGTTCCAAGTTTTCTTCAATGATTCTTCGAACAACGATTTCAACACTCTCTTCAAGACACTTCCTCCGGCTAGAAGATATTTCGCAACTGGAGTAGCTAATTCTTTCTTTGGTCGTGTTCTTCCAAGAAATAGTCTCCATTTGGGAGTTTCTTCTTACTCACTCCATTTCGTATCCAAGATTCCCAAAGGAATTAAAGACCGTGACTCTCCTGTGTGGAACAAGGACATACATTGCTCTGGATCTTCAAAAGAGGTAGCAAAATTGTATCTCGATCAGTACAAGATCGACGTTGGGAGTTTCATTAACGCGAGAGCTCAAGAGCTTGTGTCCGGTGGATTGCTATTGCTTCTTGGATCATGTTGTCCAAATGGAGTTCAATTGTTTGAAACGGTTGAAGGAATGATGATTGATTTCATTGGAACTTCTCTTAATGAAATTGCTAAACAGGTAAAATTCAAAACTCATAAAACATTAATTAACTTTGTGTGATCATCATATTAGTACTTATCGATACTAACATATTATATATTTTTTGTCCTTTAATCAATAGGGTCTAATAGATCAACAAAAGCTTGACACTTTCAAATTGCCTATCTATGCTGCACAAGCGGATGATTTGAAGCAAATCATCGAGGACAATGGGTGTTTCACAATTGAGACATTCGAAAAAATTATCCACGCAAAAGGTGAGTATCCGTTAGATCCCGATTATTTGACGCTCGCGTTTAAGGCCTCAGTTGGAGGATCTGTAGCTTCACAATTTGGGCAAGATGCTATGGAGAAGACATACGAGCTTGTGAAAGAGAAGACACAAGAAATGCTTCCTCAATTAGCCAAAGCCAAACCCGGAATGCAATACCTCATTGTGCTTCGAAGAAATTGATTTCATGATCTTTGTAGATATGTGAAATGGGATATCTCTGGGACTCTAATGATGTCATTACATTGATGTGTGTTTTGAATGTTTATGTGTTGTGTTCTTGTCATTTAAATAGTCTCTTCCGTTTATGTGTAACATACACATATTTACTTTCAAATAATCAGTTATTATATATTCTTTACAACCTTTTCCAAAATGTCTCTGCGTTGAAGTAATTTTCTAAATAATTATTAGTTTTATCTAAAATGTTGAATCATCGTCGGCTGGTTCTCTTTTACTTTGGAGACTTGCTACACTAATGTTCCTTGAAGCTCGCTTGATAAAAATAACAAATGAAGCTCAAAGCTTATCGAAGCCCAACACATAACATACTTATCTTCTTATCTCCTCCTCGTCTTTTATCTAATGTGATTTTACTTCTTATGTCGTTGGTCGATTGATAACCGCAAGTGATAGAGAGGAACAACGAAAGGCTATGTGACCTCTGGACAAAAATAATTTATGGCCCTTTATCATTGAAAATATGTGCTTTTTTACATTTTTAATATGTGGTTTTCTATTATGAATGCATTATTTTTAAAAAATTAGGCCTTATCATTTTTTTAAACAATAAATTGGGAGGTTTTATTTTTGGTCTAACCGTAATTTTTTCTTAAATATAGGACTTTTGTATATAACTTTTTCCTTAAAAAAATAGCTCTGCGTCGTCGCACCTATTCTTTGGGCCGAGCTTGGTGAAGCGTGATCTTTTTTTCGAGCATAGATGTTCTTTAGGTATACAACTCAAACTCGTAAATATATTCTGCATTTGAAATTGAAGATACACTCGAGCCAATTACATTAGTAAGGAAAGTCAACTAAAAGTTAAGGTTTTATTTAGTTTATATATATATATATATATTTAGTTTTAATATAATATTTAGTTTATATATATTTATCTTATATATATATATATATATATTTAGTTTTAATATAATATTTAGTTGAGAAATTCCTTCAAATACCACTAAATAAGTTTATTTTCCAAAAATACCATTAAAAATTTTTATTTTCAAAAATACAACAAAATTAAAAACTGAATTATAAGAGTTTATAATTGAAATATTTGGGTTTGGGTTTAGTATTTTTTGTTTTGTGTTTAGTATTTTGGGTTTAGGGTTTAGTTTTGAAGGTTTAGGGTTTAGTTTTGAGGGTTTAAAGTTTAGTTTTAGTTTTGTGGTATTTTTAGAAATAAAACTTTTTTGTGGTAATTTTAGAAAATAAAACTTGTTATGGTATTTTTGGAAAATAAACTTATTTTAGTGGTATTGAGGAGAATTGCCCAATTTAGTTTGTATATATATTTAGCATATATATATATTTTTAGTTTTAATGTAATATTTAGTTTTAATGTAATATTCTCATCAATATCACTAAAATAAGTTTATTTTCCAAAAATACCATAACAAGTTTTATTTTCTAAAAATACCACAAAACTAAAACCAAACCTTAGACCCTCAAAACTAAACCCTAAACCCTCAAAACTAAATCCTAAACCCAAAATACTAAACCCTAAACCCAAAATACTAAACCCAAACCCATATCTAAATTATAAACCCTTATAATTCAGTTTTTAGTTTTGTGGTATTTTTACAAATAAAACATTTTAATGGTTATTTTGGAAAATAAACTTATTTAGTGGTATTTGAAATAATTTCTCTATATATAAGCTAAATATATATATAAACTAAATATTATATTAAAACTAAATATATATATATAAGCTAAATATATATATAGATATATATATATATATATAAAAACTAAATAAAACTTTAACTTTTAGTTGACTTTCATTTAAATCATGAAGTTTAAGTTGACTAGGCCAAATAAGGCACGACGTCAAGTCAACTGACGGATCAAACTAACGGGGTTAAGTCAATGATAACGTCATGCCTCATTTGGCCTGGTCAACGTGAAATACATACCTCATTTTAAAATCAATTATAAATAAGTGTTTAATCTGGGAAATACGTGAATACATGCCTCAATTGACTGTATTGATCAAGTTGGTGTTTATTTTGACACTTTTCCCATATTTAATTAAGACCATAAAATTGGACTTTAAAGTAAAATAAATTAAATATAAATTTATCAAGATTTTTGTAAAAAAATTTAACATTTGTTTATGAATTTTCATTTTTTAATGTTAAAATTTTATAAATAAATTTTATATATATTAAAAATTTTATATATTTATATTTTTATTATTATTTAAATATTTGCGGATTTACAATTTAAGCGGCCGGGTGCGGATCAATTGTTTTTATTTGAAAATTTAGCCGAGTGACCGAAAATTAATGTAACCTGCAGCGGGGTGGGTCGCGGGTTTGGATCCGTCGTTGACAGGCCTAGTAACTGTAAGCAAGAAAGAAGAGAGGATGTAATCTTATCCGGTGAAAATCTACTAAAAGCTTTGATATGATCTTCGATTCCAAGTGGGTGCGGTGTGGGGCCTGTCTCCATCGGATTCTCTCTCGAGTTCGCATCCGACAACTCTTCATTTCTTGTCTGAAAGTGAAACCACATGGTTTTGCTGAAATCAGGATTTGCCGGATCTTCTATGTGTCTTCTTCTTACCTTGTGTCCCTCCCAGAACCTAATAGACAGAATCTCTCTCATGTCCCCCTCTTGTCTTTATCCCCTTTACTGTTTGAGGATAAAAGATCCACACAACGGAAACAAACAAAAAAATAACTGGAAAAATAAATGTCTCTAATTATAGCTCTTTCCATCTGAAAGCCTAGACCTGGCTGGCTTTCATCTGAAATCAACTGATTCAATAAAAAAATATTTAACAAAATGATTAAAAGCCTAAAGGCAAAACCCAAGTTACATGTACTCACTTCTCTCGATCATACACCTTTTGTAACTCTCATGAGCTTGGGATGACGAAACTCCGTTGCCCTGGCTAGCAGAAGGCACTGTGGCCTGCAGTGATGGCATCATTGTGTTGTTGCGCATATCTAGCCTAGTGATTCAAGAAACAAATAACAATTTGAACCTAGGGAAATCATGATAATGAGTCTACATTATCCATTTCAGAAGGGAATCCGGGCAAAACTGTTAAAAAGCTTATTGTATTGTGGTTGTCAAGTGGAATTAAGAGAGCATGGCAAAGGCATCAACTGGTTCCAAGGCTTACCATTAAATTTTCCAAAATTGTCTGGTCCAGTCCAGGCAGATCAAATCATTTCAGTTGTGGAGCTGAAATATAAAGCGTAAAAGTTAATATGTTATTATGATCACAGAAAAATTAATAGTAAGAAATAAACACAGGTCATAAGTCATCATCATCCATGAGCAAAAAAATTAAAGGTCCCTTGATACGACAGCCACCAACTTAAAACTTTAGGCTCTAGACAAATGAGGGCACTATATCGTATTTAGTGGCAGCAACGTATTATAGCTAACTATTTCACGATACCAAAGACATTCAAACACCTAACTTATATTTTAGCTAAGAATGCCTCTGCTTTGAAGTTGTCACTAATGATTGTGCTCCTATTCTAGAAAATAAACCAAAGAAGGCATTCAATTCCACTTACCTGAACACAGATTATATCTTCCTCCCTGTGAGCTTTAAACATTTCATATCTGATCACGAATTTCCCAAAAAATATGTGTAACACAAAATACGACACAAATCAGGCAAAAGGGTGACAGTTAGGCAGGCGAGAACTTGCAGGTCAATTTAGCAGCGATATTATCAAGATCTTTGTTGAAATTCAGAACTTCTCTTCCTTTTACTGCCCACTGTAGTAGTCTGATATTAACGTCACTTAGTATTGAATCTCCATCTTCTTTACAGTAAATTTGAATCAGGCGATCGATGCATTTGACCAAGTACTTGCTGGATCTTAGCTTAAAATGGTTAATAAACTCCTCAGAGTCCTCTTCACCTTCAAAACTTGATACACAGATACTCTCCAAAGTTTCGGCTAAGTTGAAAACAAGAAGTGTGCCTTCAATAGCCTCCTCCTTGGTAATTTCATCCGCCAGTAAAGCAGATGTCCTAGAGAATCCCTTTCCTTGTTTGAATCCGGTACTTTGTGATTTCTTAAAGGCAAGAATTTTCCCAGATGCAGCATAGTGCAGTACCAGTTCATACTCCTCATCTGTTACTGAAAATGGAGAACCAAACAGTATGCCAACCACCACTCTTCGTACCAACAAATTGTTTTGAAGGCCAGAGCTAAAAGATGGATGTGTTTTCCGAGAGTCCAATTCATAAGAAACTGAATTGGTGATTTTGTTTTCAAATTCTCTCAATAGGTCTTCCACAATACTGGAAACCTTTATTTTTCCAGAAACAAGCCTATCTGGTTTCTTTCGCTTCCCAGTTGTAGTCTCACTACGATGTGCTTCTGAGCCGAAACTTTTGCTGATGCATATCTCTGCGACATTAATGAGAGACTTACTAAGTGATTCTTGAATGGTTCCACTTCCAGGGTTTAGAATCCAAGAAATGTATGAAGCCGCAGCAATGGAGAGATCTTCCACATCACATGCTTGTCTACAATCAGCCACTTTTGAAGTGTATCTATAGTGGATAGATTCCAATGAATTTCCTTCTGAGAAGAGTATAGCAGAAGCAAAATAAAACCAATCGGGGAAGTTAATAGCCAACGCCCTGCCAGAAGATACAACATCATTCAAGAACCACTCACACGCACGTATATAAAAATAGATCAAACATGAGGGAATCAATTTGCATTTTCATGTAAAGTTACCATTCTGTTTTGTCATCTAATGCTTGAACTTTGATTGGAGTAGGCTTACAATTAGTATTCCGTTTCTGTTGCCCAGGAGCAGCAGATGCTTTACTGACAGTATGAGCTAACATTAGGAGGGATTTGGAGGTGAGAGGACCAGCCAAGATTCTCAGAAATTGACACTGGAAAGGAAAGTATGCATCAGAAAATGGCAACACGGAAGCTAGTTCCATTGGTATACCCCACAAAGATGGTCTTGAGATTGTGTCCATTGTTGCAGAGACCAAACCAGCAAGTACTTCGAAGACAGAAGCAAGTCCCCTGGCGTTTAAGAACGAAATTGCATCAGAAAGCAGGAAAGATGGAAAGCTATAGATGACAAATCATGAGATTACATGTATCCATTATTGTAGGTATCCATGACACGAACTGGATAGGAACTCACGTAAGCAAAAACCACTTATGTAAGAGGGCTCTAGTGTTGATAAACATAATAGGAGATAGCGCTAAGCAGATGACAATATCGCGCCACTCTGCCCTCTCGAAAAGCTCCTTCTTTAGACAAAGGAAAGGCCTTTCCACCACATCTTTCAAGATTCTGGAAACATCTTCCTTCAAAGACAATGGATCTTGATACCAGAACAGAATCCTGATCATCAAAAAGTGTCAGACCGGTCTACCTTTTTCTGAAACAAGAGAGGAAACATCTCAGAAGCTGTGGCTTCAGTTTCACAAGTTCTATCAAGGAATATGAAAAATGCAGACTAACATAGCTTGGAATAAAAAAACAGTACAAGAGGTCAAACCTCAGAGGTATCTCGTGGTTGTCTATAGATGATTCTCTCGGTAAGTAAGTAAGAAGCTTCGAGACAGCCCTATTTCTTCCATCCTCTAACTTTCTATGCACGCTGCATGATGTTGAAGCTGCCGATCTTACAACAGCTTGAAACAATTGTGTAGCCAATCTTCCTATAAACAGTTCCAAGTCAGAGAAAAATGAAGGAAGAAAAAATTAAAATCTTAAGATAACACTAGGAAATGCCAAATCACACTCACCATTTGATCCCAATTTATCAATAATATCCTTAGAGATTTCGATCAATTCTTCAGAGCAGCGAGGTACATAGGAGCTCCCGAACTGTAATGTTTCCTCGTTTTGATACCTAAGTACCTTACAATTTCTTGAAGATGATAAGGCGCAAACAATCGTTTGCACCAGATACTCAATCGCCGAATCAAATACCTGAGGAAGAAATTTGAAAAGAAAGTCACGCACATATGTAGAAACAATGCAAATCCAGAATTCAAAATATAAATAATACTAACCTGAGGTGCCTTGAAGCACAGTAAAGATAACGCTGCGTCCATAACCTTAACCCCAGACTCCTCGCCGCCGATGTCCAGAGTCAGAGATCGGTTAAGCTCCGAGATAGCTAGTCCCATAGAGGAAGTAGACTCTTCCAATTCTTCTTCCAACAACTGATTTCTGTTCTGAAGCCGGTAATCAAGCGCGGCCAAGAGATCGGCGACCGCAGACGGAGAGGACATCGAACAGATGAGCAGAATCGCCGGCGATATAGAATTCGGATATCACAAAAGACTCAGATCATAAACCGGTTAAGCTAAATGTTTGTAATTCCTAACTCAGATCATAAACCGGTTAAGCTATGTACAGTATTATTGTATGAAGTATGAATACTTAGTAAGCTATTACGCTTAAGCCCAATGGACATTGAGGCCCAATTTTGTGATGACACCGTATCTTCCTCTTCTTCTTTGATCCAATTTTGTGATGACACCGTATCTTTGAAGCTAAATTGTCAAAAACAAATATGCTCACAGAAACTTACAAGTTGGTAAAAGAGAGATATTTTTGCCGAATATATAATTTCTTCCTCAAGTATACTCTTGTGTTTAAGTCTGAGTTTGATGTATCATACAAGATTCGAATAATAAATTATTTTTCACCTTCTCTTGCTCTCTGCACCCATTGCCTCATCGGTTTTCTTGGATCTTGCAAAGTCTGCTTCCTTCTGTTGGCATTATGTCCCCGGCCTCGGCCTCTCCCTCTGCCTCGGCCTCTATTGTTGGCGGAGCTGCTAGAGGTTGTCTCTGATTCAGCTTCTTTGGGTTCTTCTTCTCCTTGTTCTTGGCTTTGACCAGCTTCTTCTTCTTCGTTTGGTGACGATGATGCAGGGGCTGGCGGAGGGAGATACATACCAGGCACAACCGATATATTTTTCTTTGGCTGAACCAAACCGCCTTTTTCTTCCTGCGTCTTTAGAATAGACTCAAACCGCTCTCTTCTAATGTTCTCTGAATCTGACTGGAGCAGCAGATCTTCGTCCTCACCAGAATCCTGTTTTTGGTCCAAAGCATATGTATAAGCTGATGCAGTTGATCAGAGAATGAATAAATGTTAAATCTTAAACTGTGGATTAAAGGTTGTATCAATGCAAAACACAAAAATGATCTGATATTGATGGCTCGCTCACCTGTTGAGGTGATTGAGTACCAACTAAGACAAGAACATGTTCAATATCACTCGCATGAAATACTTTGCGGCACACTGGACAGTTTCCCAAGCTTTTAGAATTACCTGCAATACTTATTTCTTTAGATTATTTGGTAAAACTCCCTTTCGGAGAACCGCTATCTTTTTCAGTTTTCCATCAAAAAGGACCTTATAATACAAACCTTCTCGAGCACTTGATTCTCTATGCATGTATAAAGCGTCACCAGATTTCGAATCAGCATCTTTCTGTGCATGAAGCCAATTCCACCACCTAATGATGCACTCACTGATCACTTGAAATCAATAAAGAACAATTAGACACCTTAAACATTGGGAATAATCTCAAACTATGAAGATAAGAACAGAGGCTAACGATTCTTCACCAGTGAAAACAATGAAAACAAGACATCAGCTTCATAAATGGCATTTGTTTACTCCCGTCATCCTCAGGGAATAATGGATACAAACACAATGGACAATCTCCATCTGGGTGATTCATAATTGTGAGCCTTTCAACTGCTTCCTAGAAACATATATGTTTCGTACACTACATGAGATTCTACTATTAACCAGATTGCAGATGTATATCTACGCACATACAAATACACATACACACATTGTCTGCTTGTGATTCAGCAAACATAAGTCTTTTCTTAATCTGCATACGACCTTTTCATAACGCTAAATCTACTAATCGTTTATTTCTCATCAAGAAAATGAAGTAAAATACTGAGATTCACAGTAGCATGGTACAATGATACGGTACAGTAGTATACAAGAAAATATAAAGAGTTCTTACCTCACAAAGTTCTACTAGCATTAAAGATGATGATAATTCAGAAGCTTTCTCTTGAACTATGCCAGTCAAATGCTTTTGCCTTTGCTCATCAAGACCCTTAGATTCAATCAGACTAATTCGAGGTGGTTCATCTGGATACTGTTTCAACAAAAGAAGGTACTTTAGCTCAATAGTTGTCCAAAAAAAGCTCTAGGATAATGACATCGATACCAAATCACCTTAGAACCTGCTTGGATTCTCACAACCGCTTCCACAAACTGCAGAACCAAAAACAATGTTATCAATTGGCAGGAAATACACACAAAAACAATCATATGCAGTGGAGAGTAAATTTTGGGGAAATCCAAGTCACATTAAATCATATTACAAAAGCAGCCGAACCATTTTGCATCCACTAAAGCGTAAAAGTTTTCTAATTTCTTAAATTCGAATTACTGATATGAAAGATCGCCTAATCTAACAACAACGCCGAACCCTAATATGAAAATATCAATTTGTAAAGTATGGATTCTCAGATAGTGCTCGATTCCGAAGAACAAATCAGAAGAAAATGGAGAAAAACCTGCTGAGAAGAGATCTCGGCGGTACGGGGCTTGATATGGAGGTGAAGATGAGGAGGATATATATCCAATATGACGCAGTCTTCTCCATACACTGCTTCTACAGCTTCCACTTCCATCGCAACCTCTTCCTCCGTCATTTTTAGAAGAGGAAGAGCACTCTCCGACGCCGCACAGAGACGGCGAAGAAGCAGACCCTTTTTGTTTTTTGTTTCTACTTTTCGTCACGTTTTCTGTATATGTCATTGTAGTTTCCTCTAATATCTAAAACGGCTCAATATTATATCAGAAGTTCTGATTTCGTCCAAATTTAATAATTAGATCATTTAGATTCACGACCATTGTTATTTCCTTCACTTATTTGGGTCATTAGAAGTAGAAGCTTACTCACGTCTTTTGTCCACGGTTCGACCTAGGAATAGCCTGAAAACGACCAACAATATTCCAGACACGGTGAAATGTGGGTGTTTATGTTTTAATTCAATTTTTACATCCACAATAAGTAAATTTTTAAAAGTTTCTATTTAAAAAAGTAAATAAGAAAAAGATTCGCAACAAAATAAAATAAAAAAGACGTTGCGATGACGGAGTTAAATTTTACCGGGAATCTGCCGACGGGACCAAGAGGCTATGACCACCGTACTTACTTAGAGAGCTTGACTGTAAGTATTTTTTGTTTCAGTAATAAAAAAAATTTCATCTTTTTGTGTGGGTTGGAACGAAATCGAGCTTTTTTGCTCTTACATCCGAGAAATTTTACAGATTTGTACGATTTATCTCGTTTGGTCGAGCATTTTACTCCCTTGTTTCAGATACGTGGCTGGTTTGGGAACATATATGCTTCCTGTATTGCATGGGTTGTAAAGATCGAGAATACAAGCTGTTAATGATGGTAATTGTTCAAATCCCATACATTGTCTTATCTGGTCGCTGCAGTTTCCAAAGCTGGTTTTGCTTGGTTGTTTCAGTATCTAGTTATGCTTCAGGACAAATCGTGTTTATAGAGTTGGAAGTATTGTCTTTTACTCTTAAAACTCTAGTTCTCTTGAGAATTCAGAGTTAGTTTGTAAAATGTATTTTCAAATTCTTACTGGAAGTTTGTAAGAGTTTGACCAAGTGACTAGATTGATTTCTTCCCCAAAACTACTTAGCTTGGAACTTATGTGCGATCTGATAAATTTGTATCAAACAATTCTACTACCTCTGATCTTTCTACCAGAATTCTTGTCACTTTGCTTAGTTGATCTTGTAAACGCCTATATATTATAAACATAGTTACTTAGATATGAATTTTGTTAATCAATTAAGATTGGTTACGTGAGATACTGTTGGACAGGTTACGAGACATTGTTAGACCAAGGACCTAACTGGTAAAGTAGTAGAGATAGTTCATGATGAAACAAAGTTACTTTGGTTCGGTGGTCCAGAAGGGGGGAAATAGCTCTTTCCTTCTCTAAGTGATGGATGAAAAATAATAAAACCAGTAACTCTTTGGTGCTTTAGTTGTTGGACATGGTGCTACTATTACTCAGCTTTTACTAAAAAAATGAATATCTATTTCTAATCTTTTTGTTGACCTGAAATAAGTTCTCAAAATATTAGTATCTTGCTTTTTCTTCCACTGCCTATTATGTTTTTCGGTTGAGTCTTAACCCTCGCTGTTTTGATCCATTTATCAAACTTTGCTCTTAGATGAGAAACTAATATGAATCTAACTCGGATAGAAGAAAATTCCAGGAATTTAGCTTGAGTACTTTAGCATCATTCTCGGAGCATAAGGATACAATTATATGGCAACAAATTATGCTTTTATGTGATATAAACAAGTGCAATTTACTTGCAGAGATTTTGCTCATGTTGTAATGTGATAATAAAGTATATTAAGCCACAGATTACAAACAAGATGTATGCAACCTAGGTCCGCATAATCCAACTTGGGAATAGCCGAGTCGAATTGTATGATTTGGGTGACAGTCATTAACAACATCTTCAGAGATTGTTCTTCTTGAGTGTATTAATGAATCTTTGTTGTGTAATATCATTGCGAGAGATATAGTCAAGAAAATCGTTGAAGCTGAATTCTCCATAGGCAGCTGATTTGTTTTCATTGACGAGCTGAGGTGCTGGACTTATTTTCTTGTGCAGAGGTAGACTGTGAAGACTTGCAAAAGATAGCCGCTTGAAATCTTTGTTCACTGTAACACGATGAACGACACTCTTGTATATGCCATTGCTCATGACTTCTACCTGGTCACCCAACTGAACTATCAGAGCTCCTTCAATATACGGCACAGAAACCCAGTTATTGTTGCGGTCCATTATCTGCAGCCCCTGGCTACTCTGGAGTAATATGGTCAGTGAGCCAAAGTCCGAGTGTGGTGGCATTCCTAAGGCAATATCGGGCTCGGGACAAGCTGGATAGCAGTTCACCGCCATGACTTGCGATCCTTCTTCAATTTCTTCCTGTAAGTATTTTTTCTCCAGTCCTAGACTTTCTGAGATAGCTTCAAGTAGTTGCTTATGTAGCACATGTGTTGCTTTTGCGTACTTCCCCGCTTTTTCCCTGACAAGAAAATGATATTTCCAGGAGATCACATCAGTTCTGAGTCCCAGTGTTTTGATATGTATTATTGCTTACAAATTTTGAAACATCTATCAAACAATCGGATTCTTGTACCCGTCAAAAGTTACTTACTTATAGCATGGAGGGTTGGATGGCCACAAATCGATCCACTTTGAGAGAGGATGGGAGTAATGTTTGATGAAATCTCTCCAGTAATGAACTTTGTCTGTTGAATGGTTGAAGCTGGTGCCATACCTTACTGGAGTATGAACATTATCAGAACCCAAAAGCATCTTCTCATCAACAGGTAAGTCAAAGAACCTTGTAGCTGCATCTAGCGCATCTTTCACCACTGATGATGATATTCCATGGTTTATAATCTGTAGAGAACTAAGTATGGATCTGAGTTGCTTACCGAATAAGAGGGATTCAAATGATAGATGGTGTAGTGTGCTTTAATGAAACCGGGATACTGACATATTTATAAAGTAAGAAGATAAGCATCTACACATGGCTACTTTTTTTCTTCTCAATAAAGACAGTAACTTAAGACTTTGTTTTTTTCAATTTGTTTTAATTAGGGACTTTGTTGAGTATGATATAAATGCAAAGAGACAATAGCCTTTCTCATAAAGTCATATATTTAATGTGATTGGTAGATGCTATAAGTACATTCCATACTAGTCCTAGTGACCGAGGAATTAAACATATGACTGAATTTAATGAACTAAGAAATGCAGACACATAAAAAAAGACACTCAAACATCAAACTTCTTATTCATTTGGATAGTACTAATGCATGAAAATGAGTTACATAACTTGTTATGTGTATGTAGCCAAAAAGAGCATACATTACCTGAAAGAAACCAAATTCCTTGCAGGCCATTTCAATCTCATGGATGACTAGGGGTCTAAGCAAAGGATTGTGTAAGGGGGAGAGATCAATGACAGGAAGTGTGATGGTATCTGTGCCACTGCTTGAACCGAGCAATGGTCGTTGTGAAGGTGGAAGAATGTAACGAGTAGGCACCCGAAGGACACCTGCCTCGGTAAGTGCCATAGCACTGGTAAAGCAATCATCAAGCACACTCTTATTTGTTTCCTCCATTGGTTTTTCAAGAATCTGTTTTGTTTGTTGCTCCCACGGTGTCCTAAGTTATAGTAAGCAAGCATGCCAAACCCATTTTTATATACCCATGAAGATAACCTGATTTTAGAAAAGGTCAACATTACTTCTTTTCTCTTTGAATACGGTTTTGGAAACTACCTGCTTTGTGTTCATATACATAAGCCATAAATGAATGGTTAGATCATAAGTTCAAATAAAGAATTCCCATTTGTTTTTAGATTTGCCACTAGTTGCATGTTTTGCTTTTTTGATAATTTATGAAAAAGAGTCATCATATGTTATTGATAACACTATTCTATGGTACAACCTAACGGTTTCTCTCTTTTTCCCCTTTTGTGTTATAAAATATATACCATCTTGGATTTGTTTGTTCTGTGTAAATGAAACTAGTATTGGTATAGGTTCATGGAATATTACTTAATACTTATGAACAATTAATGGGTTTTGGAGTTATATGAAGGTGAATGATGTTATCTGTATTTGGCTCAAATCAATGAGGTGAAAAAGTGATTATATGTTTTCTTGTGCATCAGGGGCAGATACAAACAAGATAGAGATAGAAAGTGGTGAGATTCAATGGTAGGAGAAAGAAGGAAGTGAACAAAGAAAAATAAGTGGTGACGATTGAGAGATAGTTTCAACTTGGTGGTGGTTCCAAAATTCAATCTGCCACTTCTTTTCCCAAGTTTTAAAACAAAGATCTTTTGTTAGCATTTTTAACTTTGAGAGTATCCTCCACTTCTGAAACGCGTTGACTTCGGCTTATGTCGGTGTTTGGGCCGAAGAGTTGTTAGCTCACCTTTGGCCTTCGGCTTTAGCCCTTGGAGTCTCATCAATCATTTATACCAAGGATGTCATTTTTTTTTTGGTCTAGTACCATTTTTTGGTATTTCCGTTTAAAGTATTGTTTATTTTACCATATATATTTTAGATGGTAAACACTAGACACTAAAATCAAGATTTTTTTTATTTTTTTTTTTGCGTTCTGCATTTAAACGAAAGGACCAACATAACATTTTAACTACCAAAATCAAAAAAAACGAACAAATTTTTTTCAATTTTCAGTTAACCTTTTTTTTTTTTCTTTTTTTGTTGCTAAAGAACATGTCAACCATTTATATTTCTCTGGTAGGTTTGGTTTCAGACGTTTTTATAATAAAACAGCCGCACTTCGTAGATTACTGGTTAACTATTGTTTTTTTTTTGGTCAACGAATACTAATTAGTGTTTATTATTTTATGAGATTCTTGTTCTGTCATTGACCATTTTTTCGTAGGCATTTTTCAGAAATTGCAAATATTTTGTCAGGATCCACCGGATCGTATCTTTTGTACTTTCACTAATAGAAAAGATGTTAGAGAACGTGGTAGCCATTTCCCTGATATTTGTAATTATTTTTCTAAACATGTTAATTATGGTTTCATTTCGACATTTACTATCCTCTTTTTTTTTTTCTTTTATATATTCGGAAAGTATACAAGACATTTGATCTCCAAACATTCTAATTCAAGATTTGATGATCAACGTGAAACTGTTTTCTTTTCAACTGGTTTAAGTATATACATGGTTTCTTTTTTCTTAAGTTGAGCTAATTGCACTTGGGTAGTTCGTCATTTACAACGAAAACAATTAAAGGAAGAAAGATTTGGTAAAAAAACAACAATGAATTTTGAATAAAGATAAAAAAAATAGCTTACGAAAATTGATGAATTGAGTTGGCAATTGATCAAGCCACGACTTCTTTAAACATTCTTCTTTATTAATAACTCTCTCTTAGTAGTCGTCATCGTCGTCTTCATAATCTTTCTCAATATATAAGTCACCTCACCATTTTACTATCTCCCTCATCTCTTTCTCTCTTCATCTATCTTAAGTTTTTTTACATTATATATATCTCAATGGGATCAACAGCGACGGCCGCTCTCCTCCTCCTCCTCCTAGCAGCAGTCCCTGCCGTCTTCGCCGTAACTTTCAAGGTAGGCGATACTGCTGGATGGACCAGTGGTATCGATTACACGACTTGGGTCACGGGAAAGACTTTCAGAGTGGGTGACACTCTAGGTAAATAATATGCTTATTTTTTAACTCCACATATATTACTTGCTTTACAAGAAACACCTTATTCTTCGTCCTTTCAGAGTTCCAGTATGGTCTTTCACACTCGGTGTCCGTGGTGGATAAAGCTGGCTACGATGGCTGCGACAGTACCAGAGCAACACAGAGCTTCACCGATGGAGACACTAAGATCGATCTTACAACAGTAGGAACAATCTACTTCCTTTGCCCTACTTTTGGTCACTGCCTCGGTGACATGAAACTCGCCGTTCCCGTCCTCGCCGCCCCTTCATCTCCGTCCACCCCTTCGTCGCCACCTTCCCCTCCTTCTCCACCCAAAACCGGTTCACCTCCATCCGCATCTCCTCCGGCCAATGGCACACCGAAGTCAGACGAATCTTTGACTCCTCCACCTTCTCCATTGACGCCTTCGCTGTCTCCATCGCCGCCAAACGCAGCATCTAAGGGAGTCATGAGCTATGGAATGGTTGGAGTCACGATGATATTGATGTATGGTGTTATGACCTAAATCACAGGGTGGAAACAGAGCATTTTTTGCTCGATAACTTTTTGGTCTCGCTCGGTCTTTGGAACTACTTCATCACTACATACATGCTCTTTGTGCGTAACGATTTTTTTTTTTTTTCATTGACCATTTTTTTATTTCTTGAATCTCATCTCGTAGCTATTCCTGAGCTTACAAAAATTCGAAAGTTACAAACCTGTATCTACAATTATCTGAAAAGGGGTTAATAACGTGATAGCCATGTCCCCATGCACTATTTATCGTATTCTTATCATTTTTCTATAATTGTTCAAATTTCATTTCAATGAGTTACGAATTTACGATCCTAGCTCTTTCTTCTTTTCTATTATATATATTCGGAAAATACAAGACGTTTTTGATCTGTATATGTCACACTTTTTCAAAATAAAAGAACTGTAATCTCTCCAAACATTTAAAATCGGGTTTGATAATAAGGGCTGGCCAGTTGAACTAGTCATGTTTACCTATGATTTAAAATACTAGTTGAGGATTTAAGAATAATTGGGTCAGTTACGATCAATTATCAAATCTTCTAATTGCATCTAAACAAAACCCAAAACATTGATGTAAGCTAGCGAAACCCAACATTGATTGAATAAAATGCAATCTGTAGAGCATATAACATACAAAACATGCCGGATCAGACGAAACTCGTTCTAATTATCAAACAATAAATTGCTGTTTCACAACAAACAACATATAATGTTTTTTTTTTTTCTATGATGAACAAGGATTGTTTTTGAGTCGGAGAATTTCATATATTTATGAAGCATTTGAGTGCGTTTCTAATAGTTTAAAAAAAAAAAAAACCATCAATCTTCTTATTATACTTTATAACGCATGTTATATGGTAAACTTTCGAGTCTTCAATACATCATATTTTCATATTCGAAAATTTATATAGCGATTTTACAAGAAGTATAATTTTCTTCCACATACATGTCAATATGTATTAAAAAAGATATTGAAAGATAAAAATTGAGCTAATACTCATGGATAGTTGGCCATTAACGAATAGAAAAATTGAAAAGAACAGAGATTTGGTAAACATAATACTGATAATGAGTTTAAATTAAATATTTAAAATAAAAATAAAATACATGATGTATTTAATGAATTGAATTGGCAGTTAATCAAACCATGACATTTTCAAACATATCACGTCACGGACTTTTTCTATACAACTGATCATCTCACAATTTTTAGCCTCTGATCTCTTCCTCGTGATCTCTATATATCTTTCACTCTCTTCATCTATCCTACATAATATATCTCAATGGGATCAATCATGGAGGCCGCTCTCCTCCTCCTCCTAGCGGCAGTCCCTACCGTCTTCGCCGTGACTTTCCAGGTAGGCGATAATGCTGGTTGGGCCAGTGGTGTCAATTACACGACTTGGGTTAGTGGAAAGACTTTCAGAGTCGGTGACACTTTAGGTAAAGAAATTTTTTAATTCATTACTTGCTTCACAAAAAACCCCCCTTTCCCCTAATATATATTTAGGTTAAAATTTGTTCATACCAATCGCTTGATTCACAAGAAACTCAATTTCCGTTTACCTTCTAGCAAGCTAATGATTTGTTGGTTTCTTTTTTATTGACCGATCAGAGTTCAAATATGGTCCTTCACACTCGGTGTTCGTGGTGAATAAATCCGACTACGATGGCTGCGACAGTAGCAGACCGACGCAGAGTTTTTCCGACAGAAACACTAAGATCAATCTTACAACAGTGGGGACTATACACTTCATTTGCCCTACTCCTGGTCACTGCCTCGGTGGCATGAAACTCGCCGTTCCCGTACTTGCCGCCGTTTCATCAGCGCCTTCACCGTCTCCATCGGCTCCTTCGCTGTCTCCATCCCCGGAAAATGCTAAAAACGCTAAAAACGCGGCGTCTAAGGGAATCATGAGCTACGGAAAGATTGGGGTGACGATGGTGTTGATGTACGGTTTGATTAGATAAATCCTGCAACAGTTGGCTCGATATATATTTGGTCTTGGTCTTTCGAACTAGTCCATCATCAACTGTTCTTCTTGTGTGTAATAAATTATTTCCTTTGATCAATACTTTTTTTTGCTTATTGTTATCTTTTCTCTCTCTTTTCTTTTTATTGGTCATGGTCGTAGCACAGCCTCATGGTTATCATGTTCTATTTCTACATGTTTATTGCTTAAACTACAAATCATAGCTCATTAATTAACAACTAAAAAGGACCAAAAATATGAGACTCCGCTTCCTTCCTATGGGATTAACTCTTGGAACAATATTTGCCGATTAAACTGTGAAACGTAAGGAGATACAATTTGACATATATTTACTCCAAATTGGTGGGTCAAAGGACGGCTTCGAGTGATTAGAAAACTGAACTGTATAAAGAAAGAGACGATTTATTAAATTAACCCATAGTAAACCGTAATCTAATAATAATCGCAACTTGTATTTTGTGACAAAACAAACTTATTTCTAACAGCAACTATACATTTGACTACTGTGAAACATGAACATCTAGGCGGACCCGGTTTTATTAGTAGTATATGCCCTATGGACTGGTAAAAAATAAATTCATTATGAGGCCATATAGACCAGTTCACTGTTTGATTTTACTAGTAAGGTTTATGATAGGCATAAATTAGACATGGTCCTATCTAAGGATTAAGCCAGTCCGCCAGTGAAATATAGGTCCATCGCAAGCATATGTCTTTGATTTGAACACACCATTATAAGTTTCAGCTTTGTGAAGGAGAACCGATCATCCAATAAAAAAAGCTGTGAATAAGGTCACTAAGATTTGGTGAAGAATCCTATTTTAAAGTTTATATCGTTGGTCAAATTTGATTAAAGACTCTTCACGAGTTTGGTTATTTGTAAATTTGTGATGTGCTACATATGATCGCCATTGGATGTTGAGCATAGTCTTTTTTGGGTCTTCTGAAGTACTGGAAATGTAACCAAATGATTATTAGCCCAAACACGAACTAACCAACAACGTTTTGCAAGCACCACAAGTTAGAAAAACTGACCCCATACGAAGCAAAATCTAAACCTGGTCTCATAGAAATAACAACCCAATGTCCCAAATTTCATGGAACCAACACTAATTTAGAGGAAATCATAGAAACCAAGACAGGAATATGAAGTGATGAGCGAGAGAGAGGAGAGAGAGAGACAGGAGGATGAAGTGATGAGAGAGAGGGGGAGAGAGAGAGAGAGAGAGAGAGAAGCCTCGTATTCTTTTTGCTTGTTTGCTCTGTTGTTGTTTTAGGCGTTGATATAATGTTTTTGAGGTGTTAGATCTTTCTACTTACAATGTAGTCGTTGATAAGCTATTTGCTATTGACTGAGAAGACCGTATGATGGCAAATCTTCAAGACGTGTAATGTCTTCAACCATAATCTCTCTCTCCAGTTGCCGCCTTGTCGATTTCATTACAGTCTGTTATCCACACAATTATAAGTTAAGCCACAATTCATTTGGTGAACTTATGTATAGGCCAAGATAAAACACCAAGAAAGTCAAATATATGACAGTTATACCCATGTTTCTTCGAATTTAAAACTCTTAGCGACATAAGAATAGGTTACAGAATACACTTACATTAAATTCCATGTATGATGCCCGCATGGAAAGCCACTGCTGATCCATCAGCTTGAAGGCAATGCAATAAAGAAGGTCAAACGCAGATTCGTTCACTGCTTACAATACAACACAAGTCGTAGGACACACACTTAGTAATCTAACTCGTGACAAGAGAAGGAGTCATGAGATATAATCAGAATTGTCTGAAATTTACCCGCAAGAAATCTCAGAAATGTTTCTCCAACAATACTTCGTGGTTTCACTGTAATATTGAAGGGTATCTTTTGAGTATATACAACTAGGATAAGAGTTACTGAACCTGAGTATCTCAAATAGGGTACTCAAATGAGTACTAAAGCTAAGGCAAATACCCAATTAGAAGATCAAGAGTAGGAGTGGTTATGCTATTTAAGTTAGTTGTTGCCATATTGCTGCCTAATGCAAACAACAAATAACAGCAATTCACGATCTATGTAATCATGGAAATAATAAATGTGGCTATACCTGCTTCTAGGTCAAGCATCTGGATGAGCATGAATGTAATATTGATGCCAGCAACAGCAAAAGGGTATTCCCACACAGAACGATCCCCAACCTGTTTCCTCAAAAGGTCCTGGAAGGATTTCTACAGGAAACAAACAAGTGACACCGAAACTTTACAATGTCGTTACCTGGTAAAAATATCATATGTGATGGTAACAAATAAAAACATCTACAGATACGGTGACACTGGAATTGAAAAATTTAAAGACAATACAGTTTTGAGAAACATTTCCAACAGTTTATAGAGGCTTACCGGGAATTTCCTAGCAAAGAACAACAAGTTTTCAAGAGATATGAAACCACCACCCCTGCGAGATGCGGTACCGTGAGTCAATTGAAGAGGAAAAACGTAAGGATGATGACAATGAGATGAGACTTGACATTACCTAAAATCTGTTGATGGATCTTTTCCCTGCCAACCCATTTCTTTCCACTGCTCAGATACAATTCCATGTAGCTCTTCTTCAGGAAAGGCAAGTTTCCAAAGATCCTTCAGAGCTTCCTACACGTATATGAAATAGCAGCCAATATTTATGTAATGCAGGTACAGTCTGCCTTATGAAGCTAGCATGCAGTAAAAATTGAAGCGCTGGTAAAAACTTGAAACAGTACAGTCTATTAGTGGCATAAATTCGTTTTGAGCAGTCCTTACAATATCAATCCTTAAGGAAAGCATACCTGATGCTGAGGTACTGAGCTGTCATAGGCTATATCAATGCGGTTCTGCAACCTCTGCAGGCATTCCTCCTGCAAGCATCGACGATAAGGCTAGAAGTTAAAAGCTATATTGAATACATTAATAACCAGAAGTCAAGTTATACGCAGAGGAGAAACTAAGTTATAATTATGGAATGATGCAGCGAACAAGAAACAGAGGAAAATGATACCTGAGCAGGTGTTAGATCAAATGAAGGACGGGCATCACTATCTCTTCCCTGAGCACAAACACAGGAAAGGCCACGGCCTAACCATGCTGCCGATCCAGCAACAACCTCAGCTGCAAAAAAATTAAGATGAAAAAGTGTTCCTTTAATTTCTTGAATAAAGAATTGGTAGTTCATACAAGATAATGACTAGTCAAACATATTAGACTTGAAGATAGAAGATATGATATTTAAATGTCTATACAATACGTGAGAAGCATAAAATTTCCGTTAAAGCATCAACTAACACAAAGACAGAACGATGAAAATTTCAAAGTCCCTTTTTTTTTTTTTGACAATCAAAACGAAAGTATTGAAACAACTAGTAACATAAAGATGAAAGGCTGACGCGAATGTAGTAATCTCAACTATAGAACTCGGATACCTCTGAAAAAACAAGAGAAAAAACGCAAAAAAGCTGGAACAAATCGTAAAATGAGATCTACGGATTACTAAAAATAGCACTTACAAAGAAGATCCACACACATAAAAAAAACTGCAGGAATTTATGAGAAGAGCAACAAAAGCAAATGGCGGAACATAGATCTGCCTGCGACACCAAATCTCAAAATAAAAAGGCAATCGCCAGCGAAGACACAGAGAGAGAGAGAGAGAGAAAGAGAGAGAGAGGGAAAAAAAAAACGTGGGATAAAGTGAGAGAGAAAGAGATAGAGATGATGAAAACGCGTTTGTTCCATAAGAGAAGCAAAAAAAGAAACAAATGTAGCAATTGTACAATAGAAACAATAAAGGAGAGTGATGAGATTTTTACCAGATGAAGAATTATAAACGCTTCCTCGTTCTAGACTTTGTGAAATCCGCCTCACTGCTACGAACGAGCCTCCTCCTCTATCATCCATCTCTCCCTCTCACTCGTTGTTCCGCTTCACCTCAATCACCAAATCTCTTCAATCATTTACAGAAGAAACCAAAACAGCATTCGAATCAATCAGAACTTTACGGAATCTGATCAAACACAGACGCAATGCGAATCGCAAAACTTAATCCATATCATGAAAAAAAAAAAAACACCTAAACATAGAATGAAATAGAGAAAAAATGATACAGTAAGTTACCGCCGGAAACGAACAAATCGGCGTCACTGCTTCCGAGATCTACCGAGTGTCGCCGGAGTTTAGAGCGGCGATTGAGCTTTTACATCAGATGGCGGAATTTATGAAGATTCGGCCGTTTCGTTTGTTTCTCTTTTCTTTGGGTTTAAGAAAAAAACAAAAAAAATTGGGGACTATTAACAAAGGATCTGGCGCGTGCGGTTCAATCGCTATCAATGTTTCATAACGGAAAGTTTAATAACCATTCGAAATGAATTATAAGAATATTGAGGTTCTAGTTACATCCAGCCCTGGTCTGGTAATATATAGATGTATCTAATTCGTTTTAACCAAATGTTTAATTATGGCTATTTGTTTAATTAAACCATTGAAGAGTCAAAAATATTACGACAACAGAAATTTGAATTACCTTATCGATCATATTAATATGTGATCTTACAAATTATATGATTAGCAACATCTTGGTTCTAAATCTGCATTGTCGAGAAAAACTTTATTTAATTAAATAAGGCATTATATAATTACCAAAATCTGCATTGTCGAAGAAAACATTACTTTTAGTCCTCCAACTGAATTTTCAGATATTAGCTTTAAAGAAGTCATAATGTTGTCATAGAAAGCTAATCACGTAAGTGCGATCTAGGTCTCATGGGGGCGACAGTTTCATTAAGGCGTGGCCCAATACTATGACCAGTATGGTTTAACTTATAGCCGACCCGCGTGTAAATTGCCCTTTTCTTTTTTTGTTCGTGTGATTAGACATTCACTTATTAGCTTCTCAATTATTTGATCCTTACGTTTAATGCAAATAAAATAATCATCGAGTATACTATTAAATTTACGATTACAATATAAAACTCGACTCGGGAATTGTCAAACGTCGGTGTAACGAGGCTCGCTTTCTCCGACAAAGGCTCCGTTTTGCAAAAAAGAAAGTTTCTAGATCCCAAAAATTATATTTGGTTCAATATATTGTGTCTATATACACAAAGAAAAAACATGATATTCCAATCAGTTTTGTATATTATAACTCAAACGCGAATCATAAAATTATTTAACACACAAACGAAGACATACAATATATATATATCGAGATGTTTTTATATAAGCATAAGAAAAAAAAGTATAAATGCATGTGCATTAGGAATCGATTGTCGTAGACCTCAAAATCGATGCTCCACCCAAAAATATAAAAGAGTCAAGAGTCTTCAAAATAACGATTTGCTATGAAAATATACGCTTCGCTACTTTTGATTTTTAGTGTTTAATTAGCAACAAATGCTTAGATATTATTGATGATATAATAAAGTTTTATGCAGAGTCGTGCACCACGCCCCAGCACAAGCTTGAGTATCTTTGAAACACGATTTAACTCTAGAGTCTAGACTAGATTTTGTAAAGTTTAGTTCGTGCTATTCATGTCCGATTTTTAATTATTTAATATCTTTGACTACTTTCCTAGATGCTTACTAAAAATTTATTATCCGATGACCTTTGTCAGGTCTAGCTCTGTTGTCCAATGCATGTTCCAACATACTCCAATTCCAAAAATCGTGATTTTTTTGTTAAATTTGTTGTCATAATTTGTTGACAGTTTTTACAAAAAAATGTCGTTTCATATTTTTAATAAAGTGTTAAAAATAAATCTCTTTTCTATCTTTATTATTTCAGTTTATTAATTAGAATTAATATATTTACAAAAGTACGATAATAATTTATAGATTTTTCTTAATTTATGTAAAGCATGTCAAATTAAAGTATCAGTTAAACTTAGATTAATATTCTCCCTCTCCACAATTAGTACTAACTGTTACCAAAAATAAAATAAAAAATGGCGAAGCCTTTTAACAATAGCATTGATACAACTCTTTGCTTACAATGAATCATCATTACACGCACGAGGCCCAATCAGAGAAGCCCATTGTAAAATCTAAAATTAAAACTAAAAATAAAATAAAATAAGTGGAGAAAAATTAAGAAAGAAAGACCATCTTTACATCTCCTATGTCCTGTCCTCCACTCTGTAACCAAAGTTAATATAAAATTTTAAATTTATTTAGAAAAAAAAAAATGAAAACCCTAAATTTCTCCGTCTCTCTCCTTTCCTTTCTATCAAGCTCCAGAAAGACCGAGACTTTGCGAATCTAAAGCTCCAAATTTTGGTGGAGGAATCGAATTATGTACAAGGAACGTAGTGGAAGAGGTGGTGGGTCGTCGAGATCGGAAATCCTCGGTGGAGCTATTGATCGGAAACGAATCAACGATGCACTCAATAAGAAGCTAGAGAAATCTTCAACTTCCACCACATCTAGGGTTTTCACTTCTAAGGACAAAGATCCCTTTTCATTCACATCTACTTCCACTGCTAAATCTCAGCTTCCCGATGGTTTGTTTCTTCTTTTTTTTTTTTTCTCCTTCCCTATTCTTTTTTTCTTTTCAAATCTGTAGTTTTGTGGTAGTTTAATTGCATTTATTCTTATGATTTTTGTTTGCAGTAGAATCAGAAACTGATAGTGAAGGGTCTGATGTGAGTGGATCGGAAGGTGATGATACATCGTGGATCTCTTGGTTTTGTAATTTGAGAGGGAATGATTTCTTCTGTGAAGTCGATGAAGATTATATTCAAGATGATTTCAATCTTTGTGGATTAAGTGGCCAAGTTCCTTACTATGATTATGCTCTTGATCTCATTTTAGATGTTGAATCTTCCAACAGTAAGTGATCTCCCTTCTTTTTTCTTTTTTGTGAAAATTAGAAACTTTTGGCCTGAGTATCTAAGTATTGGGGATTTAGGTGAGATGTTTACGGAAGAACAGAATGAAATGGTGGAATCAGCTGCTGAAATGCTATATGGTCTTATTCATGTTCGTTACATTTTGACAACTAAAGGAATGGCTGCAATGGTTAGAGAATCTTTACTCTTGTGTTTATGTTTTGGTGCTTTTAACTCTGTTGTTTGCCTAACGACTTCTCTTGTTACTGATCTCTACTAGACTGAGAAGTATAAGAACTGTGATTTCGGGAGATGCCCGAGAGTTTTCTGTTGCGGTCAGTCTTGTCTCCCTGTTGGACAATCCGACATCCCGAGATCGAGTACTGTGAAGATATACTGCCCAAAATGCGAAGACATATCTTACCCGCGATCTAAATTCCAAGGCAGTATCCTTTTTCTCTGTTCATAATCCATAATTTTGTCTTTACCATTTCAGAATTTCAGTGATAGCGTTGCTCTGCTTTTGCTTCAGTTGAGACAATCTGATCTTTAGTGTTATTGTATCTTAGCGTTTTCCTTAAATGACTTCTGCAGATATTGACGGAGCCTACTTTGGAACCACATTCCCTCACTTGTTCTTGATGACTTATGGGAACCTAAAGCCGCAGAAACCGACTCAAAACTACGTCCCAAAAATCTTTGGTTTTAAGGTACACAAACCATGATACTACAGCTCTACATTCTCAATGGTGGTAAATCTAGTGGCTCGGTTTTATCATGCGGATGAGCAACTGAAAGCGTTAGGCTGCGATTTGAGTGAAGCATACATCAATCATTGGGTAAGAGGATGAGAGCTAAAATGAAGTTGGGAATGGAATCTTGAAATAATCTAATGAAGTTCCAAGAAAACTTATAAGCGCAACAGCCTGGCTCGTTGAGGGAAAAGAATGACACTTAGGTTTGTCTCCGACAAGATTTTCCCCAGTTAGTTGGATTTTGTTTTAACTGTTGTTTCTCTTCTCAGCTTATTATTATTTGTTTTTCTAATTTCATGTATAACCTCAGAAATTTTTCAATTGAAGGTATATCTAATCAGATAAGCCTCCTAGTTATATGACTCAAAAGCGTGTACTTTCAACTAATATTTAGTTGGTTAAGTAAAGTTCAGCTGGTTTTAACATTCCTATTGTAGAAGACTAGAACAAATCAAAAACTTATGCAAGTTTTGATACCATCACTACTTAAGCAAGTTTTGAAGTAAAGTGTAGGTACCTTGTAGCCAATTTCATTATTGTAGGCAATTTCATTTAAAATTTAATGGGCTTGAAAAATAATAAATCACATAACGTTTAAGAAAATTCAGGTCGGTTTAAATTTCAATGATATCGGTTCAGGCGTTGTATTATAAGCACTTTGTAAAACAACTCAACATTGAATAAAAACTGCTTCACTGCTTAATGTAATAAAGTCTGGATTCAAAACCACAAAAGCATAGAGTCTACAAAACTCAATTGTCAAAACGAAGAAACCAAATATAAAAGCCAGCAGAATTAACCCTCAATCTGCTCCCTCAACCTCCTGATCGTGCTTCTAACAGTGACCGCACTGGCAGTGCTACAATTAACAAACGAATACAGTTTTATCAGAAAACAGATATTAATAATTGAACTATTATAAGTCAAAAAATTTTGAGTCAAGGATCACTTACTTCATTGTGTAAGCACCACCCGCCTTGACCTTGCCACAATCCTTGCATCCCCAGATACCAACAGCCTTTCGCTTCACGCCATACTGCAACCATAAATCAAACCACAGTGTTAACTTTTCTCAAACCCAAAAGAGATTCAGAAAACCACAAGGTGAGTGTGTGTGTGATGATCTCTTACCTTGCCACAGAACTCACAGAAGTACTTGCTGTGTTGGCTGACCTCCATCTTCTTAATCTGCTTCCTGATACTCGCACCATAACGAGTTCCTGAATCATAACCATTGATTGATGTGTTAAGAAGAGAACTCACAATACATATAATACTAACTGAGACACACAAAAAAATCAATTGCTCGATGAATGTGTATCTATCGTAAACTAAATAAACGTGTAAATCTAAACAAGAGAAGACGACAGATCTCATACATATTGATAACGTAAAATGAGAAAGTGTTAATAAACTCCATTAAACGTTATTCCAAATGACCTACAAGACTCGACCAATAGCAGATCCTATTCTATAGCTTAAGCGATTCAATAAGAGATACAAAGACGTAATTAAACTCAGGAACCTTACCGTATTTGCCGACGATTCCAACCTTCTTCGTTCTCTTCGCCTGTCAAAGATTTAAGAGTGAGTAATAGAGTCAGAAGGGGTATTTTCACAAACTAGACTTATATCAGAATCCACAGATCAACTATGTCAAGCATCTCGAAACTAGCAATCTCAAAACGAAAGCTCGAATGAGACAGAAGGAAGTAAAAATCTATGGAAATAGATAGATATGAGAACAATAACGAAGAGAAAGGGTAGGGATTTCACCATTTTCGGATCAAGCAGGAGGAACACCACGCCGTAGATAAGAAACCCTAGTGAACAAAGTCTTTCGGCCACCCTAAGGGTCTTTTTTATACGAAAATCACGTTAGGGCATTTTTTAATATGGGCCTTATGACCAACATATATGGGCCATCAAATTAGCCCAAATCTAATGATCAAAGCCTTGTTGCTTTTTTCTCTTTTTTGTCAACATAAAAGCCTTGTTGCTTCTCTCACATGGATGCAGAATTTGTTTGTGCACCACATCCTAGAAAGTAGAACCTTTTGCACTATAAAATTCGATCTGCTCGAATTTAATCAATTTATTATAACGAGATATTGGAAGCACATTGAGCTCTCTGTGCTCTAAAACTTATATACGAAAAGGTTAAGTCAAGAATTGAAATTTTTTTTGGAAGGTTTTGCTATATAATAAAATAGAGAAACTCCTTTTTAACAAATTAGTTTTGTCGAAGACACTTCAAAAGAGAAAGACTTATAAGAGAAACAAAAAAAAAAAAAGAAAAGGAACTCAAAAGATAGTTCCATTTTTTTTCCTAAGTAAATTTCTCTAATATCTTAGACCGGTTAGGTGCATGAGGTTTGAAATCTTCAATCCTCAGACCTGAGCTCCGGCGAATCTCAACCAACGCTTCTTCTCCAGCTTCTGTCTTTATCATATCCAAAACACTCCCAAGAACATCGCCGCCTAATCCAAATTCAATTAGACTTCCTGGTTCTTCTCCTCCTTCGCGGATCAACCGACCAATCTCTGTCAATGTTACTACTTTCTCTGTCACACTTTTTCCAAAGATTCGACCAAGAAACTCTGCTGCTCTTGGAGCATCATTTACCGCATCCTCCAGGGTTGTCAAAACAGATTCAAACCTGTAAACAACGGCAACAGATTTAAGCCAAAAAAAACATTTGATCAGAATGTGACTTTGAGATTTATGGGCTTTGTTTAATTACCCTTTCACTAGTTGGACTTCGGTTAAGGCGTTGTCAGCAGATTTCACGAGGTTAACAAGGAGCCCTGCTAAGAGATCCCTTTCTTTGTCTTTTCTCTCAAACGAATCAGATACCCAGAGAGAAATCATTGTTGGGTGATAAGCTGGCGAATTCATATCTTTAATGCATAAACCAATCTCCTTCTCATCTCGAGCACTGCACAAGAACAAATCCTTCAAACTCACCAAAGTGCTTATTGGGAAAAAGTATAGAAACTAACAACTTAACACAACATTCAATAAAAAAAGGGATAGACTTTAAACTGTCACATGCGGTAGAAACCAATATAAAACGCACATACCAATCAGATGTTCACCATTTATTAAGATTCTATTAAAATCAAGGAACAATGTCTCTCATAAGTATTATTAATCCGTTTTGTAAGGAACCAATTCTATTTTACCTACTTCATGAACTATACACTTTATCAGATGATCTGTGGATGTAAAACAAGCGCGCTAACTGTAAACAAATAAACTGTAATTTGATCCAATTGTACCTACGTAGGTTTCCAATGAGTAATATGCTAAATATGGCAGTATCTGATGACTATGCAGAGAATAAAGAAAAATGACCAGCAAGAAAGGAGAGATACAGTACCTGTAATATTCCTTAATTGCAGACAGTGACATATTATGTAACCGTTCCTCAGACAAAGCATTTTCCCGAGGACTGTTTACGGTAGACGATGGCCCTTGTAGTACTTGTCTAGCAGATGAAACTTCTGGTGACGGATCAGAAGCACGAGACAGACTTGCAAATTCCCTGTGGACATAAGCTGTTCCCCGCTCTTGAGGACTTGACCGTCCATGAGTAACAGGACTTGCAGGTCTTTGTGAGCCAAAACCATTCAAACCACCAGCCGGTCGCCTAGAATCTCCACCACCGGCCTGAGTAGCATCAGACTGAAAAGTGTTTGATACTACTGCAGGCCTTCTAATAGACATTCCCTGACCAAGACCACCTTGCGGACCCAAGGTAATAGGCTCATCACCTAGTGACCTTTGAGGCATTGGAACCATCCTAGGCTCATAATGTGGCCTTTCATCAAAACGAATGTCCTGATTACTAAAGCCACGACCTTGATGTGGTCCATGGAAACCACCCATTTGGGCACTTGGAGGTGATAACATTCCTCCTCCTCCCCTAGGACTAAACTCCATATGCCCTCTTTTTGCTGACGAATTCATCGAGGGTCCACGTGAAAGCCTGTTTGCTTGAGTTTGGCGTTCTTGTGCAGCATCTCTGTGTACCTCCTCAATTTTTTTTGGCCCTTCAACCTTCATTCTTTCCTGCCACTTGTTCTTTCTCAAATCGATGGCATTGATCAACATGAACCTCACCCTAGAAGACAATTCTTGTTTGCATGATAGCATTTTCATTTTCTCAAAATATGCATCCATATGGATCTTGGCTTTTTGATGATCGATCATAACTCCTATCGTACTCATTAGTTTACACAGAGCTTCAATATTCTCTTCATGTGGATCTTGATTATAACCAAGCAACTTCAGGATGCATGCGTGCATGATTTTCTCAGTCAACATCTTTTTCTTGTATAACTCACCAATAAGTCTAATATTACCGAGCATTCTCCTCCGCACCTTGAGTCTTTTCTCTTCCCGTTCCTCCTCGGTTTGTTCTACTTGTCCTTCTTCGGCAGCTCTACTGGCTTCCTCCTCTTCTTTCTCCCCTCTCTCAAATTCTTCTTGACATTTATTGAGAAGCAATCTTTTGAAGGTAATCTTTTCACCATTCTCATTAAAATCAGGCAACGCCCCAGACAGATGTAAACAGAAATCTGCATACATCTCACAGAAGGTAGGCTCCATCAAGGCTTTGTCAAATATCTGTGAAATGACACCAGAAAGTGTAACAGCGTTGTCAATGTTGACACTTTTAACTTGCTCAAACAGTTTCTC
Source organism: Crucihimalaya himalaica (assembly GCA_004349715.1). Classification (NCBI taxonomy): domain Eukaryota; kingdom Viridiplantae; phylum Streptophyta; class Magnoliopsida; order Brassicales; family Brassicaceae; genus Crucihimalaya; species Crucihimalaya himalaica. The sequence goes on along the minus strand of SMJT01000008.1, from coordinate 3,124,850 downwards.
AAAGTTTTGCGGGGTCAACTTGTTCAGGATGCCCTTTAATTGCCTTTGTTTTGCTTGTTCTTCATCTGCAACTGTACCCACTTGGTATTTTCTCTCAGCTTTGTGCATCACCTGCATAGGAGTATGTGGGGAAGGAAAAAGTCCTTTTTGTTGGAAATTTGAACCACGTTGCCACCTTTCTAAGTCGGGGGTATTTCTGCCCATTCCTCCCATAGGACCCACAGGTTGCATCGGTCTAGACATAATTGGTCCCTGCATACGAGGGTTTCTTAAGACTCCTGAGTTTCCTCCTTGACCAGGTCGGAAACCTACGTTACCCCCATATCCTGCTGGAAGAGAACCCTGATTCTTCGTCCATCTATCATCAACAACCATATTGCTGGGACGACGATCTAATCGAGCACCACTCCCTTGGCGATCCATAACCTTTCCAGGAGTAGGATAAGAATCATGTTCATGATGAGATGCACCCATATAAGCAGAAATCAAGGCATTTGCAATATCAGGCGAAACATTGAATCCCTCAGGGAGAGAAATACACAGGTCTGCAAACTTAAGAAGGAAATCCCGGGAGTACTTCTTTTCTGTATTGCTGCAGCTGTCTCTGACCTCATCAGAGGAACCTCTCTTTGCATTCACAGAATTATCTGCAGTTTCCAACTTTGGTGTAGAAATATCGGCCGCATCTTCCCAGTCTTCTGGTTCATTTTTCACGGGTTCAGTATCCACAGTGGCTTCAGCAAAAGCCTGAGGTATGGCAGATGCCAGCTTCAGGTTCGAAACATCATGAACAACATTTGAGCTCTCTAACGGCACTTTCATCTCTTTCTTTTCTTCAGGCCCTTTGTAAGCCATATAAAGATCAGATGTTGTCCCCGCAGCATCTGCTTTTTGCAGGATTTCTTTGATCTTCTTCTTTCCTTTTGTAGAAGCATTTCTTCTTATGTTTGATTCAAATGCAGATTTATCTTTGGAAAGAGTAGTTGGGGCAGAGGTCAAACTATCACCAGAATTTTCTACACCATGATGTCTAGATAATGTTTCCAAATGTCCAGGAGGAACAGTAGAAGACTGAATATGAGTAGAATGTGGAAGCTCAGAGCTTGTATCATCTGTAACTTCAGCCAATTTTTCAGAGTCAGAACAGACGTCTGTGGCACCATCAACCACATTTTGTGCCTTCTCAAGTACACCTGACGTTGTTTCGTGTTGTTCATCAGAAATTACTGACCTTTCAATAAGCTTGTCAGAAACAGTCCGTTCATCAAATTTTAGGTCTTTCTCTCGAGGTGAAGAACCAGAAATCTCTGATGAGGCATGGCTTGACCCTTGCGTAGATTTTTCAATATTTGTATCTACTGAGTCAGAAGTTGGAGCATCAGATGTAGGAGACACCTCCATCACTTGCTTCCTAAACCCATTGGTAGCTGGGAGTGATGAATTTTCCTTGGCAGCAATGGTTTCTGTTTCGAGATCAGAGACCAGAGAGTCTGGCATAGTCTGTCCACGATCCTGAGTGAAACAGCACCAAAAAAAGAAAGTAATTTGATCAAGTAATAAAATATTATTAATGAATAATACCCAAAAACAAAACACAGTATCATACCTCAGTCAGACTAGGAGGGGTTTCCACCTTACATGTCTGATCTTCAACTGAGATCGACTCATTCACCGTTTCTGCTCTTCTGATTTCAATCGTTGAAACTGGAGCAGTCTCCACAGATGACTTCGCTGGAGGAGCAGACGAATTTGGTACTCCTGAGACAAAGCCAGGTTTCGGGTGCTGTGAAGAGCTCAATGAACCTGCCTCCACGTCCTTTTGTGACAGAGGCATATTAACTTCACCATGTGACCTGGCTTTTGGTGATCCAAGCTTTTCAGAAGCCCCAGCTGGCTTCACTGATACCTTCGCATTTGCAGGTAGAGCAGATGACATCAGATTTTGGGCATTGCGTGTTTTCACAGAGGAAGAAGAATCAGATGAAACATGTGCCAGAGCTGCGGGTCTGACAAGCTGTGGAGCGGTATGAGCAGGTTGGTTGATAAGTTGTACTCTCTGTGACCCATCAATAACTGGGAAATGATATCTTGGTGCCTGAGCGGATGACATTGGACCACTATTTAAGGGTACAGAAACCTGAGGATACATCATTGTACTGGAGTTATACGACGGTTGCACCAAATTGACTGGTCGTGGAACAAATGATGAGACAGGCTGTGATCTGGGTGGTGTGTTAGAATGCTGTTTTAAAGCCGTTGATTCGCCTTCTGGATAGGGGTCACCACGTCGATCAAGCCTCAGCTCTTCGTGTGTGTCAGGATGGGTAATCTTTACAGGCGTCGTCTTGCGTGCCCCACCAAATTTTCCTCCTTGCTGCTGGGGATATTGTGGGCTCAAACCCACACCCACGTGGCCTAACTGAGGGTGAATCTGAGCACCCATTGGAGCTGCAAAACCATGTCCCTGAGCCTGATGCATCATACCCTGATGATGCATCGGATGTGATGGAAGACCCGGAAAAAACACCTGCGGCTGGATTTGAGGTGTATTTCCCATAGATAATGCCATTGGCATTGGCATCGGAAACGAGGTTGCAGTCACTGGAGGCTGCATATGCATATTAGGCCCACCGAAATGTACAGGGTGAGGAACCTGAGCATGCTGATATGGTGTCTGCACAGAAGGCATGCGAATATTTGTAAGCGGAGACTTCTGCGTTTGACTTGGAGGGGATATATGTGGGACTTTAATATCAGCTTTTTCACTCGATGGATTGTGCCCCTCTTTCCTCATCAATTGACTATCTGCACCCTTATTTGATAAATCTTTTTTGGGTACAGAAGCTGCCACATTTGGCGCCGTTCTTAAAGAAGCTTGCTGCATCTGTAAAACAATGGTTGGTTGTGTCATAAACGAAAGGCAAGATCAGAACAAAGTGTAATAAAAATTATCAAATTATATTCGGTAGATATAGCTTATGGAGTTAAAAGACCACAGCATCAGGCCAGTAAACACATCCCAATACATGACAAATAACAGAGCATTTGGAATCAGAACCAAAGTTTGAGACACTGACTAGTCATCATCCTATAACCAAGAACCATTCGTGTAGGCAACAATGACATGAACAGCAAATGTAAAATACTAAAAGGTGGACCTGGGCACGTTTCTGCTCATCCATATTCGGAGGTGCTGAGCTAGTTCGAGCAGGAATCTAGAAAACCAACAGGGCAGATGATTTAGGTGTTGATGGACAAACCAAACAAACAAAAGGAAGGTAAAACAACATACCTTCATCAAATCAGGAACAATAGACCCAAATTGGAAAGGATATGCTTGAGAAGCGTCTCCAGAGGCTGCCACAAAATCAAAAACAAAAAAAAACATTATGAAACTTATAATGCACACACAAAAAACAAAGATTCAACAAGACCTACCTTTAGCTGTGTTCGGCGTCTCGTTATTCTTGGAAGTCATGGCGGTAGACTGAGAAGTTGGAGCCTTTGGAATAGGTCCACTGTTTCTGTTGAATGATTCAGTTGGATTGGCTGTTCCACCAACAACCGGTTCACCAGCCACTCCTGTAACTAACAGTGTAAGATAGGACGAACTAAACCAAACGATCACTCACACACAGACCAAATTCATCTGAAATTATCCAATATAAGGACTGTGAGCAATAAAAGCCTCTCCGTGATTAAAGATCATACCTTGAGAGCGAGAGTGTGCATTGGGACCATTGTGATTGTTAGGATGTAAACCATCCTTTGAAACCGAATGATTCACAGGTGGTAAATTCACCCTAGGCTGCCCTCCTCCTTGAGCATTGCTGGGCTTCTTAAAACTGCAATAAATACCCCCAAAAAAAGAAGGATCAAAATTTTCATGTCTCAGAGAAACAACAAATTAAACAAAAGAAAAAAAAAAATCGAATTTGATTGATAACCTGCGATTAGAAGGCAAGGGAGAATCAACATAAGTGGAAGGGGCGGGCACAGTACCAGGAGCGCCGGCTCCCTTACCGTATCCGGCGGCGGAAGAAGATCGGTGTTGTTGCTGTTGCTGTTGTTGGTGATGGTTACCGGTGGATCGACCAGTTCTACGATATTGAGTCTCGCTTCTGTCGGGCCTTGATTGATTGTAGGACATCTATAACAAACCCTAATCTTCACCCTTTTTCAAGCTAAATTCTACAGCTCTGTAATGGAGTGAAACGACGCTAGGAAAGATAAAATTAGGGTTTTATTGGACGGACATGATTATAGGACGAAGCAAAAGACGGGGAGAGAAGATGAATGAAGAGGCAATGTAATCAAAAAAAAAAAAAAAATTAAAGAGAAACAAAATAGAGATTTGTCTAGTGAAAAGAGTCTGGTAAAATACCGAATAGTAATAATGTGAAATCTTAGGGGTACAATTGACAATTCATAAAGTTAATCTCGTAGCTTAAAAACTTTGTTCCGGTCAAATGCAAAGAAAATATCTATAGAGGTTTCAGGCGATCGCGAAGAAACTGAACTAACTCTTTCAATAAAGCCAAGTTTTCAATTTTAAATCAACAATTAACAAAAATTCATCATAACCTTGAGATCATCTAGAAAAATGTAGTTATAGGTCAGGTGGAAGATATTGACAAAACAAACAAAATAATGTTTAATTTTCCACAATTTAAAAAAAAACAAGAAGTTAATAATGAATTAAAACGACATGTAGCAGATTCATTATTGTAAAACTATGACACGTGTGAAAAGAATGATTATATTTTTGCATTTAACATTAATATTAATTATATTATGAATTGTTTTTTGGAAATTTACTCATGAAATGAAACTATTCTATTTATGATTTAAAATTTTGTTAAACATAATGTGTGAATTAATGAACAATTTTTCAATATTTAAGTTGACACGTCAAATGATATACTTATTTTAGAACTGAATATATACATACGTATTGTTCATGGTTGGGTGTTTTCGGCTCGGACTTTGCTAGTTACTAGATTCATTGTGTACATAAAGCTTGCTCTTAGTAGAAAGTTAGGTGATCTCTTTATGTGACCAATTAGGTGGTCGTTTACTTTATTGTGTACTTACGAATTTGCTTTTTTGGGGAGTATTATTAACTGAGTTACTTGTACAAGTATCTCTTATTACAAAAGATGGACGTAAGTCCGGTCTTAGGGAACTACGACAAAAGGGCCAATATTGGGGATTTAATAAATAGGCCGCGAAGGTTAACACTGGGCCTAGTGTTTTATAAGAAAAGCCCAGTTGAATTGTTGTAGAAGAAACCATGGTTTTGCATTATTTTATTCTCTTTAAACGGAATCAAGAAACACACACAAAGATGAAAGATCTCTATCTCTTCTCGTCTCGTGGTAAAAAAAACCAGAACCAAAAACTTCACAGCCAATAAATATACTATGGCTTCTCCGTTCTCTCTATTTCTTTATTAAGGTCAGAAGAAAGAGGCAATAATTAAGTACTAAGCCATGATGAGAGTTTTTGTCCGTATGGTTTCGCCGGCGACGGAATCTTTCGAATCAGACGATTTCCGGACAGCTGATCTGGACGAAGACGACATTTTTCTCCAGCTCTTTGATTTATTTTCATCATACTCAATCTGTTCTTGCCTACACTCTTGGCTACAAAATGCCATATCCCCTCTGCAAACAAGAAAACGATCAGAATAAAATATCAATACCATAAACTAAAGCTTAATTACTTCGAAGTATCCAATGGTAAGTTCTTTATTTGTTCAAATAGCGATCGATCTGGATTCACGGATTTTCAGAAACCTGATCCAAAAAAGTGATTGTGAAGACCGATTTGTTTATTTGTTTGGATCGCAAGCAACTAATTACGAATAAGTACCTGTACATGAAAATGTCGGAGTTGATAGAAAGGGTTTTGCGACATAGAGAGCAATATTCTAGAAAGTGTGGCTCCTCGCTGTCCAAAAACCCAACGTAATACGAATCCATTGGTATAACTACGAGATTTTCGAATTCTTGATAGCAAATGGAATCAAGAAGAGATGGGACGTTCAATGAAGAAGAAGAAGCTCATGACCCATGGTGGAGTGATGGGTCTTATATAGAAAGCCAGCGTTTTGATCGCCTATGTCACGGACCATTCTATTTTACGATCAAGTATTATTCGTGACCGTTCATTCCTATTTAAATCAGTATTTTCAATGATCATCAATTGATTCTTTTTTTTTTTTAATCCGTGATTTAAGTTATAATTCAATGATTAAATTAAAAGGGAGTTCGGTGGTGTTTATTGTAGTTTTCTAAGGGTGAGTTCTTTTTTAACTTCCCTTAAAACGTTATCATACTATCACGTAAAGTAAATAAAAAACATTCCTTAATTTTTCGATTGCATGTGTAAACTACAACACGAGAATCTAGCATGATAAGCTATCGGATGATAGATTAACGAAATAAAACTAGTACTATAATATTCGAGTTTTAGTATACGATTTTTACGAAATAAAAATAGGATTTTTATATTTCTGGTTTAATAAATTATGAATAGTTGGGTGGACCTTGTTCGTTGAGGGAATCAAATGAGTCTGCCCCATTTCTTTTTCGGGTTCCATTATTATATCTCTTGGCCAACAACATAATGCATGGTGCATGATCTATGGACTTTTCGAATATATTATTTGAAAATTGGCATTGTTAAAAGCTAAAGAACTGAGTTTAAATGTATTAAAATTAGGGATTACAAGTTTATGATATAATGATTTATTTTTATAATTTTAAAACCAATTTATTTAAATTAATATTTGTCCACAACCAACTATTTTACATAATTTTTAGTTTCTGATAATTATAAATCTAATAATTATAAAATTTCAGCTCCAATCATTTGTCATAAATTTTATACTTTTTCATTTGTATAAAGAAAATAATTATATAATTATAAAATCCATATTCGTCACTACATGATTCATTAGTCTGCCCACAAAAAGCCGTCAAGTCGAGTTTTAGTGACCCACATTGTCCGGAATCGAACTGGGATCTGACGAGGCAACCATCACAACACGACAAAAGGAATCACTAAAAGACGACCCACGTAAAACTAAGGCCCAATTATCCAATACATTTGTCTATTGGGCCCATTACAGCTACCTTGTGTTCCCCGCTCGCGCAATTTTTGTTTTTAAATTTACAAAAATTTGAAAATTTGAACTTACTTTTTGAAATTCTTTTAAAAGACCGGAGTAAGGTTTAAATTATTATAAAAAACAAAATTTAAAAATTTTGAATATATTTAGAGAAAAAGAATTAATATAAAAAAAATTACACTGAAAATAAATAAAACACTGTGCATCAATCTTACTAGTACATTTCTCCATCGGAGGAGACAAGCAACAAATTCGTACAGCTTATTTCTTTCATTATATTCTTTTTTTTTTTTGGACAAAATTTATTTCATTGTTTACGAGAAAAGATTCTCCATATATAAAATAAACATTGATTTATAATATGTCCTTGACATCAAAAAAGAAAAACAGAAAAAAAAAACAAAATAATATATAGGAGTTATGAGCTTATCCGCAATATATTTTTTATAAGCCCTAATTTTCAGAGTTGGTCGGATCAAACGTGTCTTTCAAAAGAAATAACAGAATTGTTTAGCTGAAGGTTTTGTTTAGGATACACGGCGTCATTAAGGTTGATGACTAAGATGAGTATTTTTATTCTTGGCATTCTTTGTTTATTCACAGAACTGTTTAAAAATGTTTTTTACATAAATCATCATGTAGCAAGAACCAGTAAAGATAACCCCTTCTCGCTACCCACTACAGTGCCACATGTGGGACTGTAGGAGGAGCTTTCTTCCATATTGCAACTCTGCGCATCATGTTCGTTATATTGTGGAAGAACAAAAAAATCAAGTTGTCGTATACATTGACGCGTTTGAAGAAGAAGCTCATATATGCAACAAAATTTTGAGCTCTAAGGCGTGTGGATTTCATTGTGTGATACCGACTTTGCATCCAAATGTTCTGACTCAATACCCACTTTTCTCCTACGAATTCGTTTTAGATATGCCTCTTGAAAACGAACTACTCCTACTCGCTACCAATTACAATGTCACATGTGGCATTGTAGGAGGAACGCTCTCCCATATTGGTTCTGAGCACTTTGTTCGTTCTTTCGTAGAAGAACAAAAAAATTGTTATATACATAGACTTGTTTGATGATAAAACCCAAAAATTATAACTTAGATCATCTGCTTGTATTCTCACAAACTGTGGTGAACATTCATTAGCTCAGTGTCAACAATTACATAAAAAAAAAAATTCAACTGAAAAGCAAAATTTTACGTAAATTCAAATCATAAAAGCGATTCATCCGTATTATAATTGAAGTGAAAACAATTTTGATCAGGTTGTTTTTAAATAAAAAGAAAAATTTATGTAACAATATGTACTGCATATGCACATGTACTTGCTAATGCAAATCTTCTTGCAAGCAACTAATCAGTAAAGTCACTAAAGATGAAAGTAAAGAACTGAGCGGTGTTCTCCTTCTTGAGCTCTTTATCTATCTATTTGAAGTTATTCTTTGCTTTGAATCAACACATGAAAAAATTATGAAGTTAGAGAGGTTGGAAAGTAAGCTTGAAGGACATGCTACATAAATGAATAAGATTAGAGGTTTGGGTCATATACTCTGATTCTAAAGACTAGACATTTAGTCGTACATAGCTTTTCAAGACATTTTACCTTTTATGTGAATGAAAATAGGTTAAAGGCAAATACAACATTACACCAAAAGTGAGATATTGGGCTTATATTGTTTGAGTTGATATATGATAAATTAGACAGTTGACTAGTTTACTAGTTTGACATGTGTTTAGTATCCCACTTATACCATTTATTTGATCTCTTTCTGGTTTCAGTTTGGTTGGCCAGACAATATTTATTTTGTTTGTTTGTATGATTGTACCATAGGTTAAATAACGTTACTTTTGTTTTTTTTTTATTAAAAAAAATGAAATCTACATGTTCTAATAAATAAATAACAAATGGGATAATATGGTGTAAGAGCAAAAATAAAAGAATTCTGACTATAATAATTATTTATATAAAAAAAAATCCCTGTTGAAAAAAATAACGTTCTTTTGCAACTTTATAACGTTATAAAAAACATATCACAACATTTTTAATAATTTTTGCAACTTTATTTATTGTTTTTGTCTATTTCCGTTTACATTTTAACAATTGTAGGTTAATAGTTAAAACCCGCAACTATCTTATTTCGTATAACACTCGTTAATGTAACGTTTGACTTATTTTTGTATTGTCTACGGGTGCGTTAATTGTCGTTCGTACACAGTATCGTCATAAGTTTGTCTTCGATTAATGTTGTTTACGAAAAAATATTATGTCATAAATTTTATATACAAATGCAAAAGATCAGTTTTCAGAGTGTTATAAATAATTTTTAAAATACTAAACGCATCTTAAAAGATATAATTGTGTATATGTATAATCTATTTATATTGCAGAACATTCCTAATTATTGATAGAAGAATAAAGAGATGTTTGCCCAAAAAAATAACAAATAAATAAAAAGAATAAAGAGATGAGAGATGTTTCAGTTACAAAAAAAATAAAATAATAATAAAGAGATGTTGTTTCTACGACATTGGAGCCCAAATATGATGGGTGTCAGTCTTCAGCCCATTAGATAAATTACAAATTCACATAATTCATACAAAGACCTTCGAATTTGACAAGGCACTTTAGGGGTTTTAAGATACATTTTGCTCTCTCTTAGCTTTTAATTCCTCTACTACATTGGTCCGAATTTGGAGAAATGCGTCAAGAGAAATTCTCCAAGCTGAATCTAAGCTTATTTTTGAGAATCTATGATTGTTTGATGTATATGTGTGCCTTTCTTAATTTTTAGTTCTGTTTCTCCATTATCTGAACTTGGATTCGTGTTTTTTTTTAGGCTAAAGAATAGCTTAGTTAGGAGCTTACGGTCTCATCTGGCTTGTCTTAGTGATCTATCTACAAGCTTAGTTGAGACTCTTTGTCGATGAAAATATATAGTGAGTGGGTTTGGATTTTAATTCATGTTCTGTGAAATTTCAAATCTGGTTCTGAAATTGTGCTTCCTATTCCAAGCATCCGCTCTTTTCCCCCATGTGTACGTTGTGATCACCAATGAAAATGTCTAATTTTAAGGTTATTTAAGATTGTTTAATGTATTTCATCTCATCTATGTCTACCTTTTTTACGTTTTTTCAGGAGGATACAGAGGCAAGAACCAGTATATCTTTTTCTTCTTTTTATAAATTTTGTAGAGACAATGCTCTGTTTTGGTCATGTCACTTGTTTAATCATCAATAGCGTCTTTAAACCTCAGTTTCCTATATTATAGTATTACCTTATTATGGAAGTTTCTTTTACGTTGATTGATCTTTTCTTTTTAAAGCGATTGTGAATTGTATACAAGTTTAGAATAATCTCAACATCTTGCAGTGAAATTTGTTAATTTACATTCTTTTGAGCCTACCCTTTAATCATCTTGGCTCACGATTTGTTCGATCTGTCTTTACACTTTAAGCTGCTTTTTTTTGGACCCTTTGACTTTGAGCCAACGATCTAAGATATAGACTAATTTAAAGAAAAAATCAAGTTTTATTTTATTTTTTAGTTGTAGATTAGAAAAAGAAGAACATGCTTAGAGTGCAATACAAGTAAAGTATGACAAAATCAAGTAAACAAAATCGATTTGGAAAGGAAATAAAATAGGTGACGTGTAAATATTCACGGTTTGATGAATAAAGTAGGTTGTCTGTTTTAATGACTTTGTTGTCCTTTCAGGGGTACAGACACAAGAGCACACCATGTTTCTTTCATTTCCTCATTACATTTTTATTATTTTCTTACTTTTTTTTTCTCAACTATGAATTTATTGCAGCTATCTAAAATTGTACAGCAATATTATGTCCACTAAAAAAATTGTACAGCAATATTATGTCCACTAAAAAAATTGTACATAGGTTCAAACAATTTTAAGAAAAATTACATTTTCAAATATTTTATATATGGGCTAGATTTAGAAATAACATTTTTAGAAACAAGTATTACTCCAGCTACTATTTTATGTATATAAAAAGAAATTAGTATCAGTTTGTCATATATAAGAAAAACGATGAATTCAAATGTATTTTGGTAAAACTGATTGATGACTAATAAGGTTAGCTTAAATATTGTATTGGTGTCGAATTGAAACCGCATTCATCTATATATTAAAAAAAGAACACACACACACACAATCTTTATATCAAGTTATATAGAACTACACAAAAGATGTAAGCAGCACAAAAAATAGGAAAATGTTTGGCTAATTAAGACTTTATGTATATGATTGGGTGAACACTGAGAGATGGATGCTTAATAGGGTTTTAAATTATTTTTATGGCTTATCAAATTATAATGCTTACAGGTTGTATCTACATGCGACTTACGTATTTGGTGGCATAGTTTCTGGATAGGTTGCTATCTTCGTATTGTATAATCTATGCTTTTATATTAAAAATAAAACAGAAACCATGAAAATTCCAAACTATGAACTTTTTCTAAGACCTAAACGGAGTGCGAGGGCATGCTACGAACGTGCAACCGCAACCTTAATTTACGCAAAAAATACAGATATAACCCAAAAACAATAATATCCAACAATGAGTAGTCACGTGTCTCTCTACGTCTATGCATTACGTGATGGACTCAATATTACAAGTGTCATTCTGATTTTGTATATCCTAATAAGAGCTGTGTTCACATGTCCCCTGCGGAGTCGTATTAATTCTAAGCCAACTAACTTGTGGAATTTATATAATATATAGTTTTCGTTTTGGCCCGTACCGAGTATTTATTAAAAATACATTGACCACATATGAATGATATACGGCTCTGGATAATATAGAATGTTTATAAACATTCTTTCAAACAAAAGCAAACAGTTTCAGCAGTGTCATTTCCTAACAAATTTACAAACAAATTCTGAGTAAACATTTCACTGGCAGCTGTACGTTATATTAGGTTTGATATTAACCTATAAATGTATTAATTGCTTCATTGTTTTCCTGATAAAGATTTTTTACTTGATTTTATTACATTAATTATGATACATATTCTTCAAATGTCATTGTGTTTTAGAATTTTTTTGAATAGTCTATAGGACAACTTACTCTTATGTCTTATTGACCATTATATTGCTTAATTACCATTTGATTCCTGATCTACAAATCCAGTTAACTCTTAAAATATGTATTTTTCTAAGATAATTATTTGCTTATATGGTCTTTATTAACAAATTATAGTTATTTAGTAAGATTTTTTCTTACTTTTCCCATTTAAACCGGTTTCCTTTTCTTAAATCCTGGTTTCGTTCACGCAAGGAGACAAACTTTTCCGGATTCTATTACATAAATAAAAACCTCGGATTTTGTAACACTTGGCAGCAAATAAAAAACACTTCTAATGTGGATATAAGAAAAGGACAGTGTGAAAAATAATGATAGCTATGCTTATATAAAAAAGCAACTCAAAGTGAAAACAATTATCATAAGAATTGGGTAAAATGTCAAAAATAGTATCGATCTGTTTTTAGACTCAACAAGGTAAGCATAAAGGAAGGAACTGAAGAAATGATTCCAAAACCTCCAAAATAAAATGAAACCTTTTAAAAAATATATTTTCTGCTTTTGTTTGCTTTTACTATGTTTGTTAGGAAACTATAGCACATCATAAACATAAACTATAAGAGCCAATTTTACATATTTCCTATTTTAAATCAAACTATAGTGTAAAAATGTTAAACAGAATATACATGTCTCTCTCTCTCTCTCCTGTAATATTACCTTAACAATGTTAATAACATACCAGAAAAATAAATATTGGCTTTTAAGTGAAAAGCCAATTGATATGATATTTTAACTTTATGGTAGTAGTAAATATCGACAGTTTGAGTTGGTTCGATGACATTTATTTCTCTGCCTCCTTCCCAACGTCCCCCTTCTTTATAATCTCCTCCTCTCTAAGACCGGTCCATGACTCTCACGTGACCTCTCTCTCTCTCTCTCACGTGCCTCTCTTCTCCTTCTTCGCCTCCGCCATTAATATAAACAGTTGGGAATTTATAACTAAACTCTCTCCTCTCTCTCTCTCTCTCTGGAGCTCTCTCTCATCAATGGAGTCTCTCATCAATCCCAGCCATGGCGGAAACTACGACTCTCACTCTTCTTCTCTCGATAGTCTCAAACCAAGCGTATTAGTCATCATCCTCATCCTTCTCATGACTCTTCTCATCTCCGTCTCCATTTGTTTCCTCCTCCGCTGTCTCAATCGCTGTAGCCACCGCGCAATCCTTCCTCCGTCTTCCTCTTCCTCTTCCGCCGCCGTAACTTCAGATTCCCGACGATTCTCTGGACACCGAGTCTCTCCGGAAACAGAACGATCATCGGTGCTCGATTCCCTTCCGATTTTCAAATTCTCCTCCGTCACTCGCCGATCTACCTCCACGAATTCCGGCGATTGCGCCGTTTGTTTGTCGAAATTTGAACCGGAGGATCAGCTCCGTCTCCTTCCTCTCTGTTGTCACGCTTTTCACGCCGATTGTATCGATATATGGCTTGTCTCGAACCAGACTTGTCCTCTCTGTCGTTCTCCTCTCTTCGCCTCAGAGTCCGATCTAATGAAGTCTCTCGTCAGTGGCAACAACAACGGCGTAGGAGAAAACAGCTTCCGTCTCGAAATCGGATCCATCAGCCGTCGTCAAATACCGGTTCCAGAATCTTCTGATCCGCACCGATCTTACTCAATCGGTTCGTTCGATTACATAGTTGACGACGTCGAATCAGAAATCTCAGAGTCGAATTTTAACCGTAGAAGTACATCGGGAAAACAAGAAGACGCGACGGTTGCGGTTACATCGAATCCGTCGTCGTTTGAAGCTAGTTTAGCGGCGGATATAGGTAACGAAGGTTCTAGAAGCTGGCTCAAGGATTACGTGGACAGACTCTCGAGAGGTATATCGTCGCGTGCAATGTCGTTTAGAAGCTCTGGTAGATTTTATACCGGGAGCAGTCGTCGGAGCGCGGAAATGAATGTGGTGGATTTAGAAGCGAATCATGCCGGAGAAGAGATAAGTGAGCTTTTCCGGTGGCTCTCAGGTGTGTGAGACTGGTGAGTGAGTCGGTGACATTTTATTCATTCACTTCGTTTAACCAAAAAAAAAAAAACAGAGCATTGCTTTTGGTTTGTACATATATAAACACTATCTGAAGTTCTTTGCTTCAATTACCGGATTTTTTTTTTGTTTTGTTTTTTTACTATTTTCTGACGATATAACAGATGAATTCTCTAGTTATATATTACTCTCAATGGTCCATTTTTTCTTTCAATCTAACAATATTTGAGTAATTCGTGTGTACAATGTGATTCATCTTAAAACATTGATTTCCAAATGACACCAATTTTTAATTTGGATATAACTTATGTTTTGAAATATATTAGAATAATAAATAACTATAACCGGGAACTACAATTCAGGTTGGATTAACATAAAAACCAAACCGTATCAGAACTAGTGTTTCAAAAATGAGCGCAAAAGAAATTGGGCCGAGATAATAAGGCCCAAAATCAAATCGAACAAAGCGCACAAACTTTTCAAAAAGAACAAATGAGAAAAGTGTAGAAGAAAGGTTTGTCGTTTAACAAAAAAACACAACACAGCAGAAGGAACGAGTCTACTCAACTTCTCAACCTAATAACTCGCCGTGTACTCGTGACTCACCGATTAGGAACCTAACTTTATCCAATGGCTTCCACTTTCGTTACAGTACCTAAACCCTTCTTGCCTCTTCCTATCAAAACCAATGCTCCTTCTCTATCTCACCAGACCCTTCTCGGTACAAATCTTAAACCATGTTTCTCTGTTTTCTGGGTTAGCTTCTGTTGTGTCTTATCCGTTATTGATTCCTTCTTGTTTGTATAATTTCTACAGGATTTCGAAGAAATTCCCTTAGAATTAACGCCGTTTCCACCAAATGGGAGCCGGCAAAGGTACGACCTTTTAGTTTCTTTCTTTCATCGTCTCCTTTGATTTTTTTGGTGGTGATTTTTGTTTTAATCGGGAGATTATATCTGTTTGTTGTAATGGGTTTTGCAGGTAGTTCCTCAAGCAGATAGAGTCCTTATCCGTCTTGAAGTGCTTCCTGAGGTTCTGTCTCCTAGCTTTCTTCTTTTTACATTTTCAATCGATCTCCTTAACGAAGACTAGAGTAATTCTGGCAATTTTTTCGTCGGATTGTTACTCATTTTCTGGTGGTTTTTGCCTGTGATTCCTTAGCTTTCATCTCCAACAATGCTGGAGTTGAAATCTTGGGATCGTTTCTGTTTTGTTAAAAGAGTAAAGACACAAACAAAAAAGGGATTAATTTAGGACTCTGAGATTACAAAAAGAACAAAAAATTTAGTTGCTCAGCTCGTGGTATTGCAGTTTCAGTTGACGAATGAATCATGAGCTTTATCGAGTCTTGGTAGATGTATTCAGACGAGAAATTTAGAGAATGGTTACAATCCTTGCTGTGAATTTATCATGTTGATGTGGGAAAGCTTGTACTTCTGCAGAAATCCTCAGGTGGAGTACTGTTGTCTAAATCAGCTGTGAAATTCGAGAGGTACCTAACAGGCGAGGTAAGGCTCTCCGCTGCTGCTTATTATATAACTTAAGAAGAAATAATTGATGGAGTTGATGATTTCAGGTTGTCTCTGTTGGGTCTGAGGTTGGCGAAGTAGGACCTGGCAAGAAGGTATGCTTTCATCTTAAACTTAAAGACGATGAGATCACTGTATGATCTCCTTCTTCATTCATTCATGCTTCTGTCTCTTTTACAGGTTGTGTTCTCTGATATGAGCGCCTATGAGGTTTGTAATTGATGATTATGATGGAACATTGAGAAAACATTATTCTGTTTTGACTTTAATCATACTTATGAAACTGAGACATATCTCTCTTGATTTCCTCAGGTTGATTTTGGAACAGATGCTAAGCATTGCTTTTGCAAAGAAAGCGACTTGTTAGCAATCGTCCAATGAAATCTAGCATTGAAATTGTGCATCAATGATATTATCTACCAAAGAGTTTCAGGTTTTGTTTTTCTTGTAATTTCAGTGACAACATATGTTCTGTTGTTTGAATCTCTTGTTCCTGACACTAGATTTCTGCTTGGAAGCCAGAATGTAAGAGCTCAAAGTGTTGAATTAAATCATGAAGATTGATTGGAAACTGAAATTGTTATGAGTTAACAATGAAACCGAATTCGATTTCCTTGCAAATTTGTCACAGCCAAGAGATATTAAACACCTCGTATTCATAGCTAAGCTAGTGAACAAGAATCGATATTATAAGCTCTCTTGACAGGAACTAACTAACTAGGAATAATTAAATGGTAACAAAGTGATGTTATTAACTCAAAACATACAAATTCCCCAACCATTTTTTCGTGGATTTTTTTTTTTTTTTTGATAATTCGATCTTTACTTCATTTCTAGAAAGTCAATTACTATTTACCCTAACCAACTTTATTTCTATGAGCGTGAAGAAGATTCACGGACCCATCGAGATAAATCACATGGACCCCTTTCATATTAACCTCTTGCATTATTAGCCAACTTTTATAGAGTTGAATTGAAAACTCTCTAATGTCGTACTTGGATTTTATTAAAAGTCGCAAAAATATATTTCGAGGCTTGTGTCATAAGCGATTTGATTCCAATATAGCTTTGTAGGTCTATTGTGTTGAAATGGACTAGAGAAGAACGATTGTGAAACCCAAGTTGAACTTTTCTAAGGTGACGACAAAAAATAAGTCAAAACTGTCACACTTTTTATTAATTATAGCCAGAAAATCATGGGTCAAATTTCAGTTTAATTTCAAAATCAAAGCTCCCGCATTACTACTCAAAAAAGTAATATGATTAGTCCAATGACATTTGACCATATGATATACATTTCAATTAAAACTTCATCAAATATTAGATTAACTAACCTGATTCGGTGCTAGTAGCTTGGTTTATATAAGACCTATCGCTATAAGATTATAAACCGATCCTGATTTGGTTCAAGCGTCTTGGAGTATAGATCCGGTTTAATCTGGTTCTACCGGTCGATCAGCAGTTTACGGTAAAAGAAAAGTGAGGGTTTTGGTTCAGAATGACGCAGTTATTAGTTACCAATCGTGACTTTGACATACTTTATAAACGAACACAACTTGGCTCGATATATTCTCATATGTTTCTAACAATCCTCATAAGAAACAAAAAAAACACTAGATTACTTCTCTTAATCTCCTAAGAACAATATTTGGCCCATCAAACTCTACAATTACAATCCAAAACAAACAATGACAAAGTAATGAAAAGAACATAACTATTTTCCATTTTGACTATTCACCACAAGCCAAATAAAAAGCTTGATTTTGGTAAAAAATTCAATTTTTAGAAAACAACGAGGGGTACTTACCGTAATTTACTATCCATCAAGTAGTCAAACACGTTGACCAGACCCAAAAAAAACCTCAATGGCGGCGATCAACTCTACCTAAATCCACAAGCTTCTTCGATCTATTTGCACAAAACGACGCCGCAGCTGATATATGAGGCTTTTCCGGTGCCGTGATCTCGCCGGAATTACCAAATTCCGATGGAAATCTAATTTTCCGTTTAAAAGGACAATTAGGACTAGCTCTCACCAACGGACTCAAACAAAAAGCCATCCCCGACATAGTCTTCCCTATTCCATTCGCAATCTTCCTCCTTCCCGGAGTTTTTGTCGCCGGAGTTCTTCTCAATTCCTCTATCGATTCCGATGACGGCTCCGGTTCCGTATCTCTCGCAGGTGACATTCCTCTACAGTATATCCGTTGAGGTCTTCGACCTGCGATTACGTCTTCGATGTAACACGCGGTGGTTGGTTGTTTTTTACGGCGACCGGTGGAGAGAATCGTCGAGATCCATGACCGTGAAGAAGACGCCGAAGACTCAGACGCGTCGCATGAGAATCTAGGATTGTTTGATTTAGGATTTGAATCGAAGTCTTCAGATCTAGCTCTGAATAGATTAGAGAATCTAGACAATTTTTTACCTTCTTTTGATTTATAAGATCGATTGGATTCGAAATCTTTGCATGAGTAGCCGACGAGATCTACCTGAGGTGTGTTGATGAATCTCCGATTAGAAGAGGTTAAAGGATCTCCAGCTCCGGCGTCGGATTTTCTACGGGTTACGTAAGGAGAAACAGAGCGAGGGAAGATTAGAAGCGGAGGAGGATTATTACTATTAGATTTGCGTGATTGGTTACGATTGTTATCTTCTACGGCGGCTGTTACCGCGGCGGAAGCGGCGAGGGAGAGAAGACGTTCACGGAGGCAAGAAGCGCATACGCCGTTGCTGCTGCTGAAATCTACGGTGTGTCTCTTACACCTCATCGGAGGAAATGAAATGAAAACCAAAAAAAAAAGGATTGATTTTTTTTTCTTCTGGGTCCGAGAGTTTCGGTGTTATAGTGATGTGACAACCTGTAAAGATGAAGAAGGAAGAAAGAAGCAGAAAGATCTGGTGGTAAAGATTTTGTCTTCTTCTTCTAAGATCTCTGTTTTCAGAGATGATGAAGAGGAGGAGAGAGAAAGCATTCTCTGTCGGAGAAAAGAAAAATATAGATAGAAGAGAGAGAAAGTATTTTTGTAAGCACTACATTTTGACAGATCATTTTATCACTAACCTTTTTCTTTAATCGAAACTTGCGATTTACATTAATATGTCATTATGCGATTTCAAATAAAAACTATTATACTAAATTGATAATTTCGGTTGGTAAATTTAGCTTACTTGAAAAAGTTTGATCTAACTAAAAAACGTGGACTAATAATGTATCTTTGCTATATTTTTGTTATTTGACTTGTGGGAATCTAATAACAGTTAAACATAAATCATGATAAATATTTCACTATTTCATGATAAATATTTTTAACTAACGCCATTATAGTTTCATCTTCTCCTTGTCGCATAAGATAAATGTATAGTTATAGTTGACTTTGCTTTATTCCGTTCGATTCGGACCAATTACCATTGGATTTGAATGGGATGTGTAGTGATTAGTCATTACCTCAGCCACTGAAAAAACAAAACAATACTTGAACTAATAATATATCTGCAAGACTACATACATAAATATAATTATATAAAGGGTATAAAAACCTAAAAGAGAAGCATGTGACGGTGTATGATAGAAGCCGACAAGTATTAGGTGAAAACGAGCCATCGTCGTTTTCCACATCCCACACGAATGTTCGTCCGTTTCTTTAATAACATCTTGCCATGTGGCCACCAAATTTTATCATGGGCCTATCTTCAATACTGGGCCTTAAAAGCTTTCTTAAAGTCTCTTTGCCATGTTGTCGTCGTGGGCCTAACCTACTTTCGTACCATATATGTAAACCCTTCTTCGCTCTTTATGGGCCTAAATTCATTAGGGTCCTATATATTGGGCCTTCCAAAAATGCTAATAGTGGTTTCCCGACATATTCTGAATTCGTCTGGGGTCCACGTGGAACTTCAAAATTCGAAAATTCAAACACGTTACAAAAAAGGTTCAAATTAAAAAAAGGCACACAAATCTTATCAGTTATCATCATTATTTTTTATTTGACCATGTTGGAAAAGTAAGACCAGAATTTACCGAACCGAATCGAACCAAAGCCAGACGACTCCGTGACGGGGGCTAAACAGTCTATAAACCGACCGAACCACACAAATCAAACCTTCTAGAAGTTCTAGAACCAAAGTGAGAGATTTATTCTCTATTTTGTTTTCCTTTGCTCCTTTGTTATTTCTTCTTCGTCTCTAAGCTCTTGAAGTCTTGGTATGTTGGCGAATTTTCAAGCAGCTTTCTAATTCTGAACTGAAATTTCGTCTTTGGAACTTTGAATTCTCATCTGAAACAGAAGGAGAAGGAAGATGACAACTATGGAGAGTTTGATTGGGTTAGTTAATAGGATACAGAGAGCTTGTACCGTGCTTGGTGACTATGGTGGTGAAACTGGAAATAACGCTTTCAATTCTCTCTGGGAAGCTCTTCCAACCGTCGCCGTCGTTGGTGGTCAGGTGATTTCTCCGGTTGAATTACCTTTGACTTCTTCCTTGGTTTCCTCTGTTGACTCTTCAACTTTGCTTTTCTGGGTTTATGCAGAGTTCGGGGAAATCTTCAGTTCTTGAGAGTATAGTTGGGAGAGATTTTCTTCCTAGAGGATCTGGTTTGTGAATTTTAAAGCTTCTTCCATTTTCTCTCGTAAGTTTGTAAATAAAGCAAGTAGCTTTGATTTTGAGGAAGAAGTATTGTCTGTGCAGGTATCGTTACGAGACGGCCTTTAGTGTTGCAGCTTCATAAGACGGATGATGGAACAGAGGAGTATGCAGAGTTCCTTCATCTTCCTAAGAGGCAATTCACAGATTTTGGTATGTACCGTAATTTCTATGTCTTTGTATGTTCTGTATGTTGGTTCTGCTTCTTTCCTGTTTTCTTGGTTGATTGGAATATGTTTTAGTGTCCCTGTCGTTTGAATTCATCATTTCTGGTTTATGGCTCTGGTTAGAGACTGCAGTTGAAAGTGTTCATTGAATATTGCTTGTTTTTTTTTTCATTATGCAGCTTTGGTTCGCAAGGAGATTGAGGATGAGACTGATAGAATCACAGGAAAGAGCAAACAGATATCTCCAGTTCCTATTCACCTCAGTATCTTCTCTCCAAATGGTCAGCTTTAATCACAGTCTGTGGGTTTTATACTTCCCGTAGTAAACTTGTTTTTTGGAACTAACATCGATGTTTGCTCTTTTTTTTATGTTGTGTTCTATGAAAACAGTTGTGAATCTGACCCTCGTTGATTTACCCGGTTTAACTAAGGTTGCTGTTGGTATGATTCTTTGACATCTTCGTTTGGTTTCCATTTCTTTATTATTGTATGGCTGTATGAAGGTTATTGATATCGTCTTTGATTTCCAGAGGGACAGCCGGAAACCATCGTTGAGGATATCGAAACCATGGTTCGCACGTATGTTGATAAGGTGAGAATTACTGGTTTTAGGTATTACCAAAACGATTAAGCTATATTTGCTAAGGCTCTATATGCTTTGGTTAAAATTTTACGCTTTCTGTTTATAATTCTTAAGACGCATCTTCTAGTTCCAAATCGGTTAGATTTTTTTTTTTTTTTTTTTTTGTTTCCAGCCCAATTGTATCATATTAGCTATATCCCCTGCTAACCAAGACATAGCAACATCAGATGCAATTAAGCTCGCAAAAGATGTCGATCCAACAGGTTGGTTTACTGTTCTGTTGCGAATGATTAAAATATTTGGCAGGACGTATTGTCTTTTGACGATGAAAATATGTTTTTGATCGTCTAAGGTGAGAGGACATTTGGTGTACTTACCAAGTTAGACTTGATGGACAAAGGAACTAATGCATTAGCAGTAAGCACCTCTTTATCTCTTTTTAGTTCATGTGTCACGCCATCATGGTCTACTTTAATGCTTATACATGACTGATATTATATTTGGCAAACCCATCTAGGGATGATAAAAGTAACTAAATCTACAGTGTCCTTTCCAGTTCTTAGATTTTTTACGTAGAGATTTTTATCTAACGTACAGAACTGCTTGCCTTAATAAGGTTCTTGAAGGAAGATCATACAAGCTGCAACATCCTTGGGTTGGGATAGTGAATCGTTCACAAGCAGATATCAATAAGAATGTCGATATGATGCTTGCGAGACGCAAGGAACGAGAATATTTTGACACCAGTCCTGACTATGGTCACTTAGCCAGCAAAATGGGTTCGGAATATCTAGCAAAGCTTCTCTCTAAGGTGTTCAATCAAGGCCTGAAATGCTTGTGACTTTATCGTATTGTTTAATACATTGTTCTTCAATTGCGGTATGGTCTTTGTTTTTTCTCGCAGCACTTGGAGACTGTTATCAGGACCCGTATTCCAAGCATCCTATCCTTAATAAACAAAAGCATTGAGGAACTTGAAAGAGAGTTAGACCGCATGGGTCGGCCTGTCGCAGTCGATGCTGGGGTGAGAGAGTACATCTATGTGAAACTATTTCTCTTCGGTGAAGTTTTACATTTTTTACTATGGGCTAAATCTGTTGGTCTCATTCTCAGGCTCAACTATACACTATATTGGAGATGTGCCGTGCATTTGATAAAATATTCAAGGAACATCTGGATGGCGGGTAAACATCGTTACTCATCAACCTGTGGAAATCTTTGGGTTTAAGTTATTGGTTTTTTTGGTTAACCTCATATTACATCTTTAGGCGTCCTGGAGGTGACCGTATCTATGGAGTTTTCGACAACCAACTTCCAGCTGCTCTCAAAAAGCTTCCTTTTGATCGTCATCTTTCTCTTCAAAGCGTTAAGAGAATCGTGTCTGAGGCAGATGGCTATCAACCTCACTTGATTGCACCAGAACAGGGTTATCGCCGTCTAATTGAAGGGGCGCTGGGCTACTTTAGAGGTCCAGCCGAAGCTTCTGTGGATGCTGTAAGTTCTTCTGAAGTGTCTCTTCACTTCACCTTTATATATGTATACAAGATCGTAATGAGTATGATGCATATGCAACAGGTTCACTATGTCTTGAAAGAGCTTGTGAGGAAGTCAATATCAGAAACTGAGGTGAGATTTAGTTTCAAAGTATTGATTTTCTTAAGACTGGTAAAATGAAAAGTAAGCGTTTAACTGAATCTCACTGGTGGCAAAAATGCAGGAGCTAAAGCGTTTCCCTTCGCTGCAAGTCGAGCTTGCTGCAGCAGCCAACAGCTCCTTGGAGAAATTCAGGGAAGAAAGCAAGAAGTCGGTTATTCGACTTGTTGACATGGAATCTGCGTATCTAACAGCTGAGTTCTTCCGTAAACTTCCACAAGAAATGGAAAGACCAGTACCCAACAACAAAAACCAAACTGCTTCTCCTTCGCCTGCAACATTAGACCAGTATGGAGACGGACATTTCAGAAGGATAGCATCAAATGTTTCCGCATATGTCAACATGGTTTCAGACACACTTCGTAACACCATTCCAAAAGCTTGTGTTTATTGTCAGGTTAGGCAAGCCAAGCTCGCGTTGCTCAATTACTTCTACTCACAGATCAGTAAGAGAGAGGTAAACTAAACTTCAATAAAATGTCTCAAATCTTTCATATTCTGTCTATGCTATGCGTGTCAAATCTTGTGTTTGGTCGGAAATTTCGCAGGGGAAACAGTTGGGACAGTTACTAGATGAAGATCCGGCATTGATGGATAGGAGACTAGAGTGCGCGAAGAGGCTCGAATTATATAAGAAAGCAAGAGATGAGATTGATGCTGTTGCTTGGGTGCGATGATAAAGCCAAAAGTGTGTGTGTTTCTGGTGATTGTTTTTATGAGTAGAGAACCATAAATTTGTGTGTTGATAACGTTCGTCGGCCTGTAATATTGTTCGTCGGCTATGTCTTTGTAACACTAATGTAAACAATCATCACACTGTTGAGACGTTTTGTAAAACTTTTTCATTGCAACTAAAAAACGCCATGGCGTTTACTTCATGAATAGTAGAGCGGACGCAGACTGCACGTTTCTTTATTGGACCTCTCTGGACCACTGGACGTTTTAGAATGCTACCGAGAACGCCGTGTTGTGTTGTCTCACTACTTAGGATATAATAGTTGACTGCGCGCCGTTTAATCATACCCGTTGCCACCATTATCAGACTATACGCCGTTCTTCTTCCTTAGTTTCTATCTTCGCCTGTACTTGTCAAACTTCTGCGTGATTCACCATCACATCGCCTTTGATCATGGAAACTCCTGTTGATGCTCCGATTAAGGAGGTATCGTTTACATCTGTCTAACCAATTTCATTTTTCCTGCAACTAATAGAATCTGGATTTTGCCCTAAAAAATTCAACGATTTTATTTGGTTACAGGATGAACATGAAAGCCCTAGGTGGAAGAAGTCAACCGTTGTTTTTGTGTTGGGTAATAATAATTCCACTCTATGTAATCATGCTTTACTCTTTCTAATTATGAATTTTGTGGTGTTGAATGGTTGATTATAGGTGGTCCTGGAAGTGGAAAAGGTACTCAGTGTGCTAATGTTGTGAAGCACTTTAGCTATACCCATTTCAGTGCTGGCGATCTTCTTAGAGCAGAAATTAAGTCAGGTTCTGAATTTGGGTAAGTTCTGCTTCAGTGAATCTCATGTCTTAAACTAATTGCTGCCTGTGTGTGAAGTGGATCTTGTTTTACGCTTATGATGATTTTGTATAATGAGAACTACTAAAGATTGCAAAAGCTGTTGTTCAATCTTCTGGTGTTGGGTTGGTGAAGTTTCCGGTTTCTTTTTCTGTGGACTTTTTTCAGAGCCATTATCCAAAGTATGATTGCAGAGGGGAGAATAGTGCCGTCTGAGATAACAATGAAACTTCTGTGTAAAGCTATGGA
The DNA here is from genome assembly GCA_004349715.1 of Crucihimalaya himalaica. Taxonomy (NCBI): domain Eukaryota; kingdom Viridiplantae; phylum Streptophyta; class Magnoliopsida; order Brassicales; family Brassicaceae; genus Crucihimalaya; species Crucihimalaya himalaica. The sequence continues at coordinate 3,100,274 of SMJT01000008.1, read as the reverse complement.
GGAAAGTGGTAATGATAAGTTCCTCATTGATGGTTTTCCACGCAATGAAGAAAATCGGATTGTATTCGAAAATGTTGTAAGGATCAGTTTCCATCTCTTAAATTCATTATCAATTGTCTTCTCGCTGATGAGTCTAATCGAGTCCTAATGGCTTCTTTAAGCCTCGGTTTAATACTTATTGGATCTTGGCAGGCTAAAATCGAGCCTGCTTTTGTTCTGTTCTTTGATTGTCCTGAAGAAGAACTAGAGAAACGCATTATGAACAGGAACCAGGTTGGTATCTTAACTTAAAATGATATCTGGTTTGGGGTCCCTTCCTCTTTTACCAACTGTTTCTTGGTTATTGCTTATGAAGGGAAGAGAAGACGATAATATTGAGACGATAAAGAAGAGATTTAAAGTGTTTGTAGAATCTACTCTCCCTATTATTAGCTACTACGAATCTAAAGGGAAACTTCGAAAGGTTAGGATTTGGTTCTCCACTTCTCTTCGATGATCATTAACATCATATGCTGTTCCTGATTCTTGTTTCTGATTCCTCCAGATCAATGCTGCAAAACCCAGCGAAGAGGTTTTCGAGGCAGTCAAAGTTCTATTTGCATCTGAAACTTGAGAAGCAAGCTCGTGCCCATCCAAGCATACCGTTTTCTTTCCTGTCCATGTACCTTGTCGTATACGTAACTAGGTTTTCAGATCTGTGCTTATGCGTTTGCAGATATCTCTACATTTTACATCTTCTCATTAAGATATAGCCACACTTTCGTCGTAATAACCACATTTTAGTCAAGAAATTGTTAGGCTTGACTTATTAATCAAGTTTCCTAATCCACGAAGTTACCTGGTCACAAGTCCATTAATATTAGCACCAGTTGTATTAATTTGGATTAGCACGTACTCAGAGATCAACATAAAAGAAACTCACAAATGAAGCACAAAGTTCATGGGCCTTCATCTGATATCTGTTTCCAAGTTTCGCTCATACAAAGCTAGGCCCAACCTCTTATTCTAAATACGTAACAATCAATCATATGTTTATTTGCTAACCCTATCCACATTCATTGCATAGACTACTGATTATGCATTTAAGATTACAGTGTATTCAAATGTACTATATAAGTCCATAATCTAAAATTCAATGAATCAAAGTATCGTGAATTGTTCTTATGGTTTGCTTTATACTGTCACGGACTTGGAAATTAAATTGAGGTGGATATTTCTTTTGTTTTTTGAATTTTCCAAAGTTCAGGAAAAAGACAAGTTTATGACGCAGCTAAACATAAGAAGAAAAATGAAAAAGGACCGAAACCGCCAAGAAACTCACGTGGGAATCACTAACATATTGTTAGATGACAAGACATTTCACAATAAGTTATTATAATTATAAATATATAATTTGACAATGACAAAATAGAGAAATACATGTTATTAAGATGACAAAATTTTTGAACCGGCCTGTGTTTTAGTCCTCCTTTGAGTTATTTGGTCTAGTTTTTTCGGACGTGATTTCTAAAGTTCTGTAGAAATATGTATCTATTTGAGCATCATATATATTATGGTTGTTTTATAATAGTTTGTCACTGTGTCACCATTTACATCATACAAACTAAAAATCAAACCTTGACAAATCATAAACTAATTTTGAACCCGCCCTAATAACCAATGATGGCAAGGCTGGACCGGAGGAAACAGGTATACATACATATTATTTTATATTTTACACTAGTCCGTATAATTTCCCATACGCAAGAAGTGGATTGAACTAGAATCGAGCTTTGGACAAAGCACACAGCGTATTTTCAATCGGTTCTAGCAAAACCGGTTCCATCAGGCCCTAGTAAGACCGGTAAGACCCGTCACATCAATATTGGAGACGCTTCTATCAAGAACAACTTTGTCGGTACGTATTTGGATGAACGATTATTGCGGTCAGCAGACTCAAAAATTATGGGCCAAAAGACATCGACTTATATAATCTCATACCCTTTTGTTTTTTTAATCGTCATCGTGTTTATTCACTTTTAATGTTATGAATCTTGCATACGCATATGCGTTTTCTTATTCTTGTATTTTTTATTTACTCTATACATATATATATATATATATATATATATTTTGGGGGTTAATTAACTAACGATGATATCTAGGAAGTCAAAATATTTGATTAAGGAATTGGTTTACTTTACTGGACTCCATATGCTTTCCACGCTTACGTGAAAATGCAAAAATTAGTGGGAGTGACAGTGGGACTCACGGCGAAGATTGGATATCATTTTTTTTGTTTTGGTTAATGTCATATCACTTCGATCAAAGCTAGACGTTACATTTTTCTTGTCTGGCACTGAAAATAACAATTTTAAAATATATATGGCAAGTAGGATTATGACAACAAAAAATCATAGAAAATGATAATTAATCACATGAATTTTAGAAAAATAATATTTCTATAATTTTATTTTTGTTTCTTCCAATCATCTTTTTTTTTTTGTCATCACTTTCTTCCAGTCATCGTCTAGTTTTGTGGTTGTATACCACTTTTCCTTTGAACTTTTTAAGGAGCTCGAACCCTAACTGAGTATTATGATGACGTGAATAATGATTTAAGGATCCACAACTCTATCATACACTATTGGTTTATACAGTTGAAGGATACTGTGTAATATCGCAGGTCCCAAACCACCTACAATTTTGTGGAAAAAGGACAGCAAGCATTGGAATCAAATCGAATAGGAATCTATCTCACTCGCTCTTTTCCAAAACTGTCGAACCTAACTTTCATACAATTAGGACGTCGTTTTCTACGAATATGACACGTACGTACATCCTTACACTCAGCCTGCTTACGCTAAGCAGCAAAACATTCAATAATACCAAGTCTAATCATACTTCAACGATTTTACTATATTTATTAACCGTAGGATTTGGTACTGAACTTTCTTGTGTTTATTGAATCACAAACTTGAGTATTTATACAATGAGGGATACAATGAGAGATCTCGACCTAATAGTTACCACATACAAGTATGTACAAATTGAAAAAGCATTGATGTAAGTATGTAACACAACTTGCATGGCCGGCACTTGCGTATGGCAGGAAAAGCAAAAAACTTTAGGCCTTGTCGATGTTTTTTCAAGGCCACATCACTGTTAGTAAATTAATCTATAATAGTTACCACATCATTACGAACAATAATAAGAGTGATATTGCTTAATTTTTCAACTCATTAAGAATTCAGCTCATCATTTTTGAGAATTTCTCCATTTTTAACCAGATTCCATATATTTCCCCAAAACAATTTTACAGGTTTTATCTAATATATTCTTATGCTCATTATATCATAAGTTACAGTAATGATAATTAAAAAAAAAAAAGTAATGTTAGTTTTAGTTAGTACAGTCACACCCTCACCATAATGCATGTTATATTGATAAAAAATTTACTCAGTTTTCGATAAATAAAAAATTATAAAACTGATTTGAAAAGTCACATTTTCAAAACAATACTTTAAACTTAGAAAGTAAATTTAGAAAGATTTTCGTTTAAAATATACGTATTTTTACTTTTAATCTTGGTCGGCCATACGTACTTTTTAGGGCGTAGAGTAAATTAATAAGAGAATTCAATTTGTTTTTCTCCAATGTGCCCAAACATATCAATCTTTCAAAGGGTTTTTGTTTTGTTTTGTTTTGTTGCTGGCATCACTTTTCACTATAAACTTAAAACTTGTCTCGCACGTGCTCTCTCTCTCCCCACGGTTTCTGCAACTCCATCTGAAAACAAAACACTATACAAAAACATGAACTTGATCATCTCCAATCATCTCTACTGCTTCTCACTCTAAGACTCTCGGTGCAAAGACACGTGTCTTCTCAACCCAAGAAGAAGCTATGTCCAAGCTCTTTGGATCCGCAGGTGAAGTTGATATCTTTCACTTGAAAAGTTTATGTGATCATGAAACTAACAATATTATAAAGATCGAGAAACTTGTTATGTATACAATCTTTTTCTTCCTTTTACCTGATTGTGTTTGCTTTAATATGAGCAGCAGAAACGGGTTTTCATCTTCTGAGAACGCAATGGTTGCAACAAAACTCGCTTTGCTTGAAGGAACGTATAAGCATCGTTATGCAAGTGGCCTTCCTTGCTTTCTATGTTACACATTTGGCACTGAAATGGTTTGGTGTAGTGAGAAACAGAGGATATAATGATGTAGAAGAAGCCTTGAAGAAGCAGAGCTTCTCTTACAACATATCTCTTGTTTGCTCTGTTTCGATCTTAGGGACTCATTGCTTTATCTTGCTTTTGATGTTTCAAGACAGCGGGGTGTCACGGTGTGATTCCTCTGTTTCTGTCTTCTCCGCTGAGATTTCGCAGGCTTTCTCGTGGTTAGTTGTTTCTGTTGCTGTGGTGAAGATCAGAGAAACGAGGCTTGTTAAGTTTCCTTGGATGCTAAGGTCATGGTGGCTCTGTAGTTTCATCTTATCATTCGCCTTTAATGCTCATTTCATAACCGCGAAACACGAGCCTCTCGGGTTTCAGGATTATGTCGACTTGACTGGTCTTCTTGCATCCTTGTTCTTGCTGGCTGTTTCAATCAGAGGAAAAACAGGTTTTCATCTTCTTGAATCCAGCGGAATCACAGAGCCGCTACTACTTGGTGGCGAAACTGAGCAGAACAAGAAAGATTCTGCTTCTACTTCTCCATATGGGAATGCTACTCTCTTCCAACGCATCACTTTCTCATGGATCAACCCTTTGTTCTCCCTCGGATACAAGAGACCTCTCGAAAAAGAAGATGTACCAGACATCGATGTGCAAGATTCCGCTCGATTTTGCTCTCATGCCTTTGGCCAGAAACTGAAAACCACCAAAGAAAAAGCAGGACCTGAAAATGCTTTCTTCTACAACTCGGTTCTTCGCTATGTCTGGAGGAAAGCCGCGATCAACGCGGTATTCGCAGTTGTAAACGCCAGTACAGCCTACATCGGACCATATCTCATCAATGACTTTGTACAGTTTCTAAGTGAGAAACAATCCCAGAGCTTAAACCATGGTTACCTTCTTGCACTCGGGTTTTTAAGTGCGAAAATCGTTGAGACAGTTACTCAAAGACAATGGATATTTGGAGCTCGTCAGCTAGGACTACGCCTTCGAGCAGCTTTGATATCTCATATATACCAAAAAGGTTTACTTTTATCGAGTCAATCTCGTCAAAGCCACACGAGCGGAGAGATCATCAACTACATGAGTGTAGATGTTCAGAGGATCACTGATTTCATTTGGTATGTAAACACCATATGGATGCTACCTATACAGATTTTCTGGGCGATTTATATCTTGCAAAAACATCTGGGACTTGGAGCTTTAGCTGCACTGGTCACAACTTTAATGGTGATGGCGTGCAATTACCCCCTGACAAGGCTTCAGAGAAACTACCAATCTGATATCATGAATGCCAAAGATGATAGAATGAAAGCAACTTCAGAGATTCTTAAAAACATGAAGATTCTGAAGCTTCAAGCATGGGATAACCAATTTCTCAACAAGGTTAAAACATTAAGAAAGAAAGAGTATGATTGCTTATGGAAGTCTTTGAGGTTACAAGCTTTCACAACTTTCATCCTTTGGGGAGCTCCTTCATTGATCTCTGTGGTGACTTTTGTTACTTGCATGTTAATGGGAGTGAAGCTAACAGCTGGAGCAGTCTTGTCTGCTCTTGCAACTTTTCAAATGTTACAAAGTCCCATTTTCGGTTTACCTGATCTTCTCTCAGCGCTTGTTCAGAGCAAGGTTTCTGCAGATAGAATAGCTTCTTACCTTCAACTAAGCGAGACTCAGAAGGATGCAGTTGAGTATTCCTCAAATGATCATACAGAATTAAGTGTTGAAATAGAAAATGGAGCGTTCAGTTGGGAACCTGAGGCAAGCAGACCGACTCTTGACGAGATAGAACTGAAAGTAAAAACCGGAATGAAAGTGGCGGTTTGTGGAGCTGTAGGATCAGGAAAATCAAGCTTACTCTCATCAATCTTAGGGGAGATCCAGAAGCTGAAGGGTACAGTCAGAGTCAGTGGTAAACAAGCGTATGTTCCTCAATCGCCATGGATACTAAGCGGGACTATAAGAGATAACATTTTGTTTGGAAGCATCTATGAAAGCGAGAAGTATGAGAGAACTGTTAAAGCATGTGCTTTGATAAAGGACTTTGAGCTTTTCTCTAATGGAGACTTGACAGAGATTGGAGAGAGAGGGATAAACATGAGTGGAGGTCAGAAGCAAAGGATACAGATTGCTCGAGCGGTTTATCAGAATGCTGATATATATCTACTCGATGATCCTTTTAGTGCCGTTGACGCTCATACAGGAAGACAACTCTTTGAAGTATAATAATGTTCATGAAAATTTGTAATCTTTGATCCTTCACTCTCTTAAACTCCACAATTGACAATGTTATTTTTTACTGGTTTTGCAGGACTGCTTAATGGGGATACTGAAAGAAAAAACTGTACTTTACGTTACCCATCAAGTCGAGTTTCTTCCAGCAGCAGATCTAATCCTGGTAAGAGAAACTGCCCATTGGTAATAAGCAAATGAAAATGAAGCTTTAGTTTCCGTTAACATTAGTGTTTGTACTATAACAGGTGATGCAAAACGGAAGAGTGATGCAAGCAGGGAAATTCGAAGAGCTTCTAAAACAAAACATAGGTTTTGAAGTTCTTGTAGGAGCTCATAATGAAGCACTAGACTCAATCCTATCAATTGAAAAATCAAGTAGAAACTTCAATGAGAAATCAAAAGATGACACAACATCAATTACAGAGAGTCTACAGACACAGAGTGACTCAGAGCATAACATCTCAACAGAGAATAAAAAGAAAGAAGCAAAGCTAGTGCAAGATGAAGAAACAGAGAAAGGAGTAATTGGCAAAGAAGTTTACATGGCATATTTAACAACGGTAAAAGGCGGATTGCTTGTGCCACTCATAATATTGGCTCAGTCTTGCTTCCAAATGCTACAGATTGCTAGCAATTACTGGATGGCATGGACTGCTCCTCCAACTGCTGAATCCGCACCAAAGTTAAGAATGGATCGGATTTTACTTGTTTATGCACTTCTTGCTGCAGGAAGTTCACTTTGTGTTTTAGCACGGACTATTCTAGTCGCGATAGGTGGACTTTCAACAGCAGAGACGTTCTTCTCAAGGATGCTCTGCAGCATTTTCAGAGCTCCCATGTCATTTTTCGATTCAACTCCAACAGGAAGAATCTTGAACAGGGTGAAGTACCAGAATCAATCCAACAAAAAAACATGGGTTTTTTTCTTTTATTAATAATCAAGACTGAAAATACCTTGTTTTTTTTCATGTTTTATAATAGGCATCCACAGATCAAAGTGTCCTGGATTTGGAAATGGCAGTCAAACTAGGTTGGTGTGCTTTTTCGATCATTCAGATTGTTGGAACCATCTTCGTCATGTCGCAAGTTGCTTGGCAAGTTTGTGTCATCTTCCTTCCAGTAGCAGTAGCCTGCGTGTTTTATCAGGTAAGAGAGAAAACAAAGCCAGTTTCTTGACAATGATACAATAATTCTTGCTTACTTTTTTTCTCATGTTTTCTTCAGAGATATTACACACCAACAGCAAGAGAACTGTCGCGTATCTCGGGAGTAGAAAGAGCTCCGATTCTCCACCATTTCGCTGAATCGCTTGCTGGTGCAACAACAATACGTGCTTTTGATCAACGAGATCGCTTCATTAGCTCAAACCTAATTCTAATTGATAACCATTCAAAGCCATGGTTCCATATTCAATCAGCAATGGAGTGGCTTTCCTTCCGGTTGAATTTGCTGTCTCATTTTGTCTTTGCTTTTTCCTTGCTGTTACTTGTGACTCTCCCTGAAGGTGTCATCAATCCAAGTAAGTTTCATACATCATCAAACAGTAAATACTTCTTCTAATGGGATCAGAACTCAAACTTCATGTTCACCTTTCCTTACAGGTATTGCTGGTCTTGGGGTCACATATGGCTTAAGTCTGAATGTTCTACAAGCCACAGTGATATGGAACATATGCAATGCAGAAAACAAGATGATTTCTGTAGAAAGAATTCTTCAGTACTCCAAAATCCCCAGTGAAGCACCTCTAGTAATTGACGATCACAAACCTCTTGATAACTGGCCAAATGTAGGATCAATCGTCTTCAGAGACCTACAGGTAAACAACAAAGTAGATGTTAAAACATTATTCTTGGGCATATGATTGTGAAATGCAGAACCAAGTTCACAGAATCAGATGTAATCAAGATTCTCAATCTTGAGATGTCTTTGTTCCAGGTCCGCTATGCAGAACATTTCCCAGCTGTCTTGAAGAACATCACCTGTGAGTTTCCAGGAGGTAAAAAGATTGGAGTTGTAGGAAGAACAGGGAGCGGCAAATCAACTTTAATTCAGGCATTATTTAGGATTGTAGAGCCAAGTCAAGGAACCATATTTATCGATAATGTGGATATAACCAAGATAGGTCTACATGACCTGAGATCAAGGCTTGGGATTATTCCTCAAGATCCAGCACTATTTGATGGAACAATTAGATTGAATCTAGACCCTCTAGCTCAGTACACTGATCGCGAAATATGGGAGGTGAGAGACCTGCAAAACTCTCTCTGCAATTCTTCTCTGATTTACTTTGACAAATACTGTTACAATGTGATATTTAGGCTCTTGATAAATGCCAATTGGGAGAAGTTATTCGTGCAAAGGATGAGAAGTTGGATGCTATAGGTGAGTTTCTAAATTTATTATGAGAAAAAAATTAATTCAATGTTTTTTTGGACAATGAAAACTAAGATCCTTGAATGTATGTAACAGTGGTTGAAAATGGAGAAAATTGGAGCGTAGGGCAAAGACAGTTAGTGTGTCTTGGAAGAGTGTTGTTGAAGAAAAGCAATATTCTGGTGCTCGATGAAGCAACTGCTTCAGTTGATTCTTCAACAGATGGTGTGATACAAAAGATCATCAGTCAAGAGTTTAAAGATCGTACAGTTGTGACTATAGCACACAGAATCCACACAGTGATCGAGAGTGATCTTGTTTTGGTTCTAAGTGATGGTAAGTACAATTTACATGTGTGTTTACATACATTCACACACATAATTATGAGATCTAAATCACTTTTATATGAGCAGGGCGAGTTGCGGAGTTTGACTCACCTGCAAAACTGCTACAGAGAGAAGATTCTTTCTTCTCCAAACTCATAAATGAGTATTCGCTGAGATCTAATCACCTTACCGGCTCAAATGATCTTCTCAGCTGAGTATCACTGAAAGATGATGATGATCTTTTGCAGAGAAAACGAATGATCTAAACAGTTAAGATTAAGTTGAAAGTCTAACTAGTTATGTAGTACATGTTGAATAAAGACATGGAAAGAGTACCATGGTTAGAGGCAAGATGTATCGAAGAAAATTCATCATATGTTTTCAGTATCTTTTATGCTTTAATCACAGACGAGCTTATGGTTTAGGTTCTTTACAGAGTTTCAGTGTGTTCTTGGAGAACAATTCATGTAACCAATGGAATAAAGCAGGAAAGTATCTTCTAATTTTCAGATAACGCTAAATCCAGTTTAAGCTGTGAACAGATAACTATTTAAATTTTGATTCTCTTGCAAAATTTTCGAGTGAAACATTTTTATTTACAGTAGACAAGACCGTGTTGGTGTTTCAACTATGAAGATCGACTAGAATGGTTCGAAGTTTGTTTTACTTTTACATTATTCCAGAGGTGTTGAGTTTCTTACGATGTAACTCCATAAGGAAGCAAAGCAGCAGCCACAATCCTGCCTTCCTCATTCAGTATGTTGTAAGTTGATGCAGCATTTCTCTGGATAGAACAGAGCGTTAGTCAAAAAGCACAGATAAAGACTCCAAAACAAGCAGAACAAGGACATAAGTAGAACAAAGCAAGAGGATGTACTGACGCCAAGTGACTTTACGAACTGACGAACTTGAGGATTCAGTGGGTGGAAGTATCTTCCACACCCGACAATCAAGAGCTCTAGAGAGTGTTGCGAAAGCACCCCAGAAAAAGGCAGTGAAAAACCACTGATGACGCACTTCAATATGTGCAAAAGGTTTTTACTTTCTAGCCACTACGAATATGGCGTAAGCATACATATCATATGGTTTCTTAGCAATCCATTTCAACCACGGTAAAATTGGTTAAGGAGCAGCAACATAACAAATGTTAACGTATAGTACCTGGAATTGGTCGAACTGTCTGGAAGATTGACAAGCTGCATCCATAAAATAGATATGTAAATTGTTATGCAATGACACAATAAACAGATAACTTGCTACAAGATTTCACTAAAACACATTGAAAACAATGAAAGATTATAACTTTACGCAGTTTCTACATCTATTTAACTCGAACCTATCATCAGTTTCTCGACCAGTTCTGGATTAGTAATCTGAAAAGAAGAGAGATGATACCTATCCGTTGTGATCTCGGAGAAGTTACGAGGGCTCCATGACATTAGCAAATTCCCAACACAGAGCAAGCTACCTTCGTATTTGACCCCATTCACCGTGAAACTCGTCTCATCAATCCTGCAAAAAGCACAACTAATCGGTTCATTGCATACCCAAAATCCAAATTCCATGGCTTTAGAAGTACGATTCATATGATTACTTACTCCTGAAATCGGAGCTGATCCTCAGTAACACTATCGATGAGATTGATCTGATCGTAGAGAGAGAAAGCTCGTCTGAGAGATGGCAACGTAATATTGTGCTGCTTCGGAACTTGCTTCCTCATACTTCGAATCAATTTCGGCAACGTCGCCATAGCTCTCTGTCTCACCGCCATCTCCGAGCTCCAACTATTTTTAACGGAGTATCGCAGCCGGTTGAAACTTAAACAAACCGGTCTATTGGTTATTAGTTTCGAATGTTATTAACATACAAACGAAAAAAAAAAATTAATGGTAACAATAAAGATAGATTAATCATCGAAACCAAAGGAAAGAAAAAAAAATTTTGGTCTAAATATTATTATTTTAATATAACTATAGATAAAAGATAACAAAAATCATAAAAAAAAAGAAAGATATTTTTAATTTTAAATATTTTATAAAATGTTGGATCCTAACTTTTGGCTTATATTGCTTATGCTCTATGACGACGAATATCCATGACCAAAATTTGCTTCGAGAGTTGGAGCGACAGTGAGTTTGGAATATAAGATACAATCAAAGGTTTCCTGTTGTAATCACAGTAGTTTTAAAACCTCGGACTGCTTGTTACGTTGTTGACTTTGATGCAAAGTTTCATGCAAGCGATAAGTATTGTTGACGAAAAAGAAGTAAAACAAATCTAGTACAAGTAAGTGCTCTCTCTGACGGCTCTTGTCGTCTTTGACTGCTAATAAAGAAAGCCACAACCTCTAAACACTTGTCAGATAGGGATCCAGCATTTGTGGTGAATTGTGCTGACGTGATGACAAAGATGTGGTACGATAAACAATTTGTTTGCAAAAAATAATAATTTGTTTGCAGTAAAATAAATTATTACAAAACAGTAAGACGACAAAAGAAAAAAAGGTAAAAAGAAGTAAACTATTGTTGTAAGGAATAGATAACAGAATTATGATTTTTGTCAATCGGCTGTTTAGCTCATCTAAAACGTCTGATTTGTAACAATACCACCTAGGTAACTAGTTTAGAACAATAGTTATTACTTTTTTTAAGTTCAAAACAATGATTACTTAGATTTTATTAATATGAAATCATTTTATATAAAGTTCTACTGAAAATTAAAAATTCGAAAATAATAGAAATTAAGATTGGGTTATTTGAATTCTTGAAATATATGTCAAGAAAATTTCAAAAAAATAAAATTAAAATATCGCCAAAAAGGTAAATAAAGTATATAGCAAAAGATAATGAACAATAATTCCACAAAGTCACAACTCATCATGCCACCCATTAACTTCCAATAAGAAAATATTTAGGGGGTTATTCAATTGAAAATTTTAATAAAATCTGAAAGATTAGACAATTCTATTAAATTCTAGTGTTAGTCAATTGCAAATTTTATGAATTCTATCAAATTTTAGTGTTATTCAATTGATAAATTTTTAGATTCTATTAAATTTTAATGTTATTCAATTTTACGAAAGTTTTTATATCAGTGTCTAGAATTTAATAGAATTTAAATGCAAAAATATAAAAGACAAATTCTCAGATTTCTAGTTAAGATTTTAATAAAATCCATTAAATCTCATAAAATATGCATTTCAATTCTCTTCAATTCTTTTATTCAATACTCCATCCAAAACATTCGTTTGTTTTCCGTAAGAAAAATTTCATATATAAAATAAATTAAATTCTAACAACACATGTTTAACCAGGATTAAAAAAAAAAAAAAGGATATGAAATCAATAAAATGACGCCGGATTCTTTATTCCTTGCAAAACACCAAAATGATTATAAGGAAAATCAAAAGAGCAACGATTTTTCTCCTCTCTCCTCGATTGGTTCGCCGCCATGAAAGGTACAAAGAAACCCACAGAAGATTGTACATCTTGCTTATACAGTACTGTCTTATTCGCCTTCTCACGTGACATCTCCTCCTTCACTTCCTCTTTTTTTGTCTTTCCGACCGATCTCTTGAGGAAACGCTTAAACCATTTGACCGAATCTTTTGGATAACGTTTAAGACCATTGACAAAGTCAACATAGTAAAGACCAAATCTGGCTGTGTATCCATGTTCCCATTCAAAGTTGTCCATCAATGACCATGCGTAGTATCCTCTTACGTCACAACCATCTTCCCTATAAACATATTATGATTATTTTAACTTCGTAAAATTGATCGATTTCAATTGAAACATATAAATATTGTAAGAAAGATCAAGAACTAACACTATAGCTTTGTGAAGTTCTTCGAAATGTGACTTATGGTATTCGATCCTAAATGTGTCCTTAAGAATCTCTTCTCTTGGCTTTGTACCATCGTCGTTGTCATTGATTCCTGCAATTTAGTAATTAACGTGAAACATAATTAGTCGCATCAAGAAAAAAGAAAACACAAAACAATAAAAACTATTCAAAAAGTCAGTTTATTTAACTGATTTTAAAAAATATCAAACTCAAGGTTGAATAGTGCAGTGCGTAGCCATTGTTTATTTTTTGTAGAGCTAATTAAAAGATTATGCACTAAAATTTTAGAATTTCCTAGTTAACACAAATAACGTTCTCGAATTTCTAGTTACAAAAAAAAATGTTTCTAACCATTTTCTTTAATGTAGACTGGCATGTTATTGTATTTGTCTTTGATATAGTTTAGAACTTTTCGCAAGCCTTCCGGGTGTGACAACAATAAACCCCTTTCTTCCTGAGAAAAAAAATCATATATATTAGTTTTAAATATATTAGGATGATATTATATGTCGCATTTAGAAATTGGTATTATTGAAAAAGAATAAAGTACGTACCCCAGGTCCGATAATGTGGCCACTGTGGTTGGTAACTGTTTCAAAGCAATTTATAAACAGTGTTTAGTTTACCATCTAATCTTTAATTAAGTTAGTAAGGATCAATCTTTAGTAATTAGCATAACGTACTTTTCCATTCGACATGATGATCAGTTTTGAACCGAGGCTTTTCAGGGTCGATATGAGGTAAATGAGCAGCGAAGCGTGCTGTGTAGTAATTTACTCCGACAAAATCTGATGAATTTTTTAACATTTTTGATTGTTCCGCAGTAAATGAAGGTAACTTATTTCCTGCATATTTTTTTACAATCTCTGGATAATCTCCGTGAATCACTGGATCAAGATGCCTATATATATACATATAGAATAAAAGTTAAGATTACAAATAGATATTAACAGTAATTTATTCAGTAAAGATATATAACGTACCATCCAATTTCAAAAGCAAGAGTTCGTTCAGCTGCTTCTCTATCATCAACAGAGTCGGAATGGTAAGGCTCGAACCATCGTGGTGACAATACTATCCCGATTTGGCTATCATGCGAAATTGTTTTGCATTTTCGGAATTCTTCTACTGCAGCGGCATGAGCAAGAAGAGTATGATGTGAAACAATGTAAGGCTCGGTACTCGAATCGCCAGCCTGACACTTTTCGTTTACCCATTTCGAGCATCGTCCAGCAGCCTTGTTACCTTGATCATAACCCGCAACAGTCATAATGTATGGTTCATTGATCGTTGTCCACATCTTTACTTTATCTCCAAATTCTTCGAAACAAGTTCTTGCGAAGTCTCGAAAATCTTCTCTATTTTGATCAAAGTCATAAAAATTAACTAAATTAATCGTTTCATATTAGCAATGTTTTTGTATATATTTCTAGTTTTGCTTACACGATTTTAGGGCTTAAAAAACCACCATATTCGTCCTCCAAAGATTGTGGGTGGTCCCAATGATAGAGCGTCATTGAAGGTTGTATGTCTGCATGTTTATCACACCATATAATAATGTGATTAATTTGATTATTTAAGTTATAACAACACCTTTAGTTTAATTAGAGTACTTTAACACGTGGATTAATGATCGTACCATTAGCAAGAAGTTCGTCGATGAGATCCTTGTAGAATTGTACACCTTCTTTGTTTACTCCATCCTTTAGCTTTCCACCTATAGATAATTAAAAATCCACCTCATAAATAACTCGTATAAATAATAATTAGTAAGAAAAGTCTAATTATCAAATATGAAAAAAAAAAGAGAGTTGAAACTTACTGGGAATTAATCTGGACCACGAGATCGAGAATCGGAAAGCGTCCATGTTTAGCTCCTTCATCAATTTGATGTCATCCTGTCGTGTTAGAAAACATATATTTTTTCAAAAAAATTTAATGTAATATTTATTAATATCCCAAAATAGGCATAGGCTTATCAGCCTAATCGCGGTTACAAAGGAACTAAATCCATACCAACTTTTTAGAAAACATATTGATTAATCAGAACAAAAAGTGACAACGTACCAACTTTTCAAGAAAGTATATTGACTTATTTCTAAAGCTGTTTTTATTTTGATGATTATTTACTAAATTTAGAGATAACCTGATTTTTTTATTTAATTCATTTAATCTGACAGTTTGATTTGAATTTTGTTTTAAATAAGAAGATTGATTATAGATAGTACCTTGTAACGATGATAAAAATCAATTGCTACATCTGCATTATGCATTTTGGTCCTTTCTGCAGTCAAAGATATAGTAAAATAATCATAAGTTTTTAGTCACAACCCACACATAATTCAATAGAACTACGGTATTGTTGGTACAAGAGTGTCCTTCAAATCGGTCCGTAGATTTTTTGTAACCGGACATACCTGGATAAGTGCGGCTGAAGTGGTCCCATATAGTTGGAGACTTGCCACCTTCGTTTGTTGCACCTTCGTACTGCATAATTTTTATAAAAAATATATTATTTCATCGCTAATTTAGATTGACAAAATAAGAAGATGAGACAAAACAAGGGCAAATTTGTACGAAGAGCATATAGCCAAAAACGACCCAAAAAGAGCATGTTTTATAATTAAAACAGCTTTTTCAGTTTACGTAATAGAGAACCCGTAAGCAAAAAAAAAAGAAAAAAATTGGATAATTAGAGTAGCACACGAAAAGTCTTTAGCATTATGTTCTAAATATAGAAATGAAACGATGTTAATTTCAGGACTATATATTTTATTCTTGTTTGACTCGCAGAATATGACCATAATAATGCACAAATGGTAAAATTGTATAAAGAAACAACATATACACAATTAACATAGGATTATTAAGCGGAGAAAATTTTAACTGCGAAAGTGATCGTGATTTAAATCGAGTTTTAAACTGATAATTTTTTATCAATCAAAATAATAGAATAAAAAAGAAAAATTAAATTTAAATCGTGATTTTAATCTTGTGACGGATTATACATAGTTGTAGAATCACATAGCCATTTGCTATGTTACAGATTACTAATCATAAAAGTTACCTGAAACGCTGAAGCAGCTGTTCCAAAAATGAAACTATGAGGAAAACTATGCCGATCTAATTCTAGAGAATTAATCGTATTTGCCAACAATGAGATGGTCGAAAGGATGATGAAGAAACTTGATCGGCCCCTAGCCATTTTTTTTTATCTTTCTCTCTCTCTCTCTCTCTCTTCTCTTTCTCTCTTTTTTGTTGTTGTGTTTGAGGTCTTTTGAGATTCCTAAGTGATTAGATTAACTCGATATTCTCTTCCTTATATAGAGGATTCGATCTCCTTGGAAGAAAGAGATACGTCATCTACATGGAAATGTTTGGACATATATATCATACTGTCTAGATAGAAAGAGAACTAATTAATACTAATATTTTAATCACCTAAGATTTCTTTCCAACTTTAAGACTATTATGCATATAGGTCTCGATATTCCAACTAAAGCTCAGGAGCTTGTTTTGTCCATCGTCATCTCTGAATGTGCCCGTGATCACTGATCACATTCACCATCGTCTTCTTTGAATATTCCTATGATTATTGATCAGATTCACTTACATGTATATCTGTGTGACTCTGTGTAAATTAATGTTGGTGTTGAATGTGGTCAACATCATCGATACGTTCACTGACAACATATCCTGCGTAGAGTACATGTTCGTCGTGGTACGGTTACAGTTTCACAAGTGTAACGTAAAGATTTAGACCAACTTTTTAGTTTTAAGTTGATTAATGAAATAATAATTATTAGAAACAAAATCGTAGCCGTAATAGTAAGTGCAAATATCTTAGTTTGGTAAAAGTACGTGTCAACTTTGTCCAAAAATCATGCTAATTTTCCCTAACAATTCAATCTTAATTACCGCATATTTTACAGAAACAAGTTTTCAGAATATATCGGGCAATGAAGATAATATTTTAATTAAGACTTAGAAACAATCCTTCCTTAAATATGGACCGACGTCTTTTGGATATTTGACTACAAATGCACTGCATTTGAGAATATAAATGGTTATAATGATTTTAAAACAGCAACAAAAATTTCCTTTTTAATGAGTGAAGAATTTGAATGAAAAATATGTACCCTTGAAAATAATTACAGGAGGGAAAAATAATGTTCAACCAAAAAAAAACGAGATATGAGCAATTGTCCTTATCACATTCCACTAAGAAGAAAAAGAGATGAGAACAATTAATTGGCAGTGACATGTTTTCCTATTAAGAAATTATATATTTGTATAGGAACAACTAAATTTCCAACATAAGGAGATGGGCTTATATCTTCTTCTCTTTTCTCTTATCCCTTTTCGAATAGTTATCCTTATTATTTTATCTAATATATATATATATATATATTTATTTATATGACTTAGTATAAAATATATTTTGTTATATAGTTATGAACTAATAGTAAAACTAAATAAAACAAATGAGAAATTATGTGAAAAGTTGTGTATGTTATATGAAAAAAGTTTATATCTATCATCATTTTTCAAAATTATATCATATACGTATGCGTATATTTTTCAAAAAAGAAATTGGACTTTTGCACCTTGTCTTTTTTGGTCATACGATGATTGTTTTACTTTTGGCATCTGGTGAATTTTACTTAACCCAAGTTGCACGAAACACCTAACGCAAAGTCTGATAACCAAAAGAGATGCATCAAACATACGAAGCAAAGTCTAGCATCAGAAGCGCAAGAAATGTATTTTATATACTGTATGCAAAAATCATAACTGTTTTAGACCAAAATAAAAGGTACAATAGTACGTTGAACTGAATTTTTTTCACGAACGTTAAATTAATTGCCCTATGAAAATCGTATAATTTATGTTTAAGAAAAAAAAAATCTTTGAACAAATTTTATGACACGTCCAGTTGTCAAGAACGAGATGAGAACAACTACTAAAAATTGACCTATGCATGTCTGACTTCTTTTCTTTTGTCAACACGGATGTTTTACCTCTAAAATATCATTATATTGCATGTATTATAGGAACAGAAGCAATTAAATCAGCAGTGTAGCATTAAGTCCAACAAGAAACAAGAGGAACTAGTCGCACAAAACAATCTAACGAAAATTTTAAACATTTAAACAGCTAGTTTAAAATAAAAATATGGTGTACATTTTTTGCGTATAAAGTTAAGTTTATATTAATGTTTGGTTTGGAAACTAAATAAACGAACGCCCAAAATTACCAACATGTTTCCAATATTAAATTTAGTTACATCCAAACAATGTCACCTCTTATTTAAAAAGTTTATTATCTGTACATCGAAAAGAAACAGTACGTATTGTATAGACACTGAATAGTAGACTAAATAAAGCAATGCATGGCTCGTGATTTATCAAATAACAGCCACCTGCTGCTTCGTCCCGTTACGCTCTCCCTTCAACAATTTCCTAAACCACTTCGCTGATTTCTTCGGATACCTCTTACGTCCATCTTCAAAGTCCACAAATACTAGTCCGAACCGGACCGTGTATCCTTCCGACCATTCGAAATTATCCATCAACGACCAAGCGAAATATCCTTTCACATTCACCCCGGTCCTACATTTTATGTCAAATATATAACTTTCAAAAACGTTTTTAGCCTCTATTTGCGCCTCAAATACATACATTATAGATTTATAGGGGTCGCCAATCTAGTTTGGGTTCGAATGTTTCAGTTTATGATATACAGAAACTAATAACGAAAACTACCACTCGGTTTGGTTTAGACCATTTCGGTTCAGGTTTCGTTTTTCTTTAGAAAAATTATATTCAACTTAAAAGCTTTTCAAACAAAAAATGGTTTAGACAGTTTTGGTTAAAATTTAGGCTTTCTTAGATATCTTTTTTCAGTATTGATAGTTCATATATCGAAAATAATACAATCGTATTGGTTTTTGATTTTTGGTTCAAGATTTTCAGTATAGTGTTGGTTTGAATTGGATCGGGCACCCCTAATTGGATCGGGAAGGAGGACTTACGAGATAGCATCGCTAACCATCTTAAGATGATGAGCATAGTAATCAATTCTCAAATCGTCGTCAAGAAATATTTTGCCAATACTTGCTTCATCCACTCCTACGTGAGTTTAAGATAAATACCCGAAATAAAATGATTAGTCTGAATATCTAATTAAAAAAAACGAACTATCAAATATTATAATTTACCATTTTCTGTTATGTACAAGATGGGATCATTGTATTTGAATTTTGCATGTAGTAGGAGATCACGAATACCCTCAGGATAAATCAAAAGCCAATCCGACCCAGCCTGAAATGAATCATAGATTATTTACATTACACACGATGGCAATTATTTCGGATAAATAATTTATCTTTAACGTCTAAAATTCTACTTCACCTACTGCTAAAAGAGAAACAAAATACTACGTACAAATTATCTAATCAAATTCTATGACATTATATATCAATTTTACTTTACTAAATAACTATAATAGTCATATTATAATAGCTAAATATGTAGTTATAACTTATGAAGATATTTGAATAATTAACTTAAGCTATCATGAAAATCTTGATTTGATAGGGAGATTAATCTAATAGTTCTTGACTAAACATAGAATAATCGTACCGTTGGTCCGATAGGCACGCCATTTCGCTCACCTAATACAATATATAAAAATAATAATTAATTAGATAAATGTTAAAATTTCAATATTAATTCAAGAAAAGGTCAAATTTTAGGTTAAAAAAGCCATATGGTTCACGGACCTACGACGCTGACGCAAGAATCGGTGGACATGGTAATGTTTTCAGTTGCACACGGCACGTCTTTTGCGTAGAAAGATGAGTAATAGTTAAGGCCTATGAAATCGTATGATCCTTTGAGCATTTCAGACTCTTCTGGTGTGAATGTAGGAAGACGACCGTCTTTAACGTGGTTGACCATTTCGATCGGGTATCTACCGTAGACGATTGGCTCCATGAAGTAGTCCAAGGTGAAGGCCGTGGCTCGAGCCGCAGCTAACCAGTCAGTATATGACTCTGAATAAGGGTAGTGCCATACTGTGTTTAATGCTATACCGATTTCACCTCTCTGAGTTGCCTGTGGACACAATAATCTATGGCAGTAAAGAAACAAACTAAGACAGAAAAAGAGCATTGCTGAAACAGAATAGAGATAAAGCAGGTCGGAAACAGAATAAAAACAGAGCAGATCGAAAAGTAAAAACAGAGCAGGGGCCAAATAGGACATTGTGCACATTTTAATAAGTCTATATCATGAACAGAGCAAACGTACCTGGTACTTTTCTCTGTAGACTTTGACGGCAGCCCCATGAGCGAGGAGGAGGTTATGGCCGACGATGTAAGGCTCTGTGGCTGCATCGCCCCCGGTGCAATCAGGTTTAGTGAAACTGGAACATCTTCCGGGTGCCTTTTCACCTGTGATATAACCTTCATGTACCACTGTATACGGCTCGTTTAGTGTCGTCCACTGCTTCACTCTATCTCCAAACTTCTGGAAACAAAGTTCTGCATACTCTAGGAAATCATTCCTGTTTCATTACCAAAAGATGAACAAAAAAAAAACTCATTTTGATATCTTTACAATGCTGCGATCTTATCATATAGAGATCTTAACTAAATGAACTTACACAATCTCGGCTCCTAGGAAGCCACCGTAAGCATCTTCGAGTGCCTGGGGTAAATCCCAGTGAAAGAGTGTGACAAATGGCTTCACTCCTAACACATTTACAACATTACCAAATAAAAACATTAAATGTTGTGTTCTTGTATGAATCTTGATCACAGCATGATCCTAAAGATGACAAGATTTTTAAAAGCAAAAGTCCTCCATGGACTGAAAAACAGAGAAGCATTACCTTTAGAAAGAAGTTGATCAATCAAGTTGTTGTAATAATCAATTCCAGCCTGGTTGATTCCTCCCTTTAGAGTCCCACCTAATAAACAAATTGAGAACATTTACTAATCCGCTCATGAATATATCAACTCTTACAAAGATCTAATCGGATAGATATCTTACGAGGCAAAATCCGTGACCATGAGATCGAGAACCGGTAAGCATCAAAGCCAATTTGTTGCAGCAAATTCACATCTTCCTGGTTTTCATGAAGAAGAAAAATGTAATGTTTGGATGTGTCAATTGACTTTTCATTGAGTGAAGAAGACAATACCTTGTAAAGGTTGTATGAATCATCTGCAATGGACCCATTACTACCATCCAATATCTTATCTGAAAAACGAACAACATCTTTATTTATTGAACAATTTAATATCAAGAAAAAGAAAGAACTATCAAGAAGGATCATCATCAATCCATTTTTGCTATGAACACAAGATAAAACCTGGGAAATTTTCAGAGAAGGAGTCCCAAATACTTGGACCTCTACCATATTCATGAGCAGCACCTTCACACTGCAAAATCGAAAAACTTTAACCAAAAAGACAAAAAGAAAGAAGAAGATAAGATTAATGGAATGAATAATAAGAGCTGAACCTGATAAGCAGAAGTTGCAGATCCAAAAATGAAATCTTCTGGGAAATCATTTCTTCTTAATCTAGGCCTTGAGGAATGCTTCTTCGCGGAAACTCCAATGCAGGCCACAGTAATGATCAACAGTAAACTGATAAATTTACTTCTCATTGTTTTTTTTATTTTCTTCTGTAAAAACTAATTCAATTTTGATTCATAATGAAATTTTGGTAGTGAGAAACTTTATAGAGAAAGGGAAATGGTTAGATTTGATATCTCCTATTTATAAATAGAGTTGTTGGAGGGAGAGAGAGAGTGTAGCACCTAGCAACATTTATTTATTTACTAGTGATTGTTTCTTATTTTATACGATCTTTGCTATTTGTTGCAAGAAACCTTATCCTGTAAAAAAACAAATACAAAATAGACTCTTTTATTAATTATTCAAAAGCTGACTCATCACATCAAGAAAAATATTCAAAAGCAAATACGTGAGAATTGAGACAACTTATATATTGCTAATAGCCCTTTTCTGAAAATAAGCCTGTGATAGCGATAACAATTTTTCTTTCTTAACATAAAAATAAAAACGATGAAACTGTCAAAAAAGAATGTAGAATTTTTAACACATCTATGCATTATTTTTGAATATTCTAGGCTTTGAATTTGGTATAGTCTTTTAGTTGAAATATATATATTTCGTATATAAATTTTGCTTTGTGGAGGGGTTTTGTTGCGTGAAAGCGTGGGCACACGATTGTTTTGGTCAACATAAAAAGAAAAAGATAATAAACCAATACTAGTCATATCCTATTATCCACTTCTGGAATGACCTAGGTGTGCTTTAAAATGTCGAAATAAGGCCCAAAACATTCCCTTATAGTCCATTATGGGATTATGGGCTATGGGATTGGGTCCATCAAAGTCCAAATAAATGTTTCACACGTTATTATTGGGACACTCTACTGCTAATACACCCACGGGCATCAATTGCGCGTTGAATAGTCCAAAACTCGATAGTGAACAAAGGAGACCAAAAGTGGAAGAAAGTTCAAAGCCGCAAAGAACCCTTGAGCCCTCTTTATTAAAGATACTTTGCTTTGCTTCAAAGCTTTTTGACAAATCAAGTTTTAAAAGGAAAATAAATCTAGAAGAATAGTTCGAGGGCTTTAGAAGATTCAGACATCTTAGGAATAAAGCATGAAGCTGAACCAGTTGCTAATAAGAATCTCTTCTTGCTCGTTGCAGATTTCAACACGTACTCTTCTTCCTCTGAAACTTCAATCTCTTCTTCTCTCTTCAAGAATTCTTTGAACCACATCGCTGACATTTTCGGGAAACGTTTGAGTCCGTTGTTGTAATCGACGTAGAACAGTCCGTATCGGACTCCATAACCGGCGTTCCATTCACAGTTGTCTAATAACGACCATGCAAAGTATCCTCCAACTTTAACTCCATCCTCCCTGGGCAACAAAACAATTATCATCGTTAGAGTAAGAACACGATACAGTTTTCTTGTGAGCCAAGAAACTAAATGGAGTATGTTCGTTTAGAGAATACACTTACTGGATGGCTTGTTGGATGCTTTGGAGATGTTTCTTGTGGTATTCTGTTCTTTGGAGATCCATCAAGTTAGAAAGTTTCGGTTTTTTCTCGTAATCTATATCACAGTGTCCTGAACAATTTTAACATAAGAAAGTTAGTAAACTATATCCAAAATAAAATTGTGTAAGACTTTTTTGAAAGACCTTGTGATAGAATTATTACCGTTTTCAGTGATGATAAAGTTCGGGCTTTCATATTTATTCTTGGCATAATTTAGAAACTTTCTAAGTCCTTGTGGGTATAGAAAGTCCCATTCGGAACCACCTCTTACACCCAATGTCTGTCCTGCTTTGTTTTGTTCTGTACCAATAGAAATTGAAAACTTGTGAGAAAAGAAACCGGTAAAAAAAAGCTTGGAGCTAAGAAATGAATAGAAACCCTAATATGACATGAGTAAATATTAATTATATGAAACTCCACTTACTTCTCCATTCGATGCGTGCGTCTGATCTCCAATTGGGCGTGTCATGGTTCACTTCAGCGATACTTTTGACGTAGAAAGCACTGTAATAATTCACTCCAACGAAGTCAAAAGATCCTCTAAGTTTCTTGGATTGGGCTGCAGTAAATGATGGTAATCTATTTCCGATCGATTTTTTCATAACTTCAGGGTAATCTCCGTACACCGTAGGATCCATGTGCCTGTTCATTTAAATAAAGACCCAACGCATTATTAGAAACTCAACAAAACATAAGTGATTTTGGTCATATATTATCAAGAAATAAATTAAAACCACTCACCAGCCAAACATAAACTCCATAGCTCGGTCACATGCTTCTTTATCATCAGGGTTGTTCGAGTCATAAGGCTCAAACCATACAGGACAATGAGCGATACCAATCTTGCCATCTTTACACTGTGATTCAAACAAAAACGTTATCAATAAATATGTCCTCAAAGACTTATTAGAGTGCTAAGCAATAAACTATTTTGTTTCCGTACTTTTGGGTTGTTCCTGAAGACTTCAACGGCTTCGGCGTGAGCCAGAAGTAGATTGTGACTAACAGTGTAAACCTCGAGGCCAGATTCTCCAGCAACCGCTGCTTCATTCATGTATTTGGAGGCACGTCCGGGCGCTTTTCTTCCCGTGTCATAACCACCAATACTATAGACCCATGGTTCGTTTAGTGTGACCCACAATTTCACACGGTCGCCAAATTCTTCGAAACATAAAGCCGCAAAATCTTTGAAGTCATTACTGCAAGATGGTTTATTTTTATGCAAGCATCTATGTTAGATTCATTGATCCGAAAAGTACGTAGAGTCAAAAACTAATATGTTGATTGTTAAAAAATCACTTACACAGCTTTCTCGCTTAGGAATCCATTGTATTCATCTTCAAGTGCTTGGGGAGTATCCCAATGAAATAAAGTAGCGAGAGGTGTGATTCCTGTTCATACACATATATAAAACATATTAGAATACGTCAATCAAGAAGATTAGGTTTCTATATGTAAGGTAGATTAGTTAACTACCGTTGGCGAGGAGTTCGTCGATGAGATCATTATAGAATTTGATTCCTTCTTTGTTCACTCCTTTGCTTTTCTTTCCAACTATATTTTTGGGAATATGAGCAAAACCATGTATTAGATCACTGATTAATATGTTTAATCAAGAAAATAGTGGTCTATATATATATAGTTATTATGAGTTAAGAACTTACGAGGCAAAATCCGAGGCCAAGAGATAGAGAATCTAAAAGCATCCATGTTAATATCCTTCATTCTCTGGATATCTTCCTTGTAATTGTTATAGAACTCGATTGCTTGATCCGCGTTTGAGTAGCAATTTCTCTCTGCAAATTTTTTTTATAGTTAGTTTGATGTATCTTAATTGAATAACAATATATATAAATATTAAAGTAGATTTTTGACATATATATATATATATATATATATACAAACCTGGATATTTGCGAACAAATGTGTCCCAGACACTCTCTCCTCGAGGAGCTTCGTTTATGGCTCCTTCATATTGGTAAGCTGATGAGGCCGTGCCAAAGAGAAACCCCTCCGGAAAATCAGATCGGCCGAACGAGTTTTTCTTTGAATAAATGTTCTTCATTCTGTTCATATTAATTAAACACAAAAATTAAGATAAAATTTTTGGGTACGGTTGTTGTTATATTGAAGTTTGATCACTTACTGCGTCATTCTTGTAAATGATTTATAAGCTTTCTTGTCTTTTGGAGAAACCCTCTAAATTAAATCTGCATAATCATATACACAAGATTCTGAGCCAATTGATCTTAAGAGAAACATAACTTAAATATATAAGAGAAAGAAAAAGACTCTACCAATTTGAAAATATCGAATGTACGTAGCTGATTAATTTAGCAAATATGAAAGAATGAAATGAATTATTTAAATTTCTCTTCTTGCAAAATAAATAAACGAATAAATATAATTTTATTTCTCAATGAAAGAAAGTGGAGATTGATGAGTTGTGAGAGAAGTGATGAGATACGTGAAGGTATATATAGGCAGGCAAAGGGATATTTAATTATGCGAAGTAACGTAGAAAATTCATAACACACCATCCAAGTCCAACTAGGTATCCTGACTTTGGTCAAATAATTTGCTTGCAATAACCTGCGTGGTATCACGTTGTGTGATGTTGAACCAACTAGAGTGCTCCTAGGTTGACTTTTCTACTGAAATTATAACAGACTTAATACCATTACTTTATACAGTGCCGGAGAGATCCCTTTGCTATAGAGTGAGACTTTTTGATGTTAATTTCTTGTTTGACCAATCTAGTTTAATAAACGTCAATCGTTTTCATCTTATGGTTCAGAGATAATACTAAAACATATTCTATGATTTGTTTGATTTATTGATATTTAAATATATATATATATATATATATAATTATGATCGGGTACTTAATACATTTGATTTTTTTTTTTTTGGTTTGAATTTTCAATTTTTGTTTTACTTTTATAACTAATAATTACGAAAGTAACTAAATGTAATATGGATTATTTTTTTGTTTCATTATGATTTTAATTATAAACTTTAAACAAATATAATTTTGATTTTAATTTGGAGACTTTTTCAGACTGTTCATACTGATTTCAAAGAAATTATTTAAAAATAATTAAGAATGATAATTTTCCGAACAAAAAATATTGTGATTTGCCATCCGATGTTTGTTCTGATCCAAAGTAACAATTTTCATCTAATAATTTTAACAGAAATCATTCCTTTTTCATGTTAATTTAAAAAAAGAAAAAAAAATAACATGCAAAGGTTTCGTGCATAACAATATAAGTGCTGTTACATTTAATCCTTTCTTAACCATCTGAGGTGTTTCCATTACGTATTGAGAAGTGAGAACACGATATTACAAATTAAGATACTAGTCATGAATAACATTCGAATTAAGCCATGTACGTAATGGTGGTAAATAATTTATCTTTTTCGAACTTCTTAATTATGCCAACTCACATTTTTGCTAATATATCTTTTGTTTTTGTCCCATTATTATATTATTTTGGGTAAATATACAATATATAGTAGTGAAATGCGATCTCTCTCATTCTGTTTGAAGACAAAAAAACGCGACCTGCCTATGTAGAAACAACGAGTTCTGGGCCTAGCTGTATCAATGTATCATGCAAGTGAACATGTGCTTTCTCGGCCATGCCTAGTCGTTAATACTCTAAATTCGTTATATATTCATTCAAGGAGTGACAATTAAAATTGTTTTCTATACAAGACTAATGACGTTAAGAAATTTATTTTTATGCTAACCTGAGTCTCTAAATTATCATTCTCTCTATAGTAAATCGTAACGAGGACTTTCATCACGTGGCATAATTCCTTAAAGTCTACGTGGTGGAAAATGGAAAAGTATGCACTCCTCCGTTTCGAATTTGTCCGTACCTTTTTAATATTAACTCCTACGATTAGTTATATATATCAAAATGTAATCATGATCACTAGGACGTACGTTGATGATGATTATACACTATATGATATCCTTAATAAACCAACATAAACGGAATGTAATTTTATTTTATTTTGTTATAACTTATAAGGCCATGTAATTATTTCGGATAAAGGGCCAGAAAAGCTATTATGTAAAATATATCTTGATTTAGAAAAATAACAAATAACTCATTTGTTGTTCTCATAATCTCATCGCTTAAGCATGCAGGGTAGGTGAAATTAACGGTCGTATAGAAAAGCTCTCTATATAAAAATAATTTATAGGGTAATGTATAAAACGAAACAAATAACTAATTTTGACTGTTGTTCTCATAGCGTGATAATGCAGGGGTAGGTAGAACTCAATAGAGAAAACGATAAAAGAAGGTTGGAGCATATATATCATGTGTAATTATTACAGAATTGACCTATACAATTTAAACGAAATTAACAACGACTGAAACTTATAATATAAACATCAGGCAGCTCATTAGCACGGATATTTTCCGATTCTGATAAGATGGATTTGCATATGATATATATATCTAATTTTTTGATTTGGTGTTATATGGTATTTTGAATTAGTTAGCAGATCTTCTGAGAAATATTTTGAAAGATTGTTTGTATTTCTTATTTAACACGAAGAGCGAGTAACACATCAAAAAAACAAAAAGATTGTGATATGTGAGGATTGATTAGGTGATATATACAGATGTCTCTGACAATGTATATATCTTTCATATGTTATGTCGCATCAACCATTTTCACACTTGCCCTCTTGGTCATTAATTAGATTGCTAATTTCGTAAATCAATATATTACAATACGGATTCATTTGTTTAAATAATGTGCATAAAAAACAGCACATCATCTTGGATTGGAAAAGATAAAGCAAGCATAAAATAGATTAGTCATTAATTATATTGTGTTGAGTTGTAAACTCGAAAAAACAGTCAAGGAAAGTGGTGCTTAGTCCGTGGAGCAACTTTGAACACTACCAAGTACCAACCTTGTCTTCTTCTAAGAAAACCGCAGAAGTTGCGTTATTTTGTGAGGATGCCCTATAAAATGGGATATTTCACCAAATTCCCCAAACCTTTTGGATTTTCACCTAATATTAGTAAAAATGTGGTGGTTATACCTAATATTGGAACATTTAACATGCAATCTTAAAAAAATTAATGTAATCTTTAAATTACCCTAAAATTTTAGTAAACCCATTATAAAAAAAAAATTACTCATGCAATCTTTTTGGACCGCCCATAAGTGGAATCCAACTTGGTTCGTGGAATTTTCTACGTTCCTGCCAATTTCGTTTTTGTGGTAGAGGGTATTTTCGACCTTTTTTAAGTTCTGATAAATTAGTATTCGGCTGTGAAAAATAACTTAATTCTTTAGTTAAATATTGTTATTAGGGAGTGGGAACAAACCAAAGTACGTACTATAATGCAATCAGGTCAAGATGCATGCGCAATGCTGATCATACTGTTCTTAATTAAGAAGCACAAGCCTCAAACCAGTCACTTGCTTCACCCAATATGTCTCTAATCCATCCATATGGTTATAACTTAAAACAGACAAGGTAATGGCCAAAATTGTCAACAAAAATAAATAATCTTCGACATTGCAGAATATCCTAATAGTGTAAAAGAATACACTATTATAAAAAGAATATCCTAATTACGTTACGTTATCCAAAATCTTCAATTTGATACTATTTATATGTGAGCATCTAAAAAGAAAACACAAACAAAACTTCTCATATCAGAAATTAACACTTTCCTGAAACACAAGTGTTTTTGAAATGTAATGCATCAGAACGTTGATAGCGATGATGTCAATAAATTAAACTAGCTAGTCCTAACATATTCTCTACGCTACATCAAGGTTATAGTCTTTTTGGTGATAGAACTCAAGTTGCTAAATAGTATAAGCTAATAATTATTAACTAGTATCACTTGAAGTATATATTCTCGTGTGGTCTTAAGCAACTAAAAAGTACTGTTAAAGTCCAAAGTCAAACTCTAATCGAGCATTTGCATTTGGTTGTCAATATTCTCTGGCAAAACATGAGCTCTGGCCCAAACTTATTAGGGGCCATATTGCAAAAAAAGGCAAAAACAATTATAAATATTGACTTTATGGGCCTTAAGTAAATAAAAGCTCTATATTTTGAAGGTTTTCAAGATTTTAAAATCCAAAGTCTAAACCGGGTTACAGGTTTTATGAACCTGGTATTGATCAAACAAACAAATAAATGAAGACAACACCGTGTCTATAACCATTATACCCTCTAACAAGGAAACCACAGGTTAAATAAAAACTAAACTGGTAACTATGAGAATAAAAAACCTAACAAGAAGACCTATGATTCCCTCCAAAACACTGATGTTGATTAAGAGGAATGATGAATACTTCTGGCACATCAAATGTACAATACCCTAACCACAGACGAATTTGGTTTCATCTTCTGCTTCTTTTCTTTGGCTGTTTACTGTCTTTTCCAGATTCCCTACCTCGTTTTCCTTTAGCCTCTGCTGTTTCTTTAGGTTGTTTTCGTTTCGATGAACTCTTATTAGTATTATTAGTCTCTACTTGAGCCTTCTTTTTACCCGTACTGTTACTCCTCAATTCCCTTGGTTTCGCTTTACTGTTCTCTTTCTTAACGTTTCCATCGCTCTTCTTCTGATGATCGTTTTCTTTCTTATTGTTTCCATCGCTCTTCTTCTGATTTATACTTTTTGTTTCTTTTCCTTTCTGTGGAGAGTTCTTCTTTATTCTCTTCAAGAAATCCGCCACACTCTTCTTTTTATCCGATGGTATCGCTACTGTCTTCTTGTCTGTTTTAGGAGTCTCTTCCTTCTCATCATCATCATCATCATCATCACTCGATGACTCTGTTTTTTGTTTCTTATTATTATTCTTGACTCTTCCCATTTTAGTATCTTTAGCAACAACAGCGATCTCTTTGCTCGTTCTCCTCGAGCTTCTTGCACTAGCAGTAGTTGTCACAGTCTTCTCCTCTGAAACTTCCTGAGATTTCTTCTCATCTTTTTGTTTAAAGCTTGAAGTAGGAGACGTCTTTTTCGAAGAAGAAGTGTTCTTCTTACAAGCAACCAGAGGAAGAACAGAGGTTTTCTGTCTAGAGTTCGACGATCCAGACTCTGGGTTGATGACACCGTGACCCAATTTTCCGGTTACTTTCTTTATTTCGTTAGAGACGACGGATCTTAGCTCTTGTGCAGCCATGGATTCAGAGGAAGATGGAGGGAAGAAGACAATGGCGTTAGTGAAGAGAAGCTTGAGGTCTCTGTAAAAAGAGAGACTTGAAGAAACATAAGATCCTTTCTCCATCTTCTTCTCTATTGTCTTGATGTCCAAATGCTGCCTTATCAACCTCTTGTAATCCTTTGTCTCCTGCGAGATAACAGAGATGGAAAGTATTAGACCACAAAAACGCCTTACGTAATGGGTTTCTAAAAGCCCAACTAAAGCCCAAAAACTGTTGGCTTAAAGGCGGCTGAAAAGTCAATAAGTTGACCATATCTTGAAAGGCACGACAAAACCATGCTTCAACGGGAAGCTGCCAGGTGTCCAAGGTTGTGTGACCAAATGGTAAATGGGTGAAAGGAAACAATAACAAATTTCTGTTCGACGAAAATTTTCAGTGTTGGGATCCCATACAAGAAAATCATTAATCGGATGTGGAACTGACATTTAAAAGATCAAATACACACAAAAACATCGATACGATATATATAGAGATATTTTGCTATTATTTTATACTGTACCAATATATAATACTACTTCTTTTCAATATTACTAAATTTTTTAGAAAATTTTTTTTATTTCAAAATATTAGATTTTTTCAGTTTTTTATGTATTATTTATATTAATATATAAATTTATGACCATTTGAATTCTGCTGTATTTTTTTTTTATTAATTAAATTTTTATTAATAAGAAAATATTAATTATTTTTAATATTTATATATTTACCGTAAAAATTTAGTAATATGCGGAGAAAGTATATATATATATATATATATATAATCCGTATAAACGGAGTGGTAACCACCAAATTGGACAATGTGTGGATAATTTTCTAAGGGGAAGAAATAGAAGAAGTAGAAGAAGGAAAACAAATCTACCATTAATAAAATAAAAATATATGAGAGTTTAAAACTAAGTTGCATTGCCAATCATTCTTAAACAAAATAAGTTTTGCATTTATTCGGCGAGATACAGTTAATAAGTTCTGAAAGAAACTTATATTTAGGTTGGGGTACAAAAACAAATTAGGTTGACTATATATAGCCCTGAATATTATGGCCAACTATATAATATAGAGACTTCTTTTAGAGTAATATTATCTTCTAAATACTCTATTAAGTCTAATTAAGAAAACAATATTATGTTGATAGAATGTAATATATAACATTTAATGTGAAAAAATTTCAGATTAATTGTTCTGAAAATATAATAAAATAAAATAAATGTTTTATAGTTATTACTTATTACGCATGTTGCAAGTTCGATAACATACGTTGGAAAACGACGACAAAAAAACGTTGGAAAACAAGATAAAATGTGTAATTTTGTGTTAATTATACTAATATTTACTACCGAAAAAAATCGAGGAAAAATAAGAAAAATGCTTACCTGGCTCCTAAGACGGGAATCGAACACAGAACCACGAGGATGAGACCGGATCAGCTTAATGATATCTATCAACGGCTGTGATTTATAGCCGGCCGATTTGATATCACCGCCACCTCCGCCGCTTCTGTATTTCTGTACTTTCCTCTTTCCAGGACCAGTGGATGTTCCCGATTCATCCAACTCGCCGGAGATACTCATTTCCGATCTTTTGCTAACCGTTCTTTCTTCCTCCTCCGGCGCCGCCGCCTTATATACCGGATCGGGATCTGGATAAGCCAGGACATTTTTATCTCGGTCTAATCGGTCGTGATCGGCGACTTTATCAACGGAGGCTGTCGAATTCGACTCGTTCATCGACCTATTGTCATCCCGGTCAGACTCCGTCGTTTCTTGGTTAAGCTTCGCCGGTTTAGTTTCATCGTTCCCCAGATCTGGTTTATTGTCTCCATCTTTTCCGTCTTTCTCCTCCTCTAATTTCTTAACTTTTAACTGAAGCGACCTAATCAAAAACAACATCAAAAAAATTCAAAAATGAATATTAAAAAAAAAAAAAAAAAACTAAAAACTCAGATCCAGCGGCGGAGAAATAGAGACTTCTTCGTACAGTATCGAGTCGTCACATCGTTGAACCTCTCGCCGGAGCTCTGCAACACGAAGACTCCGTAACTGCTCGAGCCAAGGGATTTCATCGACTTCATCCTCCGCCGCCCCCGCCGCTTCGCTGCTTCCTTCTCCACCGTCGACGGAACCTTGGAACCTACGTTTGAGATCTTGATATTTAACCCTGCAATTGACGGCGGATGCGATGAGAGTACTCCGGGAACGAGACTGAACCTCCTTAGCGACGGAGTCCCAATCGGTAAAAGCATGACGTTTAACGGCGCATGTTAACACCAACTCCTCCCACGTTCCCCATACTTGACTTATCTGATTGAGATTACAGTCGTCTCCGTCTCCGTCTCCGATACGATTGTTATCAAATTCACTGCAACTGTTAATATTGTTAGTATCGTCCTCGTCGTTCATGCCGTTCGATATCACTGTTTCTTCTTCCTCCTTCATAATATGACGCTGGCTCGAAGTTTTTAGGGATTTAATTTTTTTTATTTTTTTATTTAATTTGGTTGTTTTTTTCTTATCACCTTTGATTCGTATTTTGAAGCCTTTTTATAAATATGAAAACTATATGATTAATTTTTAGGTCTTGTTAGCTATATTTCTCCACTTCATATGGAAATGATATAGACCTACGTACAAGATTTTTCACCTTTGCTTTACCCATTTTGTGTGTTTATATATATTACCGGGTCGGGTCAACCCAACCTCGCTTCGTGTGCAACAACCGTCTACGGAGGGGATGAAGTTGGAAATATTTACAGGAATGCCCTTCATGGGTTACTGGAAATGGAATGTTCGTTTTATATCGATGTTTAAGGTTGGGCATGGGATTTCTCCACTTCAAGGAGATATGGGCTTTAAATGTTGAGGTCTATATGGGCCTTTATTGGAGGGAGATTGGACCCAGATGGGTCGCCTAAAAATAATAGTAAAATATTACAAAAAGGTGTATGAATAAAAAATACACGAACGTTTGTGTGATACAGAGTTACAGACACGTCTTGATGGGTTTGATGACATGGTATAAAACTTTTTAAAGTTAAACCCATCATTATTTAAATCAAATACTTTTTACACGCAAAAGATAAATGAGAGGAGATTATTTTTCGTTAACTTTAGAAGAATAAGATACTCGTGAGTCGTGACCAACCCTAGCAAGGCAAAACGGGTTAAGCCAATCCTCAAGCTAATATGGAACTCATATTTGAACCATGAATCTCGTAGTTACTGTGTGCAAGGATGCCTTACGGCTTAAGCAAGTCAAATCCATCACTTACTTGAGTTGGAATTGTAATTTGTATGTTTGTTTTAGTAGGACTAGGACTAGGATTTGTTCCAACATATGTTTCTTGTCGTAGAAACCTCTTCTCTCTGTTTCTAAAAAGTCTCGGCAGCACAGCAACTCCTCTTATGTTTACTATGCAATAGCTCATCGAAGACCAATCAAAACAAATAAAAGGATGGCTTGAACCACTAGGTCGACTTGTCTATTAAAGTTGAGGAATAATAATACGGTGTCTCAATCTGAGAAAAGACCGTTTCTTCACTTGTTTGACATTATTGTTTTTGCGGAAGAACCAAAATGAAAACTCTGAAGAAAATAATTTAGACGAAAAATGGTTTGTTTCTTCTCTAAAAGTGCCAAAAGCTACCCAATCAAATGGAAAATGAAGGCTGGCTTGATGAAAGAGATCCAGTCAGGGATTAGCTTAGCGGTTCAAGCGCATGAAGTTATCGAGCCAGTCCATGTTTACACTCTTTGGCCGCTCAAGTGGCAGTCCAAGAGCCCGGTCCCATATCAGCTGAAACCAGAAAGAGAAAACAACAGCATAAAGATGAGTGTGAGTTTATTGCCATGGATCGTGTGATCTGTATTAAAAGAGAATTAGAGTATTGATAGCGCGAATGTATGTCCGTCTCTGTATGTACCTGTGAGCAGATGCCGAGACTCCTTGAGACGCCAAAAAGCACAGTGTAGTATCTATATTTGAAAGAAATGTCACTCTATTATAACCAAGATCCAGCAAAAGAAGGTCCAAGCCTAGTCACACTTAAATGAGACAAGCTATTCCTACCTTGCTTCGGTTAGACCATAATAGTTCAGCAGCACTCCGCTATGAGCATCAACGTTAGGCCACGGGTTCTTGACCTGTAACAGCGATTTCAAGATCCATAAAAACCAGAGAAAATCAGAAATCTGGTAGCACATGAATGATGAAGTGAATAGTACCTTTCCCAGCTCGGTTAGAATAGGAGGCACCACTTCATAAAGCTTTGAGACCTATTGAGTTGAATAATCTGTGAGCCAGTAAAAACTTAAAAGCATGACCAAAGATTAAGGGGAAAAAAACGTTACCAGCTGGAAAAGAGGATCATCAGGTAGATGCTTCAAGGCAAACTCTCTTTGGCATACATATCTTGGATCCGTTTTACGCAAAACACCATGGCCATATCCTGGAACAACCTGCAAGATGAATGTTTATTTAAGTTTCCTGGCCACAATCACAGGCAAACCCAAGAATCAAAACATAATCCCAAGCTTTGTTTACCTTGCCACTGTTTAACGTTTTCCAGACATAATCTTTTAGCTCTTCCTTTGATATAATTTCTCCACATTCCTCGACTACTGATTTGATCCACAGCAAAACTTCCTACAACAAGACCATGGAAAAAAACAGACTTAGATTCCAAAATTCTTAGTTGAACATCATAAGTTTAGCAGCTTATAAAAGTCATTCTTGGAACTCTGGTATATACACTTTTAGTTTTGAACAATAGAAGATTCATTCAGGAGATAAATAAGATGGGTACCTGATTAGCCAAACCATGGAGTGGCCCAGCTAAACCATTTAATGCAGCTGCAAATGAAAGATATGGATCTGAAAGTGCACTCCCAACCTTAATGAAGAAACATCATAAACCAAAAACAGAACCATCAGAAATGTCTATAAATTCACAACATTTGGAGTACAAACTAAAAGTGGAACACTATCATGCATCAAGACCAAAATAAAATAATACATACCAGGTGACCAGCGTGAGCACTAACATTTCCACCTTCATGATCACTAGAACAACAACAGTACAAAAAAACCCTTGATCATGCTCTAAATAGAGATGGTAAAAGAAAAGAAAATCATAATACACCTTAAAACTTCAGCTTATTGATTATGTTTTGAGACATGTTGAAACAAAGAGAACCAGCAAAAACCTGTGGATAGTGACATAAAGCCTCATGAGCTCTTTCATCTGAGGACTATCATATCCCAGCATGTGTGAAAAATTTGCACCATAATCCAAAGAATCATCTAATGGAATGATGCTACCATCCTTGTACATCCTGAAATGTTAATTCAAGAACAGTAATAAGTAATAAGTCACGAAGAAGGCTTTGGAAAAGGGCATAAAAGTTTACCTCCGATAAACGTATGAAGCTACAACAGGGACACGAGCAATCAAGTTTAGGGCATCCTCATAGGTTGGCTCCCAGTATCTGCAAATAAAAACTCAGTTTCTATGATGCCTGCCACTATAAGGCAATCAAAAACAAACTAGAACTATTGAAAGTTTATACTTTGACTTATGAACATCACCCTGATCATATGCTTTCTGAAACTCACTTTGAACCTGAATTTCAATTCAACAAAATAAGATGCTCCTGAATATTAATAACGTTTAAGAGATACATAGACCAAACTAATAAAGAACAGAGCCATCCACCTGAAGGGCCATTACACCGCTAGCAAATTGAGTCATTGGATGAGCTGTCGAAGGCAGAGCATCTATAGCTTTGTAAACATAATCTGCAATGTAAAATTAAATATAAACTAGAGATATGTTTGCAACAACCATAACATTCAGTTTATAATTACCATCAGCTTGTATATTGCTAAGTATTGATGAGTGATTAAACTGAGATCACAAACGAACAGAGCCTAGAGGTGAACTACAAACCTGGCACAGCTGCACGATGAGCCAATTCTTTTGACAAAGCATTAACTTGCTCTTTGCTTGGCACCTATATCGAATAGAAGGAAAACTATACTTTAGGATCATTCATATATAAAGAGAAACTTAATCGTACCGTAACTAGTTTTACCTTTCCAGTTAACAGAAGCCACAGAAGACCCTCGGGCAAGGGCTCTTCTCCAGATTGAGCTGAAGGTAATACTTTCTGGCATTCAGGAATCGACATGCCCCTAAAGCGTATTCCCTGTAATAAAAGTATTAGTTAAGATACAAAGGTATATACAATAACGCTTAAAATGAAGAGCATTAAGTTAAGATACAAAAGTATATACATACCTCATCTGCATCAAGCAATGAGGTTTCCCAGAGTAATCCAGTCATCCCTCTCATTCCACCAAGTACCTTCACAAATACCACATAGAAAGAAAGTACAATAGTTTATAAGAGAAAGCCTTCACTATCAAACAGAGCATATAAAAACTCATTAGAATCCATATCATATCAACAGTGATGTTCCCCACTGGAACCTTTCCATGTTCCGATTTCAGTTTCTTCAAACGATCCTGAAATAGGAAGTTGTGTATGAGAAAAGACAACAGCTAGAACAGAGAGAAGAGCGTCACTGCATGTAATCTGCCCTAAACTTAGAAACAATGTCAGTCACTAGAACCAAAAAGATTCAATGAAAGACATAGAAGCTAACCTGTTGTTCCGGAATAATCTCTTGCATCTGCGACTTCAAGTCCTGCATTGCCATCATTTAAACAACATCAAGACCAAATCAAGAAGACAAAATTCCAAATTTTTGGTCCTCAAACTGAACAAACATCACACTAGAAAATAAAAACCTAAAAACTAACCAATGCAGAAGAGCTCTGCATCTGGAGCCATCTGACCGAGTTGCTAAGTGAAGACTGTTGCACCTGCTTATATATTAGATCTGATCATCAATCGATTCACATATAACAAAACACAAGAAAAGGGTCAAGCTAAATGTACTCACGGCTCGAGACCGAAGCCTTGAAATGGCTGGTACGCCGCGATAAAACACCATTCTTTAAAACTCACACCTGACACCAGTTTTTCACAAACAACATTGATCGGTTAGGTATCCAAACAATCGAGATTGGCTAAACTAGAGAGGAGATATAAGGGAACGAGAAGGCGTGGAGTGACTATTACCGGAGATTCGAACGTTTCAGCGTTCAGTGAAATATCGAGAGATGTTGAGATATATCTGCAACGTGATGAACAAGCGTCTCTGTGTTCATCGGAGAGACTACAAATTACAAGTAGTGTA
Source organism: Crucihimalaya himalaica (assembly GCA_004349715.1). Classification (NCBI taxonomy): domain Eukaryota; kingdom Viridiplantae; phylum Streptophyta; class Magnoliopsida; order Brassicales; family Brassicaceae; genus Crucihimalaya; species Crucihimalaya himalaica. The sequence continues at coordinate 3,062,741 of SMJT01000008.1, read as the reverse complement.
AACCAAAACACGGACTAATAAACCAATTAATTACAACGTCGAAAACCAAACCGATCGGGTTATATACGGTTCAGTCCGTGACACGCAAGATTCGAAGCAGCCGTAACAATTCTTTTTTTTTAATAAAGCCTAAAAAAAGGTCATGAAAAAACAAAACAAAAAAAAAGCTTTCCCTGTTGCTAGATTAAAAAACGTAGCTGTTTGTTAAAGTCCAAATGTTTGGTTTAATTAATATAATTTTATTTTGTTGGACAATCTAAAAATTTATCAAGGGAATATATTAAGTAATATTTCGCGAAGAAAATAAATTTCGTTATTATCATATCTTGGTCCAATTGGCGGTTCGATTATATATATTCCTCATTCTCCATTAGTAATTTTTATATCCTTTAAAAATACTGTAAATTGATGTAACACAACTATTAATAATAATGAATGCAGCTATAGTTGTTACTAAAACATTACATAATTGATCATTATGTCATCCAAAAATAAACAAATATTTCAATGATTGAGATTGGAAAAACATGGCATTCAATATTATTTTAGCAACGCTACGTATATTCCATTACAACTCATTACAGTCGTGTTACCATATCAATCAACTAACGTATTAAATAAGAGAAAAGATAAACATTTTCCCTCGAAATTCTCATTTCTATGCTAAAGGATAGAAAGGTTTAAAGATGCTTTTCATTTCTTAACATTGTATAACTACATCGTTTTGGTACTCGAAGTTTGTGTGAAATCTTTAACTAATTTTAACTATAACAAAGTTTTACTCATTTTATATATTAGAATCTAAACTCTTGTAGAGTCCTGTAATTAAGAATCTTTTATCCTTATTTCATTTATTCAGTCTAACAGAATTCATCTATAAATTATGACTTATGAACAAACAAACAAACAAAAATTCAATGACAATATCATTCTCGCGTTTTTATATATAAACTTGCGCAACGCTAAAGTCGATCACAAATACATCATAGAATTATGAATACACGCACGCGTGATCAGTACAACGTGTTACACCAATTTTAAGTAGAGTTTTCACATGATCGGAGATCAAAACTCAAACTTACTTTCTCTTGGCAAAATCAGTCTACCAGGTTAAACTCATCACTACACTCTTTTTTTGGCAAATGAAGTCAGTCTATCAAATTAAATCAAAGGGCACCAGAAGAAAATCCAAACATATGTACATATATATAAGTTATGTATATGTTCCTACCTATATATGAGGAATTGATGATCGTCGTCTCAACCATGGTATATGCTGAACCATGTCTTGTTATGTCCCATATGGAAGAAATGATCAAATCATCAAAACCAATATTGGACTCACAATTAGTAGAAGCCCTACATAGTATGGTAAGGTGTGACCGAGTTATATTTATTGTTGTTGGAGATCAAACCATCGACTTGAGAATATGTTGTCGTCTTCATCAAGATCGATCAGACCATCTAAATCAAAGTAAGTGTTGGTGTTCGAACTTGATCCCCATTCTTTCTTCGCCACGTGGCTCCCTATCATTCTGTTGACCAGCTCCGCCGTATGTTCTTGGCCCGATTCTTGAGGCAGGGGCGGTGGCGCCGGAAAATTTGTTTTGGTTATCGTTTTCTTAGAACCGGTTTTGGTGATCTCCGGTTTGCCGGTCAGACTTTGGACGAGCGTACGGAAGTTCTTGACGTCCGTGTTGATGATCTCAGGCGCAAATATATGGATGATACGGATCTTAGGCTTGATCTTGGTTATTATTTGGGAGTTCTTGTTCATGGGAACCAAAGTTTTTGAATAATCTCCGTAAAAGCTTTGATGTGGAAGATGATCTAGATCATATTCAGTCTTCATTGAATTTCTCACCATTTAAATGAAAATGGAAAGAAGATTTGTTTTTTTTGTTGGATTGAGGTTTCTTATTATGCTTATGTTGTGAAATATCTGTCTCTATATATACACAAAAACAAAATGTGAATATGATAATAAAGTATGTAATTAAATACAATATTATTGTTGGTTGGTCAAAAAACATTTATAAAAGAAGCAATTGTTAGGGACAAACTGAATATGAAAATAGTAAGAAATATAAGACGAAAATAGCTATGGACTTGCCTTCCATTACACACATAACAACAACTTGATTTGAATAAGCTGTAATATTCCAAGAGAATGATCTGTTTCTTTTACGCTATCGGAATTAAATGGTTTTCAAATTTCCAACTGATATATTAAAATTCAATTAGCTATATAAATAAGTAAAGACATACAAACGAGTAGATGGCGTGAGCGATCTTTTATTTTATGACTATATGGGGTTGACTTTAACTCGTCGACTTAACTTTTGGATGCGAATTTGAATTTTGTTTTTTTTTTTTTTTTTACGAAATGGTTAAATATTGTCGGCATATTTTATCTTACATGGCTTCTGGAAACATGGTTTTCTTCTATTTATACGTATATATATACAAAACATTCTTTTTGTAGAGATGTTAAATAAATACTTTTTCTGTTTCACTATAATTGATTTTTTTAGATTTTTACACAATTTAAAAACAAATTTATAATATCAAATATAATCTCCTTGAAAAATAAATAAATTAGTTAATAGAAATACTTTCATATAATTGTTTTCATTTAGTATATGTAAAATAGGTAAACAATTAAAACTTTTACATTAAAAACATAAATTTTTTATCTTTAGAAAACAAAAATAAAACTGAAAGAATATATTATAGTGGAACGAAGGGAATAATAAAAATACATTCTTCTAGGTAATTTTAAAGGTGAATATTGTTTATTATCTACGGTAGACATCGTGTATTTACTATATGTAACTTACTTTGGTTGATATTAAAATTTACATTTGTCTCATAAAGAGAATAGAGAAAACCATCAAAACAAAACAAATTCTATGTGACCTACTAATAACTTAACAGACACGACAGGTACACGTCGCACGTGATATGTGATTCAACAGCGCACGTGGAAGGCTTTTTCTTGGATTAGATTAATTATCCATAAACAGTGGCCACTAATCATATGGAGAGGTCAGACAATTTGATTATCCAAACTAGTAAAAGAATTATTATACCTACATCAGTCGAGTTTTTTTTGTTCACTACTTGAATGTTGCATCAACCGTTTCAAAGGTCAAATGTTTCTATTCAAATTCTAAAATAGATAATAGTTTGACATTATCTTTGTTTCGATTATATAAAAGTTTTAGTTGACATTTGTAGATGAGATTGCTATAAAATGTTTTGTAAGAACATAAGACGTAATGTTTAAGTCAACAATTAAAGACATGTTGATACGCGGGATTATTGACTTAATATCCTTAGAGAAACAAATATCTCTTATATTAAATACCATGTATTAAATCACATACACGTTGATCCAAACTTTTTTTGATGCATTATGTTTCTACTTAAGGAAGTGTTATTGGTTTGTATATTTAGAGAAAGTTATACAGATTTAGATATTGTTAAGATTTTAGTGTTATTTAATTAAGATTTTCTAAAATTTTATTAAAGTTTGTTGTTATTAGTTTATATATCTGTAAAATATACTCTAAAATTTTTATAAATCTAGAGTTATTGAATTCATAGATTTATAAAGTCAATAAAAGTCTTATGTTATTCAATTTTTATGAAAAATCTCATTTTGTCATTAAATTAAAATATTATGTTACTGGTTTATGGATTCTACACATTTTCCTTCACAAAATCTAATCATTCAAAGTATTGTATTTTGACGAAGCATTCTCAAAATCGTTTTATATGATTATAGAAAAGCTAATAAAAAGTATACAAAACTCTCTAAGAATCATTTGAAATCTTTCATTTATCTATTTTTTATATATTTTTTAAGTCATCAAAACTCTTTTAAAGTTCACATCCAGTAACACTCCCTTAATTTGTTTTTCTCATAATATAAGCATTTTGTAATTATTGTATGTTTTTCGTGATATTTTTAGTGTAATTATTGTGGTACATAATTACTTAGATGAAGATTAAACAAAATATTATTTGATCGTAAATCTAAGGGGGGTTTATTCGTTTAAGAATTTGAATGGATTTCAAAATCCTCATCAGATTTAGAAATTCATGTAGATTTTCATTGATTTTAAAATCAAACAAAAAAGATTTCAAAATAACATGGATTAGAAAGTGGATTTGAAAGTGGAATATCATGGATTTGTCAAAATCAAACATTTTAAAATATAATATATATATATATATATATATAAAGTTATAATTTTTTTTTCACATATCTTACATTTCAATCGAATCTCTCCACATATTCGATGTTATAACTTGCTCCACTGATTGACATATTCTCTCTGTTGGTCTTGGATTGTAAAAACTTCATGATCACTATTGCAATTAAGCTCTTCAATAACTTTTCCTGCATTTTCGTTTTCTTCGGGATAAAAGAAGTCTTTATTAATATGTCTACCGATAAATGTTATGGTTGAATTAAGTGTAACGTTATGTAATAATAATTATTTATTTGTTAGGTTGGATTAATTATTATTTGTTAGGTTGGATTAATTATATTTATTTTCAAGTAGTGTTAATTTTTTTATTATTATTTATTGGGTTTAAACGTATTACGAATAAAAAAAAAAAATTAAACAAATTTTTTTCTTTTTCTTTTCAAGTTATATATGTCGGCAATCATTGTAAGTAATTTTTGAAGGATATCGATTCATTGTATCAATAGTTATCACCAAAAAGACAACGTGAGCTCGTGAGTCATGACTACTCAATTACTCAAGTTATGCATCGTGCTTAATTTTAAAGTCTATTCACTATTTTTATGTGTCGTATGCTTGTGTGTCAAGGTTGTATATAATACTATGTCAAACCTAGTTTTTATGTGTCATATGCTGTTTTATCAGGTTTATTTTCAAATCCACCCAAAAAAATATGGTGGGAGTAAAGATTTCAAATCCTTTTTTTATAAGTAAAATAGATTTTCAAATCCTATGTTAAATCAAATCCATATCAAAATCTTTAATATTGAATAAAGGGTGATTTTAACTAGTATTTATAAATGATTGAACCAATAAGACATGATTTAGAAATCTTTTTTAAAATCATTGATTGAATAACACATGATTTTACTTGGATTTCTAAATCCATTAAAATACTTAAACGAATAAACCCTCCTAAATTAAAGAAAAACAGAACTAAAGGTCTTTGGGGTGTAGCATACCAAAAACTTTGCATTAAGTCTACAATCATACGATTTTCGAAACTCAATAAACAATATCATTTCACATTTTGTCATGAAATTACATTTCGAAATGATAAGAGTTAAACATAGAGTTTTGAATGGAAGCTGTTCTTGGAGGAAGACCGTCCTTTGCTTGGAGAAGTGTTTTGCATGGCAGGAAGCTTTTAGTGGAGGGCCTAAAAAAGAAGATAGGAAATGGAAAGTCTGTCAAGGTTTGGCAAGATCATTGGATCTGGGATAATGAACTGAGGGCTCCCTATAGCAAACAAATTAACTTCAATCTCAGCTTGAGGGTTAGCGATCTGATGAACTTATCAGCTAAGTGCTGGGATAGAAGAGTGTTAGAAGATTGTTTCTATCCTCAAGACATTGAGAGGATATTGAAAATCAAACCAGCTATGGACAATGAAGACTTTTGGATCTGGGATCACAATAAGTCAGGAGATTACTCAGTCAAGTCGGGGTATTGTCTAAAGAAAAAGGTATTCATTGAAGAAGCTACCTCTTTGCCTTCTCTGAATGGATTAAAGTCCCAGGTTTGGAGTTTACAAACAGTTCCCAAGATCAAAACCTTTTTGTGGAAGGCTTTAAGTGGAGCATTACCAGTGGCTGAAAGGTTGGTTACAAGAGGAATGTTAATTGACAGGAGATGCCAATTATGTGGATTAGAAGGTGAAGACATAAATCATGTCCTTTTCACTTGTTCTGTTGCGAGACAGGTATGGGCCCTTTCCTTGTTTCCTTGTCCAGAAGGTGGGTTCTCTCAAACTTCAGTTTATTCCAATATTTGCTTTGTCTTGACAACTGGTCAGAGTCTAAAGGTCCAAAGAGAAGTGAGAATTAGTTTTCCTTGGATCTTGTGGGCGTTATGGAAGAATAGAAATTATTTTTTCATTGAAGGTAAGGTTTTTGATGCCTTAAAGACCATTGAAAAGATTAGAAAAAATGTTGTTGAATGGCTTTTGGCTCAGCAAGTGGAAATAAAAGGAAAATTGTTGGCCTTGAGACATAATGGGATTGAGAGAAAGGTTTGGCAATCTCCTCCTGTTATGTGGGTCAAATGTAATATTGGTACAGCCTGGTCAAAGGAAAAAAGTCTTGCATGGGCTTCCTGGGTAGTGAGAAATGATACTAGGAAGACCTTATTGTATAGCAGAAGAGCTTTTGGTCAAATCAATTCCTGGGCTGAAGCTTATTTGACTAGTTTTTTGTGGGCGGCGGAGAGTATGCATAGCCATAAAATGACAAATGTTATTTTGTCTTTGGAAGATGCTACTTTGGTGAAGGCAGTGAATAGACCGAGTGCTTGGCCTTCTTACAAGTCTCAATTATCAGATATGAGTAATGCTTTAGCTCCCTTTGCCTCGTGGAGAGTGGAGTTGGAAGTCAGAGCCACTAATAGAGGTCCGTATCTCATCGCACAAAGTGTCACTAAGACGAATTGATGTCATTCTTATGTTCAAATGGGACACCCGTTTTGGCTTAATAACATCTTTGTTAATGAGATGAGGATTTTCCCTAGTTAATTTGGTCTCTTTTTGGTTTGAGTTATCAACCTGTAACTTCAATTTTTGTAAGTTTGACTTTTTTCTTTACAGGATAGAAATGGTAGAAGGGCTTTGTGCCTTGTACATTGTAATCTCTTGGTTTATCAATGAAAAAAAAAAACATAAGAGTTTTGAAAACCAACCGCGTGGTTTACACTCTTACCGCAGCTACATCCGACGACCCGGAAACTGATCATATGATGTTTTGTTTAGTCATTGCATAATTCATACAAAAATGTTTTAAAATGGTACTAAGGATATCACCAAAATCAATGTCACCAATCGGTAATATGAAGTTAATTATAACCTCTGTCGGCAAAATAATATTCTAGTAATTTGTAACAATCATTACAGTAACGTTTATTTCATAAATTATTGCAAACGATATACATGAAGCAAAGAGACGAGATTTGACTAAAACCATCTAACATTAACAACAAGTCTGGTTTTTTTGACAAAATTCAAGAATCGATTAAAAAGCCGATCTCTGTAAAATAATCAGAGAGCTGAGAATCAAAAAAGAACTCTACAAGAACAGAACACAGTACTCGTTTTATTTGATTGATTTTTAAAAGCTTTGCAAAAAGTTCTTACAATGGCGTCGTGGCGTTGCTTCTCTCAGCTTCGATCTCTTCTCTTCTGATACCAATCCCAAGACCTGAAACAGTCTGAGCCAAATTCCTCTCCATCTCTCCCACTCCCAATCTCATCTGCTCATGACGACGAGCGAGTCTTCTCAACGCGTTTCTAATTCCAAGCCAATCGTCTTCAACATCATCACCATCAGCAGACAATCTGATCCTCATCTCAGCCTCTGAACCACCGATTTCAACCTTGGCCGTCGTAGGAAGCTCAAATCGGCAGAGCGGACATGAGTTATGATCCGAGAGCCAAGGAACGATGCAATCAGAGTGATATATATGGCTACACGGCAATCTCCGAGCAGATTCTCCGACGACGAAATCCTCTTTACAAACGGCGCAGAGTAAAACGGAATCTGGATCGGGATCTGAATCATCGGTGGAACAAAGCACAGAAGACGAGATCTGAATAGTAGGAATCGAATCGATATCTGAAGATTTCAATAACGAAGAAGAAGAAGAGGAAGAAGAGGATCCGGAGGAGTTATCGGAAGCGAGATGGCGAAGAAGACGGTGAAGGTAAGGACTATCGAGGAGGAAATTATCATCGGAATTAACGGTTGGATCAACGAAACACCAATCTTCTTCTTCGTCCTCGTTTTCTCCATCTTCTTCTTCGAAATCACCGATGGTAACGTCAAAGAGATTAGAAGAAGATTCGTGATCCATACGTTCGAGGAAATCGAGACGGCATTGGGGACATAAGAGAGGAGATGAATCGGAATCAGAGGAGGAAGAGATGAGGGATAGACTCATGTCGCATTCGTGACACCAGTAAGTTCGTCGTTCAGGCTCGCCGTGGACGGTGGTTGATGTGGTGGAAGACGACATTGACAAGTGGTGGTGGTTGTGACTTGTGAGAGAGAAAGATAAAAATGAGAAAAAAAAAAAAAAAGAGAAACGATGTTAGTGGTTGTGGTTGTGGTTGAGAGAGTACTATAGTGATAATGGGTTTATGATTGGTTTCGAGGCCTTCATTTTTGGACCTTTTTATTATTATTATTTTTATATGGTTTTGAAGGGCCTACGCCTACCAATACCATTTTACTTGGCTTTATGCGGAAGGTTTGGTAGTGGGTCGATGTAGCTCTATTCTTTCAAGTTTCTTTATGTGTTTTGGTAGTCTTAACCTTGTGCGGAATAACTGTGTGAAAAGTTCGATGCGATTTAAACAGTGATAAAAACATATAGATATATATATACACAAAATTTTGTTATTATTGAAGATATATGGTTATAGTTTATGACAAATACTTACTAGTAAGATGTAAGAGATGGTTAAAATACTTGCAGGTAGAAAATTTCAATAAAATAGATGGTGACGCCCTCACATATTGAGAAAGTCGCTTTGGCCGAGTGGTTAAGGCGTGTGCCTGCTAAGTACATGGGGTTTCCCCGCGAGAGTTCGAATCTCTCAGGCGACGATAATTTTTTTATTTTATTTTTGAAACTTAAATTCGTGTAGTTTGGGTCTCTTCGGTGGCGTTTAAAATGCTGCTGCTGCAACGTGCCTTCTCGTGTAAGCAATAAATTAAGGAAAAAGAGAAAGAGACAGATACAACTTAAAACCTTAACGTTTTTTAATTGTTTCCTTACCCGATGAAAGTATGGGCGAGGTACGTTTAATAGATTCCAGTTGCCAGCGAAAAGATCTATCAACTTTTTAAAATAGAATCTCTGACAAATAGCTATCAAGCTTCTATCCATTAAACTCATCCCTTACAAGCAAAATTCCAAAATTCAGCCATAAAGACATAACTAAATCTGGCAATAAACTGCATGATTTTCCCACTCTATCCTTTCTCCTTCTCTGTCTGATCACTTCATTTCTGTATATTTTCTACTTCCAATTTCCAAGATATTATAATATAATCTTTTTACTAGTTTTCAACCAAAAAGAAAAGGTCCTATAATGGAGAGAGTGTTCAATATGAAACCAGTTTCTAGTTGTCTTCTTTACGCCATTTTTTTCCCTCCTTTGGGGGAAAATTTGTTGCTTTTTAGGATTCTTATAAATCGATTTCTTATCACAAGGGTTTTTATTTGAAGTTGATTCTGGGTTTCAGGGTACGAGAAAACTCCTTCCTTTAATTTTTTTTCTGTTCATGGGTTTGAAATTTTCCCCTTCCTCTGTTTTCTAGGTGTGAAAGTTCCTCTTTTTAATCTGATTTAGGGTTTGATAGCTCAATTCCCATCTCTTTTTGTTTCTGATGTGAATTCGATAGTATTGAGGAGTTTGATAGTTTTACTGCTAAGGCTTTCCAGGTCAAGATTGATTCAAAAATCCTCACTTTATAATTTCTGGGAAATTTCGAAGCGGTTGAGAAAATGACCGGAGTGAGTGAGGAGGATCCATTTACAAAACCCATTGGAAGATGGTCTGTGTTCTTCTATGGAGTTGGACATATGCTTAATGACATTACTGCTTCATGTTGGTTCACTTACCTCCTCCTATTCTTGACACAAATTGGTCTCTCCCCAAGGTGAATTACGTGTGATTTTGACCCTGAATTTTGTAGTAATTCAATCATAATCGAGTTTTTTTCTCCCTTCTGTAGAGATGCAGCCATTGTTATGCTCTCTGGCCAAGTTGCTGATGGATTTGCTACTATCTTCACTGGTGAATTGGTACCGTACTTCTCTGTTTCTGATGCAGCCTTTAGCTTGTTGTTTCTAATTTGGGGGTAAACTAAGTAGAATTAGAACAATTTGGTCTTCTGTTATGGCAGATAGATAGGTTTGGGCATTTCAAGATTTGGCATGCTGCAGGATCGATACTGGTTGCAATCTCTTTTTCCTCGGTTTTCGGAGGTTGTCTGCCTTGTTCGATCCTCCATAACGACTCTTTAACGCTCGAAACCCTCTCCTATAGCATGTTTGCTGCTATCTTTAACATAGGATGGGCTGCTACTCAAGTTTCCCATATGTAATCTCATCTCTTTTATTTCACCTTTAGCAATATCCCTTTTTTTTTCTGCTTGTGTATATGTGTGTGACTGTGTGGCTGCTTAATTACTCGTCAGGGCTATGGTTAATTGCATTTCATTGAACTCAACAAGCAGAGTAGCTTTAACAAGCTGTCGTAACGCGTTTACTATGGTCAAGCTCTTTCCTTGATCTTGGTTTGGTACCAAATATGCTTCTATATGTGATTAACAATGATTTGCTTTTCAGGTTGCTAATCTTGGCTTATATGCAATTGCTTTAGTAGTATTCGGTGTTTTTAAGGCTGGGTCGAAAGAAATTACTGAAACCCAGGTTTCATACTTTGTGTTGACTTCTCCATTAGGTTTATATTGGAGTAAGTGTGTTTCAATATTGATTGCATGCTTTCTCTTTAACTCTGCAGTATCGCTGGATTGCATATTCATCTATCACAGTTGGATGCTGCTTTGTGATCATATTTCTTGTGGGGACAAAAGAGCCAAGGTATGTATATACTCAATTCTCCTAATTTTTATTTCAACTAGAAATTTGTATAGTTATATCAATGGCATATCCATTTTGATGATTAAAGGCTTAGGTTAGATTTGAGAGAAACTAGCCGAGCGAGAATACCGTGGGTCTATTGGTTCCGGAAACTTCTTTACTATCAAGTCGCTATGGTTTACCTCCTCACTCGATTAGTATTGAATGTTTCTCAGGTCTGTTTCTGCTTTCTTTCTTGTTTCTGTTTATGCTCATATTGAGGTGAATTCTCACACCAGGTGTTGCATTCTATCCTTCTCAGGCTTATCTTGCATTCTTTGTTATTGATGATTTGCAAATGGATCAATCCGCTAAAGCTTTGGTAATATATTTAATAAGATCTGTTTTTTCCTTTTACATTATGATTATTTTAGTTTTATGTAAGTACTCTGATCGAATGTTATATTATTCAGGTTCCTGCAATTATCTATATCTGCAGCTTTGTTGTATCGGTTCTGCTTCAGGTTTAGAATTCTCATACATATGTCAAAGCTTCTCTTTTCCTTTGTTTCGGTTACGGAATTTAACTATTCTTTGTGCCTAATTATGTTAGGAGATTCCATGGAATGGGAGACGCTTAAAGGCGTATTATACAGCTGGTGGTATTATTTGGATATTCTGCGGTGCAGCAATTCTTCTATTGCCTAGAAACATAAGTTCTTTCATGTATGCGATATCCGTCTTTATTGGCATCGCGAATGCATTAATGATGGTATAACATTCTCTGCCGCTCACTTTGATATCACTGTCGGTAATAAACCATGCTTGTATATGTCTAGTTTAAATTCATCGACTATACAACTCCACAGGTTACAGCAATCAGTATGCAGAGTGTGTTGGTTGGTGCGGAAGTTGGTGGATGCGCATTTGTCTGTGGTTCGTTAAGCTTCTTAGACAAGATGTCTTGTGGGCTTGCTCTATATGTTCTTCAGTCACACCAAAGTAAGTTTCACGTAATCAAAGTCAAATAACCACTTAATCTGAATACTGGGACATGGCCTTATAAAGTTTAGAGTTTTGGTTTTAGCAGCCGAACTAATCATTTCTCACCGTGTTACTGGTTATGCTAAAACTGTTTTTGGTTTACAGGAACGTCACCTAGAATCCAAGTAAACAACAACCAACAAAGTGCTTACCTTTCGGTTACAAGATACGGTTTGGGTCTTGTTCCAGCATTGTGCTCGTTTGTTGGTGTCGCTGTAACGTTCTTTATGGAGCTTGAAGCTGTTGGATCACTATTGAAGCCCCTGCGTGAACCGTTACTAGAATGACAAAATTGTCTACTGAGGTTAAAACACTAAATGCTCGATTGTTTCTTTTGAACATGTTTGATTTCAGGTCCACTAATGTCTTACTATATACGGAATTTGCCAGATCTTTAGACGACGGTTTTGTACATAAGTATAGATCAGTGTGACACCAGTTAATTGCATCTGAAAAAAAAAATGAATCTAAATGTGGGATCTCGGGTTTGATTGTTTGGGTTTTACCGTTTGTAATATTCACAAAGATGTTTTATATTTTTTGAAAATGTAACACATGCTGAAGAATCTTTGATTGGTGAAAACTAGGAAATTCATAAGGACATAGATCACATTGTGAACACAATAACATGTACACGAATTACTGAAAATCACTTACTAAAACCGGAGCTTCCATTGATGAGATGTCTCTTCAGACCCGGAAGATGATCATTGACAAAGTAAAGCTCCGAGTTAATGCCTTATACGTCGAACTCGAACATTTTACTATCATCAACTGACATCTCCTTTATCAATCTCCTTGTATTAGTGTCATCGAACCTGATATTTAGAAGTCAGTATATGTGACCAACGAGGTGTCATCAAACGAGTAACCAAATAGCTGATTTGTTTGTGAGGAGAGAAAAAGAGGCTGACACTACCAAGATTGATGGTAGCCATTGTTAGTACTAATTAAACAAACAAAATGAAGCTTTTTGGTCTGAGATATATATACTGAAGAAAGAGTCAGTAATATAGAGAAAACAAATATGTTTTACTAATCAAAGCAAAAGCCAAACCAAGTCAATGTAATGTCTGGACTCTGGACCAGGCTCACTAATAAGTAGGCGGTCTGAACACATTGAAGCGGTCTGAAGCTAGTTGTACGTCAGAACACAAGTCCATAGTAAAAATCAAACCGCTTCAATGCATTTACCTTTTGACTAAAGCCAGAGGAGGTTTTAATTTAGGCCCATCAAATCCGTTTCTTTTTTTTTTGTGGGCTTCTTATTATGTAAGCCAATCGGGTGGGTTCGGGTCGGGTCGGGTCGGATATAGATTAATATAATTTTTAAAACTTATCTGAGAAAACTAAACTTTTTTTCTTCCTTTTACTCTATTTTTCACCAGTGACTGTGCAAGTCTTCTTCTTCTGCTAGAAACCCTAATTTTTTGGGACTGTGCAAATTAGTCACACTCTCAGATTCGGCCCTGGAGCCATCGTCATCGATGAATCCGATAAGGTCGTCTTCTCGAAGAGCAAGATAAACATTTATCGTCTGCTATTTTGACTATCCAGGTAATGAGAAACACAATCTAAACATCTATGTCTTGAATGTGGTCATCTCGAAACTGGAAACTAAATTTTTGATTTTTGATTTTTGATTTTTTTTTTGCAGGAAAGATCGCAAAGAATAATGGGGATTGAGATCAGATATGAACTTGGCACTTGTTTTTGGCACAAATGTAGTTCGTAAAGCTTATCGCTTTCTCTTGAGCTCCAGAAAATTCTGCAATGGGAACTTTGGTGGTGATGAAATCGGAAATGGTTTCCCTGATTTAGATTTGGATTGTGGATTTGACGAGGAAGCCAGTATCAGTGAGCTCCAAAGTATCGATCGAGAAGAGATCTCTGTTCAGAGTAGGTTTTTGGAGAGTGCCAAGCTTGGTGCGTCTCGGGTTCTCGAGACATTAAAGCAAGATGACTCTGGATTCGACACCAAATCAGCTTTAGATGAGCTGAATGTTAGAGTCTCAGGGCTTCTAGTGAGGGAGGTTCTTGTAGGGATCTTAAGGAACTTGAGTTATGATAATAAGACCAGATGTGCGAAGCTAGCTTATAGATTCTTCGTGTGGTCTGGAAAACAAGAGTGTTTCAGGCACACAGTGAATTCTTATCATTTGCTTATGAAGATATTTGCAGAGTGTGGAGAGTATAAGGCAATGTGGAGATTAGTTGATGAGATGGTTCAAGACGGGTTCCCGACAACAGCGAGGACGTTTAATCTGTTGATTTGTAGTTGCGGTGAAGCAGGTTTGGCAAAACAAGCTGTTGTGCAGTTCATAAAGTCCAAGACTTTCAACTACCGACCTTACAAACACTCTTATAACGCGATTTTGAATTCTTTGCTAGGTGTAAAACAGTATAAATTGATTGAGTGGGTTTACGAGCAGATGTTAGAAGACGGGTTTTTGCCAGATATCTTAACTTATAACATTCTCTTGTGGACAAACTATAGGTTAGGGAACATGGATCGATTCGACAGGCTGTTTGATGAGATGTCTCGAGATGAATTGTCTCCGGATTTCTACACATACAACATTTTGCTGCACATTTTGGGGAAAGGAAACAAACCGCTTGCTGCTCTTACTACATTGAACCATATGAAGGAAGTAGGGATCAACCCGAGCGTCCTCCATTTCACAACTTTGATAGACGGTCTGAGCCATGCAGGGAATCTAGAAGCTTGCAAGTACTTTCTAGATGAAATGGTGAAAACTGGGTGCACTCCAGATGTTGTTTGTTACACTGTGATGATAACAGGGTATGTTGTATCCGGGGAACTCGAGAAAGCAAAGGAGATGTTTAGAGAGATGACGGTAAAAGGGCAATTACCGAATGTATTCACATATAACTCGATGATTCGAGGGTTGTGTATGGCGGGAGAGTTCAGAGAGGCGTGTTTGTTGCTAAAGGAAATGGAATCTAGAGGGTGTAACCCGAATTTCGTAGTGTATAGTACATTGGTGAGCTATTTAAGAAAGGCAGGGAAGCTTTCAGAGGCTCGCAAGGTAATAAGGGAGATGGTGAAGAAAGGACATTATGTTCATTTAGTTCCAAAGATGATGAAATATAGGAGATGATAGGGTTTTGTTCTGTTAATTTAGATTGTTTGTTCTCTTTTTTACCCATTTTTGTAACTTAAATTCTTCTTCTTTTCCAAAAAGAATTAGAGAAAGAACAAAAAAAAGTGGATTCTAATAGAGGAATGATAGTATGATAGGAGGAAGAGCTTTCTCTGGTCTGGTGTTCCTCTTTTTTCGAAAGTTGCGTTTTGGTTTGAAACTTATTCTCTTCTTAGACAGATGTCAACATATAATTAAAAAGCTTCTTGATTTACAATTAAAAAATTAAATAAAATATTAAACTAAATAAAATTGATTAAAATATAATAAATAAGATACTCCTACACTTGACATGTACCAAAGAACGTTATTTTTTTCAACAGGGATTTTTTTTATAAATAATTATTATAGTCAGAATTCTTTTATTTGCTCTTACACCATATTATCCCATTTGTTATTTATTTATTAGAACATGTAGATTTCATTTTTTTTAATAAAAAAAAAACAAAAGTAACGTTATTTATCCTATGGTACAATCATACAAACAAACAAAATAAATATTGTCTGGCCAACCAAACCGAAACCAGGAAGAGATCAAATAAATGGTATAAGTGGGATACTAAACACATGTCAAACTAGTAAACTAGTCAACTGTCTAATTTATCATATATCAACTGAAACAATATAAGCCCAATATCTCACTCTTGGTGTAATGTTGTATTTACCTTTAACCTCTTTTCATTCACATAAAAGGTAAAATGTCTTGAAAAGCTATGTACGACTAAATGTCTAGTCTTTAGAATCTTATTATATAAAAGACGGTTTTCAAAAGTTAGTAACTCATAGGATGGTAACACGTGTCATGTTATTAAATTCAAGATTTTGACACGTATCAAAGTTGAAAAAATGTCAAAAATTTGTATAAAGAAACTATACAAAAAATAATAATTAACTACCATTTTTCTGAAAATAGAAATTCTATAAAGAAATTATACAAATTACTAATCTTATTCTATAAAGTAAATTATACAAATAATTAACTTCCATAATTAAGAAAATTTCTAATCCTAAAAACAATTGTAAATATTGAACTCTATATAAAGAAATAAGTGTTTTATGTTTTCTCAGCAAATAAAACATTTTCTTCAAAACCATCATACCTTCAACTTCATTCTATGGTAAAATTTCTATTCCTTTTATTTTTTTTTAAAATATTTTAATTTATTATTATGAGTTAGTCGTAAAAAATATATTTATATAGTTTATGATTATTAATTGTTTTCTAATTTCGGTTTGTTTTTATTCTATTCTTAAGAAAAATTATTTTAATTTATTATTATGAGATTGTCGTAAAAATAGTTGATTTATTTATTTTTATGATAAAAAATAATATTTTCTCTAATTTTGGTTGATTTTTCTTATACTTTTCAGAAAATGTCTATCTTCTAAAAGATATTGAGCAAAGAAATTCAGAATGACAACATTAAATATTTTTTATGTCGATTTGAAAACAAAAATTCAATATGATTAAAAATAAATAAATATTATTCAAATAGAAATAAATCAACCTATATATAATCAAAATAAAAAATTAATTGTAACTTTGTTAGATTTTATATTGGTGAATGATTTCGTATAGACGTTTTCAATATTTTATTATATAATTATTTTTACGGGTGATTTAATTCTATTTTTCAGATTTTCTATTCAGATTTTTTTCATAAATTTTAAAATATTAAATTATAATCCCGCGTATATGCGGGCCTAATCTAATTCTTTATAAAATCTCAATTAAAATCAAGCAAACACTGATATGTTTATAAACAAAAAATGATTCACAAACTCATGTATTTTTTTTTCTAAGCAATCAGCTCAAACATTGTTAAACGAAAAATATATCTAATATTAAAAGATTAAAAAGAAAGTTGCAAAAGGAACATTGATCTTGTCAATCGAGAACATGCTTTCCATGATCCAAAGAAGAGAAAGTTAACATATGCTGTTGATTTACCTTAGCTATATTTACATCTTAGAATTTAGTTATGAAAAACAATGACATCACTTCTACTGGCTACTGCTAAAAACTTTCTCCTAATTATTAAATATTTTACAACATAAATTATGTAAAAAAAAAAAAAGTTGAATAATATGATTATGTATGGATACTGTTGGATTTCACATCCGATTGAAGAAAAGCACGAAATGTGAAGCCTATTGGGCTAATCATCGTCAAAATAAACTAAGCCCAATAAAAACGAATCCAATGATCGAGCTCGTACACTTGCTGGTCCATCACTTCGCCGAAACCCAATATCTCGTTAGAGTATATGACCCAAACCTCTAGTCTGATTCATTTATGTAGCATGTCCTTCAAGCTTACTTTCCAACCTCTCTAACTTCATAATTTTTTCATGTGTTGATTCAAAGTAAAGAATAACTTCAAATAGATAGATAAAGAGCTCAAGAAGGAGAACACCGCTCAGTTCTTTACTTTCATCTTTAGTGAGTTTACTGATTAGTTGCTTGCAAGAAGATCTGCATTGGCAAGTACATGTGCATATGCAGTACATATTGTTACATAAATTTTTCTTTTTATTTAAAAACAACCTGATCAAAATTGTTTTCACTTCAATTATAATACGGATGAATCGCTTTTATGATTTAAATTTCCGTAAAATTTTGCTTTTCAGTTGATTTTCTTTTTTATGTAATTGTTGACACTGAGCTAATGAATGTTCACCACAGTTTGTGAGAATACAAGCATATGATCTAAGTTAGAATTTTTGGGTTTTATCATCAAACAAGTTTATGTATATAACAATTTTTTTGTTCTTCTACGAAAGAACGAACAAAGTGCTCAGAACCAATATGGGAGAGCGTTCCTCCTACAATGCCACATGTGACATTGTAATTGGTAGCGAGTAGGAGTAGTTCGTTTTCAAGAGGCATATCTAAAACGAATTCGTAGGAGAATAGTGGGTTTTGAGTCAGAACATTTGGTTGCAAAGTCGGTATCACACAATGAAATCCACTCGCCTTAGAGCTCAAAATTTTGTTGCATATTTGAGCTTCTTCTTCAAACGCGTCAATGTATACGACAACTTGATTTTTTTGTTCTTCCACAATATAACGAACATGATGCGCAGAGTTGCAATATGGAAGAATGCTCCTCCTACAGTCCCACATGTGGCACTGTATTTGGTAGCGAGAAGGGGTTATCTTTACTGGTTCTTGCTACATGATGATTTATGTAAAAAACATTTTTAAAGAGTTATGTAAATAAACAAAGAATGCCAAGAATAAAAACACTCATCTCAACCATCAACCTTAATGACGCCGTGTATCCTAAACAAAACCTTCAGCTAAACAAACCTTTAGCTAAACAGTTCTGTTCTTTCTCTTAAAAGACAAGTTTGATCCGACCAACTCTAAAAATTAGGGCTTATAAAAATTATACTGTGGATATGCTCATAACTCCTATATATTATTTTGTTTTTTTCTGTTTTTTTATTTATGTCAAAGATATATTATAAACCAATGTTTCTTTTATATATGGAGAATCTTTTCTCGTAGACAATGAAATATACTAGTAAGATTGATGCACATATCACGGCGAATACATAGTGTTTTATTTACTTTCAGTGTGATTTTTTTTATATTAATTCTTTTTCTCTTAATATATTCAAAATTTTTAAATTTTGTTTTTTATAGTAATTTAAACCTTACTCGGTCTTTTAAAAGAATTTCAAAGAGTAAGTTCAAGATTTTCAAATTTTTGTAAATTTAAAACAATTATTAATCTTTATAGACTAATTTAATTTTTTGATTTTTTGAAAAGTATAAAGTTTTTAAAGAGTAATTCTTTTCTTTTAATATATTCAAATTATTAAAAATATTTTTTTAATAATTTATTTTTCATTTGATTTTGAATATTTTTAATGCAAAATGACAATATATTTAAATAAATAGATTCCTTAAGGATAGAGTAGGAAGAAATAATTTCGGTTTATAAAATTTCGGTAAAGTTGTATTGTTTAATAAAGTTTATATAGAGCAGAATATTAACATAATTTAGATTTAGATTAATTCAAAATATTTAAAGAATCTTTCATATATATCGTAACATTTTTTATCTAGAAAATAGACATTTAAAAAAAATTAAGAGTTAAAATATATTTAACCTCCATATCATATAAAACTTTTAACACAATTTAAAGTAACAAAAGTAACAAACTTTATCTCTACAATAAGAAAACTACTTAAATAGTATATTTTCTAATTTTTATTAGTAGTTTAAAATTTTCGATTTTTTTTTGAATAATTTAACTTTTTCAAATTTTAAAAATATTTTAACTACTATTTCTTCTCTTAGTTTAAATATTTTAAATATTTTTACAATACTTTTTGTTTTAAAACTAAATGGCAAAATTTTTAATTAAAACTATCTAAATAAAATTTTTTATAATTGCTTTTATTAGTGATTTATCTTTTTCAAAAAAAATTAGTATTTTCAAAAGTTAAAAAAATATATTTATTTTTATCTTTTCTTAATTTATTCAAATTTTTAAAATATATATTTTTAAAGTTAATTTTATTTGGATAAATATATTTTTAAATTTAAGTGGCAACGATTTGTAGATTCATTAAGGGTAGACTGGTAATCAACCATTCTGAGGATGAATATGAGCATTTTGTACTTTTATTTTAATATATAAGATGTATATACTCCTCTTTATGAGATCAATATATAAACCAACTTTTTTAAAAAAATTTTTGTCTAGAAATTTGTTAAGAAGACACAGTTTTTTGTCTTTTGAAAGAGCAAGTTTGGTGTGGTGGAGAAACAATATGGATCCTCATTTGAGTGTAATAATCTATGCTTCTATAATAATTGGTTCCTCGGTTTTATTAGTTGCATTTTTTGTATGGCATTGCTGTACCAGCGACCGAACGGGGGTTACACCATTGCCTAATGCGTAATATTATTTCACCATTTAACTATTAAGCTTTTTTTTTGTTTCTTTTAGAATTAATGATATTGTAATTCATTTTTTTATTTAAATAATATTTTAATCATATTGTCATATATTGAAACCTCCGACCCATTGTTTCAATATAATTTGTCATAAAGTTGTATATTAGCAAATATATTAGTGTGTTCAATTCAAACACTCACACTCAGAATCAACCGCGCAAGAAGTAAAGATCCTTATTTTTTGTTTAATTAGAACCATTAGTTTTGTTACGTCGATCCCTAATCTGATACGTTTTGGATCAAACTTTTATTTATATATAATATATGAGCCTACTATAAATTTGTTGATTTACTTAGACAAAATTACATTTTCTGGAAAAAAAATTGTTAATCCAAGTTTGTTCTTTCTCTTGAACACGTTTGATCCGACCAACTCTGAAAATTAGGGCTTATAAAAATATACTGCAACTCTGAAAAATATAAAAATCTAGTCCCTTTATACGACAAGTTTTGTTGTCGTTTTGACCTTATCGTTTTTATTTAGAATTTTTCTTTTTTTCTTTTCTGATCCCATATTTCCAGATCTTTTTAAAAATTTTTTTTTTTTTTGTTATTAAGTAGTATTATCCTTTCTTTTTTTCTTAAGCGAAAATAAATAGAAAGAAAAAAGAGCAATAATGTTAAATGGAAAACCTCTGTAAAAAAAATAATGTT
Organism: Crucihimalaya himalaica; assembly: GCA_004349715.1. Lineage (NCBI taxonomy): Eukaryota > Viridiplantae > Streptophyta > Magnoliopsida > Brassicales > Brassicaceae > Crucihimalaya > Crucihimalaya himalaica. The sequence continues at coordinate 3,042,066 of SMJT01000008.1, read as the reverse complement.
AATTAAAAATCCCTCTATAAACATCCTTATCGAGACGACCAAAGCTAACATTCGCTGTATCATGGGTTCGTATCTATTCGCTTTCACTTCTTCATATACTTTGTCACAACGACGAGAAAGTTTGCACCTTTGGTTAATTCAGTCTATCAAACAAATAGCTTCAACTTTTATATTTTATGCGGTTTTTAAAATTTCTGTCTTTCTCCTCTGAGTTGTTCATGTGGTATGCTTGCTCAGATCTATATATTTGTTCTCTCTCTCTCTCCCTATCTGCTTCTTTAGCATCCATTCAATTTTGTGGTTGGTACGTGAAAGCACGAGCCTTTAATTTATCTAAAAAGCTTGATTTTTGTTGTTGTTGTTTCTATGTCAACCATCGTCTAATTCCGTGCATCATGTGCCTTCTCAGGTGATATCTAATTGTGGAAAGTGACCTTTGTTCTCTCTGGTTCTTATTTTTGGATTAAGCTCCCTCTGGTTCTTACAAGTGCTCAAAGAGCAGGTTTGTTCATTTGAGTTTCCAAATGGTTATATATATATATATATATATATATGCTGAGTCTACCACTTATCGCTTTCTGGTGGTATTTTGTTCGTTTTGGTCACTCAGAGCTCGAACCTCTATATAATTCAAATCAAACAATGAAAAAGCTTGAACCTTTTAGTTTCTTTGCCGTCTTTGACTTCCTGAAACAATGTCAATTCATGTAATTGTGACCTTCATTCCCATAAATTTCAGATTCTGCTAGATTACAGAATTATCCTATCTTTTTGGTGGGTGCGTTGTTGAATCACTTCATGTTTCAGGCACTGTTTATCTCTCTATGGATTCCAAAAGCTTTGACAATCCCTTCCCGAGAGATGCAATCAGCTGGCTCCCTGACGAGGTTCTGGGAAAAATCTTGTCATTACTTACAACAAAACAGGCTGTTTCAACATCTGTTCTCTCTAAAAAGTGGAGGTATATCTTTCGATTGGTGGATAATCTCGAATTTGATGATTCTTTCTCGCTGCAAGCCGAAGAAGCGATGTATGTGTTTCCGGAGTTCTTCAAGGACTTGATGCTCGCCACAGGGGTTGAACAAGCGATGTATGTGTTTACGGAGGGATTCAAGAATTTGGTGGATCGAACATTAGCTTTGCAATGTGATTATCCGATCAAGAAATTCACTCTAAAATGTCACGTTGGCGCGGACAATGACTGCCCAAAGGCTTGTGTGGGCCGCTGGATATCTAATGTCGTAGAACGCGGTGTTTTGGAACTGGACCTAAGGATAAAAGATGGGGGTGTACACTTTCTGCCTCCTCTGCTCTTCGTAAGCAAAACACTGGTTAAGCTGACAATAGGGACACAGCTCTATCTTGGAAAGCTTCCTTCTTATGTCTCACTTCCATCTCTTAAGATTCTCTTCATCGATTCGGTTTTCTTCGAGTATGAAGATCTGTGTTGTGTGTTTCTTGCTGGCTGCCCGGTGCTCGAGGAGTTATCAGTCCATCACAAGGACTTTGCAGCAATGCCTCACACCATCTCGAGTCCAACCGTCAAGCGACTATCAGTTGACATTGATGTTTATGATGCTAGCTATATGTCATTTGACCTGCCAAATCTTGTCTACCTTGAGTACTCAGATTGTGCCTTGGGTGACTATATGCAAGTTAATTTGGAATCCCTAGTCGAAGCTAAGCTGGATCTATATGAGGCAGGAAACGTCAAGAGGCGGGATGTGACGAAACTAATTATAGGGATAAGAAATGTTGAGATCCTTCATCTATCTCCCGTTTCGGTTGATGTAAGTTGGCCAGTTTCTTTCTTCCTTTCGTTTTGAAAACAGTGGGACATAATTGAAGTTTGTTTGTATGTTTCAGGTGATTTATTCTTGCTGTAGATATGGGCTTCCGGTGTTCAACAATCTGGTTAATTTATCTTTTGGGTGTAAAAATCAGCGAGGTTGGAAATTGCTGGCAGATCTGCTTAAGCAATCTCCAAAGCTTGAAACTCTAATCATCCAGGTATACTCAATTAGCAAAATCCTATGAGTGCAAATACATATACACGAACTTAGTGGTTGATCACTTACATTACATCATATTGGTTGATACTTCTTCAGGATTTGAATGGCTACACAGGCGATGCCTCCATGCCTCAGAACCAAGTGAAGGTGTTGGAAATTCTGAATTATGGAGGAACTGATGAAGAGTTAAAAAAGTTGAAGAGTTTTGTTGGGGAATTTGAATGCCTTGAATTGGTTCAAGTGGGTGTTGGGGAAGAGGATGATGGCAGAATATTGCAACTCTAAAGGATCTAATGATGCTTCTTGGAGGTGCTCACTTCCATCAAAGTGCGCATACACAAGACATCTAGTTTATGCTGTGTAACATGAAACTCAAATTGTGCTTGCAGTTTTTCGCACGCTTTTTAAACTCTCATAAAGTCGTCTAAAAATATTGAATATATTTTTTTAGCTTAATTCAGCTACACTAGATATGTTTTCTGTTATTTGTTACAATAAAGAATAGCACGAATTATTTGATACACTACTTCACGATCATACACAAATTATGTATCAATCAATTTTTATTTTTAATGAATTAGTTTATGATGAGGATTTTAGATTCTTAACCTATATAATAGCATATCAATATAGTTATTTCGTTATTTAACAATTAAGTTTTTCTTTGTATTTTTTTATATTTAATGATATTGTAACTTTATTTCTTGTTTTTAACTCAATATTGCAACTCTATTTCTTGTTTTTTACGTTTTTTTTTTTAATTTCAAAATTAATAAATTTAAAATAATTATGAGAAATACCAATTTATTAGTTTTTAGATCAATTCAACCATCGTAAAGATAGCCTTGGATGTGTAAAAGAGAGAAGACCACAGATTTATTTGGTATATGTACAACTTCACAATAGTATATTCTCTGCTGCTATATTCCTTTTTGATCTCATACAACAAGAATTGATAAAATTGGAAAACCACCCTTTCTTCTGACGTTCAAATTAGCAAAGTAAACAGTAAAATCCCAATTTTGAATCATCTACTGGAAGTGAAATATTCAATAGATTTGAGGCTAGTATATATAATAGACATATCAAAAAGATATAGGAAACTATATACATACGACATTAAAGAACTGTATACTTTTTTGATCAAACTAAAGAACTGTATATTTGCGTCTTATTGTGTTATGTTAACTTTTCTTCTTTTTTTTTTTGTTTTTGATTTCTTGTTATATTATATGTTAACTTTGATTCTTAAGTTGTAGGGATAAGGCAATGAGGACTTATATATATATACTCCTCTTTATGAGATCAATATATAAACCAACTTTTTTACAAACATTTTTGTCTAGAAATTTGTTAAGAAGACACATATTTTTTTTAAAGAACAAGTTTTGGTGTGGTGGAGAAACAACATGGATCCTCATTTGGGTGTAATAATCTATGCTTCTGTAATAATTGGTTGTACCTTGGTTTTATTAGTTGCACTTTTTGTATGGCATTGCTGTACCGGCGATCGAACGCGGGTTACACCATTGCCTAATGCGTAATAATATTTCACCATTTAACTATTAAGCTTTTTTTTTTGTTTCTTTTAGATTTAATGATATTGTAATTCTATTTTTTTTTTTAAATAATATTTCAATCATATTGTCATATGTTGAAACCTCCGACCCTTTGTTTCAATATAATTTGTCATAAAGTTGTATATTAGCAAATATATCAGTTTGTTCAATTCAAACACTCACACTCAGAACCAACAGCGCAAGAAGTAAAGATCTTCATTTTTTGTTTAATCAGAACCATTAGTTTTGTCACGTCGATCCCTAATGTGATAAGTTTTGGGTTGAACATTTATATATGATATATGAGCTTACTATAAATTTGTTGGTTTACTCGGACAAAATTACATTTTCTAGAAAAAGAAATTGTTAATCCAAGTTTGTTCTTTCCCTTGAAAGACACGTTTGATCCGACCAACTCTGAAAATTAGGGCTTATAAAAAATATATGCGGATAAGCTCATAACTCCTATATATTATTCTGTTTTTTTCTGTTTTTCTGTTTTTCTTTTCTCGTAGACAATGAAATAAATTTTGTCCAAAAAAAAAAAAAGAATATAATGAAAGAAATAAGCTGTACGAATTTATTGCTTGTCTCCTCCGATGGAGAAATATACTAGTAAGATTGATGCACATATCAGGGCGAATACATAGTTTTTACCAGACATTGAAGCCAACATTGGGTGAGGTAACAGGTAAGGTAAGTAGAGAATGGTGTTTTGTAAGTGGACCTAAGTATAAGGACTCACATTGAAATATTTTTTAATATATTTATTTTTCATTTCATTTTTAATATTTTTTTAATACAAAATGACAATATATTTAAATAAATGGATTTCTTAAGGACAGAGTAGAAAAAAATAATTTCGGTTTATAAAGTTTCTGTAAAGTTGTATTGTTTAATAAAGTTTATATAGAGCTGAATATTAACATAATTTAGATTTGGATTATTTCAAAATATTTAAAGAATCTTTCATATAGTAACATTTTTTATCTAGAAAATAGACATTTAAAAAAAATTAAGAGTTAAAATACATTTAACCTCCATATCATATAAAACTTTTAATACAATTTAAAGTAGCAAAAGTAACAAACTTTATCTCCACAATAAGAAAACTACATAAATAATTTTTTAATTTTTATTAGTAGTTTAAATTTTTCGATTTTTTTTTTGAATAATTTAACTTTTTCAAATTTTAAAAATATTTGAAATACTATTTCATCTCTTAGTTTAAATATTTTAAATATTTTTTACAATTTATATTTTTTTTAAAAACTAAATGGCAAAAAATTTAATTAAAACTATCTAAATAGATTTTTTTATAATTGTTTTTATTAGTGACTTATCTTTTTCAAAAAAAATAGTATTTTCTAAAGTTAAAAAAAATATTTATTTTTATTTTTTTTAATTTATTCAAATTTTTTAAATAATATATTTTTATAATAAATTTTATTTGGATAAATATATTTTTAAATTTAAATGGCAATGATTTGTGGATTCATTAAGAGTAGACTGGTAATCAACCATTCTGAGAATGAATGTGAGCATTCGGTACTTTTTTTTAATATATAAGATATATATACTCCTCTTTATGAGATCAATATATAAACCAACTTTTTACAAAAAAAAAATTTGTCTAGAAATTTGTTAAGAAGACACAGTTTTTTTTTTTTTGAAAGAACAAGTTTTGGTGTGGTGAAAAAACAATATGGATCCTCATTTGGGTGTAATAATCTATGCTTCTGTAATACTTGGTTCCGTGGTTTTATTAGTTGCACTTTTTGTATGGCTTTGCTGTACCGGCGACCGAACGGGGGTTACACCATCGCCTAATGCGTAATAATATTTCACCATTTAACTATTAAGCTTTTTTTGTTTCAATGATATTGTATTTCAAATTTTTTTATTTAAATAATATTTCAATCATATTGTCATATGTTGAAACCTCCGACCCTTTGTTTCAATATAATTTGTCATAAAGTTGTATATTAGCAAATATATAAGTGTGTTCAATTCAAACACTCACACTCAGAATCAACCGCACAAAAAGTAAAGATCCTTATTTTTTGTTTAATCGAAACCATTAGTTTTGTTACGTCGATCCCTAGTCTGATAAGTTTTGGGTCGAACATTTATATATGATATATGAGCCTACTATAAATTTGTTGGTTTACTCAGACAAAATTACATTTTCTAAAAAAAGAAATTGTTAATCCAAGTTCGTTCTTTCTTGAAAGACACGTTTGATCCGACCAACTCTGAAAATTAGGGCTTATAAAAAATATACTGCGGATAAGCTCATAACCCCTATATATTATTTTGTTTTTTTTTCTATTTTTCTTTTGATGTCAAGGATATATTATAAACCAATGTTTCTTTTATATATGGAGAATCTTTTCTCGTAGACAATGAAATAAATTTTGTCCAAAAAGAAAAAAGAATATAATGAAATAAATTTTGTCCAAAAAGGAAAAAGAATATAATGAAAGAAATAAGCTGTACGAATTTATTGCTTGTCTCCTCCAATGGAGAATACTAGTAAGATTGATGCACATAGTTTTTAAGAGGCATTGAAGCCAAGATTGGGTGAGGTAACAGGTAAGGTAAGTACAGTATGGTGTTTTGTTAGTGGACCTAAGCATAAGGACTCACATTGAAATATTTTTGCCTTTGTAGCTCTTCACGAGCAAGACACTTGTTAAGCTGATTCTTGGAACACAAGTCGCTCTTGGAAAGCTTCCTTCATATGTGTCACTTCAAAGTCAAACCGATTTCACATACCGATTCGCTACACTGTATCGTTTATTGCGTTCATTGCCACATCACTCAGTTACAAAAACACTGCACGTAAACATACATACATACATCTCACTCACCGAAGCAAAATTCTAGCTACGAGCACGCACAGAGAACTCCAAATCATGTACATGATTGGGTTCTTTTTTTAATAAGTGGCGAGTGAGACACGAAGTATGGGGAAGTGGTCCCACCATTACAAAAAATGTTTCTTACTTCGATCTTCTTCTTCTTCTTCTCAGTTTCTCGACGCACCTTATAAGTCCATAAAAATAAAACCATATATCTATCCTTCACACTTCTCCTTCTTCTTCATCATTATCTCCGTCACTTTCTTTCCCTGACCGTTAACGGCTCAAGTTTTGTCTGATTCCAGGTGTTGCCAGCTTTTTTTATTTGTTGGAAGATACTTTTTAGTTAGTTATATGTCAGTTTCTGTCTGATGGGATAAAAAAAGAAAGAAGAGGAATTAGGTTTCTTCCGATGGAGAAAGGGACTTGATTTTGGACAAAGGCACGTGTCTTAGTTTTTTATTCGAGCTCTGATACATAAGATATGAATTGGGTTTACTTTTGATTTCTCCAAAATGTTTTTTTTTTCTCTGCCCTTGTAATTTGGTTTGTGATGGAAGCTAGAATTGAAGGTCACAGTTTATTTGGGATTAGTGCTAAAAGGAGTGTAGAGTGGGATTTGAATGATTGGAAATGGGATGGTCATCTGTTCGTAGCGAGACAGTTGAATCACGGGTCATCGAACAGCTCTTCGGCGTGCTCTGCTCAAGCAAATGTTGAAATCATGGAGAAGAGGAAAAGAAGAGCTGTTACTGTGATTGCAACGGAAGAAGGTAACTTGAGGGATGATGATGCTCCTCCTAGGCTTACTTTGAATCTTGGTGGTAATATTGAGGGAAACGGTGCCAAAAAGACGAAACTTGGAGCGATTTGTTGTCAGGTAGACAATTGTGGATCTGATTTAATCAAGGTGAAGGATTATCATAGACGTCATAAGGTTTGTGAGATGCATTACAAAGCTACTAGTGCACTTGTTGGAGGAATTATGCAACGGTTTTGTCAGCAATGTAGCAGGTTAGGTTTAGAAAAGGAATCAACTTTAGTATTGGGTCTTATGTTTCAGTGTCAGTAATCACATTTGATTGATTCAATAGAGAAAAATTACTCTATGCAGGTTTCATGTGCTTGAGGAGTTTGATGAAGGAAAGAGAAGTTGTCGTAGACGTTTGGCTGGGCATAATAAGCGTAGGAGGAAAGCAAATCCTGATACTATAGGCAATGAGACTCCTACGAGTCATGATCAAACAAGCAATTATTTGTTGATTACTCTCTTGAAGTTACTCTCCAATATACATTGTAAGTTGTTCATGAACGTTTCATTTGGACATCCAAATTTTAGTCCTAAAAGCGCTTAATTCAGTTCTGTGTTCGGTTTGCAGCGAATCAATCGGACCAAACGGATGATCAGGATTTGCTCTCTCATCTTCTAAAGAGCCTTGTAACCCAAGCTGGTGAACATGTAGGGAAGAATTTAGTTAGGCTTATGCGGGGTGGAGGAGGACTTCAGGCTTCTCAAGCTTTGCTTTCACTCGAGCAAGCTCCTCGAGAAAATATAAAGCATCATTCAGTAAATGTGCTTGAAACGCCTTGGCAAGAAGTGTATGCCAATGGTTCTCAAGAAAGAGCTGTCCCGGATAGTCCCAAAAACAAGTCAAAATGAATGCTTTTGATTTGAATGATATATACATACACTCGGATGATATTACAGATATAGAGAGATCGTCACCTCCTCCCACAAATCCAGCAACCAGTTCTCTTGATTATCACCAAGACTCGCGTCAGTCTAGTCCACCTCAGACTAGTAGGAACTCAGATTCAGCTTCTGACCAATCACCTTCAAGTTCCAGTAGAGATGGTCAGGTACAAATCTCATCTATCATCCTTTCATTTTTGGTTGCTTATAATTCACTGTAACATTTCTTGTTTTGTTTTGGTTGCATATTCAGAGCCGAACCGGTCGGATTGTGTTCAAACTATTTGGGAAAGAGCCGAATGATTTTCAAGTTGCCTTACGAGGACAGGTAAATATTACTTTTGTAGTTTGTTGCTTCACTGTGGTGATTTGGAAAGTGCACTGTTGTGGTCTAATATTCAAATTTTCAGATCCTTGACTGGTTAGCTCATACTCCAACTGACATGGAGAGCTACATTAGACCTGGTTGTATCGTTTTGACCATTTATCTTCGTCAAGATGAAGCTTCTTGGGAAGAACTGAGATTCATTTTCACACCTCTTTCTCTGTTTTTTCCAAATTATCATCTGTCATCACTTTCCGTTTCTTTTTTTCTGGCAGCTTTGTTGTGATCTGAGTTTCAGCTTGAGGAGACTTCTAGATCTTTCAGATGATCCTTTATGGACCGATGGGTGGATTTATCTTAGGGTGCAAAACCAACTTGCATTTGCGTTTAATGGTTAGTTTTGAGAATCTTTGGATCTATGTTACAGTGTCCATAATTTTTCTTGAGATCTGAGTATTCTTTTTATTTCGTGCTACAGGTCAGGTTGTTCTTGACACATCTTTACCTCTAAGAAGCCATGATTGTAGCCAAATCATTACTGTCAGACCGCTTGCTGTAACAAGGAAAGCTCAATTTACAGTAAAAGGCATCAATCTCTATCGACCTGGCACAAGGTAGACACTCTTCAAAGCTTGACCCTCCCTATCTTTTCCTCTGATGTTAATCGCCATTTTTACAGGTTACGTTGTGCTGTAGAAGGAACATACTTGGTTCAGGAAGCAACACAAGGAGTGATGGAAGAGAGTGATGATCTTAAGGAGACAAATGAGACTGATTTTGTCAAATTTTCTTGTGAGATTCCTATCGCAAATGGTCGAGGTTTCATGGAAGTAAGTGTACTTTCAATTTTGTGCTTTGCTTTTACTCTTGTTGCATTGAGATATAAAGGCGACATTTTGCATGGCAATAATGTAGATTGAAGACCAAGACGGGCTAAGCAGTAGTTTCTTCCCATTCATAGTATCTGAGGACGAAGATGTTTGTTCTGAAATCCGAAGACTCGAAAGCACATTTGAGTTTACAGGAACTGATTCTGCAATGCAAGCAATGGATTTCATCCACGAAATCGGTTGGCTTCTTCACAGAAGTGAACTCAATTCAAGACTTGCAGAATCAGATCATAATGCAGAGGATCTATTCCCTTTAATACGGTTTAAGTTTCTAATCGAGTTCTCAATGGACCGGGAATGGTGTGCTGTGATCAAAAAGCTATTGAATATACTCTTTGAAGAAGGAACGGTTGATCTATCCCCTGATGCTGCATTATCAGAACTGTGTCTTCTTCACAGAGCTGTGAGGAGAAATTCAAAACCTATGGTTGAGATGCTTCTTAGATACATTCCCAAAAACAAGAACCAGACATTATCCGGTTTGTTTAGACCCGATGCAGCTGGTCCAGCTGGTTTAACACCGCTTCACATTGCAGCTGGTAAAGACGGGTCAGAAGATGTGTTGGATGCTCTTACTCAAAATCTGTTTTGGTCTGATAAAAAATCTTCTTTTTTGGTTCAGATTGGTATTCAAGCGTGGAAGATTTCCCGGGACAATACCGGATTCACACCGGAAGACTATGCACGTTTACGAGGTCACTTCTCGTATATTCATCTCGTGCAACGGAAACTCAGTCGGAAACCAGTCGCCGAAGAACATGTGGTGGTCAACATTCCTGAGTCTTTCAACATTGACCACAAACAAGAAAAGAGGAGTCTAATGGATTCTTCAAGCTTGAAGATAACTCAGCTCAACCAATGTAAGCCCTGTGATCACAAACGTGTGTTTGTCACAACAGAACACAGGTCTGTTGCTTACAGGCCAGCAATGCTTTCGATGGTAGCGATAGCAGCGGTTTGCGTTTGTGTTGCTCTTTTGTTCAAGAGTTGCCCGGAAGTGCTTTATGTGTTTCAGCCGTTCAGGTGGGAATTACTTAAATATGGAACAAGCTAGTAAAAATCCTCCATACATTGAAGAAGACTCTTCTTAATCGAAGATGTGTTGTTGTGATATATATTAGTGTATTTTTATGTAACTTTTATCATTTTTACTGGAATCTATATTATTCATCTTTACAAAATTGTTTGTATGTAGCTTATTTGATGGCAAAACCAGAATATGTATGTAAGTTTTTGCATATTTGTGTTGTTGTTACCAACATAGGGGCAATTGTAAAGTTGACCCTGACGCTAAGGGCTTATAAATACACAGACGCATAGCTTCGTAAGTTGGTTACTTGTCATTTTTATTCTTGAATCGCTCTCTCAATTCTTTCATCAAATTGCTTCCAGAGAAAAGTCTCCCCCCACAACGAACGATGTCGAAGAAGATGATCATGTTGAAGAGTTCCGATGGTCTATCGTTTGAGATCGAGGAAGCAGTGGCAGTCCAATCAAAGACGATAAAAAGTATGGTTGAAGAAGATTGCGCCGGTACTGTACATGTATACCCGCTTGCAAACGTTACAAGCAAGATCCTGGCGATAGTGATTGAGTATTGCAAGAAGCACGTCGAGAGCAAAGAAGATCTCAAGAAGTGGGACGCTGAGTTCATGAAGAAGATCAAACAACCCATTCTCTTTGATGTTATGATGGCTGCGAATTTTCTCGATATCCAAAGCCTTCTTGATCTCACATGTCAAACTGTCGCTGATTTGCTCTCAAACAAAACTCCTGAAGAGATTCGTGCACACTTCAACATCGAGAACGATTTAACACCAGAAGAAGAAGCTCAGATTCGCTGGGAGAATAGTTGGGCTTTTGAATGAGACCGGATTATTCAAAAGTTTCAGTTTCTTGCAGATCAATGTACGTAGCTGATGACTTAATCTATATCTTTCTTCTTTAGTGTGTGTTTTCAGTATCTTTCTTCTTGTGTGTGTTTCTTTTGAGTTCTTGATTTTAGTAAACCAATGTTTCTATCTTTGATCTAGAGACGATATTTTCTTGGATATATTCATATGGACCTTAACCAAATCTTAAGATCGATGTCGTCAAAAGTCTTTTTGTGCCGAAATTATATCAACTGGGCTTAGAGTGAATTTAATCTCCGGTTTAGGCTTGGTTTACTCCGCTGAAATTTACTTTTTAGGTTAAATTAATAATTTTCCTAATAAAAAAAGGAATTGTCAAAGTCAAACAAACATTTTTTTCCATAATTTGAAAGGAGTAAGGAAGTACACCGACTCTCACAATTAGGGCTCTCTATAAATACACCTTTAGGTCTCATCACAACTCTCAATCATAAAAAAAAAAAAAACTTGCAGAGAACAATCGCCACCACCATACAAAAAAAAAAAAAAAGATGTCGAAGAAGATTGTGTTGAAGAGTTCCGATGGTGAGACGTTTGAGATCGAGGAAGCAGTAGCAGTCCAGTCACAGACGATAGCACATATGGTTGAAGACGATTGTGTCGGTAACGTAATACCTCTTGCAAACGTAAAAGGTACCATCCTCTCGATGGTGATCGAGTATTGCAAGAAACACGTTGGTGCTGATGCTGATACTTCAACCGAAGAGAGCAAAGATGAACTCAAGAAGTGGGACGCTGAGTTCTTGAAGACGATGGAACAGTCCACTCTCTTTGATGTTATATTGGCTGCTAATTACCTAAACGTTAAAGACCTTCTTGATTTAACTTGCCAAGCAGTTGCTGACCTTATCTCAGGTAAAAATCCTGATGAGATTCGCACAATTTTGAACATCGAGAACGATTTTACACCCGAGGAAGAAGAAGAGATTCGTAAGGAGAATCAATGGGCTTTTGAATGAGCCTTTAGTTACTTTTTTTTCTTCTTTTACTGTGTTTTCTCATCTCTTGATCATGCTATGTCCTGTCTTCTTTCAATTTTTACTGCGTTTTCTGCTTCTCTTTTGTGTTTTCTGATATCTTGAATCAATGTTAGATGACTTTGTTATCTTTTCAAAAACGTTTTTGGGTTTCTGAATCAAATCTTGAATATATGCTCAATTAAATCGTTATATTTTCTTTCATTATCTATACATCGGTTTTAATGCTGCACTCATTCAACTATAAATCTCTACGGACAGAACAAGAGTTGTGTTTACATAGTAGATGACTCTTCTTTTGGTGTTTGCTGGATAAGTTGACTTCTCAGATAGCATTCTTCAATCTGCAGACCATAGAAGATGATCTTTTATAAACTCTTATACAAGGGAAAAGCATAGGATGATGACAATAAACTCTATATATATATATGTAAAAGAAAGCTTTCGTTTTAAGAAGAGCCACTCCGCAATCTCCTGTCAATGATTTTGCTCTACGACTCACTCTTGTTAATTCTGACACCAAACTATCCATCTCCTTTGCCTGCAAAATGTATCAACAAGGGAGTTTAAAACTTAATTCTTAGTACTACGTTTTATAAGCAAACAAAACTTGAAACGAAATAAACCCTGAGATTGATACTATTCTACTAACCTTTGGCATATAGTTTCCAACATTTTGTGTAATGCCGTCAATAATTTTTGAAGCAGCCACAAGTGCATCTCCTAGCTGTTTAGAATCAACCTGGTTTTTGATAAGCAAACTCTTAGTGATATTAGATATGCAGATAACTCTTCCTAGTTGATATGACTGAACTCAAGATGTGTATGATACCATGATATATCCATCAAGTGGAAGCCGTAATGAAGCATTGGACAAAGCTTGGATTGTTTGCGACAACGAAGTCGAATACTCTTCTTCAATAGCAGCCCATTGCTCCAAACATGGAGTCTATTTTTAGAGTTTCATATGGAAAGAAACATATTTTCATTAGTCTGATCATATCGAGTCAATAATGTGAAAGCTAAAGGTAAAGCTTACTTGAGATTCTGTAATCGCAAGAAGAGCTTTAGTTCTCGATAAACGTTGAAGCTCTATGCGTTTCATTTGCACAGAATCATGTAATTCTGATATCTTCGAACCAAAAGAATAGAGCTTGGTCTACAAGATAAACAAAACACCATTAAAGTTAAACATAATCTGACCTCAGTTTGAGCTTTTTGGGATTGAGTCTTCACTTCTGCATTGGCATTGGCAAATCTCCATTGGATGTAACGATTGTGGAGTAGTTTCAGAGAATGCACATCGTCCAATTGCTTTGAAACCTTCCTCTGCTTTTTAGTATTCGTCGGAATCTTCAAATTTGGTGCCACCGGAGGCAAAGCCAAGCCTATCCTTGAAAATGAACAGCTCTCACGACCGTTGCAGCTCGACAAAGGTGAACTCACAGGAGGAGATGGTACAGAATTGTTAAAGACTTTAGGATGAGTTGTACAAGAAAGTGTCGGAAACTGATCAGAGCCGTTAGATTTAGATTTATCCTGACCGTTGATGATTCCTTCTTTCTCATTAGAGGTTGATGATATGCCGCTTAATTGGAGAAGTCTCGTCGCAGCGGAAGCGGTTAGTAATCGATGTTCGCTTAGCCGTGATTTAGACGGCGGAGGAACAATGAGCGTAGGCGTTTCGAGCCGGTGAGAATTCTCATTGAGCGGCTTCAAGTGACTTTGTTTCGAGGTTTTTCGGGTTCGAGAGAGTGTAAAAGGCGAGTCTAGGCTACGTGCTGCCGTCTCAGATGAACGATTCTCGTCTCCGTCGACCATTTTTAACTGACGTCTATGCCTTTGAACAGAAACAGAGCTTTGAAACTGGTGATGGTGGTGGTGCTTAGGAGAATTTGAAGTCAAAAAGTGGAGATCTCCGGCGGTGGAAGAGGAAGAAGAAGATGAAGAAACCTGAGACATGAATCTCGAACTTACTTCTCTAACTCTTGGCCGCCGCGTTGAAGGCGGAGGAGCCGGCGTCGCTACGGATATAGCTGGTGTTGATGGCTGATTTTGCTTCAACCCGCCAGTCTTCGCCTCCATAACTTTTTCGAGTTTCTTCGAAATCGCCGGAGATTGTCACTGTAATCTAGATTCGAATTTCGATATTATGCGAAAACTCGAAGAAGAAGACGATACGTTACGGTTTATTTGAGAAAATGAGCCGTTGGCTTTGGTCAAAATCTCAGACAAACCTCTTGTCCCTTGTAACGCACATCAATTTTGCTTTTTCATCGAGACAAACACAATGCCGAAGATTACTAATTGAGAAGACCGAACTCCATATCATTTAAGGAATTGAGAATATATATGTCTAGGAAAGAAACTAAGCCTGGCCCATTAAAAATTTTCGGTAAGGCCCATTGAGAAACGAAATAAGAGGGGGGTTTTAAATAAATAATATAGTTTAATTGTTTCATTTTGCAAATTCTCAAAATTTTCAAGGGTTTTTCGTACAAAGTACAGTATTGAGGTAAGAGAGAGAGAGACAAGAGTAAAGGGGTAACAAGAGAAGAGAAAAAATACTGGTTTACTTCTTCTTCTTCTTCCTTTTCGTGTTTGTAGCTTTTCTGCGATTCTCATCGAGTTTGTTATACTGTTTTTGTTTTTGTTTTTGGTTAGTGCTTTGTTATTGAGGTGAGAATCGATTGAAGATGGCGAGTGAAAGTCCTGATGTTGTTGTAGCTCCCTTGGTGGAGAATGGCGGCGCTGAATCCTCTAATGGAAAAGAGGAACAATTGGAATCTGAGCTTTCGAAGAAGCTTGAGATTTCAGAAGATGGTAAAGAGGAGAACGATGATGAAGAAGAAGGAAGCAAAGGTGAATAATTGATTTTTGGTGTTCTGATTGATCACGTGGTTTTGTGTATGCGTCTTTAATTACTGCACCCTTTTGAGAAAAAGATGGATCTTTCTGTAATTATTCTGTGTTTTTGGTTAGTAGATTGTGGAAATTTGGAGTGTTGAATTATGATTTTCGATTTTTATTTGTCAAAGGAACTAGCTTTCTTGGATTAGTCCATCTGAGTTTGGTCTTGAGAATATTATAACACTTATGTTATTTTCTTTTTAAGCTGAGGCTTCAACGAAGAAGAAGAAGAAGAAAAATAAAAGCAAGTAAGAGATATTATTTTGTTTTTGTTTCTTCTAACTTGTACCTTTTGGTGTTTGCTGTAATGATGGTTTTGATTATGTTGCAGGAAGAAGAAGGAACTCCCTCAACAGACTAATCCACCTTCAATCCCTGTCGTTGAGCTCTTCCCATCTGGGGAGTTTCCTGAAGGTGAAATCCAACAGTATAAGGATGAGTGAGTTCATTCACCTCACTTTACCTTCTTGGATTTTCAGTCTTTTTCATGTCAAAGACTCTCGTCTGTTACTCTATTCACACCGAGTGAATTCATGTGTGTCGACATTTTAAGAACTTGGCACTTGATCTCTGTAATGTAGTAATTTGTGGAGAACAACATCTGAAGAGAAGAGAGAGTTGGAGCGTCTGGAAAAGCCAATATATAATTCTGTTCGCCAGGCTGCAGAAGTTCATCGCCAGGTTCCTTTTGTTTCAACAAAACGACTTTAGAGTAGCTTTTTGGGGGGTTTTTTTACATCCACCTGAGAGACTGTTTTTGCCACTTTTTCAGGTTCGTAAATATGTCAGAAGCATAGTGAAGCCTGGAATGTTGATGACTGATATATGTGAGACTCTGGAGAATACTGTCCGTAAGCTGATTTCAGAGAATGGTCTTCAAGCTGGTATTGCATTCCCTACAGGATGCTCTTTGAATTGGTTGGTTATAACATTTGCCTTCTACTATTTTTCTATCAATAAAATTCTGTTCTTCTTTATTCATGTTTCTCTAATGACTTTTTAACATTCAGGGTCGCTGCTCATTGGACACCAAACTCTGGAGATAAGACTGTACTTCAGTACGACGATGTTATGAAATTGGATTTTGGAACACATATTGATGGTATGACTGCGAATTTTCTTTTTGGAATTCGTTTTATCTTGATACAAGTGCCAGATTATAAGTAACATCTCTTCTTTTGCAGGGCATATCATTGACTGTGCATTTACAGTTGCGTTCAATCCTATGTTTGATCCTCTCTTAGCAGCCTCTCGTGAAGCTACTTATACTGGTATCAAGGTGCTGATTGTTCTTTTTGCTAATATACATTGCTTAATGGATGTACAATTACCAGTAGGATGAAGCAATGTTGTAGTGCTTTGCTCTATTCGGCTTGTTTAGTTTAGTTGTCTTCATCCTTTTGAACCTTTGCTTCTCTTTTGTCCTTCTCTACAGTGGAATCCAAATAAACTCTGAAATTTATAGGCTCGTCAGTGTGAAAAATTTCTGAATTGATAAATTCTGAAATTGATTTCATTTAGGCGTTGATTTGTTAGGTGACATGTGGTTATTACTCTTACCCTCCTTGGTGGGGTTTTTTGGTTGGTTCAGGAAGCTGGGATCGATGTCCGTCTCTGTGATATCGGTGCTGCAATTCAGGAGGTCATGGAGTCGTATGAGGTTGAAATCAATGGCAAGGTCTTCCAAGGTACTTATATCCAATGTCACATCTAGTTAGCCGCTCTTACATGAATGTCACGTTAATGTAGTTATAGACCTTAACGTGTTATGTTCTTTTGGCAGTTAAAAGTATCCGAAACTTGAATGGGCATAGCATTGGACCCTATCAGATACATGCTGGGAAATCCGTTCCCATCGTTAAAGGAGGCGAGCAGACAAAGATGGAAGAGGGCGAGTTTTATGCCATCGAAACATTTGGGTCAACCGGTAAAACAAATTTAAACATTCAACCTGAAAAGTCCACTGCATCTTTGGGATTCACCAACGTTTGATCCTCTGTTTCTGTTGTATTGCAGGGAAAGGATATGTGAGAGAAGACTTAGAATGTAGCCATTACATGAAGAACTTTGATGTTGGCCACGTCCCCTTGAGGTTGCCTAGAGCAAAACAACTCCTTGCGACCATTAACAAGAATTTCTCGACTCTCGCCTTCTGCAGACGCTATTTGGATCGCATTGGTGAAACCAAATACTTAATGGCTTTAAAGAATCTGTGTGATTCTGGCATTGTTCAGGTAATTTCTCACACCACAGTCTAGATGATGATTCATTTTTCTTGGATCTATATTCTGAGGTCTAAAAACGCTTAAACCCTGTTCTTGGTTTGATTTCAGCCGTATCCTCCTCTGTGTGATGTGAAGGGAAGCTACGTTTCACAGTATGAGCACACCATTCTACTGCGACCTACTTGCAAAGAAGTTCTTTCCAAGGGAGACGACTACTGATACAGACCCTCTGTTTTTGCTCTGTTTGCTTATATTCTCTCATACTGTTGTTGAGATTGTGCACTTGCTTGTTTCTTTTGTCGTCGTTAACATATATTTGAAGTTTGAACCCTTTTATAAAAGCTTCAAATGCCTCTTTTAAAAAACTATGTATTTGCCCTGAACATGAATTTGCTCATCAGTCTTTACTAAAAGTAGAATTGATTGGTAAAAGCTTATTCCTTTACCAATGTCAAATAAGCTAGACGACAAACAAAGCCATCCACTGTGGAGTAATATACTACTATATACATACAGATACGACTATGTTGAATAAGAGAAGCAGACGCAATAGTGTCCTTAGCTAAATCCATGGCGGCGACGATAGCAGTAATCTCCGGTGGTCTGAAAATGAAGGCTGGAATTCTCGCCGTCCAAATCTCATCGCTTCCTATTCGCCGTGAATTCCCCCGTTGTTTCTCCTCTTCATCGAAGACAGTAGCGGCAATCTCCTCATCTCTTCGAGCCTCCGCCGTTTATAACCATCACCAGCGTAATCGAAGCTCTTGGTCTCGACTAACTACTTTCTGCACGGCAGCTCCTGACGCAGGCACGACGGTTTCAACGGATGAATCGGAGAAGCAGAGCGAATCTCAGAAGGAGGAGGAGAATGTGAAGGAGATGGCGAATCTGTTAGATATAAAAGTAGGACGAATTGTGAAAGCTTGGCAACACGAGGAAGCGGATTCTCTATATGTTGAAGAAGTCGACATCGGTGAAGCTGAGCCCAGAATCATCTGTAGTGGTCTCGTCAAATACGTCCCTCTCGATCTCCTTCAGGTCAGCTTCACTGTCTCTTCTCTCATGTTCTGTAAATCCCAAAATGTCGATTCCAAGTCCTGATTGTGAGAATTGTGATTTGATTGTGTGAGAATCGTATGGAACTTTCTCATTGAATTGACCAATGAGCTCAATCTCTGTAGGGTGCATCAGTAGTGGTGCTGGCTAATTTGAAGCCGAGGAATATGAGAGGGGTTAAGTCATGTGGTATGCTTTTAGCTGCATCTGACTCAGCTCATGAAAATGTTGAGCTTCTTGTTCCACCAGAAGGGTCTGTTCCTGGAGATAGAGTGTGGTTTGGTAACGAAGATTATCTCGAGCAGCTTCCTGAACCTGCACCTCCTAATAAGGTCTCTTAGCCTGCAAACCACTAATCATTTTAGTAGGTATCAAGGTCTGTTAGTTAGTGATGATGGATTTTTCAAGTTCTGTTTTTTTTCTTTTTTCTTGTTGTTGCAGGTTCAAAAGAAGAAGATGTGGGAATCGGTGCAACCGCTTTTGAAGACTGATGCGTCTGGTGTTTCCATGCTTAAGGAGCATTTCATGCGAACATCTTCTGGTCTTGTTACTTCAAAATCTTTAAGAAATGCCAATATTTCTTGATTTTATTTTCAAGCTTATTTTAACATGTTTTGACACAGAGAAAGAACAAGCCGCCAAAGGCTATTTTTTTCATTGCAATCAAACTGATGTTTTTGTTGATTCATCAAAATAAGGTTGTTACGAATCACAAATAACTTTAGAAGGTACAAAACAAATCCCGAAATCGAATGTTTCCTCTTTGCGGTTGGTATTCTTGGAGATTAAGCAAAGACAGAGAAGATATCACCATTGATGTAATCGTTGTCCACTAAGCTTACCAAGTAGTAGCTGTTCTTCACCTGCACATTGATTAGATCCTTATCATCGGTACAGCTAAAACCAATCTGGTTTAAGAAAAGAAGAAAAGGAAACTGCAGAAGATTCTTTACCTCCTCGAGCAACTTTCTAGAAGGATCATCTTCTGGGTACAAGTTAGCCCAGCTTCTTGACCAAATCTCAAACGCTTCGTCTTTCCAGACTTTGAAACTGGCTGGATCCACGATTGTCGGTTGAATAACCTCCTTAGCTGGGAACACTCCCCAAGTAACTGCATTCACATCAGACTCACCCGTGTTTGATACCCAATTCTCTGCTTTGTTCACGGCCATGTAGGTGATAGCAGGAAAAGCTTTGGATTTCTCCACAAGTGTGTCTAACTTATCCTTTGAACAGAAGAACTCTAGATAAGCTTTCTGGTAGACGTAACCACCAGGACCACCCCATCCTGCAAAGTTTCAATTGCAATTATACATTTTTGTTATAAGCTAATAAGATATTCCCAATGCAATTTAAACATTATGTTACAAGCTAAAGAGAGAAACTCATAAGAGGGTTTTAATAGGTTTTCAAGACATAATGGTATGATATGTAATCGCAGATATGAGTTCCCTACCAATAGCTGGGGAATCGGATTTGGCTGCATTAACTGATGGTTGGCTATTGATGGTCAGGAAACCTTTGGAGTTGACTTTTCCGAGTTGCTCGTTTATGATCTTTGTCTCTGGCTGGAGTCCATCTAATTCAGACCATGGACTGCTTTTTAAGTTTCCAAGGCAGAGCTCTTTGAATTTCTGATTTGTGACAGTTTTTACCAGAAATTTATAAGTGAGAATGTTGAAAAAGATAATGAACAATTTCTATGAGTGTTAGTAAAGGAAGGCTACCTCTTGAACATCTTCAATGCTTTTCAACGGGACAACCCATTCTTGCTGAAGCTTCTTGTCACGTGCTTTTGGGCGCATGAACTACTCATTGGCAATGAAAAAGGCAGAAGAAGATGGTAATGCATTAAGATCAGCACTACTCATTGGCAATGAAAAAGGCAGAAGAAGATGGCAATGCATTAAGATCAGCACTACTCATTAGCAATGAAATACGCAGAAGTAGATGGCAAGCAAACCAAGCATCTCCTTACAAGTGACAATATGCAAATTCAATCTTAAGTAAATCAAGAAGAACAACTAACATAAGCCCTTTAGAATTCGAGTTGGCAAAATCTTTAGTAGAATGTCAGGAAAGGAATGAATATGTGGTACCTGATAATCAGAAAGTGTACTATATGACGCACTGCGTGAATCGCCCCATCGTCCATGTGGGAAGTCATTCCAGCCCTTTGTTCTAGATATGTAGCTCTTTGGACGGTTTGCCCTGCAAATGTTAAGAAAGCAATGGTATTATTCTCTCCTCAAAGAGAAGTCTAAAGATCCGAGACAAAATTCAGAGCAAGAGAAACAAAATGCAGGTTACCAGAAAATAGGGCGAACATCTTCACTAATACGGAAAACGTTTGCAGGGCGTCTCCAAGGTAGAGAACGAGAAATTTTTGACTCATCAATCAGACCAAGGTTCTGCAATTTGGGCACCGTTGTTAGGTTCTCCGGTCCACAATGCTGTGTGTTATATATTATTACTACAACGAAAAAGATTTTAAAGGAACTAAGGAACAACCATTAATATCCCAATAGCTGATTTGTCCACGTTCAATGTGTAGAGATGAAGGGTAGTGATTCCATGGGCCAAAATCTTTTTGCACATTTCTGTTGCAAAGTGAATACCATAGGCTTTAACAGCTTCATCATTATCCTTAATAGGCTCTAAGGCAGCAGTGAGCTCAGCAGGTATCTATAGCAATAATAGCATGAATGGAATATTAGTCGAAGAAAAATGATATCTGAAAACATTAGTCATAAAGGCATCATCACCAAGGGTCTATATATGTCAGCTTAATCATATATGATCAATAAGCAACTACATAGATGCAAGAAAACTCAAAAACATAGGCCTTTTTAAGCACAAAGACAACATTATTCTATCGAGCAAGCCATATGATGACTGATGTAAGAGATCACAACATACCTTGGTCTTGCAGAAACCAGCCATACGCAAGAACCCCTTGTAGTTGGAAATGGGCATAATTCCAGGAACAATGGGACAGTTGATCCCGATTTGCCGACAGTCATTCACAAATTTTAGGAATATATCAGTATCATAGAAAAGCTGGGTTACAATCAAATCTGCTCCAGCATCAACCTGTTCCACGAGCCACAACCCACTAAATCCATCAGATCAAAGAGGAGTCAACAATTCAACACACACAAAATGCAAAGCCAAGAACACAAATCTGAACCTTTTTCTTCAGGTAAGCAAGATCACTCTGATAAGATTCAGGAGTAGCAAGTCCGTTAGCTTCAATAACATCCGGATGAGCCTCTGATTAAAAAACAAAAACACAAAATCCCCAATTAGAGATCAAATCAGAAGAGTAACACAAATACATCAACAAAACCAACAATGAAATTGGAAAAAGGGGTCAATTTCAATACCAGGATAACCAGCAACAGTGATTCCAAAGTAATCACCATACTTGCTTCGAATGTGATTCACCAGATCCAAAGCACAAGCAAATCCTCCTTCAACCTGAACGAATTTATCTTGTCCATGAGGCGGATCTCCTCTAAGCGCAAGCACATTCTGAATCCCATTAGATCTAATAGTCTCAAGTGCGTGATCAATCTTCTCGATCGGCATGTTGGTACAAGTGAGATGCATCATAGTCTCAACGCAAATCACATTCTGCATCCTTGAAGCGATCTCAAGCGTGAGATCGGCAGTAGATCCTCCGGCTCCCCAAGTGATGTCGCAGAAGGTAGGTCCATAAGAGACCAGTCGATCCATTCGTTCAAAGAGATTCTCGACGCCATCTTCTGTCTTGGGTGGGAAAAACTCGAAGGAGAAAGCTGTCTTGCCTTGCTCCGTCACCGATTTGATCTTATCAACCACCTTCATCTTCTGATCGAAATGAGCTCGAGATCCAAATCCAGATTCGGAATTAGATAGGTACAAAGATGTGGTGGCGAGGCTAAGTGGTCTCGCTGCTTCGTTTGCTCACTCTTTTATACTAAACTTTAGAAATTAAGAGATCCAACAACTTTGGTGCTAAACTGGTAACCGGTTTAAACTTAGATAAAACTATTTATGTTATTTATTACACTTCTGTTTTGTATTTTATTATTTCATTTTATCACAGTAAATATATTTTAATCAGGATATAATTTGGCGACATTTAGCTCAAGCACTTATAATATTCTATCACAAATTTTTTTTCCTAGAATTGCTATAATAATATTTTTGTGCTAAATATAGAACAAAATTCAATTTAGTATATTCTATTTTTGTATATTTCTTTTGATTTTTTCCCTTGACAAAGACTTGTTTTCATATTCTTATTTTCCCAGCTAAATAGATTAAAAAAAAAGGTGGTAGGTGAGCTACGGCCCCATATTACCTACCACCGGCAAAGCCAATCCACTGTCGGTCACCGGGGCGTGGGTATGTATAAACCGCTACAACGGACACTAGCCTAGTGCAGCGCAGGTTAATCACGTGCTTAATAAACTGGAGTTATAGACAGAACAAACCGGTAATCGGTTATAGTCCTTAGTTAATAAACCGTGTATGAGATTTTTGTCTCTTAAAACCAAACCCCGGTTTAAAAAAAATAACAAAATACCTTTTCTTACTTTTGATCCAAAGAGTACACAAATGTACTGGTTCGAGTTGGATACATACAACAACAAAGTCTATATCTATTTGCCAACCGACACGGTTAAAAACTATTTCTTCAAAATTCAAGTGTAATCCAAATGTAGGGAGACTTGGAGACATATCAAACAGTTACAATCTTCCAAATTTCTTTGGACATGTTGATAATCTCAGTAACTCCATCCTCATACATGACCTGGACAAAGATAAATTTTGTTTTATTAGATTTCGTAATATGAGGTAGAACGTGAACAATAGAGTTGGGATTAAGTTAAGTGGATACCAAGTGCTTTCTTGAAAAGTCATCGTATTGTATAATGATGCCAAAAGACCTGAAAATGTCGACTACTAAGGTCAAAACCAACACCTTAATGAACAAAGTGCTTCTCAGCCTTGTAATATAGATCTATAAACTATATTCCAATATGAATGCTTCTGAGCCTTGCTATTGTTCTTAGGTGTGGCAGAAATTGGCAGAGGAAAAAGAAAGACAATAACACCTCTGCTTCATGGGACGTGCTAAACAGATCACCACACCAATGCAGTTACGGGAACATACTCTTCTTTGGCTACTGTTGATCCAAGATTTTCCTGACGCATCCAAAGTTTTGTCTCTTACCCTCTGAATTGAGAAGCTTGTCGAAAAATAGAGCCAAATAATTAATACTAACCGGCAACGCGTCTACCTCGCCTTTTGACCTAGCCAGATATATGATATAATAAGTTACTGTTTAGCATGCAAATAACAGGATGAATAAATTCGAATTTGTTACAAAAACATGATCATGAGACATTTAACTCAAAAATTATTCAACACCGGCATTTTATATGTGAGTTTTTCTTTCAGATAGATTTCAGTTTCAATTTTACCTTGGGTGTCACTTTACATGCCACAGGTTTCACAGTTTCTTCCACGGTTGTCTTCTTAGTTTTGCTAGGTTTTGCACCTAGCTTTTTTCTGCAACCCACTGAACCACAGTAGCAATCTTGGTCTGCACCAAACTGCACAAACCTGATATATTTCTTTGTATCAAACCTTAATATTTATCATCAAGTACTTTATAAAAGTCAATTGTATCCAAGAATGTACAAGCTAAGGTATTGTTCTTACTGGTAATCGTAGGTTAACTGCTCGCCTTTGTTTATGAAACGAATAGCAAATATGCCGATTCTTGTCTCTCCATCAATTATCCTAATGGAAACAAATGAGTCCATAACACATAACTTTTTCTCAACTGTCTTGAATGTACAGAAAGGTCATGAGTGAGATGAGCGATAATAGACAAACCATTTCTGCATCTCTGTATTAGGATTGCAGCTGTGATTGATATATCTTGATTTATTCCCTTTATGAGTAGCATCAATCACCATGTTCCAGTTTATCTGACACAAATAAAAATTTGTCTCAACCTGCTTCAACTTCCAAAGCCTTTCTTCACACATCTTATCGTCGATAACTACAGTGAGTAAAGGATTTTAAGAAGATAAATAAGATGGCACAGTAGAAGAATATACAAGTAAACATGCGCAACAAAAAATAACACATCACCTTCCCCCACATATTCAACGATAAAATCTCCAGGATTGATATCTTCATCTGCTACAATCCCATATCCACATTTCTCTGTCTACAAGAAACAACTTAATCAACTATGCATTTTTTTTTTGTAATCCAACTTGCAATATACCAACCTGAACAATCTTCATCTTTTTGATATGTCTTTGTTGGAACGGCTTGTTGGTGCACTCACCTCTGCATTTGCAACTAGATGAGCAGCTTGAGAGTAGAATCCTATTCATCAAGGAAAGAAAAAAGTTAAACATCAATAATCAAAATCAATGCAGATAAGAAACTTTAATCAGACTAATATTTGTGATCATAGTGACTAAATGGATGAGGCAAAGAAGATAGAGTCAGAGTTGGAACATACCCACAATTGCAATCACTGCCACAGAGATTTGAAGAACCAGGATCCAAGGAGCAAGAACAGAATATGCCATGATCTTTAACTCTCTTTTTAAATTTCTTCTTCAAGTATATATCTTAGAACAAGACTTGCTCATGTGAAAACAAAGAAAAAATCTAAAGATGTGTAAGAAAATTAGAACATAAAAAATTGCATCCGTAACAATCAAAAGGATACTGCGCTTTATGAAGACATGCTTCCCCTTAGTTAACCGATCCGGAGATTCCAATTTCTCCAATTCTCCAACCTGCTTTTTTAAATTTCTGAGAGATAGTCTGATTTGATTCCCATCGGAACCCTAAGAAAAACCAGAGTAACCTAAGATCATACAAAACATAATGCTGTAAAGAACTGAAGACTTTGATCAAATGTACCTTCTTGGAGGCAGGCATGGTAATAGACCCGAATGATTTGGAAGATTTCGAAACTTTTTTAAAGAAGAAGAAGAGAAGAAGATGATGAATCAGTGGTGGATATGATTAGTAGAGAGAGTAAAAAGACGTAACGCAAGAAAGAGCGGCAGTTGCAATTTTCCTTTTATGAGGATTTTGAAATTTGCGTACAAAGTAATAAATCTGCTTAAAAGGGTAAAATAGTCATTGCGATTTCTTTCCTATAAACCGTTTTAGACATAAATGGGCTTTAGATTATTGGACTGGCCCAATACAATGAAATGCATTTCTTGGTAACGACATAATTACGTCGATGGTTTTATTATTAGAAGTCGCGTAAAACATTTTTTATTTAATTGTTTTTAATTTTTCCATGATGATCATAACCAAATTTTATGGTAATGAACTAGTATTTAATTATTTACATTTATATTATAAATGTAATCATCCATATTCGAAGCTTAAGATAATAATTACGTAAAATATATGAGGAGAGAGAGCACGAAACTTTATGTCTTAAGGTATCACGAAATCGATCTTCTGCAGTTCAAACTTCGTCTCCGTTTAATCGCACTCTCGTTCTCGTCTTCGTCGCCGGAATTCTTACCTGTGTCGTAACAAGTCAGATTGAACAGTTCGGTTTGGTTTTCTCAGGTGATCTATCTTTATACTCTACTAAAAATTCAAAAAGTTGTGAAAATTTCGTTCACCAGATCGGATTATGAAACTCTGTGCGTTTGTGTAGCGGTTAATCGAGTTCATACTCTTGTTCCTTATGTTTTTTAATTTTTTGTGTGTAGAGTTGCCAAATTTATAGTTGACTGATTGATCAATTATTACTGTAGATCCGCGAGGGGAAATTGCGTCAGCGGTCTTAAGTTATTGCATGATGTGGTCTCGAATTTATATTATTCTTTTGGTGGATTTGTTCAATTTTGGGATTTTGCTTATCGGATTCGAGTACCTTTGACGCCGTTATCTTAATTGTTGTGTTCATTAGATTCTCTTTAATTCCTATATTCGAGTAAAGAAAGATTTGGGGCATATTGAAATGGAGAGTAATAGACTAATAGTGAAAACAAACTTAGGTATTAAAGTTCTGAGCTGATATAAACCTGTTGAATTATGGATAATAGAAGATAATCCGTGATGTTTGTTGTGGTTTATTCTTGTTTTTACCTGTGTGCTTTAGCTTACTTTGTGAACTAATTCTTGGAGATGAGTCTGTCCACTGTTAACCTGATCCATTTGTATTTCTTATGCTTCTGATTGCAGACAAAGGTAGATTCTTTGGGTTTGAGTTTCTTCTAACTCTTAAGAGACAGACATGTTGCATGTGGTGCTTAATGTCTAGGTAATGAAGGCTATATGTGATAGATTTGTTCCTTCAAAATGTTCTTCATCAAGCACAGGTGAAAAGCGTGATAAATCCCCGACATCTCTAGTTTCAGATTCGGCATCTAGTGATAACAAGTCAACCTTGACGTTATGCCCGGATGTGGTTGCATCTTCCTCCCCAGTTTCTCAACCGTATAGGGAAGCTTCAACTTCTGAGCATAAGCCAGATTGCACCACACATAACGGTTGGACAGTAATTTTAAAAACAGCTTCTATGGCCAGTGGGGCAATTAGGAGATTTCAAGAGCGTGTATTAGGGCCAAGTAGGACCGGTATTTCCAGCAGTACAAGTGAGATATGGCTCCTGGGTGTCTGTTATAAAATCTCAGAGGGTGAATCCTCAGAAGAAGCAGATTCTGGTCATGTGTTGACTGCATTCAGACAAGATTTTTCATCCTTAATACTAATGACATATCGTAGAGGTTTGTATATTCACTTCAAATTCGAGAAAGCATAAAAGTTTTCACATATTACTCACTAAGTTATTTTACAGGGTTTGAGCCTATTGGCGACACAGCTTATACTAGTGATGTAAGCTGGGGCTGCATGCTTCGCAGCAGCCAGATGCTCTTTGCGCAGGTCTGCTTATTATTGTTCTAGCTTGAGACTTCAAAACTTTACACGTATGTTCTAAATTCCCAGATCTTTAACAGGCATTGCTATTCCAAAGGCTGGGAAGGTCTTGGAGGAAAAAAGAATCCGAGGTTAGTTAGTTGTAATATCCAGTCTATGCCTTAACTACTAAATTTACAATATAAGGAACATAAATCTGGTTTCTCATGAGTCCAGTTTAAGTTAGCTGGTTTGGTTTAAAAATGCAGCCGCCTGAAGAGGAATACTTGGGGATATTAGAACTTTTTGGTGATTCTGAGGCTTCAGCATTCTCGATTCACAATCTTATACGAGCTGGAGAATCTTATGGCCTGGCTGCTGGGTCATGGGTAGGACCATATGCTGTTTGTCGATCATGGGAATCATTAGCACGGAAGAAAAGAGAAGAAATTGATGTTAAACACAAGTCATTTTCCATGGCTGTTCATATCGTTTCTGGCAGTGAAGATGGAGAGAGAGGTGGAGCTCCAATTCTCTGTATTGAAGATGTCACCAAAACTTGTGTGGAGTTTTCAGAAGGAAAAACTGAGTGGACGCCAATTCTTCTCTTGGTGCCACTGGTTCTCGGGCTTGACAAAGTGAACCCCAGGTTTGTAATTCTATCAAACTGATTGCCAGGCAATATGTACTATAGATGTCAAGAATTCAACTTTTTCGTTTTCCTCGGAAGATATTCTATCAGTAAGGGAAAATTGATGGCTTGTAATTACATATACACTATGGAGAGAATATGATGACGGCAGAGTTGGAGTAACTTATTATCAATTTTGGCTAAATCTTTCTGAAAAGACTATTCTTTTGCTGTCAGGTACCTTCCATCTCTGATTGCCACTTTCACTTTCCCTCAAAGCCTCGGCATTTTGGGCGGCAAACCAGGTGCATCAACTTACATAGTTGGAGTTCAAGAAGACAAAGGTTTCTACCTTGATCCGCACGATGTTCAGCAGGTTTTCTTCAACACTCCTTTTAAATCCTTAAATAAAAAAACAAACAAGAATTACTGTAGTACCAAAATAAACTCAACGTTTTGAATCTGGCACGCTTTGATTTGAAGTTTGGGACATTTAAGGTGGTCCATATTTTCCTTATATTGTCTCCATCACATTCATTCATCTATTGTCTAATTGGTTTGGGGAATGATATTACTCAGTCCATGTGCTTCATATGTGACGATTCATTCTCACTGATTGAGCCTTATCGGTAATGGTTGGTAGGTAGTGACAGTTAACAAAGAAAATGGAGATGTTGACACATCGTCTTACCATTGCAAGTGAGTTTGATTGATCATTTTACCTCATTTAGTGTTCTGTCTCTACATGATTCATACTTCTTATTCCTACTATATCTGCTACAGTACGCTCCGTTTTGTTCCGCTGGAGTCACTCGATCCATCACTAGCTCTCGGATTCTATTGCGCTGACAAAGGTATTACTAGTTTCTAAGGATGGACAATTCTGTTTACGGTTGGCTTTGGTTTTGGTTTGGTTTCTGGTTTTCACTTTTTATAGAAATTGAATCCCATCGGTCTATAAACAAATTCAGTTAAAACATTTCAGTTTGATTCGGTAACTTTGTAAAACCGAACTTGAACGACTTGCTTTACACTGGCATCTACTTTGTAACAGCTGATTTTGATGATTTCTGTACCCGAGCAACAAAGCTAGCGGGAGACTCTAATGGCGCTCCCCTCTTCACTGTTACCCAATCCCACAGAACAAATGACTGCGGAGTTGCAGAAACCACCACAGTGACATCTACAGAGACCTGTGGTGAGGAACATGAAGATGACTGGCAATTACTGTGAACACTTTTACTAGCCATTCTTTTTTCATTGTTTAACTTTGTTCAATTATCAAAATACCATTCTTTTTACATCGATACTAGATTTGATGTTGTATAATAATAAATAAACCCAGATTAAGTATCACCTATTAAGTATTAACGTTGACTTAAGTCAAAGTGTATAAAAACAGAGAGATTTTTGATTCTTTTAGACATAGATTGAAGAATACGAGAAAGGAAGACTCGAAAAAACAGAGGGAGTGTTGACGTGGCTCCATTTCCCGCCATTCTTCTCCGCCGTCGTCTT
Source organism: Crucihimalaya himalaica (assembly GCA_004349715.1). NCBI lineage: Eukaryota > Viridiplantae > Streptophyta > Magnoliopsida > Brassicales > Brassicaceae > Crucihimalaya > Crucihimalaya himalaica. The sequence goes on along the minus strand of SMJT01000008.1, from coordinate 3,012,579 downwards.
CATCATCATCGTCCCACTTTCTTCACCTCCACCGCCAATCATTGCCACCGCTTGGCCACTCAAGCTTCCTGCGAAAACCGACGTCATCGTCGTCACCGGAAGTCGAATCGTCTCCATAACCACCTTCCATTTCATCGAATCATCCTCTATTTCCCAACGAGGCTGACTCTGTCTCTCGCTATCAATAAAACACCATAACCTACAACCTCTAAATTCTCCGGCGGATTCAGCAGCAGACGCGGCGGTGCGTCCTCTCGGACTTAAATCAGGAAACGGCCAGATATTTTCGATTATAGACCAGGAATTCGAAATCGGATCGTAAATCTCGCCGTCAGATCGGAATTGGCCTTGCGTCTCCGTTCCGTAACCGCTCAACACGCAAAATCCAAGATCCGTCGCCATCGAGAATCCATGACACTCGTCTCTTCCTTCCGCCATGGGAGGAAGCATCGTCCACTCGTCTTTCTCCACATCGTACACTTCAGAAGATCGGAGAGCGTTCTTCTGATCATCATGACCACCGGCGACGTAAACCTTCGTCGAACCAACAGACGCACATGCGAAAAACGATCTCGCGGCCGACATAGGTTTCCCTCTTCTCCACCTCCTTCCGCTTCCATCTCCGGCGAAGAGATCCAAAACAAACACATCTCTCACAGGCTGCAACGTCTCCGGATCCCAACCGCCGATTAACAAGACTTTCCCAGCTTCCTGAATCGCAACGCACTCGCAGAACAAAGGAATCCGTTCAGGAATCGCGACGCGGTGCCACGTGTCAAGAGTTGCGTTATAAACGCTTAAACCGTAAAGTGGCGTCCCCGTAACACGCGGTTGCTGCTGCTGCTGCTGCGATTGAGACTCACCTTGTTCCTCTTTCTTCTTCTCACTCACATCACCACCGTCATTAACCATCGGTGAAGTCAGAGGTTGAACAAGACAGAGAAGAGACTCAGCTTTCCCAAAACTTGTCCGTTCCTTGTTAAAACAACGGCCGGAGATTACACATTTCCATGATCGGCAAACGTATCTCATGGAAGAATGAAACTCAAAAGGAACCCTAACCAAACACTCCATTGCTAATTCCTCAGGTAGTCCTGGGATTAAATCTCCTTTGATCTCACCTGATATCTTCTTTGACACTCCCATTATTACCTCTAGCTAGCTTACGAGACCTTAGAGAAGCTTCTTGAAACAAGATTCTATGATTTTGATATATCGGAATTGTAAGAGACAATCTTGATTGGTAAGCAAAGTGTGGCAGAGGCTTTTATAAGAGATAAGACACTGAAGAAGAAGGTCCCTAGATAATTATCATCTCTCTTTTTTTTTTTTTTTTTTTTGTAAAAATAATTATCGTCTTATCATCATCCCCCTTCTTTATTCTTGATATTTTCCCAAAACAAACAAAAAAAAAATACAGTAAAATTACTAATTCAAGCCACAGTGTAATCTAGACACTAGACAGATCTACACATAATTTAAAACTCTTTATCGAATTTGCGTCACACAAAAATATAGGCCGGACAGTACCAAAATTTGTACTTAGAAGAAACGACAAATGTAAACACATGTAATGTAACTAGTTGGCCATTATGGCAATTTTAATAGTTTGTAATTATGCGAAACAACAAATCATTCAATAATATCTTCTCAAGGACTAGTACTAGCTAATAATTCATTGCTCCATATAAATGAGAAACGAGTAAGGACCACGCATATTTTCCTCCAAAATTATTATTCGGATATATGTAAAAGAAAAAGCCGTGAGGATTTGATTCACTCAAAATCGTAAGAGAAGTATCATGTTTATAATAAAAGTTAGATAATTCTAAGGTTCTAGAAGAAGTCCATGTGGATACGATGACTTATCTTCTGTCTTATCCGAACGACAGTAAGGTGACACATGGCTCATGCACCGTCGTCTTTACGTCCATCAGTTTTTTCCGATATTAAATATCATCTACTTCTTCAATAATGTATCGATAAAATATAAATATATCATTACCCTATAACGAATAACGATTTTGTGAAGAGCCTTTTATATTTAGATACTCGAGGTTTAAACTTTAATATTCAGTATCACTTCAATTAAGTACAACTAGTTTAGTTCTTTTATACATTAAGCTCCTGTTTTTGAGCTAAATTAGAATGATGACAAGAACTAAAATTTGCTCTAATATTGTGTGAAACATTGATCGAGCTCAAACAAAACAAACCGGATTCATTATGCCGGGGATGAAGTGACAGTGAATAGTATTATCCAAAATGCAATCAATGATGAACAGTTATAATATATTTTACACGAATCGTAAGGTGTGACATTAAAGGGGGTATGCTCCACTTCTGCCAACCTCTAACTCCTACCATCTGTGCTAACCTTTTCTTTATTTCTATATCTGACGATGTAAACTTAAGAAACGTCTTACAAACGTATCATCTTTTAAGGATTATGTGTTATTATCCTTTACTTTATGAGTTTATGTTTCCCCTTTATCTGAGATGTATGTATTTCTTGCTGGAATGATATATAATATAACAGAGTACTGACTCGTTGAAGAAACTGGATTCACTTCTCCAAGACAAAGTTTATGAAAGAATGGATTGAAAACGCCACACATGTTGTTTTAGTGTTCATTGATAAATTTTATTAATTTTGCTTGTTTAAAAAGGATTGCATTCATTTTTTTAAATTATAGTACTGTATACGAGAAATGAGCTGTATGCTTTCTAGAAGACCATTGATGTATCTTTTTCGTAATTTTCGCCTTGAAGGCTGGAAACAAACGAGTGCGTACTCCTACGTTTTAAATATTTCATGCCTTTTGGTTTTTCAAGTTTAAACATTTCTTAGACCGTATAATCGGATTTAAACATGCATGTTTCATGTGCTCAAAAGAGTATATATGATCATCAAGTTTTCTTTGAAAAAACATAAAAGAGCTACTCTACCTATTTGCAATTAGTTTTGAGTTATGAATTCATTAATTTTAATAGACTTGCAATATGTTTTCTTTCATATATATGTATCTTTCACCATTAAATATAATCTCAAATCAAAATGTTTCCAACTACTATGATTCAAATGAACTATGATTGGATTAGTGTCCTTTATATAGCATAAGCATGTCTTAGCAAAAAAAATAAAAAATAAAGACATCCTTTACGTAACCTGAATTTGCAAAGACCATAAATATTTTTAGCCATCCAGTCTAGTCTAGAGTTAAATATTGGAATTTGTATTCTTTACTTCTTTGACTTCGTTTGCTACAAAACTCAGTAAGTGATTGTTAATTATATATATTATTCAATTAAGAATAACAAAGTCGTTGTAGTATAGTGGTAAGTATTCCCGCCTGTCACGCGGGTGACCCGGGTTCGATCCCCGGCAACGGCGTTATTTTTCATTTTAAACAAACTTAATTATTTTCCAAAAAAAATATACTAATGGCTTCGCCCGGGTTCGAACCGGAGACCTTCAGTGTGTTAGACTGACGTGATAACCAACTACACCACGAAACCTTTTTATGCTTATCTGCAAAGAAATGTTAATTCAGAGACTGTTTTAACATCCCCGCCTGTTACTAATTCAAAAGCTGAATAATTTTCTGAGTAAATAAAATCGAAATTAGATGAACCATTATTATTTTGTTTAATTGACACAACCACAATATAAATATTAACCCATCGAAAAGAAAATAAGTAAAGGACACAAGGCTGATAAACTATTGTTGGTAAAACATATTCAGCTTCATTCTAAAATTTCTAAGAGGACCCAAAAATACACAAGCAGCAGAAAGAGAGTTGATCTTTAAAGTCTTTAACCGAGGAATCAATATTTCATCAGCTTCATTTTTAAGTCTTTAACCGAGGAATCCAATATTTAAAGGAGACACAGGGTCGTTAGTAGCTAAAACATGAAGGGTCGGTCTGATTCTGTTTTCAAACCGGAGAAAAAAAAAACAACCAGAAAGCAAGAGTCGAAAAAGAGAGAAACGAGCAAAACAAGCATAAGAAAAATAACTAGAGAGAGTGATCCGGCGGTTCATCATTCCTCAGTAGCACTTGCTGCACTTAGATCAACACTTAGGTCCAGTTGCTGCAACATAAGAAATCACACAAAATTGATGTGAAAGATGTCAATGAAACCCAATATTTTTCTTATCCATCAAATCCCTTGCGAATATCAGAACATTTACCTTTCCAGTGATTAGAGTATACATGTTCAACACATCCGCAACAGTTGTCTCAAAGTGTGTTGTAGCATCATAGCTCTGTGAGGACAGGGAAAGGGTTCAATACTTAGAAACCATCCAACTTAAAGTAGGCAACCATAGAAACTTAAGATGGGTCTCCCTCACCGTTGATATAAAGCAGTTGTCCAAAGCAGGCTCATTGACAGGTTCGTATCTATCATACATGTCGAAGAATATCTCATCAACAGGACCCAACAGATCAGTTCCAGGCTTTAGTTCGGTTTGAGGGTTATCAGTCTCTGCATCTGTAGACACAAATGCAATGAATTTTCCCTTGGGAGCAACGTTGTGGGAGTACGAACAACAGAAGACATACCTGTCAACGTGTAGAGGTTCACAATATCAGACCCAACAAAATAAATTGCAAGAGAATAATTACAAATGGCGAAATTATGCTGAGTGTGTGTGCAATTCAAGCTGTGGTTTCCAATATAATCGAACTTTCAATACCCAGCTACATGTATGAAGGAAAATCTTATAGCATGCTTAAAAACATATCTCAAAATGATATTCAGATGGAGCTTAGGTACCAGAGAAAGAAAAAAAAAAAAAAAAAGGATACGCATCAGGCATTTCACTTCCTTTCATCCACTGGCTTATTGAAGTAAAGACAAAAGAACTCACATATCTGATTTGCGGGCCAACTGTTTCTGAGGTATGATGACCTGCACTGAGTGAGAATCGTTGGTGTTTGGGATCGGGTGGCTCATAATGGCGATGGCCCGAGCAACCCTGCCAATCTTCCTAACCTGTTTGAATGTGATGAATCATCATATTATGAAACATTCCACACGAGAATATATATCCACAAAAAGGAATACATTTTCAAAAAATTCTGAACAAGACCACAGTCTAGTCAACACGAAGAGAAGAACTAAATGTGTAAATGAATATAAAAACTATGGAAAATCAAGCAGCATAATGAACAGGTCATAGGTCCAATGGTGAAAGTCACAGGTATCATGAACAGCTACGTACTTTGTAACTATGGACACAGTCAAATCATAATAGAATATTTAAACATGCTAAGACTGCAATATTACCTTGTTCGGCAGGTAGGAAGGGTCACACACAACCTTTTTGCATTTGGCAGTCTCTCCCTCAGATGTTACACCAGTAACCTTACCTTCCTCGTCAAACTCTACCTGCCATAAGGTTAACATTACTGTAAATGAATACACCGTCCCTCCAATACGATCTCACACCCCATTCCCCTCTTGCAGAATTTGCACCACAAGAAAAAAAAAAAACAAAGAGCAGTAATGATGAGTATATACCTTGCACTCAGGTTTGTTCAACATATATGTGCCACCATAGACAGCACTAAGTCGTGCAAATGCCTGAACAAGGAGAAGAGATAGAGAAAAGTCAAAGAAGAATCAAGAAATATTCATCTAAAACTTAAGAAGATCCAAGCAACGAAGGCAAAGATCGGAATGACAGAAAAACCTGGGGTAGTTCTCCCAACCCATAGAGAGGATAAATATATGGAGAGGTTCCTTGGAAACGTGCAAGAGATTCTGCATAGAGCTAACCAGCCATTTAAAGCAAGAATGTCAACTTAGCTGCTTCAGAACTAAATGTAGAACTTTTAAAACAAGGGAGACAAGTCTGAAAAAAGTTCACCTTCATTCTCATAACAGTATCGAAGGCGGGTTGATGAAGGTGTTGGTCATTTGTGTGAAGTGCCACTGCGTGACCAATAAAGTCAATAGTGTTGTCATCAAGACCAAATTTCCTGCCAAAGTGTCACATAAATGGTTAACCACGTATAATCTTAATTGAATGTCAGCTACACCAATTATCCTTGCACGTTTATCCCTGCTAGAAGGAATTAGAATATCAGCTTACGCAATCAGTTCCTTTGTTGTAACTCTGGTCAAATCCATTCCATTGTGTGTTTTTGGGTCCTTCTCATCATATTCTTGAACAAAACTGAAAAACTTGCCGGCTCGACGTTTCTCAAATATACCCATGAGAGGAGATTTCAGGGCCTCCATAGGAGTAGCTGGCACCTTTTGAACCTGTAGGAAAATATTCATCAATAGTTAAATAGGTTATCAGTAAAATGATATTGTAAAATGCTGAAACCAACACATAAATGACAAGCTTGTACCTTTCCTTTAACGAAAACATAGCTCCCATCAACAGCTTTGAAGGACAAATACTTTGTAACATCTGTATGAATAAGGGTACGAACAAGCTTGCCATTTCCCATCATAAACTGGTCAATGGCATTGAGAGACAAGAGTGAGAAAGTGACAGTGATAAAGTTAGCATAAAAATAAAATGAATGACAGCTATAATACCTTAGGCATCATGTCAACATTATAATCCCTGCTCGCACCTAAATGCTCAGGAGCCTTCTCTTCTCCCCTAAACTTCTTCCAAAGCTGCAAAAAAAAAAAACGCATAAATAAAAATAACTTGATAATAAACTACCACAAAACCTTTAAATATATTCAGATCGAAAAGAAGAACCTGATTGAGATTAAGCGATGTTGATTCTCCACCATAGTAGTCATTCCTGTCCATGTGAAGCACCTACACGTCATATCCATAAAACCAATGCATCAATATCAGATCGTGGGGAAATCAAGAGGTCAGAGGAACATGAAAACTAATGTAAAGTCCCAGAAGTAATCGCATAACAACAAATTTTCCCATTTCTGTGAAGACACACAAAGCGAACATTTCCAGCATCTACTCGCTCAAACTCGGTAATCATTTTCATCACATCTCATACATATCAAGATAAAAGAAAAACGAGCTCAGATCACACAGTAGGAGATCGAATCTCACCGAGATCCGTTCATCGTATACCCAGTAAAATGGAAATTTGAATTCGGATCAGAGCAATAATCCCAAAACCGATCATGAATTCAAATGTTCCGTTAACAAATAAGAGAGAAGGGAAAAAAAAACGAAACACGAATCGAGGAAAGAAGATCGAGACCTTGACACCATCGACGGAAAGGAGACCGCTGAGGATACACTCCTTGAGACCGGTGCCGAGAACAATAACCTCGTACTCTTCATCCATGGCTGATTCCGAAAGGTTCGTAGAGCAAAAGAGAGAGAGAGAGAGAGAGAGAGAGAGAGAGAGAGAGAGAGAGAGAGAGAGAGAGAGAGAGAGAGAGAGAGAGAGAGAGAGAGAGAGAGATCTCGATAAATACAGAGAAATGAGTTGTGAGATCGTCGAGAGAGATCAGTGACGAAGTCTATTAGAGGAAGATGCTTTGTTTGTGGAATGGGTAATAAGGTTTCGATGGCATAATCGTAAAAATAAATAACTAAAATGCGAATAATATTGTTAGGTTAATTATAATTTCCCCCGGATCTATTGGTTAAAGACATTTTTTTTTTGCAATTGTCTAAAATACCATGGTTTTATGTTTTAGGGCCAAAAATACTACATGGCCAGCAATTTCCAATTTTAACATTTTTGTGAGAATCACAAATGACAAAATTGCCCCTGACCTAATCTTCTCATCGTTCATCGTCTCTAGCTGCCCAATCTCTCGCCGGTGTCGTCGCCTCCTCTGCCCAATCTCTCGCCGCCTCACCGGTGTCGTCGCCTCCTCTGCCCAATCTCTCGCCGCCTCGCCGGTGTCTTTGCCTCCTCTACCCAATCTCTCGCCGCCTCATGAGAAGAAGAAGAATTGCCGAGAAAAGGAAAAGCTAGCTTCTGGAATCTTCGAACCTTTCGTTTCTCATCTCAAATTCGCTAGAGATCAGATCTCTAAATGCGGTTACTCCATTTCCCTTAGTCCTTCTCACTCTTCTTCTTGGTTACCGAATCCACTTTTCATCGGTAATTTTTATTTTTTTTTTTTTTCCATTTTCCGATTCGAATTATGATCATTTCATGGTGTTTATGTCAATTTTGTTTCATTAATCTCTGCAATTTTAGTTTATGGCTTTTTTACGATTCGATCTACCACAAATGGTGTGTGTGTAAGATTTGTGACTGTTGGATGATTTTTTGCTGATGATTTTTCAGATTGTTGTTGAATTTGTGAATGCATTTCTTATAGTCTCACATATATAAGTTCGTAGACAGAGCAACAGTTGCAGGTCACACATCATCTCAACAACTTCTTGTTTAGGAACCTGGATCAATACTAACAAAACTAGATCTTGATAAGACAATGTTGTAGTGAGTTTGCTGATTACGTCTCTTTAATTTGTAGGTTTGTCTTGATGGTCATTTCTCAAATGATGATGGAACCGATTTGGTTCGCTTAGCTTCCCGTTGCTTGCAGTATGAAGCTCGTGAAAGGCCCAATGTGAAATCTCTTGTGTCCTCACTCGCTCCTCTTCAGAAGGAAACTGATGTATGCGCTCACTAAATCACCTTCCTATTATGTATCAACCATTCAAGTCTTGTGACTCTTCTTCTTATTTTGTATCTTTGTTGTTTTCTTCAGGTTCCGTCTTATGTCTTAATGGGGATTCCGCATGGAGCTGCTTCTCCAAAGGAAACAACTTCGCTAACGCCTCTTGGCGACGCTTGTTCAAGACTTGATCTCACTGCGATACATGAAATTCTTGAATAGATTGGATACAAAGATGATGAGGGCGTTGCAAATGAGGTATGTATATGAACAAGAAGCTTTTTCATCTTCTACGAGGTTAATGCCTGAAAGTGTTGAGCTTTGTTACAGAAAACAAAATCTTCTTTAGTCTTCCATTGAGACCATCATCTTTATTGTCTAATAAATTCAACTAAATTATCGTTGTTTCATTTGCAAATACATCTCTCATTCCAAGTGTGGACCGACCAGATTCAGGAAACTCTAAACGACAAGAAAAATTTAGGAAGCATTGTTGAATATTTAGGAAAGGATTCATAAATTTTAGGAAGAAATATCTTTGAATTTAGGAAGGGTTTTATAATGTTAAGGAATACGTTTTTGACTTTTAGGAAGGTCTCCCTATATATATCTCTGAATTTAAAAATACATACTTTGAATTTAGAAAGGGTTTCATAATGTTTATGATGTCGTTCTTGAATTTTAGGAATGCCTTCCTATATAGGTGTTTTAGGAAGGCCTTCCTAAACTGTTTTTGTATTTTAGGAAGGCCTTCCTAAACTTCCAAGTCGAGCACAAGATTTATACACGACATTTTCCCACGTCCCAACGATAAAATTCTAAACTCGATTGAAATAAAGAGTTTCCGCTGTCCAGAACATCCTTGTGTATGTCTCCAAGAATATGAAAAGTTTCCACGCCACCATTTCTATTAAAATAAATTTTATAATAAACTGGCCTACAACCACCATTACAAGAGAGAACCAACCATCTAATTGAACAGTCGGTTATTGTATTCTTTGATGAACAAAGACCGAGACTTTCCCCTCATCTGCACACAAATTTTAACGTCAAGTTGGAATTCAATACTTCTAGCAAAATGCAGACATGTATATATTAACGTCAAGTTGGAATTCGATACTTCTAGCATAACGTAGAAATGTATATATTACTTTTGTTAACTTTTGCTCATAATTTTGTTTCGTAGGGCCAACACATTGCAGCTCAAAAATTTGGTTGCAGTACACAAAACCTGCATTAAATTTAGCAATGTAAAGAAGATGGAGAGCTTGTAAGTGGTCCATGTCATCTTCACACTTAGTATATAGTTCCTCAAAAAGTTTCGACGATTGGTATTAATTTGCAAGACTAAAATTATTTATATACCTGGATAATATTTCCATTGCACAAGATTGTATAAGCTAGTAAGTTTGGAAATCTTATTTTAAGTAGACTGCCAAAATTTGCCAACACAAAGTTCATAATCATCCCTCCGTTTCACCAACTAAAGCTAGTGTCTGAAATATTCAAAGCCATACTTAATAGAAATTCATATAAGCATAAGGATTCTTACCTCCTGCATTTGTTCATCCAACTGATCAACAAATTTCTGTGCATACTATCTGCCAAAATGATGTGCATCAAATGCTTTGATAGCATCATTATGTGTCGTTTCATGGGCACTTTGGAGAGATTCTTCAGACATAGGTAGCCACAATCTTACCATCCTCTCATTGTAAAGATTCACACATCGCTCAATAATATCTTTATTGAAAACCTCAACTAGTGATCCTGTTGATGGGATCTCTTATTTATTTAACACATCCAATATCTGCAAGTTAAAGCAACATAATTGAAAATATAGCAAGACAACATTTAGTAAGCATAAATGGCATCCTTTATGTTCCTTGAATTCATAACAATGGCTTTCACAACTTCCCTCAATGGAATCTTAAGTTTCTTTCTCAACCTCTCATCTCTACGATTATTTGATTCGTCAACTATTGATTCCACAGGAACATCAATCTGCTTCTCCGCTTAAATCTCAACCACCAGATCTGCCGTATCCTCCTGTTCATCAACGGTGTCCGTGATTTCCTCCGGCTCCGGAGAGACGAATTGAATCACTTGACTCTCCACTTCGACCTCATCGTAACCCGAACCGGTTACATTATCCGTCTTTGAATCATCAGACGCACGGTGAGATGCGATTCAATCATTTAACAGTGGTGGCAAGACTCCGACGGAGGGATCGAAATCTGAAGGTGGTTGACCTGGTACGGCAAAGACACTTCCAAGAGCATACGCACTTCTCTTCGACATCGTGTTCGAACGGCTTTAGAGTCTCATCTCCATTGCTGCACGGCGGAGGCTGTAGATGTTTAACGAGAACTAGAACATTTCCTCCCTCGACAATCACGGCACAAAATCATATGATGGATTAACACCATATTATCTGATGTCTGAGGAAGACGGAGACGACGTCGTAGCTAGACAGAGGCGCCAGATCTCACCGGAAAATATGACGGAGGCAATGTAGACGATGACGAAGTTAGAAGGGAAGAGCTAATTTAGTGTTTATAACACAAGGTTAAAATGGTCCTTTTGTTCATTAATAAATGTTATTAGTGGAAAATTAAGGAGTGTGTGATACTTTAGGAACATAAAGTAGTTTTGATGCTATTCTAGGGTATTTCTCTTTTTTTTTTGTCAACATATTGGTTAAAGACATTAAACAATTATTTTTTATGTTTAATTCAATTAGAAAATTTCTCACCTGGGATTTTCAATTAGTGAAATGCCTTCAATTAGATCATTTTGGGTCGACACCTTAATTATTGTTTTACTAAGTGATATTTGTAAGAATTGGAAGTTGCCAAATACTTGTCACAGAAACCAAAATTCTTATAAGATGTGTAAAGTTATGATTTAAAAAAAAAAAAATTTGATGTTAAAAATAATACTAGCTTTAATTAATTAATATTAGATGTCCAGCAAATTATGACAATTTTCGAATCCAAATAATAGAGGAAAATATGCCAAAAGTTAAACTTTTTGCATTTTTACAAAGGTGAAGAGATGTTTGCATTTTTACAAAGCTTACAAGTTATATTTGCAATTCGGAACTCCCTAGATACTTCTTAATCAGGTTTGTCCGTAAGCAACTCACTTACAAGTTACGAGTCCTTTTCGTATATTACAATAACAATAAATAGAGGAATAAGGATAGCATTATTAGAATGATTGAGATGATGATAACATCATAACACTAATTTTTTAACTACTTGTAATAATTTCAAAAGCAAATCATTTTTCCTATTGATGTTGATACTTATAATTTTAAATAAAAGTATAAAATATATTTTTAGCAAACTTACACGCATTATAGATGTTTTCATGACTTAAAATTATTCAAATAATTGATTGTGGGTCTTCGATAATTAAAATAAACCATGTTAGCATCTAGTATTACATCATCATTCATTGAACACTTGACAAATAGTATAGTTTATATGTTTACTATGCATGATTGAAACGCGTTTAGTTATTGTTTTTTTTTTAACAACTCGCGTTTAGTTATTGATAGGAAAAAAAAGGGAATCTGAGATTTTTAACTAAATACAAACGCTTCATTTCACCCTATAAAGTATAATAGTTGCTGAAAAATATATACATATATCATGACATAAAAACAAATCAAACATTTGTTAAAAAATTATACACATATTAAAAACATAAAATAAAAAATAAAATAATTGACTATACGGTATATTTATTCTGTAAAAGTTATATATACATGTTTTTATTAATGTATGAATATATAATAAAATAGTAAAATAAAAACTATTAAAAGATGAACAAAGGCAAAATACTAAATCATAAAAGCCTTTTAAATATTTACCAATCATACGTGTATTAAAACATAATTAACTTATAAAAATAACCCGCGACGTAACACAGATTTTTATCTAGTTTGCATAAAGTTAAAATTATGTTACTTGGCTTAGCACGCTTATGTATATAACTCACATAGTATGTTGTAATAGGTGAATGTTTCCATTTATGGTGACTCCAAACTGAGCTGTCTTGAAGTGACTTATAACGAGTCTTCGAATCTTCGCAAAGTGAAGCCTAACCTCTTTACTTGTTTTGCTACCATCCGTAAAGCTTCATTGATTCAGTCTCAGTTTCCAATGGACTTATTACTGGATCGATAGGTGATGATCCTTTCCTTTTACAGCTCGACCACTACGAAGAGACCAGCCAATTCTTGCTTGCTGATTCACAGAAACCAAGATCCATCCACAAAGTAACAATATATATTGGCTCTTGACTCTTAACTCTTGAGATAACTTATAGAGAAGTTTTGAAAAATCGTATATTCATCATAAAAGTTTTGAGAATTGAGATAGCTATGACTTAAACGTCTAAAACTTACTGTGTTTGAACTCAAATTGTATTTCATTATATATACTACCTCTGTGTTTTTAAAATTGATTTTCTAACTTTTTTAATTTGTTTAACAAAGATTGATTTTCTACACTCTAATTAATAAATTTCTTTTTATAACATAATAAATTATTTTTGAAAATATGTAGTTTTACAAAAATATTAAAATAAAACTTATTTTTTATTGGGTGTAAAACATTAATGAAATGAAAAATATGATTACTCTATATTTGGTATTAAAAAAATAGATTTACACTATTTTGTGTTGAAAATAGAGCAGGATTAAAGCATTTTTACTGTAAAATAGAATTTGGTGTGAGATTTATAATGGGAGATGCTCCACTCATAAGAATATACTTTTACAATTAAACACTAAACAATACTTATAAGAATAATAAGAAGAAATTTTTAAAAACTTTATAATTTGCTATAATATATTCACTAGTAGTAGAATCGGTAACATATACTGATATATATTAAAATAAGAAGATACATTTACAATTAACTAAAATTCGTAAATCTATTTTAATAGAATAAAAAGAATGAGACCATTGGTTGAATTATTCTCATCTTAACTCCATGGAAATTAATTAACAGCGAACGTAAAGAAAGACGAGAGAATCTTTTTTTTTTTTTTGTCAACTAAGAAGAGAGAATCTATATAATTATAATTTAATAAAATCTAAGATTCGACAAATGTAAAAATAATATTCAAGAGAATAATGTTTGTAAAAAAAGCAACAATTTAAAAAATAAAATAAATATTCCTTCAATCAAAAACAAGAACCCGAATCGATGCAGAGGGTTTTTCTCAGCCTCTCTTTCTCTTTCTCTCTCCTTCTCCCTCTCTTGTCCAGGTTTCGCCATTCTCTCTCTCTCTCTCTCTCTTGTTCTGTTTCATATGTAAAGGCCAAATCACGTTGTTCTTCGTGCTTTTCTGAAACTCGATTCGTGTTTTATCTGATAGGGTGTTCGATTTGGTGTTCACTGTGTTAAATCTGTGTTTTTTACACCAATCGAATTGGAGATTTTGCTGATGATGTATTGTTTCATTTCTAGGGTTTCTTGTTGTTGATTTCTTATGCCGTGGTCAAGTGCTAGTGTGCTTGAGGGGAAGGCATCCAGGATTTACGCTGATTAGAACTTTTGGGTGGATCACTGCTGGGTTTTTGTAGATTTCCATGTTTCTGATTTCGGAAATGTTGAGACCCTTTTGGTTCTTGTGATTCACGCCTTGTGATTTTTTTTTTTCGCATTTTTGGAGTTCGATTCCCAAATTTCTTGTTTTTGTTCTGCAATTTACTGGGTTTTTGGTATATGAGCTAGCCTGCTCTTTGGAGATAACTGGAAGATCATACAAATCTCTGTGGCGTCTGCTTTTGGAAGAATATGAGATTTCAAGGAATGGGTTTGCTCTAGAGTAGATTTTATCTAGTGGTCTCTTGTCCGCCTAGCTTTTGGAAGAATGATTTGTGTCGTTCTTTTTTGAGTTTGATTTGTAAAGTTACGACTTGACAAGGATGGAGAAAGAAGGTGTGTGTGATAACATCAAGTTAAGTGAACAGATGTACCCTAATGAACCTTTCTGTTCCGAGGTGAAAACTGAAACCATTGCTTCATCTCAAAAAAATGAAGGAGGCGAGGGGAGTAATGTGGTTTTTTCGAGAGAGGCACCTTTGATAGGAAAGGATCCAGCTGGAACTAATTCAGGCGAATGCTGCGGTTGTAGTGCAAAGAAACTAAATTTCAAAGGGAATGATTATCTCATTGAGATAGAAAATATCGGGCAGCAGAAAAAGCTTAATAGGCAAGAAAGAATCGAGTTGGGTCGACTCTTCCAAGGCGCTGTTACCTCACTGGATTGGGAACTTGCTGAGAGACTGATTCAGTTGGCTGATCCACAAACTCTGAATGATTTGTTGTGTGTTGGTCTAGATTCAGTTTGGTTCTTGAGTACAAAACCTGAGTTTCAGGGGATCACCGGATTGATTAAGAAGATCATATGTCATGGTGCTCATGACTTTACAAGAGCTACTCTTAGGACTTCATTTCTTGCTTCATGTGTCTCTGCTTGCCAGAGCCGGACAATGAGTCTTGCTGATACAGTAAATGTTATGGCTCAAAGGTACATATGCCATACTTTAATTTCTCATAAGTGTAATTTTAAAGAAAATTCGGGGTGCTTAGACTAGTTGGCTGTTTTTATGATTCCCTGATTCCTTTTTTTCTCCACTCACGATAACCTTGGATATATTTGTAGTCACATATATTTTTCCTTGTTATAGTGATTGATTACATCTGCAAGTAGCCGTCTGTGCTAAATAATAAGTTCATCAAATGACACTGCTAAATCTTTGTAGGCATTGATACTGCTAATTTTCAGAGACATACTTTAGCACAGTTATGTTTATCATAAGCTAAATCAGTAATTTTAACATTCATGGAATATTGTCCCTTAGTTGTTAATGGCTTCTTATCCAGTAGTTAGCTTATGATGTGCATTTCTCTTTGTGCACTTTTGTATGAGTTTTTCCACATAGATGAGTTTTAAGCTTGTCTATAGTTCCCATTTTCAGCTGCCTGCTGGTTTTACTATCGTTGGTCACGAGAGGGCGGGGTATTTTTGATGATTGACCTCAATAATAATGTCTGAAAATTTAAGTTCAAGTTCATATTTCGTTTGTACATAATAATATATAGGTTGCATGAGCGTCTCCAAGAGTGCAATGGGGATGAGATTCTGAAAGCAGAGGCTGGTGCCAAAGTTCAGAAGTTCACTGAATGGGCTCTCAAATGTATAGGTTTCCACTCCCGATGCCAGGGAGCAAGGGATAGGGTTAGCCAAAATTCAGCTGCTGAGATTGAACTACAGCTTTCTGCTTTCAAGATGTTCTTAGATCTAGCAGGAAACCATCTCTCAGGAAGAGACTTCACTGAGGCCTTCGATGCAGCTTGTTTCCCGCTCACTCTGTTCTCTAATTCGTTTGATCCTGGTTGGGCATCTGGAATGTCAGCTACTGTCATACAGGGACTACTCGGTATGCTGGTTGAAGGTGGCGCAGATAACGTGAATCAATGTTTCCTTGAAGCTTCACGTTTTGGTAGTACAGAACTTGTCCGCGTCTTGTTGCAGGTAAGCTTATATTCTTTTGATTGCTTTTAGGCTTAAGAAGGTCTCTTTTTGTTCTCAAAATTTTGCATTTATTGGTTCAGATTGCTCAAAGGAACAGCTTAGATGTTGATGTGGACTTAGCTCTTGGTTTTGCCTCACATTATTGTAAAATCGGTACAATGAAGTGCCTAGTGGAAGAAGGTAATGCCATTGCCTTCTTGGGTCCCTTAATGAGAGCAGCAGAGAGAGGTTGCATGCAAGTTGTTCAATGGTTTGTGAAAAGAGGTTGCCGTGATATGGAGCTTTGCTTGGCTCTAACAGCCGCCACTTCAAGTTGCCAAGTGGAGGCCGCTGCTTATCTCCTCCCTCGTGTTCCCCCACCTGTCCTAACCGCTCTCAGCATCGAAATCCTCAAAGCAGCTGGAGAAAGAAGCGGAGGGTCTCTCCAAGGAGTAGAGTTTCTCCTCAAATCAGACTTCTTAGGAGATCCTGCGGCTACATACTCAGTCGCAGACAGCATTGTGAGGGCATCAGAGGATGAATCCGTTCCTTCGGATCTACAATTATTTCTCCAAGAACACTGGTCGGAGTCGGCTTTTGAGAAAGGAATGAGAGAAAGTCATGACAATTTCATGAATTTCATGAGAGTTTTGAAAAAAGGCGAGTCCGCGATATCCTTGAGAGATCTCCCTGCGCCGCTAAGAGTAGCGATTGCATACATGCCGCTGTACAGAGAGTGCATGAAGGCGGATGGGCATTTACTGTCTCAGAGGCTAAGAGGACAGCTTGTGGAAGCTGTGAGACAGCTTCAAGGTTGTGTTGTTGCAGTGGTGGAAGTAAGCGAGACTCATCACCTTTTGGCCGTTTTGGAGCATCACCTTACCGCCATTTTTGGTTGAAACAAATGGACTCTGCTTTGGGCTTCACTCGTTTCCTACGCATAGTTGACAAAAAAGAACGGAAAATAAAATAAATCTTACGAATTTAACCGATTTTATGGGATCGAAGTGAGGGTTTCTTGTAGCTATAATTTCTACTTATCATGTGCCTATTTCTCTTATTATGCGTTGTTTTTTTTTTCTTCTAAATATATATTTTAATAATATAATGTAATAATATTTTTAACTTCCATTTATATTGTATATCAATTATCATGGCGATTTCTAACATTCTTTTTTGCAATTTCATTGGATATTGCCTTTTGTCAACTCCAGTAATTAAAATGATACAATAAAATCAGATTTATTAGTTTATATAAAATGGCAAGTAACATCTCTATTAGCAGCATTAGAATCAGAAGAAGAAGGCATGAAGGCAAGAACCACGAGTAAAACCATAATCCCGATTGGAACCAAAAGCAGCATAAACGGAGGCGGAGGTAACGGCGGCAAAACTAACGGAAGGATTAACAGAGACGCCGTGAGACCCACCAATAGAAACAGAGACTCTAAACTGAAATAATTCGCCGGAATCATCAGCCTTTTCTGCGACGAGAAGCTCCGCCGTAACTCTTGCTTGGTTTTCTCCGGCGAACTTCGAACGCTCATGTTTTTACGGTTGTTTCTTCCGACGTTCATTACTAGATTGTTTGAATAACGCTCTTTGATGTTTATGATATCGTTTTGTATGTTTGAGATTTCGCGAATCATCTAACGAGGCTTTGCCTGGGTCTGGTTTCGGATTTAGGTGACAAATTTGCTCAAAGATCTGATCTTTTTTTTTTTTTAACCTAAGTAAACGCAACGAGCTTTTTTGGCACTGGTTAACCAATGCAGCTAGATCCACGTAAGCGGTGACGAGTTCGAGACAGTACTACGATTCAGAAACCGAGAATGCACACAAATCCGAGTTCTTTGATGATTTTAACTCAATGCTTCAGATTTAAAAGAAGAAGCTTTGAGGTGAATCCTGAGTTTTGTTGTGATTCCGGTTTAGAACCAAAGCTGCACAGAGAAAGTTTCGATGTTTTGATTAGTATGGAGAAATCATAGACACAACACAATCAAATTAACTATGAAATCAAGAAACGTCAAACAAACTTTTTCTTTGGATTCTGGGTAAAGGAAGTACCTTTAAGCTGTTTACACCAAATCCCTTATAAGAGGAGGAAGCTTTGTTTTTGCCCAATCAAACCAAAGTTTGGTTCTGATCTTGAATCTGTGTAGAAGTACTAGTAGGCAAATGAGGAAGACAAGGTAGCTTATGAAAGAGAATAAAGAAAAGGAAAAAACTTGTGGGGTTATTTATAAAGGAGATGGAGAGAATCAGAAGATATGGGGGAGGGGAGGGTTCAGTGAATTTAGGGATTTTTTGATTTGTTGTAAAGACGAAAAAGAGGAAACGTTTTTATAATTACAGGGGCTGACAAATTGTGAGAAGCAAGTTGCTGAATTTGGAAGATTTGAATTTTTGATTTTAGTAAAACTATTTTCGTGTGGCCTAGTCTTCCTCCACAATCACAAGGTTCTTCTCCCCTGGACTTCTTCTCTCTCTCTCCCTCTCTACTTTGTTTTAGTTTGAGATATGACGTAAGCTAGAATCTCCTCTAGAATAAGACTCTAGCTGACATGGAAGTTGTATATATATATATATATATATATAGATTTTGAATAAGAGCAGTTGAACTAGTGTAATTGTTGGAAACTAGTAATCCTTTTTTTTTTTTTTTGTCTTTCCTAGTGTTTTGAGAAAATTTTTTTATTATTTTAATAAAATTTGATTATATTATTAAATTTAATTTGATGGACTAATCAAATAAACCCAATAGCCAGGTAAATAACGGGTTTTTTCCTTGAATTGTCTTTCTCTTCTCTCTTAACTGTTTCAAATTTTTTAAATATTTTAGTGGAAGATCTCTCACTAAAGATGCTCTTATATTCAATAGTTAATCTAATTAATAAAAGGTTTTTTTTTGTAAATTTGAAATATCACTATTTATTTGTATTAAAATAACTTTTGCGACGAAGAGAGTGTTATAGTTATCGTACCTACCAATAATTTTGTCGATGTTTATGGATCGATCAGGACCCATAGTGTTGTTCTTCTCCAAGGCATTTCATATGGTAATGTATGTGCTCTAGTGGGAAATGTTGGGCCAATATTTATGCTTATGTTCAAGTCTCATATCTTATTATATAAAGCGAAGTTCACTATATGTAATGAGTTCTGGTTAAATTTGGTTTGCTTATCTCATTAATGTACGCTGATAACTTAGAAGTCTGTTTTGCGTAGCTAAATTAGTCGTACTTAATTTTAATAATGGATTGTTGACTCTTCTTCGTTTTTTTAGGATTTGATAACATGTACATTAGTACTCGGAAATTACTTTCTCTCCTTTTAATCTATAGTAAATATACATAATACATGGTTCAATGAATCAAGTGGTTTATTTGTTTTTTTTTCCTGGCCTTAATTTGGATATAAATAGTTTGGGAATTGATAGATAACCAAATATTACAACACTAGCTATCCACATTAATTCAATTAAATTGTGCAGCATTACTTTGATTAGGTCAAATTAACAATACTCGAAGACAGCTAAACTCTTTGACGTGTACTAACAAAGTATTTTGCATGGATGACGTACCCTAAATTAATAAAGTAGGAGTTTATATCGAAAGATCCGCCATAGTTTCCATACCTACTCTTGATATATGAAAATCGTATATTTAGGGATGTGAACATCGATCTCCTCTCCTCGATCTTTGACCAATAAAAGGAAAGCAAATGGATCCTCTTAGCATTAACAAACTAATACTACATTACAAAACAGTTACTTTCGTTTAATAAAATGTGTTTAATTTATGTTTAGGTTGAGCTTTAGAAAAGGACATAATTAAGAGTAAACTAATGTTTTTAAACCCGGCCCGGACAATACCCTGGTCAACCACGAATTAATATTTTTGATATATATATAGAAATTGTATATATAAATATTTAAGTTCTATAAATTTAATAAAAAGTTTTACATTAAACACACAATAAAGAACCTTTAAGAGAGGCATGTAGTTTTCGACAGTCCATATGCATAGACATATGTTTTGGTCTAATTCTTAGACACTTGATTCATTACAATAATCTCCATAACGAGGTCCATATGCTCAGTTTCAACACGTCCTCGAGTTTTTAGTATCTTTTGTTGGTCAGCTTTTTTAGAGATGAATAATAGTACTCTTCCATTATACTTTATATTAAGTATAATTTTGGGAAAAAATTATCAGTATAATTTTGTTGATCTATAAGGAGAAAGGCGATGAGACATTGAGGATCAAACGGCACATGTAACGTCACATGGCTCTTTGCCTTTGATACAATGCATTATCTCTCGAGTCTCGACCAAACCAACTTGCCTAATTAATATTCCTCGTACGACTCTTTATTCCCCAACTTCTGTTTGCTAGCTTTTAAAACAAATTACAAATTATTTTGTTATTGTTGAAATTTATCCAAATTATCTGTAAACTAAAGATCGTCTCTCCCCGACAATCATCTCTAATTTATGTGGTTGGTCTAGTAGAGATTGGTCGTTTTCATGAGTGATGTTATCATGAAACAATTCAATTGAAAAAGTGCTCGTAATTGCTATCCAAAATTTTGGAGTACGATTAGGTTCAGAGTATCACAAGAAAAAAAAAAAAGAGTGTGTTTTTTATTTCTTTGTGACAAAGACAACAATGGTATACCTTTATGGGTTTAACTATATATCATTTTATCAAAGCTTTACTTAATTAAGAATCACAGATTGAAAGGGAAATACATGTATCTCCTTCCCTGAGGTCACTGGGTTCATTGCATTTAACCTAATGTACAATTTTATAGTTCAAAATTCAATTATATATATATATATACATATGTATAGCTAGATTCAACAAAAACAATGTAGACTCTGATCATAAGTCCATAATATTAAAGAAAAATAGAAAAACTCCTATTTTGATAAATAAATTTAAGAGAAACTCCGGTTTTAATCACTAATTTAAAGAAAATTGCCGATTTTCACTTTTTAGTTACCTTTCCGGTTTAGGTTTGAAACACCACAACCTTAATCAGAAGCTTTGGATGTGACGTAAAGGTGAGAATAAAATTTAGGCCTGTCAGCGGGTCAGAACCCGCAACCCGCAACCCGCGACCCGCCCCGCAGCGGGTTTCTTAAGTTTTCGATACACCCGCATCCGCCCCGCAAAATTTTTAAATAAAAAATATTAACCCGCACCTGCCCCGCCATAACCTGCGGGTAACCCGCCCCGCCATAAAAATTAAAAAATTTAATAAAATCGTAATAAATTTATATAAATTTTATTTATTTCTAATATTTAACTATTAAAATTTAATAAAATAATAAAAAAATATTAATTTGAAAAATATATATATATATATGGGGACCCGCAAACCCGCGGAACAAACCCGCATCCGACCCGCAAAAAAAAAATAAGTTTAAACCTAACCCGCACCCGCCCCACAGAGAAAAAAACAAATCCGCATCCGCCCTGCGGCGGGTCTAATGGGGCGGGACCCGCGGGTCGGGTCTCAAATTGACAGGCCTAGGTGAGATGTCTAAAACCCTAGCTAGAATCCTACCGTTCGGCGTTCGCCGGTCGGGTTTTTCAAACAAGGTTTGAACTTAAACTTTGATCTAGTCCCTCGGGAGCAAACTTGGAGCAATTGGAAATCTTGATCCGTATAGAAAATGGCGGCGAATGGGTACCGTCTCTAAACTGGTTACATTCTCTGCCTACACTGGTTTAATGTATTGATCTTTAAAGTTATCATTTTTTTCTGTTCTTGTCTGGGATCTGATCACAGGCTAATGGCGGCATCCAATGTGTTTCTTCATCGTCCTGAAAATCTCAATTTCTCGTTTTCTTCTAGAACGAGTCAAATGGCTCTAATCGGTGTTAAAGGCCGTGTTAGTTTCAGGGGAAATGTGAAACGCTGTTTTCCGGTGGTTTTGTCAATGGCGAAGACGGAGACTTCCGTGGAAGCCGGAGAGGCCGTTGCGCCTGGTAAAGGCATATCAATCATGGTATCTGATTATTTCCCGAACACTCTTGAGTTGTGAAATTTAGCATTTGCAGTGATGTGTTTGTGTGATGATTGTGATTTCACGGATAGAAAGCTATTGCCTTTTGCTAGCAATAGCAATCTTTTAGGGTCAAGTGTTACAGTTTTTGAAGCGAGTATGATCTTTGTGAGAGTGTAATTGTAGGATCATGTTAAGCCATTCGTTCTCTCTCTCTGTACCTTAGGTGAATGGATGCAGTGGCAAAATGGGAAAAGCTGTCATCAAAGCGGCAGATTCCGCAGGAGTGAATATTGTTCCTACATCATTTGGTTCTGCTGAAGAGGCTGGCCAGACAGTTGAGGTCTGTGGAAAGGACATTCTTGTGCATGGTCCTACTGAAAGAGAAAAGGTTCTGTCTTCGGTGTTTGAGAAGTATCCCGAACTAATTGTTGTGGACTACACAATTCCCTCTGCAGTAAATGGTACACTCCTGTATCTTCGAAAGTTCATTTTATAGCATTATTATGATTGAAACGTGCATAGAATCTGTTGGAAGAATTTATCTTTCACTCATAAGTGAACCTGATTTATGTGAATTTTACAACACCAGCAGCTTTAGAATCTGTTTGTCTGCAGTTAGTCGATTTCAAAGGTTGTTTTTTTGTTTTGTTTTGCAAATTGTAGATAACGCAGAGCTGTATGGCAAAGTAGGAGTTCCCTTCGTTATGGGTACAACTGGAGGAGACAGGACAAGATTGTATAAAACTGTTGAGGAATCAAAGATATATGCTGTGATCTCCCCACAGATGGGTAAACAGGTGCTGACTTAATACGCGGTGTGTCACTAAAGCTATATATTATGCATTTAAACTCTTATTGAGCCATATTATCTTTGCTTTGTTGGTTGGTCCACTAGGTTGTTGCGTTTCTTGCAGCCATGGAGATCATGTCTGAGCAGTTTCCTGGTGCATTTGCTGGTTATTCCTTAGAGGTACTTCTTCAACTTTGAGGTATTCATTTGGATGAAATGTACTGGTTGCATCATAGTGCGGCTAATTGGCTACAATCTAAATAGGTGATGGAGTCTCATCAAGCTAGCAAATTGGATGCATCTGGTACTGCAAAAGCTGTGATTTCTTGCTTTCAGAAATTGGGTGTGTCTTATGACATGGACCAGGTGTTTTTTTATCGTAATTTTTCCTCTCAATTAATCATTTCTCTAGTATAATGTGTAACTACTCATCATCAAGATTCTTCATTTTGCATTTGCTTACTTTTGAAACCAGATACAATTGATTCGTGATCCTAAGCAGCAGATTGAAGTGGTGGGTGTTCCAGAGGAGCATGTCTCTGGTCATGCTTTCCATCTTTATCACTTGACATCACCAGATAAAACGTAATGCAAGATTTTAAGACATTCATTGTTTCTTTTTTAGTCTTTTCTTTTCGCTGGAACTGATTTGTCTGTAACAGCGAAAACAATCCTTTTCTTTTGCAGTGTGTCCTTTGAGTTCCAGCACAATGTTTGCGGAAGATCAATATATGCTGAAGGTACTGTGGATGCTGTGCTTTTCCTTGCCAAAAAGGTTAGACATCTTCTTCTTCGAAACTGTTTCAAACGATTCAATGAATCGAATATAGCATTTCTTAATATGTAAATCTACTAAAAACACATTCATGAATGGTAGATCCGGTCTAAAGCAGAGAAGCGGATCTACAACATGATCGATGTCTTGAGAGAGGGAAACATGCGTTGAACAAACCCCAAGACAGATTTCAAGCGAACCTCAGTGGCATTGACCAGATGTTGAAGGTAGAAGACATACCAGAGCAAAAAGCAGCTGTGCATTTTGTTGTTTAGCTTTCTGAAACTACCAGAGTGTTCAACTAGTTATTGTTAGTTTTCCCTTGTTTTGGTAGAACCGAAACATGCGCGTGCATTGTAGCTTCTGTTGACAACCTCTAATGTTCCGATCTTTAAAAAACCTTACAGAAATCGGAAGTGTGGCTGGCTTTTGGTGACAAATATAACCCAAAATTTATTAAGGTGTAATTGGGAAAAGAACAGAGTATAATCGAAAATTCTACAGTATATAATAAAAATGTCTTTCGAAGTTAATGTCGTTTATTAGTCCTTTAGGGCTTATGCATAAATCTGAGAATATTTCTTTTGTTTTCAATTTGGTTTTGCATATTCGTCAATTTTATCCGGCATCTTCTCTTCTCAAGAGGAGAAAGCTTTTAGCTTTGATCAGAAAACAGAGCCTCACTCAGTTATCCCCACAATCCCTAATTTTTTTTTTTTTCAGATTGCCCGAGATGCAAAATCCAATCTTCGAAGTTCCTAGATTACGAGGATCACTAGGGCTCGTGAATCGCGACAAAATCGGTGACTAGTTGGAGAGTATCGAGCAGCGTGACTGCGTGAGTAAGAGAGTCTGATCACTGTTTTGACGTACGTAGGGAAAAGTGGAATCTTTAGGTCGAAATTAGGAGAATGTGTTAAGAATGATCCGCAAGTGTAGTTGTACAGCTTCCTCTTGTGGTTAAGTTTCTTCGTGGGCTCAATGTGCAAGTGCAAGACTTAGGGTTATGTCCGGATGAAGTATCTTGAGAATCTAAGGTTTAAGCTCCAAGGCACGATGAGCTCTTCGGTTGCTAATTTGATAAGCATCGGTGTGAGTCCTAGGGGCATTAGTCTTAGAGAAACTATGATGATCGCATGAGCTAAAGGGTGACTCAGTATCTTTACCTTTTGGGGATGAGAGTTGGAACTATGATCAAACCTCTTGTAGATGATCGCATTGTAGCTAGGGTGTTAGAGAAGCGTGCTTATGCATAATTTTGAAGAGTACTGCAGCGATCAAGTTGTTTAAATTGATTTCTTAACTGCAGCGATCAAATATTTGAGGAATGGGGTTACACGGCGACATTATCGATCTAGATACTGATGGTCCAAGATTTGATTGGTGGGAAGCTAGATATGCCTGGTGGCAAATTAGTCTCTGATAACTGATGAGGAAGATGAAGAAGTTCTCTACAGACGTGGTAATGATTTCTTTACTCGTTACCATTCAGATTATATTCGAATTTGCGATATTAGTTGTTTGTTCATTGCATCGAAAAGGTCATAGTAATATTTTAAGAACGTTTTTAGGCATTGATTAATTGATCCACGAGAACAAGTTTCGAGTTTTTCATTTGTTTTTACTTCTAGGTTTCCATTGCATCATGCTAGCCAGAAAGAATCCTCTCAAATCTAACCTAAGAAGAAAAGGGTTTATTCCAAAGCATATGCTTAAGAATATTCTTTGGATATTCTTGCCTGGAATCATGTTCTTGTCATTGTCTGTACTATCATTATCCCAACCTTGTTTTTATACATCTTTAACTTCCATGAACATTACAGGGTTTTTTCTCTTTTGCAACCCTTGAATGTGTTTGTTGATTGACATCTATGCATATCGATCATCCTCGTGTTGATCGATTGGTTTAGATGACCATCAACAAACGCTTTCGTGGTTTTGCGTCGCCTCTTGAAATCTTGATGATGTTTTAAACATATTTGTAACCATTTTTTTCTGTAGGATTTTATCTCGTCAAAGTAGCTCAAAGAAGTACTTGCATCATCTGAAAAATTGAAAAGCTTCTTTTGATTCTAGGTTTGTAACTTCTCTGACATTGTTTTGTTCTTTTTTGCAGTCGTCACAGCTTAGCTGATGAAAAAGAATCTTGCTCTTGTATTTGCACTCGTCACATATTTGAAGAGGAATCCCAAAATCTCCGAAGCTTACTGGATTAAAATCTGTAAAGCCACGGGTTTCTGTTTCTTGAAATTTAAAGCAAAACTACTATTGAATTTGAGTATTTTAGTTATGGCTTTTGTGTAGAGAAAACTGTATCATATGTGTAAAGAAAATAGACAAGTGTGTTAAAATACCAATCAATGCTCATAGTCTCTAAGATAGTTACATTTACATACATACATCGAAGCTGTGGTTTAGGAGAAATGGGACCAAAAAGTCAACGAAACAAGTGTTAAGTTGTTCTGGTTTAGCTACTTCTTTCATGTATATAGTTGTTGACTTCTGTAGCATTTATTTGTACTGCGGTTCCACTAGATTCCTTTTTTTTTGTTTTCATGGTTTATAAGAAGATCAGATTCAGACCAGTTTCAGAATAATTCTTAAAACTGTTTCGGCACGTTTGATTTAAATCATCAAAATCGATTAGTGTTTAGGATAATCTTTGGGATCATTGGGACTATGACTATTGACTCGGTTGAGTGGCCCCATTATCACCCTCTAGACCGGTCGAGTGGCCCCATCGGCTATTATCAACCCTTGGACCGGTCGAGTGGTGTATGACTTCAACTTCAACAGATGAGGAAGCTCTATTTTGGATGTTTCTATACCCAAAAGACAACAATTTCGTTTTTCACTCAAGTTAAATAGTTTTGCATGATACACAGTGAATACATACTGTGCTAATAAGGATCATAGGTAGTCAAAAATAAACAACATAAAAGATACTCGTGTTTTTTTATAAGAACGTTAAAAAGTTCACAATCTTGAAATTTTCAGTTGAAAAAGATCTACATTTCATTAGTGGTAAGAAATAAAATAAGTAGTAGGTTTTTCTTTTTAAGAAGGTTTTCTAATTTGTTTTATAGAACACGTTCTTACGCAGTTTCAAACTAACACCGTGTATATACATTACAGCGCATCGTCAACTGTACATGTTAGGTGAAGACCGAAGACTTTTGGAAAAATAGTAATATATTATTTCGATAATGCACTCCTAAAGTTTTCTTTTTATGTTTTGAGCCCCAAATAAACATAACTGCGAAACTAAAACCCCAAAACTTTACACATCAATATCGGAATATCACCCAGAAGTCCAAAAGTTGAAATTTTTTCCACTGACGACTTCGACTTGCGTAATAAAAAATCAACCATATCACAGAACAAAATGCAAATAAAGTTTTCTTTTTTTTTTGATTTTCGTGAAGGATAAATCATTCACCTGAGACACAAGAGAATAATCTATGGCTTCTATTCCTCATAAGCTGTCCTCGCCGTGAAGGAGAATCACCGATATCTCCGCCGCCGTCGGGACCAGATCTTCTTCCTTCCCTACAAGACATGGACGAGAAATCTCCGACCGACCATCCACGGCGGTGACGTTGTTGAACGCCAACTTTATTCATCTCTATATGATCAAAAGACGACGAGGGTCGAGATACAACGGAGTGATCAGATTTAGCTGCGAAAGGGAAGAAGTCGTAGTCGTCGTAGGAATCTTTAGTCGTGCCGGCGGAGGAAGAGAGACACTCGTAACGCCGGCGAGTCCTGTTTTTCTTCAAAGCCTTAAACGCCATTGGAATCAAACCATCCATTGATTCTTTTTTGCTTTTTTAGTTTGTTTGTTATGTTTTGTGTGTGTATGATTGTTGAATAAAGAAGAAGAATAGTAAAACCAAAAACAAGAGAAGAAGAGAAGAAGAAAAGGTTTTTGTGTTATGTGAGGAAGTTGGGAGGTTTATGGTTTGGGTAGTGGTTTGGTGATTACTCAATACACACCTTCCATCTATTTTATTTGTCTATCTTTCTTTTCTTTTTATATTTTAAAAATGGTTGTTGACAAACAAAAAAAAATGGTTTTCATTTTCCTTTTTCTGTTATTTTTCATTATAACTGAAAATGTATTATTTTTATTTGGCTGGTAGTATATCATTAATAGGATTTAAGTGATTTATTTGCATTTACGTCTACTTATGCAAATAAATGTATATGTTATGGGATTTTAATGTTTTTAGAGTTTTTTCTTTTTTTTTAACACAAACGACTTTTATATTAGATTGAGCGAAGGAAGTCAGAGTGAATAACAGGGGCAATACAAAGCCGAACAGAGGATGAAAAAACAAAAGATACATGCCACACAAACTCAACTTCCTCAAATTTTCTTGCCGAGAAAATAAATAATTTTTAGAGATTTTTATTTTCTATTTAAAATCACCTAATAGATTAATAAGAACTAGTATTGCACCAAAAAAAATAAAAAAATCAAGAACTAGTACTTGTAACTAATTTAATAGTTTTTGCAAAATTTAATTAAAATTTAATTTTTTAGTATGTATAAAAATATCAGATTTAGTAGGCCCATTTAGATGACACGCACCACTGACCAGCCCATATTATCTCCGTCTCTCGTGCTAAAGAACTTACGAACCCAAAGTGATTGTGGGCTTTAATCAATCAATCAGTGTGCGGTTAACAAAACTGAACCAAAGAGCATCTCAAAGCTAAACCAAATGTTGTTGTAATCCACTGGTAAAATCATCTCCCCCACCTTGTTAGTTTCTTCTTCTTCTTCTTCTTCTTCTTTCGATTTCAACGTTGTGTTATCTTCTTCTCCATAATCCTGACGAGTTTCACCAGACAGAATCAAACTTCCAAGGATCTCCGTAAAATCATCTTCCAAGAGAACTGAATCTTCGGAGACCGTCGTACGTGGTGGAGATGAGTTCGGCTTTACCTTTGAAGCTTTTGTTACCTCTTACAACAACATCACTACCTTCTCCGTTCGGATCCCAATACCCTTACTTCTTTCGCCTTCCATCCTCTTCCTCTACTTCGTGTTCTTCCCAATCTCCTTCTCCTTCTCAGCTTTTCTCTTTTAGACGACGACGACGCCGATCCAGATCCTCCTCTCCCTCTATTCCCATGGTAATTTCTGATTCCCTTATGGCTTTCTGATTTGAGATTTATTCGCCTCATCATCAATTTTGTTGGAGACTTATTACTCTCATTAGTATAGGTTGAATAGTACTCATGGGGCCAATTCATTCTTGATTGCATTCTCTTAAGAACTCAAACAGTTCACTGCATTGATTAACGCTGAACCTATCATCTGCAATTAACAACTCTGTGATCCCTTTTGTTGCTTTCCATGTAATTGTTGCTTATCAGCTATTGCATTTGGTTTTTCACTAATGATTTACTCCCAGGGGCTCTGTTTCTATGTGCTGGTATATATAGTGCTTTCCTGAACACACGAGAGATCAAGACGATGTAGATAGTTGGATAAACAAAGAGGACAATGTGACATGTAGGTTTGAATCAGATGAAGACACCACCACCACCGGACTCCGGATTCCAACTCAGGCTCAGGCTATCGTTGAAGGACCTGGTTCAGTTACTGTGACTGAGCTACAACCAGTCCCTGATGTAGATTATATACAAGTAAGTTCACCTAATTTTCATAGCCAAATACAACGCAAGATCAAATGTTTTAGCCTTTTAGGTTGTACCCATATGTGAATTTGCAGGAGCTGTTGGCTATACAACAACAAGGACCAAGATCAATTGGCTTCTTTGGAACAAGAAATATGGGTTTCATGCATCAAGAGCTCATTCAGATTCTTAGCTATGCTATGGTTATAACTGTAAGACACATTGGCCTACAAGGTTACAACTTCTGAATCATATATTTGGTCCACCACATCTTATAACCATCTTCCCTATGATCTATCTTGCAGAAAAACCATATATACACTTCAGGTGCATCTGGAACCAATGCGGCTGTTATAAGAGGTGCACTTAGAGCAGAGCGACCGGAGCTTCTCACAGTTATCCTACCTCAAAGTCTGAAAAAACAACCTCCTGAGAGCCAGGAACTACTGTCAAAAGTAAGGGACTAGTTTCAAAATTTTGTTTGCTCCAACTGCATTGTCTTCAACACTCTAAATCTTAACATCTGTCTGCTATAAATCTTAATCTCATCTATTCTTGGTTATGCTATAGTACAACTGAGTCTCGTTTGTTATGTCTGCAACAGGTAAAAAACGTGATAGAAAAGCCTCACAACGACCATTTACCATTATTAGAAGCTAGCAGGTTTGTCACTCCCTACTCATACACAGTAGTAAACGGTGAAGAAGATGGCATTACGATATAGTGAAACATTGTAGACTTAATTTTCTGAGACGTATCTTTAAGTAAGTAACTTGAAAAAATGGTGTTTTGTTGGCAGGCTTTGTAATATGGACATCATATCACAAGTGCAACAAATCATCTGCTTTGCGTTTCATGACAGTAAGCTTCTCATGGAGACATGTCAAGAAGCCAAAAATCTCCGGAAGATTGTTACTCTCTTTTACCTCGATTGATTGATTTCAGTTTCCCACTTCAAAACCCGTTTGAAGATAGATTCGGAGAAGGACAGGCTCCATTGTAAATTAGAAATCGTCATCTACACATACACAACCTATTCTTTGTCTTTCATTCTAAATTTTTGATTTGCTTTATCGAATCCCTCGATCATGTTTAAGACAGTTTGTGGTTAAGTTTCGCTACATTGGCTTATACATCATAGATAACTCGTCTCTAGTATTATTATTATTTTTTATATAACTAAACTAATCATATTCAAGACTAATTTTGACAAGAAATTACACTAGTCACTAGTGAAGAGCACCAAAAAGTCTGGTGTGTGTGACTGTGAGTCGACCTGAGAAACGAATACATTTTGTCATTTTGATGTGTGAGTTGGACGGTGGAGATATGTTATCCGGCTTGCTTGGCTTTTGTCTGGCCGTAAGAAACGGATTCTAATTGAAGCTAAACCAAAATATACAAATAGGTCTCTAATACGAACATAAGTCAATACCGAAACATAGAGTAAGTAAACTTTCATTTCTAACAATCAAATTACACTGCCTGAGTAATTATATAAATATATATATACACATATATTTATTTTAGACAAAATTGTTTGTATCCTATCATTCGATCGTTAAAAATATAACAAGTTTAATTTTGATTTCATATCGTATCAATGTAAATTTAATATTTAAGTTTCTGATAAATATTTGGCAATAAAAATTTCCCAAATATTAATTTCTTTTTAACCCTCGGCAATGTAGGTTCCTCTAGTCTCTACATATTCTTAGGCCACCGATTAATTATAGCCAACTAAAATTAACTTAAGAGGTCTCTCTAGTCTCTACCTATCCTTAGGCGACCGATAAGTTAAGCCAACCAAAATTAACTCGAGAGTTATTTTCTGTACGCTAAAGATGATGGAGATATATTTGGAATCTTGAATCAAAGGAGAAACATGAACTCAACATCACAAGGACATGCTTCTTCTTATGGTTTAATTTCAGCATACTTTAATTTCTATATTTAAATTACATTTCGTGATCCTAATAACACGGCATGCGGCAATAAATGTGTTGCGATTGACAAACATCACATTTTTTCTGAATTGTTGCCATGCATGTGAATGTGATTATCATCTCCTCAAAATATACTTACGATATTATTGGCCAACTTCTTCTCCGTATTCTCCTCCACTTGTCACGTTTCCCACTCATGTTTGGTTCCGTATGACCCGTACATTTTTTCTTCTTTACTTGCTTAAATTTATTATATATGCATGGATCCGTAAATTCCTTGCCTTGCTTTAATTATTAGGATCGTGTAACGTTTTATTGATAATTAAAGCTAAATCGGTTACTACCAATTGAGTCGTCACATGCTTTGATCTTATGTTTCCTACCATCAACATATGCACTGCCCACTTGCTTTTTCAGTTATCAATACAATATATATATGATTTATGTAGGAACATTGAGTTATACTCTAAAAATTGTAAGCATTCAGACAAAATCTACCCGTGAGCATTCACGATTTGGAAACTTTAATTCAGACCATTTATATTTTGGTTTTGTTAAATTACATTTTTAGTTAAGAATATCGATTTTTCATATTTTTAAAAAATTGCGTATAAATCAACAAAATTGTTTTTTATCCGATTACATGAGTTTCATTAGTTACTATATGGCTTCGTAACATCTTAATATAAATGATATGATCTCTGATTTTCTCAGCATATTAGTGATCATGGTAATAGATGATATAACCCACAACAGACAGAAACTTCTAAAAATTCAAATCTACCACTTGCAATATTCTGAAAGTAGACAAAACAAAATCTGTTGCCAATTGCTTGACAAACCACTCGAATAAACTATTTTAAGAAAATCAATTTTATATCAAACTTTCTCCTTCAGATCTAAGGTTTCGTTTATATGATAATATTGAATATAATTAACAAGAGATTTATGTTTAATCCACACAAAAAAATATATTCCCTTTCATACATACGCAAATGCTATATAGACCCTCCACAAAACCGTTTCAACTTTCAAGTTCCACACGCCCACCACCACTATTAATCAACTTCTCCATCTATCTCTCTCTCTCTCTCTCTAATTAAACAATGCCTTATTCACTTCTCATTACTCTTCTCTTCCTCCTATCAATCTCATCATCCTCAGCTCAAACCTACAATATCCTCTCTTACGGAGCCAAACCCGACGGCAAAACCGACTCGACCAAGGCTTTAACCGTCGTGTGGGCCAAAGCCTGCGCCTCGGTCAAGCCAGTCACCATATTGGTACCTAAGGGACGGTTTTTATTAAGAAGCATTGTATTTGACGGTACCAAGTGTAAACGCAAGTCCGTCACGGTCCGTATTCAAGGTACACTTGTGGCTCCATCGGATTATCGAGTCATCGGTAAAGAAAACTATTGGATTTTATTCCAACATCTCGACGGCCTCTCTGTCTACGGCGGAGTTCTTGACGCTCAGGGTACTTCTTTATGGTCTTGCAAAAAGTCCGGCAAGAATTGCCCAAGTGGCGCCACTGTAAGAACTTACCATCTCATGAACGCTCTATTTGTTATTTGTGAATTATGCATTTATATAGTTCAAATATTAAATTATGCATTTATATAGTTCAAATATTTAATTATGCGAACGTAAAAAATGAATGATATTGTTTTGTTGCTATACAAATTCTATTTACAAAGTGACTAAAGTTCCGCTAATTCCGCAAGCACGATCCAAATGATGCAATATTTTCCGTAATTTTTTCTCCACTTTGCTAACATAAGTTAAAAGTACATCGGAAGCTTATTAATAATAGCAATATAATGGTATGGATTAATATAAATAGTATACGTAGTTTGACTTCATGCGTTAATGAACGTGGAATCCTCATTCACATGTACCAATCATAGTCATTGACGCAATATAATGAGATAACCTTAATATAATGTATATATATTATTTTGGAATAAATGTAATTGACACGTGAGCAACAAATTGCAAACAGAGCATAGGGTTTCAGAGCTCAAGCAACGTGGTGATCTCCGGGCTGACGTCACTTAACAGTCAGATGTTTCACGTCGTGATTAACGGTTGCCGTAACGTAAAGCTCGAAGGAGTAAAAGTTTCGGCTGACGGAAACAGTCCAAACACTGACGGCATCCACGTCCAGTCATCCTCCACCGTTTCAATTCTCAACTCAAAAATCTCCACCGGCGATGACTGTGTCTCCGTCGGTCCAGGCACCAATGGCCTCTGGATCGAAAACGTTGCTTGTGGCCCTGGCCATGGTATCAGGTATTTGAATTGAAGTTATAGTAACCTTTTTATTAGTATTTTATTCAGTTTCTAACTTTTGGTAATTGGTTTTTGATAAAACGCGCGCAGCATTGGGAGTTTGGGAAAAGAAAGTGTGGAGGCAGGTGTACAGAACGTAACAGTGAAAACGGCGACGTTTACGGGAACAGAGAATGGGGTGAGAATAAAGTCATGGGCCAGGCCCAGTAACGGGTTCGCTAAGAACATCCGTTTCCAACATTGTGTTATGAACAACGTACAAAACCCAATCGTCATTGACCAACATTACTGTCCCGGCAACGAAAATTGTCCTAACCAGGTTCTACAAATTAAAAATTAAATATAAGATTTTTAATACTATTCTTAATATGAATATTAATTCGTTTATTTATGATTGTGTTATGATAGGTTTCTGGGATAAAAATTAGCGATGTAATGTTCTTAGATATACACGGGACATCGGCGACGGAAGTAGGAGTGAAGTTTGACTGTAGCTCAAGGAAGCCGTGCACCGGAATTCGAATTCAAGATGTGAAGTTGACGTACCGGAATAAACCGGCTATAGCTGACTGTAGTCATGCCGGAGGGAGTGAGGCTGGATTTCAACGGCCCATCAGTTGTCTATGACCAAAACATATTACATATTTTTTCTTCTTTTTCTTAGTTGTGAAAATATAAGTGACGTTTTTATATGTAATACGGCTTTATTCGTCGATGGTTGGAAAATTTGGAATACATGAAACTAATTATGGTCTAATAGAACTAATTAGCCCTTGCCTTAATTGTCTTATTTGGTGAGGTTCTCAGATAGACAAAGTGTAGTGTTGGCGCATCACGTGAAAGTTTTGAGATTTATTTAGTCACTTGTCATAATCACAGATGGTCACTTGTCATTATCACCGTGAATCTATGCCAGAAATGTTCCAACACCACAAATATTATGTCCTACCAAATATGCTTGTTGCATGCGATTGAGTCCATTCTATGATGTGATATGTGAGCCAACTAAGCTTAGTTAAGTTTTGAAGACTGTACAGATCTGACCAAAGCAAGCAGGGCTTTACTAAGGGTGTTAAGTGTGTAACTGAGGAATATGGAGACCACCGTGAAAAACAAGCAAGTGATACTGAGAAACTATGTGAAGGGTATCCCTAAAGAGTCTGATCTAATGATTGTCACAGCTTCAGACATCACGGAACTCAAGGTTAAGTCCGGATCAGCGGCAATTCTGGTGAAGAATCTTTACTTGTCTTGTGACCCATACATCGGGATTTTCATGAGAGAACCAACTCCTTCTACTTTAGTACTTTTGGATGCTTTCGTCCCTGGCAAGGTAACAACATTACTCACACATTCATAGATACATACACAAGTACATGAGGGTTATATTAACAATTGTTACTGATGCGTTGTGCAGCCTATAGCAGGAATTGGAGTGTCTAAGGTGATAGCTTCTGATAATCCAGGTTTTGCAAAAGGTGATTATGTTTGGGGACTCATCTACTGGGAGGAGTATAGTACTATTAACTCGACTGGCATATTCAAAATCGACATGAATATCAATGTTCCTCTCACCTATTATACCGGAATCCTCGGTTAGTATCGCGTTTATTTTTGCACAAATAAGAAAAGGGTATATATAATGTTATAAACCTATTTCTCCTAAAACCTCTGTTTTGTTTTTTTTTTCTCATAATAGGTATGACAGGTTTGACTGCTTATGCTGGATTTTTCGAGATATGTTCACCTAAGAAAGGAGAAACAGTGTTTGTGTCTGCGGCTTCTGGTGCGGTTGGTCAACTCGTGGGTCAGTTTGCTAAGTTGATGGGCTGTTATGTTGTTGGAAGTGCAGGAAGTAAACAAAAGGTCAGGCTTTGGTTCTGAAACTTTTCGATCAAAAGAGAGTGATTCGTTTTGGCGTTCTCTTATATTGTTTGCTTCCCATAAAGGTCAATCTCTTGCTGAACAAATTTGGTTACGATGATGCATTCAACTACAAGGAAGAGTCTGATCTTGACTCCGCCTTAAAGAGGTTCTTACTCACCTTCTTCTAATTCAGTTTCTTGAATCACAGAATCAAAAATCTCCTTTCAATTTCTTTGTGTAGGTGTTTCCCAAAAGGCATTGACATTTACTTTGAGAACGTGGGAGGCAAAATGCTTGACGCGGTGCTACTAAACATGAGAACTTCAGGAAGAATCGCTGTCTGTGGGATGATCTCTCAGTACCATCTTGAAACCAGATACGGTGTACAAAATCTACCAGACATCATCTTTAAAAGGATAAGGATGCAAGGGTTTGCTACTTATGACTTCATGGATTTATATCCCAAGTTTTTGGAGTTTGTGCTTCCCTACATTAAAGAAGACAAGTTAACGTACGTTGAAGACATCGTTGAAGGACTTGAGAACGGTCCTGCTGCTCTTGTTGGACTTTTACATGGACAAAACATTGGTAAGCAAGTTCTCAAAGTTGCTCGAGAGTGACCAAATTATCGGTGTATATACGTAGAATCATACCAATCTTTTATGTATTTATATGAAGTCGATAACCTTCCGCTGAGTCTAGCTTCTTGTTCTGCCTGCTCCTCTCTGATGTCTCTGATTACTTAGCATCAGCATTTTGGGGCTGTATGTCGTATTTTAAAGTTTGAGCTTCTAATTTTAATTGGTATAAAATAAAGTATATAATATCAAATTCCATATTTTTCGTTTATGAATGGGCTCAAATTGAAACCCATGTGAAGCCCATACTAAATTTACAAGGCCGATGTGACCAAAGGGGGAAAAGATAAACCCTAATTCAATTCGCTTCTTCTTCGAATCAACAGAGAACCAGCGATTCGAGTAGAGAAGCCATGGGGATTCTATCATGGTTCACGGGAAGTCCTAAGCCGTCACAGTCCGAGACGTCGAAGCCAGAGATGATACAGATGCCGAAATCTGAAACTCCAGCTCCAGGGATGAACGGAGCCGTAGAAGTTCCTCGGCCAGATCGCGCGACGGTTTTCGAGTTCGGCTCCGTGGCGGCTTCCGGAGACAGAGTCACTCTCGCTGGATACTGTCCCGTTTCCGACGATCTCGAACCTTGCCGTTGGGAGATTCTTCCCGCCGACGGCAAAGACGCGCCGCAGTTTCGCGTCGTCTTCTAAAGAATCATTAGATAATTCCCAGATCGAGTTTCTAAAAGATGTAAACTTGTTCAATCTCGTCGTCGAGAATTGTATATGGGTCTGGTAATGTCATCGCTCTTCTATAAAAATTGTACAATTTTTCACTTGAAATCGAACAAGTTCTCATCTTTAATCACCCCAGTGATGGATTAATTTTGCTATATTCGATTGTTTTAATTAATATAAACAGAAACCAAATTGGACGGATCAATGGCTCAATTGCCACAATTGGCGAAAAGAATGGCTCAATTGCCATTTCCGTAAATATTATTTCTAAATTGAAATCTATATGAAATGACCTAAAATTTAAGGAACTTCTGCTTATTTACAAACCCAACCATTAAAATCCGACCCGACCGAGAGTCCGACCCGGATCCAATCTCATAACAAAAAAAATTCCAAATTTTTAATTCGCGAAACGTTAAACTTCTTTCTCTTCTTCCGACGAGTTCCTTCTCTTCCTCCGACGAGTTCATTCTCCTTCTCCAACGAGTTCCTTCTCCTCCGACGAGTTCCTTCTCCTCCGACGACGAGTTCCCTCGCGTTGTGTCCCGATTTTCTCCCGAATCCGCCGCTGTCTTTGGTATGTTTAGATTTCTGGATCTCTTGTTTTCGATTTCGGGATCTCTTGGTCATCTATTCATCATTATTGTCTTCTCTATACTCAGTTGCAAGTTTTTATGTGTTATTTTGTAGCAATGGTTCGTACAATGGGCCTTAAGAAAACATTGAGAGATTCAAAAGAGAGAAAGGTGTCTCCTTCTAAACAGAAAGATGGGCATCGTTCTTAGAAAACAAAGGGTTTTCATAAGGAAACAGTTGAAGAAGCCACTAGTAATCAAAAAGAAACGCTAGAAAAAGTGAATTAAGAGATTAGCGAAGAAGAGGTTGAGAAAAGAGATGATGAGGAAGTAGAGAACGATGGTGAAGATGGAGATGATGGGAATAGAGATGATGATAAAGAAGAGACTGAGAGAGAAGAGGAAGATGAAGAAAGTGAGGAAAGTGAGGATGAGGAAAGTGAGAAAGATGGTGAAGATATTCAGCAGGTAATTTAAGTCCAACTGTCCAACTGTGTCCAATTAAGAATGATTTTGTGGTTATGGTACAAATGGTACATCTGGGACAGCTGTAAACGAAGTAGTGTTATTTTTTTTGTATTTGCAGGGTATTTCTAATGATGAGGAAGAGGCTGAGAAATGAGAGGATGCTGAAGTAGAGGCTGAGGAAAGAGAGGATGAGGAAAGTGAGAAAGATGGTGAAGATAGTTTTTAATATGGTGAAGATAATTATAATATTGTTTTGTGACCAAA
The DNA here is from genome assembly GCA_004349715.1 of Crucihimalaya himalaica. Lineage (NCBI taxonomy): Eukaryota > Viridiplantae > Streptophyta > Magnoliopsida > Brassicales > Brassicaceae > Crucihimalaya > Crucihimalaya himalaica. Next base: position 2,974,488 of record SMJT01000008.1, on the reverse strand, counting down.
TATAATATTAAGGTCTAACTTTTTCTCGGTTCCCTCTTTTTCTCTGATACAGAGAAAATAGTTTTTTCGAGTTTTTTTTTTTAAAAAGGAAGCACACGTGCCCTCCCACATGTATTTGTTTTTGAAAATTGGGCATAGTTGAACCTAGTTGTTCAGTTGTACACTTGCCTGGAGTTGTTGCATTTGCTTCGTAAGACATCTCTGGCACAACTACTCCGGTCGTGGAAGATAAAATAGGGGCAGTAGGAGGAGGAGATCCAGAAACAGCATGACGACGTGTTTAATATCAACGACCAGCATTCCACTGTTGCGTGAACTCTCTCGGCGGTGTTCTTTAAAGCCTCACAGAGACATTTTGTTCCAAAAATTCATAACGACAGTGTCGAGGCCTGAACAACATGTCCCCTCATGCTTCCCCAACGTACTCCCACTCAGCCATGTTTAGTATCAACGTCGAGCATTCCACTGTTGCGTGAACTCTCTCGGCGGTGTTCTTTAAAGCCTCACAGAGACATTCTGTTCCACAAATTCATAACGAAAGTGTTGAGGCCTGAACAACATGTCCCTGCATGAACTCTCTCGCCGGACATCAATGCCACCACTGGGTAAACTAGTTGCAGACGCCATTGTGATGATGATGCTGAAAACTGTTTTTTTAATTGAGTTTTAAAAAAAAACAATAAAATATGGAGACACACGTGCTCTTCCACGTGTATTTGTTTTTGTAAATTGTGCATAGTTGAACCAAGTTGGTCAGTTGTACACTTGCCTTCATAGTTGGACTATGACGATTATCAGGTTTTTTAAGTTGAACCTTAGGGATGAACAATATTTTGTAGTTGGACCCTTCATTTTCCTCCGTTAGTCATCATTTAAGATGTTTTTACAATACAATATGTGCGAATTCATAGTATTTTCATCTTTCACATATTTCACATAGTAAGTGGGTGACAAGTATAATAGAACTCTTTATACTAGTAGGTGTGTTTTGTGAAAAATCACAAAACAACTTTCTTGTATTATTCATTTTTTAAATTGTTTCCATATGTTTTGGAATACTTACATGGTTTAATTATAGGTTTCCACATTTTTTTAAAAAAAATTCAGATTAACGAATTTGAACAAGATGAACCAAATTCATAAATATTCATATTTGTTCACAGTTGGACCAATATGAACTGAGTTGTACAAATCAAACACATACAAATTCAGTGAAATACATATTCATACAAATACAAATGCATAACTTAAGAATTTTCAGACTGCAACCACCTTTCCAAGTTTATGTCAGGCACAAACTTGTTATTCCTCTTACGGCGACGCTCTCCGGTGGATGGAAACCGTTTTTCTTGATTTCTTCTTTTTTTGTCGTTTTTCTTGCGGTAATTCGAACATTTCTTCAATCTCAGCAGGAACGTTCCAATGAGACTCATGCGGCACTAAATAAATCGTCCTCTTCATCTACAATATATGACTCTCTCCGAGCATTAGATAGATTGTAACTCAATTTCAGCTTCACGGTCGTTTCATCTATCGCAATCTTCCTGCATATCTTCTCTGCTAATACCGTATAACTTATCTCCTCCAATGATGACGTCTTAATCTATATAGCGTATAGAGAATTTTTTTAAATCCATTCATGCTCTTCTGAATAGCACCCTCCACAGTCAAAATGTACGTTGGTCCTCCTGTACTTCATCGCCTCCTATAAATAAAAATAATAAATACACATTATCAAGCTATTGCTATTTCGGTCCAACTGGTACAACTGTTCTTGTTGAAATAGTATTTTCGGTTCAACTAGTACAACTGTTCTTGAAGAAATGGTATTTTATGTCCAACTGGTACATCTGCTCTTGCACAAATGGTTCAACTGTCCAGACAGTTGTATCATTTGGACCCATTATTATCACTGTAAACAGTTGAACGAGTTGGACTAGATCTGCAGATTTGGTTTATGAAATCGAATGGATTTGGGTATTCTCGTTCTCTTCCGATTCAACACGATTCAATTCACTACTGTAGAATTTATCAATGCACATACCTAATCACCACTTGAAACCTGAATACCAACTAAATGTTATACCCAGTCAAGCAATTTTCATTTCAAATCCTTAATTTGTTATTTTCTCCCAAATCCTAAATCAACAACTCAACAACTTACCCATATATTTTCTTCTTTTCAGCAATGGTGGAGGAGAGGAGAGGATAAAATCCGGATGCTAAATGGTGGCGGAGCGGAAACCGGCGAGATGGCGGAGAAGACGACGTTGGCTCAGAGGAGGAGGAAGATGTCGGAGAAGACAACGAGGGTCTATTTTTTTTTTTCTTTTTTCACTATTTCTTTTTTAGTTAGAAATTATTTCTAATTCAAAGTCTCTAATATAAAGAGAGACTTTCAATTACTACCCTCAATCAAACCTTCTACTTAAATAAGAAGGTTTCTCATTAAGGGTGAAATAGGAATTCAACATAGAAGGTGGCAAGTAGATGATGTTGTGGCATGAGAGATTTTTTTTTTTTCATTTGTGGCATCTTAGCCTGGTCCCCAAATTGGACTGCTTATAACTTATAACAACAAATGTCAACGTTTGAATCAATATAAAGTATAAACCATCTCCAGGTTGTATTTCATTTTAAAATAACCTTCATTTTTAGTTGTCAATGGCGATTAGGTTAATTCTTTTTTTCCTTTTCTAATGATATAAATTTCTAATTATGTATGGGATCCAATAAATAAAGAGATTAAAAAAATAGTGATTACCCGCGTTTTACTGCTCAAAACGATATTTGTGAGCCAACGATACAATTGTTTTGTCAATCTGTTTATGGGATAATCCATAAAGGAAGAACAATTAAAAAAAAAACAGATTTATGGAAAAAAAAGCAGCACGATCGTCCCTCTCCTTTCAATTTTCAACCTTTCCTCCATTGTCGTCATCGTCTTCTCCGAAAGATGCAATTTTGGTTTTGATACATAATTGACCTTTAGCTATTCTTGATCATCAATCAATCATGGAGAATGTAGCTGCGCAACTGAAGCGTGGGATATCGAGACAATTCTCGACAGGATCAATGAGACGAACATTAAGCCGACAATTCACACGGCAAAATTCTCTGGATCCACGCCGTAACAACATGAGATTCAGCTTTGGTCGTCAATCTTCGCTTGATCCGATCAGACGTAGTCCTGAATCTCTTTGCTGCGAGCCGCATATGTCTGTCCCAGAGAATCTCGATTTGACGATGCAGCTTCTCTTTATGGCGAGCAAAGGTGATGTTCATGGCGTTGAAGAGCTTCTTAATGAAGGTATCGATGTGAATAGCATTGATCTTGATGGTCGTACGGCTCTTCACATTGCATCTTGTGAGGGTCATTACGACGTTGTTAAGCTTCTTCTTAGCCGCAGAGCTAATATCGATGCTCGTGATCGTTGGGGTAGTACGGTCTGTTCTTCTTCCCCTGTTTTTATGGTTTTAGTTAAACCGAATTATACATCCTTAAGGTGACATTTTGTCATTGTTCAGGCTGCTGTTGATGCCAAGTATTATGGGAATGGTGAAGTGTATAACCTCTTGAAAGCTCGAGGAGCTAAAGTTCCGGTATGGTATTTAATATCTTTTGTATTCTTACAGAGATTAATGGCCTTCTCTTTTTCTCTTCCTCTGGTGTTTTGCTTCATCTTCAAGTTTTGTTTGTGTTAAATTTTAGAAAACCAGAAAGACTCCAATGACGGTAGGGAATCCGAAAGAAGTTCCTGAGTATGAGCTTAATCCACTCGAGCTTCAAGTCCGAAAAGTTGATGGCATCTCCAAGGTTTGTTGATTCTCTTCATTTGCAAGAGCTGAGACTCTCTTATTCTGCTGATGTGTTTGCTTTTGCTTCATTTGCAGGGAACTTATCAAGTTGCTAAATGGAATGGCACGCGAGTCTCGGTAAAAATATTCGAGAAAGATAGTTATTCAGATCCGGAACGCGTGTATGCATTCTTCTTGTTCTTGAATTTCTCTGTTTAATTTGTTGGTTACACGGAATTATTGAACAATCCTTTCATACGAACAGAAATGCTTTCACAAACGAATTGACTTTGCTAGCGAAAGCTCGGCATCCAAATATTGTTCAATTCGTTGGAGCCGTCACTCAAAATCTACCAATGATGATTGTAGTTGAGTGTAGTCCAAAAGTAAGTACACATTGTTTCTTACTTCATTTCTGCACAAATGCATCGATCTTGTTTTATTAATCGTCTCAATTTCAGGGTGATCTTAGTGTCTATCTTCAAAAGAAAGGTCGTCTGTCACCTTCAAAGGCTCTGAGATTTGCTCTTGATATTGCCAGAGGCATGAACTATCTTCATGAATGTAAACCAGATCCCATCATCCACTGCGAGTTAAAGCCAAAGTAAGACAAAGCCGAGAGCAAATTAGTTAAAGGCCAAAAAACAGTTTGGATAATATTTTGAAAGTTTTTTGTAAGGTGCCAGAAATATTTTGCTGGATAGAGGAGGGCAACTGAAGATCTCTGGATTTGGTTTGATAAAGCTGTCGAAGATTGCAGAAGACAGTGCAAGAGTAGTGAACCACGAAGCTCAAATCGATAAGTCAAGTAAGAAAAAGGCTGCATGTTTAGTTAGAAACAGATTCATATATACAAGAAGCATTGTTCTTGAAAGATCCTCTACTTACCTTTTGAACTGCAGATTACTACATAGCACCCGAAATTTACAAAGATGAAATCTTCGATAAAAGAGTCGATGTGCATTCATTTGGTGTCATTTTGTATGAGGTAGTAACACACAAAGCTTTCTCCTATTCCAAGTTCAAATTTCTCAGTCTCAAACTATCCATTTTGTTTTCGGTATCATATGTGAAGTTGATCGAGGGAGTATCTTTATTCCATCCTAAACCGCCTGAAGAGGTAGCGGAATCGGTATGCATAGAAGGAAAAAGACCAACAATCAGGACAAAATCAAAGAGTTACCCTCCGGAACTGAAAGAGTAAGCATTTCAAGATCTTCTTGAGTTTTACAACATCATCAGGCTAGTGTTACATTTATGATTGTTTTACATTATTAACACCTCAAGAATCGTGATTGTATATGTAGGTTGATTGAGGAATGTTGGCATCCAGAAATCAATATGAGGCCAATATTCTCTGAGATTATTATTCGGCTCGACAAAATAGTTGCAAACTGTTCTAAGCAGGGTTGGTGGAAAGACACATTCAAGTTCCCTTGGTAAACAAAAAAGTTTCATCTTCTTTAACCTGAATGATAATCTTTAGTTAAATCAAAGATTTAGGTTTCATCATAATATGTTTCTTGCAGGAAATGAAATGGAGATATTGATTCAATCAAATCTTAAACTTAAAGCCCGGAGATGGAGAGAAAACAAGATGAGAGTGAGACTTTGCAGACTTAAGGAGATTCACAAACTCACTACTAGCCTTGTAGAAACAGAAGATCACTTTTTTTGTTATCATGTTTGTTTGTTTGATATCATAAGTTTTTGGGTTATTTGTAAAGTATATTTTATGATAAACATATACGCATCACTTGTTCATATCGAAATTGGAAATCTCATGTTAAATTCTAGATAAGAGTCTTATCATGAGACTAGTTAATTTCTGCTCAAAATAAAATTAATGATTAATGTAAAATTAAATATGTGACTATGTGTGTAAGTGAACATTAGTAGTTTTGATAAATTATCTTACAATAAAGATACTGGATATTAAATTTGCTAACATTTTTTTTTTTGTTTGATGAAGAAGTAAAAGCTTAAAAATCATTTAAATTTAATTATGAATACATCCAAAACCAAAATAGTAATAAAACTATCCCTTCGTCTTGGGGTTCAAGTATTACATCTGATCGTGGATTCGCGCACGTGTTACAATGGAAAATGTATGGGACCTGATATATGATCCAACGGTGTAGACTCACTCATACTGGTGTAAGCAAAAATATCTTTATTTATTCTGTCCTCAAAAAAAATAAAAAATAAAAAAAATCATCTAAACCCTTTCTCACGATTTATTTGCCGCATCCCTAAAACCTCTCAAATTTTCTCCGGCGGGATTCACTTTCTCCGGTAAACAGCGTTCGTCACCTTCAGATTCCTCCGTCTTCTGTAAGTTATGCTTTGTTGTTTATTCTTCTTCTTGAAATCAAGAGTTTTACATTTCAATTTCTTGCGTCGCTTCATTTTTAACTTTTCAATTCGAATTCGAGGTATCCTCGTCACTTGTGAATTTTTTCTCATATTGATTTCGACTAATCGTCTGATCTTTTTGTTTCGGTTCAGATTCTTAGTAATGGGTTCGCTGAAATTTTCTGACTTCCAGTTTTTTTTTCTTCATCTCGTTGCTTTTGATTTAGCGATTTTTTTTCCTCTTTCAAATATCAGATCAAGGACCGTTTTGTTCTGGGAGATGTCCCGGTGATTATTCAGCTTTGCACGACAACAAGGATATTGACAAAATGGCGTCAAGAGCGATCATTAGGAGAAAGAATATCATTTCCGATTACTTGAATGTCTATGCTCGTTCGATTCAGAGCTTTCAATCCATTGGAAACTCCTCTCAGACGGTTCATTCACATGCTTACCATTCTGGTATCAACCGTCCTCCCGTGGAAACTAAACGTGTGACGGGACACAAGTCCTTTACAGGAAGAGATGGTCTTCTGTTGCTTTCTAGAAATGGATATTTCAATCGTAGTTTCAATGGTTTTCACTCCTCGGCCATCGGTTATGGATGTTCAGAAGTTGGTCCTTCTGTGGGGATGAGATATATGAGCATATCCATTCGTAATGCTACTACAGTTGCAGCTAAGCAACCGGAAGAAGAGGATAAAAAAGTTGATGAGGTTGCTAAAAATAGGAAAGAGGCATCTCCTGAGGAATGTGATCAAGCTGTTGAAAGTCTTAGCAGTGTTAAAGCAAAGGCGAAAGCTAAACGTCTTCAAGAATCCAAAAAGGTTGCTCGATCGATAGTACAGAGGGCATGGGCAATTGTTCTTAAGATAGGACCTGCTTTAAGAGCTGTTGCCTCCATGAGCAGGTTTAGCTATCTCCGGACATTTTGTGTTCTTAATCGCCAGGCTTTATGCATAGATTTTGTAGTTTACTGACTTGCTGTTTTCTACAGGGCGGATTGGGCAAAAAAGCTCACTCACTGGAAGCAGGAGTTTGTGTCAACATTGAAACATTATTGGCTGGGGACCAAATTACTCTGGGCAGACACTAGAATCAGTTCTAGATTGCTGCTCAAGTTGGCTGGTGGAAAGAGTCTCTCCAGAAGAGAAAGGCAACAGCTTACTCGAACAACAGCTGACATCTTTAGATTAGTTCCATTTGCAGTGTTCATCCTCGTGCCGTTTATGGAGTTTCTGCTGCCAGTTTTCTTGAAGCTTTTCCCTAATATGTTACCGTCAACTTTCCAGGACAAGATGAAAGAAGAGGTATGTGTCAAAGGAGTGTCGGCTGTACACGTTCATTTATTACCTTCTTGCCTTCTTGATCTCTGTTTCATGTAGCTCTTTTGTTAATGCACAGGAAGCATTGAAAAGGAAATTACTTGCAAGGATAGAATACGCTAAGTTTCTTCAGGAAACGGCCAAAGAGATGGCTAAGGAAGTTAAACATTCAAGAACTGGAGAAGTAAAGAAAACCGCTGAAGACCTGGATGAGTTTCTAGACAAGGTAAAAAGTCATGATTTTGTGTTGGCTCAGTCACTTCCTTTTCTTTCGGTTTTTGGATTTGGATTTCATTGTCCTTGTTCTTAAAATCCTGTCTTGCAGGTTCGAAGAGGTCAAATAGTCCATAATGATGAACTTTTGGGCTTTGCAAAGCTTTTCAACGATGAGCTTACTTTGGATAACATTAGCAGGTTTGTTGCTCCTTTTTTGTTTGATCTCAGAGATGTCTTGTGCTCTTAAAGCTACATCTTCTGACAGTAATTACCTCTTTGTTTTTCAAATATAGGCCTCGCTTGGTTAGCATGTGCAAATATATGGGTATTAGCCCATATGGAACAGATGCTTATCTGCGATATATGCTCAGGAAAAGACTGAGGAGGTAAGATGCTTCCACATCTCATTGTTATTAGACTTGTTACCTTGCTTTGATGTTTAATTTTTACTCCTTTTCATTGCAGCATTAAGGAAGATGATAAACTGATTAGAGCTGAGGGTGTGGATTCCCTTTCAGAAGCTGAGCTACGCGAAGATTGCAGGGAACGGGGAATGCTGGGATTGGTTTCAGTTGAAGAGATGAGGCAACAGGTTTCTCTTTTTTTACTCCTATGATTCTTGGTTCTTTGTTATTTCTTTATCAAACATGGCTCTGTTATTTATTTACTAAACTCCATCAGGAAAAGATAATGTTACAGCTATTAATGTTTTAGTATCGGAACAATCTTGCAGCTTCGCGATTGGATGGATTTGTCACTTAATCATTCTGTCCCCTCGTCGTTATTGATCCTCTCTAGGTAGGTTCCAGGACTCTTTTTGTCATTTTTTCGTTCTTCCATCAGTTCTATTGCAAATAAATTTCTGATAGCAGTTTATATTCAGGGCATTCACGGTTTCTGGAAGAGTTAAAGCAGAGGATGCTGTCCGAGCTACTCTTTCTTCTCTACCTGACGAGGTTGTGGACACTGTTGGTATTACTTCTCTGCCATCTGAAGACCCTGTTTCTGAGAGGAGGAGGAAATTAGAGTACCTTGAGATGCAAGAAGAACTGATCAAGGTCTGATCATACACCACTTGATTGTATTGTATTATGCTTGCTTGAGGAAGTTAGAGAACTCGAATTTTGTGTGTTCCAGATTTTACATTTTGTATATTATTATATTTGCAGGAGGAAGAAGAGAAAGAAGAAGAAGAGCTTACAAGGATTAAGGATGTTAAAGGTGGCGAAGAGGATAAGGCACTGCAAGAGATGACCATACCAACGGCCAGCGAAGCACAAGAACAGGCCAGAGCTAGAGTTCTTGAACAGCAAGATGATCTTTGCAAACTTAGCCGTGCATTGGGCGTTTTAGCTTCCGCTTCTGTAAGAAAACGAGTCTATGGTTTGTCAACAATGAATATGCAGAGCAATTTATCCAATACTTATTTGAGACTCTTTTTGTTTTTGATATAATCAGTCGGTATGTAGAGAGCGGGAGGAATTCCTGAGATTGGTCAAGAAAGAGGTACGCTGTATACACAAATGCTTGATCAGCTTTTTGTGTCCTAGATTAAAAGACTTTGCCTTTCTGTTTCCCCAGATGGAGTTCTATAACACAATGGTAGAGAGAGAAGATGTAGATGGTGAAAAAGCTGCAGTGAAGGCATATAAAGCAGCTAGAGAAGATAGTGACCAAGCTGATGAAGTTGCTGAAGCAGACGAGGTTTCCTCTGCACTAATGGAAAAGGTAAAACGATTTTTAATAGTTCTGAAAGAATATCAAAGTCCCATGAGATTTGTATCAGAGCTAACTCTTCAGCCATACTTTTTAAGGTTGATGGTCTGATACAAAACCTCGAGAAGGAAATTGATGATGTGGATATCAAAATTGGCAAAGGCTGGCAGCTTCTTGACAGGTATAAAGACATATTATATTCACCATTTTCTCGTTTGAGTGTTCTGTTTCTGTGACTAAGATTCTAAAGTGATCACATTTGACTGCACGCAGGGATCGAGATGGAAAGGTCACACCTGATGAAGTTGCAGCTGCTGCAATGTACCTGAAAGACACACTTGCTAATGACGGCCTTCAACAACTAATCAGTAGTCTCTCCAAAGATAAAGGTAAAGAACAGAGTGTTCCTCTCCTTCTTCAGCTCTCATCTCTCTGAAGCTAATCTGTTAGTTGATCTTTTTGTTGAATCTGTTATTCAACAGAGGGAAGAATTATGGTGGAAGACATTGTAAGGTTAGGGAGGTTGGGAAGTAAGCCAGAAGAAAATGCAACGGAAGAAGAATCAAATTGAAGGAAAGAATACTCTGATTTTAAGCCACTTTTAGTAGTAGCGAAGATAGTTTTGTAGCGTTTCATTGAGAGAAACTCTACCTCAGATTTTTTTTTGCTTAGACATAAGCAGTTATATACAAGCGGCTCAAGAGTATGAGACGTTTTGCTAGTTATGTGAAAAGAGGTTGAAAAGTTTTCAACCTCTTTTAATGAAAACTAAAAAACCACATTACGCCAAGAATGATATCTTGAGCGTATTACTTTTTAATTGAAACTTTTGATTGAAATGTGTCAATCAATGGCTAATGCTACGAACATGATATTGACAAGTTTACTTATTTGACATGGGTTTTGTTCAGCGCTTCCTAAACGACATCATTCGATTCCTTAACTTAAATGATCTTCTCTATTTGGGGGTGTGCACCTTCTAGATAGTGAATAATATCATAATAGCAAGAAGAAAGGCGACGTCTGTAATAGTAACATTCTTGGTACATGTCAACTACAAGAAGCTCTTTCTATATGAGGTCGAAGAAGAAAACAACAATGGCAGCCATAACATGACCACTAATGTTGATGTTGATGACGATGCATCAGGATGCTCCTAGGCTCCGTCCGCTACAGTCCTCTTTACTGTGCTGATGTAAAGAACTGCATCCAACAAAAACACACAAATTTATAGTTAAAAAGAAGGATGTACAAAGAAGAGGATTGAGAGAAAGATGGATGTGATATATTTTAGTTACCGTTGTTTCCACGGATAAAGGCGTCACCATATTTGTTCTTGAGCTGCCCGTTTACATACTCCTCCGTCTGCTCCATTGCTATGTTCATATAGCCATCCAGACAAGCAAGAATGCCTGTGTAAAAGAGTTATCAATGTTTGATCAAGAGCTCAATATTAAGTTTGACCAGAACTTAGACAAAACTGACTCGGCACCAAGGGAAACAAGTCAACAAGAATGATATAAGTAGTATCTCTTACATGACCTTGAGCCTTGTCATGAGACAAACTAACTTAAACGTGCTTATGAGACAAACCCAAGCTCAAAAACCTATCAGTCAACTATTGTTGCCTTATTGCAAGTAGAAAGGAAAATGTTCTTAAGAAAAGCATTGAACAATGTTCACAAGAACACCACAGAAAATGTAAGGAAAACTTCTCATTTTGACAAGTTTTTAAGGAATCAGTTCAACGTTAGAGATATAACCTTCAAATGAAGTTACTTGAGTGGGCTTAACAAGTAACTCTTTCATTCATTAACATAGCCAAAAGAACCAGTCCAAAGTCAAAACTTCTAACCTAAAGTGCAGTAGAGATAGATAGAGAACTTGCAAAAACTACACCATCAACTACAAAAACCAAAGCTATACAGCCACACAAAACACATAAGAATATGAAGAAGAGAGATGGAGAGGGAGAGAGAGAGAGAGACTCACCTCGATAATCAACACCAGAATTGAGCTTCACAACAACGGGTCTCCCACGGATCGATTTGAGGAAATCTGCTGGTGTCTTTGTCGTTCCAGAAACTTTCTCTCCAACTCCACTCATCTTCAAAGCACGATCCTTTATGTAACTGCAAAACAGTTAGAGATCTGAAAATCAATTGAGTCACTCTGAAATTTCCTACAAAGACGAAAACAAAACTACGACTCAGATATGACTATACGAACACACTCATCTAAAAACGAACCATTCGCCGTCAAGAGTAAGTAAAACCCATAAGCTCACTCGAATTTAAACAACAAAACTTAGACGTAACCTAGCGGAAGAGTAAAGCTCCTCAACGATCTCAATAACAAAACAGACTCCGAACCCTAAAAAAACCTTAACTTTCAGTCGAATCGATTGAAAGAGTAAAGAAAATCGAAACTTTTAGATGGATTCAAGGAACAAAGAAGAAATCCATACCTGACTTAGTCGCGTCGAGAGAGAGAGAGAGAGAGAACGAAGAAATAATGAATTGGTCCCAAGGGTTTTGTTATTTCCCAAACTATTAGTATATGTAGGATATATATATTAAATAAAAACTGAATATTGGTCCTTTATAGATTTTAATAATTTGGGGGTGAAATTAAATCTCTAGTGCGTTTCGGTTTGGCCTCACAGTTCTCGCCTCTCTCTCTTCTCTCTCGCTCGCTTCTCTACAGATCCCTAAATCCTCTCCTTTGGACCGTTAATCCCCAAACCCTTGATTTAACAACAGGGATCAAAATCCTCACAGCTTCTTCATTCTCAATCTCTAAATTGTCTTTCTCCTTCTCCTGCAATATATTTGCGGACTCTTTCTTGTGGGTAATCAGCTATGGGGAAGAATCAAGCTTACAAGGCTATGCAGAGATCTAGGGTTGGCTCCAGCTCAGCGCAGCCGGAGGAGGTTGAAGACGGAATGGTTTGTACCTTTTCATACTATTTTCTCAATTGCAACTGATAGTGATTTACGTATCCAAAATTTTCCAATTTGATTGATTGCTTATAGTTTTGTTGATATTTGTATTAATGGGTCATCGAGCTGCGTAATTTCACTGTTAGAATTAAGCTTTTAATCTCTTTTAGATCTCTAACGAGTCCCAATTTTTGGGGAATAACTTGAATTAGGTCTTTTTGACGATGCCAAGCATGTTCAGATGTAATTTCGTTAATTATAGCATTAAAGTTTGGTGTTACAGTGATTCAAGAGTCTCTTATTGTTGTTGTAATCTGTGAACACAAGAAGCATATGGAGAAGTCAAACTTTGATATAGAGCAATTTGCTTCTTTCTCTGTCAAGTTTTTTGTTGGTTGGGCTTTTTGATCATATTTTGTATCTGTACCGGAACGTTTCTGATGAGGAGTGTCTCAGGTGGATGGTTCATTTCATACACCAGAGTGGCATGCGGCTCGTTTGGCTAGCCTTAAGACGACACATACAATTACATGGGAAGAGTATAAGCAGAAGCAAAAGGTAAGCTTAATGTTGTTTATGACTTTTCATAGTAAGGTTAAGATCTTCTGAATGGTGTATGGAATGTTAGTCCTTGTTATGATTCGTTAGAAATTACATTGACCATTGATCATTAAGTGTTTATAAGCTCGTTATTATTGCTGTCAATTTAGAAGCTTCAATCCAACAAATCATTTCCCACTGTCGCTTATTCATCTTCAGCCATAGATAGACGCAGTTTTTTTTTTTTTTTGTATTCATATAAAAAGTAGAGTTTCTTCTTTCCCCATTCTGTCTATCTCTATCTCGACGTTTTGAAGTAACTTGAGCATCTTATTTCGCATAACCCATAGATGGCCAAGCTCAGTTTAACATTGTCATCAGACTCATTACCTGCATATATGTTTCTTACACTTTCCAGCTTCTCTGCATTGTGAGTATGGAACACTAGGAAATGTTTAAAATTGTATCTTCTTCACGTGACATGTTTAGGAAGAAGAAATGAAAAAGGGAGAACTTGAAGCAGATACTGATAAACTGATGCGTGAGTATAGAGCTCAGCTGGATGCAGAAAGGGCGTTGAAACTCTCCAAGGGAAGGAACTATTCTAGTGATAAGTCTCGAAAAGGTAATTTATGATCAACTTAACTTAACATAGTATCTGAACCTTTTCTCTGAGGAAGTTATTAATTGGTCGCCAATGGTTCAATGACCTCACAGATAAGAAAGATAGAGATTCAAAGAAGAAGAAAAGCAAAAAGAGAAAGGTGCTTTTAAAAAGTTTTAACTTATAACAGATGGTGTCACGGTATATAGCTTATGTTGACATTAACCATGTTGGGTTGTGTTATGTGTTTGCAGCATTATTCGTCCTCAGAGTCGTCATCTAGTAGTGATGAAGATGAATCTAGAAGATCAAGAACAAGTTCTAGAAGATCAAAGAAGGAAAAGAAGCACAAGTCCAGCAGAGACAAACACTCTAGCAAAAGTAAAGACGAAACCGATGGCCCTGTACCACTCTCTAGATTCTTTGGAAATCTGAAGAATTGACACAAGCAAAACTGCAAAAGAACCATTACAAGAGTAAGATTGTCTTCAATCAAAATACTCCAATTAGGATATGATTGCTTTCGTCCTTGTTGCAATGTTATATTTTTGACAATAGCTCATGTATTATTATTTGTTGGATTGGGAGTTGCAATGATGTCCACATAATCAATAATGGTTTTTTTCAATTGATTTGCTTAGAAAATGAATTTGACAACAACAAAAGGGATTTTATTGGGGAATTCAGCAGAAAATCTAACCAAATGATTTTTAAGTTTCAAGAAACAATTCCAAAACATAAACCATGCAATGATCTTTGGTTAGTTCTTGACCGGATGTTAAGACTCCTAAAAGGTCATGCCTCAGAAACATTCACAATTTCACGCCTATCCATAATATCTGTCCCAATCTCTTTGACTTCTTTTTTTCATATTACCCAATTAACCAATTTTAGTCGTGTTTCGTTCATAAAGACAAAACCACACCCAACAATCTTATCGCATGCATTTTTTTTTAACGAAAAAATTCACATTTCTTATCAACCAACTGAAATCAAATAATTCAAACAAGTTTGCTATGTTGTGTGACCTAAATTTTGTAATATACAAGAAAGAAACAAATCATAAATTGTTTGCAGACCACATTTAGACTTGTAGAGTTCTCCATCACCATTTTACTTCCTTTTCTTTTCAAGAAAGATATGGTCGGTCTAATGCACTTATTTAATGACAAAAATATTAATCCTTTAAGAATTTACTTCGCCGCTGTACATAATAAATTAAGGCCGACTCATTTATTTAATTACATGTTGTCTAACGCATTTGCAAATCGTTCAACATATATAATTTTAGTGGTCACTAATGATGCTAATTTTACGGATACAGTATCCTTATTAAGAGACCCTATATTTTAAATCATTTTTGTTCATTTTGAAGATTCACATTATATATTTGGAAGAGTTCTAGAACTCAAATGATATTTGAAACAAATGATACAAGGACTTAGACCTTTTTAGCATGTTTACTTTGTTGATAAATGTTTTTTTATCTCTCTTTCTACAATATCTTTAATGTTAAGAAATTTCAATAAGAGGTAATTATTACTTAACTGGTCTAGTTAATATTTTGATCATTCAATGTAAAAAATATTATTAAACTTGCTTGTGTGCATATGTAGTACAAGAAATAATGTTTCTATTGGCATCGTTGATAAGAATTTGGAATTATACTAGTGATGTTCGGAGTCAAATCAATTGTGTTTGACCAATAACCGCAAAAATTATTGGGTTTCAAAAAAAAAAATCTCAAGTAAGGCTAAACCAAGTAAATTAATACTAAACCAAGTAAATTAATACTAAACCAAGTAAGGCTAAAACCAAATAAATTAATACTAAACCAAGTAAGGCTAAAACCAAGTAAATTAATACTAAACCAAGTAAGGCTAAAACCAACATACCTTCACGACATATCTGACTACCACTTTCATATAGGTTTCCACACTTACTACCAGTATGAGAATCTTTTACGGTGCAAACCGTTCTTCTTGGATAAATATGAATCATGGTGGTGTTCCAACTTAAGGTAAGTATTTTTACATCACTGACACTTAAAGATCGGTTAGTGTTGCCAATTGCAGTGAGGTGTTGAAACACATAGTTACTTCCCAACCGTTGACTCAGTACCACAACCATTTTTCTTTTAATTTGACTCATTTGAAAACTTGTTGGTGCTGCAACGACCTCCCTTTTGGTATTTTCCATGTCCCAGAATGCAAAGAAGAAACGTTCTCGCTGCGCCTCTGTGGGATACATGCGAGTTATCGGAGTAAGCTCCTTAAGTTCTCCGAATCTTTTGTCGAGATTTTTTTCTTCTTCTTTTTCTTTTTTAATTCTTTAATGAAGCAACAACAACTGAGGTTTTACGAAACGGAGAAACGAATATAAAAGAAACAATTAGATGGTGAATACAAATGTTAGGAAATTTAAATAAGAGGTAATTATTATAACATCTATCTTTCTACAATATCTTTAATATTATGAAATTTAAATAAGAGGTAATTATTATTTAACTGGTCTAGTTAATATTTTGATCATTCAATGTAAAAATTTTATTAAAATTGTTTGAGTGCATATGTAGTACAAAAAATAATGTTTCTATTAGCATCATTGATAAGAATTTGGAATTATACTACTGATGCTCGGAGTCAAATCAACTGTCTTTGACCAATAACCGCAAAAATTATTGGGTTTCAAAAAAAAATTCGAGTCACAGACTAAAGTAAACTGAAAATAGATGCTTTTTGAAATAAATTGAAAATAATCTAATCTAAAATAATGTCACAATCTAAAATAAATTGAAAATAGAGGTTTTTTGAACATGAACACCAAAAAAAAATCTTATTGCCTCAGCTTAATAGTTTTTGAACATGAACATCGTGGTTTATTTTATTTTTTGCAGTTGAGCCTTGAATCTTATGTTTGTAGTGAGGGATCCAAATCTTTCTTTGCATCTAATTAAATTATAAACTTATAATTTACGCATTTAATACATTTTCGATCTGATAATAGTAGATTTTGTGTGTGGAAGTTTCGCCAAAAACATTATAGCTCCACATTCTCGTAATGACTTGATAGGTCTTGCGAAGTCGACGTCGTTAGTGATAAGTAGGATGTTGTGAGGAATTCCGTAGTTGTAGAGGTGTTAGAACATTTATTGAGCTAACATATCATCCACGATGTTATTATCAATATTGCTATGCTTACCTTATTTTTTCTTTTGTTGGACTATTACAAGAGTAAGATTGTCTTCAATCAAAATACTCAAATTAGGATATGATTGCTTTCTTCCTTGTTGCAATGTTATATTTTTGACAATAGCTCATGTATTATTATTTGTTGGACTGAGAGTTGCAATAATGTCCACATAATCAATAATGGTTTCTTCAGTTGATTTGCTTAAAAAATGAATTTGACAAGAAGGTTCAAAGATTTGCAAAGCAAAAACATAGATAGAAAAGACAACATGAGGGCTGTTTTCATAATTGTTGTCAAGACAATGTCAATTATTGCTGGTGCTCAGGATTGAAAGCTAGGGCTTCACAGTAGATGAGCTCCTTAATCTGCTCTTCTGTGGGTTGATGTTCATCTAAATCAAATTCGAAGGGCACCATGCACTCTGGTTCATCGCTAAGGTCGTGACACGAGCTAAGGTATGGATGAGCAAGCGCTTCTTTAACTACAAAGTGGCAAATATGATGATGAGAATCCAAATAAAATGGCAAAAGAGGCTATAAATTGACAGAAACTGACCTGAGATTCTCTCTCTTGGGTCAAATGTTAACATCTTCTCCACCAAGTCTATAGCTAAAGGAGGCACATTCGGGAACTTCTCAGAGAAAGATTGGCGAGGAAACTTAGGAAGCTGCCGTATGTATCGCTTAGCGTTTTCACTCAAAGATCCAAGCTCTTCCTCAGATGGAGTGCCTATGAGCTGCAAAACAAAGTTCAAGAACTTTTTAAGAGCCACAGAAAACGTATATGTTCTCAGCACAAATATGGGTTTTACTTAACTACCTCCATAAGCAAACGAAGCTGATGAACTTGATCGTTACCGGGGAAGAGCGGTTCGCGGTTCATCATTTCCATGAAAATACAGCCAACTGACCAAACATCAATTGCTGCGGTATAATCAGAAGTGCCCAACAGAAGCTCAGGTGCACGGTACCATCTTGTGACAACATACTCAGTCATTAACTGACTCTCAGGAGTGGCACGAGCAAGCCCGAAATCACAGATCTTTAAGTCACAGTTTGTACTCAAGAGGAGATTGCTCGGTTTTAAATCTCTATGTAGCACATTGGCCGAATGAATGTACTTTAATCCGCGCAGGATTTGGTACAAGAAAAACTGCAAAAAGAGAGAAGGAAATTGAATATTATTCTCAAGCTCTTTAATCAAATGATTTTAAGTTTCAAGAAACAATTCCAAAACACAAACCATGCAATGATCTTTGGTTAGTTCTTGACCGGATGTTAAGACTCCTAAAAGGTCATGCTCCATCAATTCATATACAATGTAAACATCCTCGAATGAATCTCTCTGAGGAGGCAAGATTACGTCTCTGATTCCAACAATCTATATATATATAAAAAATGGTATTACATAATTATCTTTTATTTAATGAAAAATATATAAATAAAAGTGAGAGAATTGTGATGAATTCAAACGAACATTGTCATGATTGAAGTGACGAAGAAGCTTGATTTCACGGAGAGTTCTCTTTGCTTCGATAATGTGATCAAATGCATGCACTATTTTCTTTATTGCTACCTTCTCATTGGTCTCTGAGTTCATAGCCGAACTGTCATAAAAAAAATAGTTAAATAAGAATCAAAACTAATGTGTCAAGTGACTTTAAAGTAACAAATATAACATAAAAGTGATGAATGGTATATCATTTATTTACGTTTTTATATGATATGTTTTATATATTGTTTACAATATTTATTTAGTTTTCAAGTTTTATACTCACTCTGTCCCAAAATAAGTGATGTTTTGGATGAAAACACATATTTTAAGAAATAATAAATATTTTCTCATTTATAGAAATCTAACCAATAGAAAAAAATATTGCAAATTTTAAATGATTACAAACTATTAAATTAATATAAGTTAAGCATAGAAATGTGAAAAAAATAAAATATTTTAGGACAAATATTTTCTTCTAAAACATCACTTATTTTGAGACAGAGAGAGTATTTGTTTTAATCGATTCCGCTATATATAATGCACGTGTCAAAATATACATAATAAAAATGAAATTTCATTATTTAGGAAAAATTAACTACTTTCTTACTAGATTTATTTAATTTTCTTGTTTTATATTTGTTTTAAATGATTCCGCTATATATAATGCACGTGTCGTGTCAAAATATACGTATAATTTTAGAAAATTTAATTTGCAAAAACTAAATACATTTTGGTTAAATGTATCACGTAATATTTGACTTTACCATCACCAAAAACTATGAATTTATCACGTAAGCTATTTGCTAGGGGAAGATATAATAAGCTTTTCTCATAAGAAAAAAGAAGAAGACAATTGTTTAGAAACCTTAGAGATCGAAATGTTTGGATATTTTCATCATAAAAAGACGAAACTCTATCAACCAAATCCATAAATTACACAAAAAAGATGGTCATGGCTTTTCCGGGGGAAAGGTTTATATTTTTCTCGAGTAAAAAAAAAAAACCCCCAACAATCATCTACAACCTAAGAGCTCAAAATGATTAGAAAAAGAAATGAAACTATTTTGTTAAAAGGAAATTACCAAACGATGCCACAAGCACCTCTTCCAATAGGCATAATTGGTGGCTTATACTTTGAGGTGACTTCAAAGATATTCTCATATATATTGTATTGAATATGTCTGCCGTCATGGCTGAGATTCCCCGGAAAATCCTCAGTCACTAGCATTTGAGATGACGGAAAAACACCGGTAGTAACCTCGCCTTGAGTTCTCACAGTCTCATCATCATTAGCTGGTTCCATGATTTTGTTTTTGTAGCTCTCACAACCTTACACTATTCTGTTTAGAGAAGTGATGTTTTGTTTTTGGTTGGGGTAGTGGTAGTGAACTTAAACTTATATAGTGGCTGTGTAAGTATGGATGTGTAACTCATAGATAACTCAGGAGATTGAGTTTTGATAAATTTTGATAGTTTGTATTTTTATTTTTTTTTAACTTTTGGGATAATTTGCTGTCAATTTCCTTTTCCATATGGGGAAAAAATACTAATAAATCTTACCTTAGTTCCAGCTTCTGAATATAAAAAAGTAATTAACTTTTGGAAGTTTTGAAGTAAGTTTTTTTTAGGTATGTTGTTAAGAGAAGATTGTGTGATACCTGTGATTTCCATACACCCTCTTAAATTAAATACAAACATGGTAACAAAATTTGGATACATTTTCATTTCCTATGTTTTGTTTATTCAAAAATATTATATCAAATTTAAAATGTAATATTTTTAAAATTTTCTATTTTTTTCTTCTTTTCAGATTTAGTATAATAATATTTTTGAAAATTTTATTTTCATCGTTTAATTCCGGTCCAAAAAAAGTCCATTAACATCAAAGATTTATAACGAAAAAATGCCCATTCGACCTAATCACGTAACCGAAAAGCCCATAAAACGCATCTCAAATCACCAAACCACGCAAGCCCATAAACACATCAAACAATCAGATTTTGGTATTAAAAACGATGAGATTGTTGTCGAATACCAAGTTGGAAGCATTACGATACACACATTAGTGATAAGAGAGAATATGCGAGGTTATAAAAGAAAAGGGCGACCATGGAGAAGAGATCTTCACACTTTTTAAAGAACTTTATCATCATTCATTTTTTTGTAATTCTGTTTTTGCTATGAAATCCATCAAAATTAAGTTTTTTGGTTCTTTCAATTCGTCTCTTATATTTTTCAGTTCGATTTCTTGTGTCAACGAGAATTTTAACCCTTAATTTCTTATTTTACGATTATAAATCACCACAACTGAAGTTTGATAGCACAATCATGTACAAAGAAACCTCAAGGCTATAGAGAGTATTATTAACAACAGAATTCAAACTAGTCTTACAAGTTTATTCGATGCTAAATTTGGTAGTTGTGTACAATTTTTTTTTTTGTTTCTATTTACTTTATTTACAAAAGAATAAAAAAATATGTTACCATTTCCTACAAGATATTTTCCCTTTGGTTGCACTTAGTTTTTTTGGGTAATGATGTGTGATTCTTCTTCAAGTATTTTTACTAAGAATAGCAAAAAATATACATTTGCAACATGGATGCAACATTTACGCCTTCTGAATTTTTATCATTCTTTTCCACTTCTGGATGATAAAAAAAGACCACACACTTCTGCTATTGACGTTGATTTTTATTATGATCCATTCTTTTGAGTTTTTAAATATGTTTACACATTCTAGTGAAATAGTGAAATGTCGACATTTACAATATTTATCTCACATATTTCTACTATATCGCAAGGTAATGTTCGTCTATTTTAACATTTTTTTTTCTTTCTAAAATTATGTATTATCATATTATCACTGTTAAAAATTGTTTCATGTTCCCTTAAAATTATACTTTCGGTGTATTATGTTTTAGTTTTGAAATTATGCCAGTTATTGGGCCTAAAGCCCAAATTGATTTATGAGAAGTCACGCTTTGACCCAACTAATTCTTCCGATTCAAACAATAAAAAGCATCGAGGTATAGCGTAGTATAATGAAACAATTTTAACAAACACTTAATAAAATTAACCGAAGAGCAGCATAATGAAAAAGTGAGATTGATAAAAACGCCTGTTTTAGCATCTGTCAACAACGGGCGTACACTATTACCATACGGATTCCTTTTGTTTTTTTTTACTATGAGAAATATAAATCCAGATTTTTTTAGACAAAATCATCTTATTGGCGGGATCTCTGAAAATATTTGTGAAGCCTGATGATGAAGGAACAGCTGAGGTTTTACGAAACGAACATAGAAAAGAAACAATTAGATCTTAGATCGTCAGAATACAAATCTATATGACAGATCGACGATAAGATCCGCTACCTAAATAAAATCTAACTGAGGTTTAGAAGAAAAGAATAAAATAATTTCGAGAAAGAGATGGTACTTACACACCATGGTGTCGACGGAGATGGAGAAAAATTAAGGTTATCGTAAGTGTGGGTTTTTAT
This sequence comes from Crucihimalaya himalaica, assembly GCA_004349715.1. NCBI lineage: Eukaryota > Viridiplantae > Streptophyta > Magnoliopsida > Brassicales > Brassicaceae > Crucihimalaya > Crucihimalaya himalaica. Next base: position 2,952,803 of record SMJT01000008.1, on the reverse strand, counting down.
AGGCTATTAGATGATCATGCGTATACGCGAGAATATAATTTAATATTTTAAAATTTATGAAAGAAAACAAAGTAGAAAGTTTGAAAAATAAAACTAAATCACCGGTAAAAATAAATATATAATAAAATATTAAAAACGTCTATCTAAAATCATTTACCAGTAAAAAAACTTAACAAAATTACAATTATTTATTTATTTTGATTATATATAAATAATATTTATTTAGGGGAGTTTATTAGTTCAAGGATTTTAATGGATTTGCAAATCTAAGTAAAATCATGTGTTATTCAATCATTGATTTTAAAAAGGATTTCTAAACCATGTGTTATTGGTTATATCATTTGTAAATACTAATTAAAATCATGTGTTATTCGTTTAATGATTTATTGTTGGATTTTGAAATCTACATTATACTTTTAATGGATTTGAAAGTGAAGAATAGAAGGATTTAAATCCGTGGTTAAAACATGTTATTTCAAAATCCATATGTATTGATTTCAAATTCCATAAGAAATTTCAAATCCTATATAGATTTACAAATTAATGAACCAATAAAGCCCATTTAATTTAATAGCTTAGAACCGATCCAGAAATGCATGAAAGCCTTGTATAAGAAAACAATTAAAATACTTGTGACCTTCCGCTACACTTGTCAGAATCATCATCACTCCTCAGTATCAGTATCAGTATCAGTTACATATTCCATAGGCTCTCCTCCCTCAAACAGGCTTTCCCAAAGCCATACTTCGGTTGCAGTAGCAAGTGACTCGTCGGAGTCATCATCCTCATCATGCTGTGCTAAGAAAATATTGCAACCACGCTCTTTCATAGCTTCAAGAACCCTGACCAACAACCTGTCTTCTGGGATGCTTTTTGCAATTACCATCAGATTTATTGGTAGGTTACTATAGCTGTAACGAATGTTGGTTGCCCACAAGACGATATCCGTTGTCATACTCTTAAGTCTCAAACGTTTCTCCCCTGGATATAGATTACAGACATATATATAGCCTAGGTTACAAATGTTTGGAAATAGTGTTAAAGATGAGAGTGTTTAAGAAAAGAAACTCACCATCGTGATTTAGATACATTCCGAGATGGCTAAACTGATGCCAGAAAGCTCTCGATACATTTTTCCTATCACTGTAAACGTTGAATGACACCGGACCACTAATATAACCCACATGCCTAAGAGCTGTTTGGATTTTCTCATCAAACCTACCAAGTTTCAAACCACTAGGGATCGGGAAATCCTCCACGTCCCAGAAGACTCGTGTTGCAGCATCTGTGTAGGTTTTACGAAACGAACAGAAACTATTAGATCGTAATTACAAATTGATTATAATTTACTATGACAAATCGACGACAAGATCCGCTAGTCAAATAAAATATAATTGAGATGTAGAAGAAAAGAATAAATCAATTTCGAGAAAGAGATGGATCTTACACGACATGGTGTCGATACGGAGATGGAGAAAATTAAGGTTGTCGTAAGGGTTGATTTTATAGGCTATATAGCTGCTGCGGATGAGATCACGTCGTTTCCTTAAAACTCGTTTTTACCCCTTCTTATATACAGTACCATAAGGGTCATTTAGTAACTTCTCTAACAGTACCATAACATTCCGGCTAATTCCGGTTATATATTTTCATCCCGGTCCGAAATATCCCTTCATCAAAACGAAAGGTGGTTGAATTACACTTTCTTTTGCGTCACAATTATATGAATATTAACGGTTCCAAGAGACCAGCAAAGTAATTCTTGGAATTACAAGAAAAAAAATAGAAGTTGGAGCCTTTACGCTTCTGAGACATCAACGTTGTTCAAAGCTTCTTCTGGGGATGATGGTGCATCTTGGGTAGTTTCAGAAGTTTCATCAGACGGCTTAGATTCATGCTTAGCAGCAGCTTGCAAAACGCGGCTTCGAACATCTGAAGAAGAAGGTGAAGTTGGGAGGCCAACACCATTTGTTTCAAGTTTTCCTGCAGCCCAGGAGAAAGCCTGAGCTCCGAGTCTCACAGGAGCAAGCAACAGCCTTGTAGAAGAAGAAGAAACAATCTTTGTTAAGACAAAACAGAGGTTTTGCTGAGGTTTTGTAATGAACAATGATATGGCCTTTTATACCTGACGTCTTCCTTGAAGTCTTCGGAGTCATCATATGAAGAAAGTCGTTGATATATAGTCTGCATAATGTTTGAGACTTGAGAAACAAAACAAATAAACTATATTTGACGGGTAAAGCATACAAGTCAGTAAATGGGTATAGTAGGTATATACCAGACCGAGGCCAATGACAGCTATGAGTTGCAGTGTTTTCTCCCACTCTGCGAGAGAGAGTGAGCAATCATGTTAGTGAAAAGTTGGAAGTGAGGAACTTGGTGTTGAGGTGAGAAGGAGAGATTCTTAAGGGGAAATGAGAAAGAATTAAACGCACCAAACAAAGCATACAATGCTGCGAAAACCCCCTGCATAGATCTCCTTGTGTTAGTCAGAATGGGATTATTTACGGAAGAAGAAATATAAACTTAGAACCATACCACACTGACTCCAACTAGTTGCAACGGAGAAGGATTTATGTCCTCAAGAATCGCCTCAGCTTCCTTAAGAATTTAGGTTTTGTTTAATTTACTGATAAGAAGAATGATAATAAAGCTGCTTAATAAAGTAGAGAAAACAGTGATAGATACCTCGTTGAGGATGGTAAGTGTTGTCTCAGGTTTAGGCTCTTTTACACGAAGACCTTCCTTAACCCATGATCTATAGCCACCTAGCACCAAGTATGGTCTCTGTCACAATATAAGCAACCAAAGAATAGCTTATTTGAAAATGTTTTAAGGTAACTACAGTGCTCAAAGTTAATTAGTCCCAAATGACTTGCCTTAACCCCAAGTTTTCTCAAAGCTCTTGCAATACCCTTCGCACGAGTTCCATCAGCATCCATAACAATAACCTTGGACCTGTCCTATAAGTAGCAGGGTAAGAAAAGGTTATGAGAAGTCAGCATACTTTAGAAATTGAAAGTCCACCAATGAATTGCTTGGGCATGCAGAAAACAATAGTAAGTTACAAAAGAGGCATGAAGGTGGATACCTGAACTGCTTTCAAGTTCTTGATGATAACGGCTGTCAAGATATCTTCAACTTCACTTCCACCTTTCAGTAGCCGTTTAACAGCACCGTCAACCTTTAACATGAATCAAGAACAAGAACCAAAAAACTGTGAACAGAGGAAAGTCTTTCATCCTACTTGATGGTACATTGTTTGATCATTGATTTTCTATTGTGATTGCTGAAACTTCGTTGTGTTCATAAATTACATCTGTGTGCGGTCAACAACAATGAGGATGCTGAAACCAACCTCAGGTAGTGTCACGCTAGAATATCGAAAACGAGCTGTTCTCCGCAGATCAGGGATTCCATCCTTCTCTCTCAAGGACTTCAAACAGACAGTAGCCAAAATGAACATTATGTGAAAGAAATAGCCAATTGTGGAAAGTTGTATATATCATGAAATGGGAACTTGATAGAAACTTAAGAGCGTCTTACTTCAGGTCTGATATCTACGAGTACTGACTTTTCTCTTGATGTTAAAAGCTCCAGAGTTGACTTTGGAGACAAATCTCCAGCATATCCACCATATGTCCATACCCGATATAGAACCCTGCAAATATCTGGTGGAAAATATAAATTCTTCTATGCTAAATAGTTCATCTCTCTATAAAGGAAAGTCTCATATCCATCCAGGGTAGGAGAAGTCGTGTACCAAAAGGTTCCTGTGGTGCCTACGTAGAGAAAAAGGTGAATGATTGGGTCATCTGGATCCAAACCAAAATTTCTCTCCAAACCTCCAATGGCAACAGATACCTGTTCATCATGATGTTGTTAGAAACATATAGTCCATCAAGAAGTAACGTTCTTTTACTAAAAATATGAATGGAACCTTATATAAGACAAAGCACCTGCTGCAACACAGCTCCCACGGGACTCAATACTTTTCGAGCAACATCTTCTGACGAGTTAAGGGCACTCTTAACATTTGGGGGAAGTAATTCTTTTGCTGACCAATAAGAGTACACAACAAAAGAAACTCCTTTTGTTACAGAATTCTCTGCAATACCAACCGATTGCCTCAACAGATCAATGGCAACACCAGATGCTCTGTTTGAAGCTTCCTTCAAGCCAGTAGAAAAACTTGAAAACTTGTCTCCAGCTATATCTCCTGTTTGGTCGAGCGTAGAAAACGCACTATTAAATGCACTATCTACAACTTCAGAAACATTCTTTGTAATGGATGTCAGGGACGAGGAGAAGGAATCCAAAGTGTTCTTTACAGCATTTTCTCCTTGGTTTAGTGAAGAGCTGAAGGATTCCTTTACCCCAGAAGAGAAGTCATCAAAGCTAGCTTTCACATCAGAAAGTGATACTGGATTGAGATCTAGAGCATCCGGAAGAGAGACAGAACTATCCGGAGATATATCAACTGTCGATTTAGTACCCGATTCAACTGAGTCTATAAGGCTACTGGTCTTTTCGTCAAAAGTCTCGGCAGAAAGGCTTTCAATGGGGGAAGCATCTGATACAACAGCTTCAACAGGGAACACATCTGCTGCAACAGTTTCAACAGGGAAAACATCTTCTCCATTTTCTACATATGTCAGCCCCCCATCACCCGCTACAACAGCTTCACTCAAGTCATAAACCATGCAGTTTATTCTGTTCAACTCATTCTGGCACAAACTTCTGAATGTTGATACTGGTTGTTCTATTTTTTCAATAGCACCGGTGAAGAAACTCCCAGTGGCTTGAGGTAAAAAACTCTTTTGCAGGTGTGTTCCTTTAGAGATACCAAGGAAGGGGTTATCACCAGAGTTGTATCTGTGAATCAACTCTCTCCTGAAGGAAGAACAGCCTCGCCAATTGCCAGGAAATAAAATCTGCAGAAACAATCCTTTATGAGGTACGTGTCTATGCAAATGAATCCAACATTTTTATAGCAAAGCATATTCAACCACAGCCCTAACAAACCATATCATCCCAGAGCCCAAATTAATCATTCTTCTACCAATTAGTTTATTACCTTCCATTTCTTAAAAGAAGAGTCTCACCTGAGAATGGTAATGGCAGCTTGCAGCTGAGCACAGGGGAAACATTTTGGTCTCGACAAATTTAATTAGTCTTGGATACTTGTAAGCAATCTCATAGCTTTTATAACATACCGGAAAAAAAAAAACAGAAATCAGTTTCAGAGACAAAATGACAATCCAGTAAATCTGAGCCAGAATAAAAACCTCCCAAGGAGAACAAAACAAAAATGACAAACCAAGAAGATACGGTGACTCAACAAGAAGATACAGACAAGAAGACTCCAGCAGCAGATTTACAGTAATGGGTTTCGTCTGAAACGGGCAACAAGAAAGACACATCATCCAATGATCGAGTCTGAGCATCTTTGGGAACCTTAAACAACAGAAGAAACTGAAAGAGAGATCAAATGCAGTAAAAAAATTAACCTATCAGGGTCAAGGTCGACGATGATGGAGTTTCATGAGAAGAGTGGACTGAGCTTGATTTGCTGTTAATGGCGATTGTATTGAAATAGATAGAGGCGCGTGGATTCGATAGAGATTGTGTTACAATTTGGATTGGGTGGTGGAAGATAAGCAAAGATAATCCTGTGGCTTGTCAAAGGCCGTTATAACATATCTCTATTTTATTTTCTCTTTTTATATGTGATTCAGTGATTGGGTCAATTCGTAACATTTTTAAATGATGGGGGCAATGTCAAAGTTATTAATAATATCTACTCCTTTCTCATAAATTATTACACAATTTCACACGTGTCGTACTACGATTGTTTTCATTCTGTGGGTCGAGTTACAGCAGATTTGCTCATCTTGTTCGCCTGTGACTTCGTGAATTTTTTGCATCTGATCATCTCCTGCAACTTCAAGGTGGGCTCCTTCTCTTAAGACTAATGATTCGATTTGGTTTCTCTGAAGAATTTAGCTTTCTGCTTTCTCGGAATAAGAATCATCGATTTGCGTCTATAATTTTGCTATTCTCGGAAGTCTCAGATCTCTGGTACTCGGATTTTAATTGACTTTTTATCGGAATTTGTGAGAAATTTCTTAGCTTTTTGCTCAGTGATATTGGAGATTGTTTTTAGTAAGATGATCTCTCTGTTTAGATATTATTTGGCGTTGATGAATAAGTAAGTGTAGAAATAACTATGCTGCATTTTCGATTCTATAAAATTCTCTGGTTGTAAAATGATGGGAGGTCCTTATTTCATTGTATTTTGTTAGATTGTTGGTTGATAGCTTGGTCCGTGACGCTGTCAAAAAGGGCCCCTGCTCCACCTGGTCCTGAGTTCAGATGGATCTGCATCCACCAGGTGAGTTTCTTTTTGAAGATAGAAGTGGTTCTTTTTTCACTCTAGGTGTTTTTCATCATTTGGTTGGCTAATTTCTTATCTTCTTGGAGTAGGTGGTTCAAAAAAGACATCTATAGTTGTTGTCACCTTAGACTCTGGTGAAGTCTATGTCATTGCAAGTTTGTTGTCTAAGGCTGATACTCAACTTATCTATATCGATCCTACGACTGGTATCCTGCGCTACAATGGGAAGCCTGGTACTGCTAATTTTAAGTCAGAGCGTGAAGCGCTTGATTATATCACGAATGGATCAAGAGGAGGTGTTAGAAGCTCAGTTTATGGTAGGGCAATACTCGGTTATGCGGTGTTGGGGAGCTTTGGGATGCTTCTAGTTGCAACCAGGCTAAATCCAAGTATTCCAGATTTGCCTGGTGGCGGATGTGTATATACAGTGGCTGAGAGTCAATGGGTCAAAATACCACTTTACAATCCACAGCCTCAAGGAAAAGGTGAAATCAAGAATATTCAGGACTTGACAGAGCTTGACATCGACGGGAAGCACTACTTCTGTGATACTAGGGACATCACTCGGCCCTTCCCAAGCCGTATGCCACTGCAAGCCCCTGATGATGAATTTGTTTGGAATAGATGGTTATCCGTGCCTTTTAAGAATATTGGGCTGCCTGAACACTGTGTCATTCTTCTGCAGGTTCGTCCTCCATTAATGAATTAAATGGTTGATCTACCTATCCGATTTCTGTTTTATGTGAAGTTTCAAAAGCATATAAATTGATATTCTAAGATGATATGCATCATATCATGTCTTCTTATTTGATGTTAATTATAGGGGTTTGCAGAATATCGACCTTTTGGGAGCTCAGGTCAGGTAGAAGGGATTGTTGCTCTAATGGCCCGTCGTAGCAGACTGCATCCAGGGACTCGTTACCTAGCTAGAGGCATAAATTCATGTTCTGGCACAGGTGAGAGGCCCCCCAAAATGCTCCTCTCTCTTTATTTCTTTGTTGTTTCCCTAGAAATTCTAATAGTTCTCAAGATTTTTGGTTGGGCTCTCTGCCTACAAAACTCTGGCTATTTGTATGACGTTTTATTATTTCTGATGGCACCCTTAAAAAAAGCAATGGCTGTCTGGAAGAAAGGCAAACATTTGATTTAAGTGTGGCTCAGGATTTGACTAGGGCCTAATTTTAGAAGTATATGTGTAGTGCAGGTAACGAAGTTGAGTGTGAGCAGCTTGTATGGACACCTAAAAGGCATGGTCAAAGCATTGCTTTCAACTCGTACATTTGGCGACGTGGCACCATACCAATATGGTGGGGTGCAGAATTGAAAATGACTGCAGCAGAAGCAGAAATTTATGTGGCAGATAGGGATCCTTATAAAGGCAGTACGGAGTATTACCAAAGATTAAGCAAGCGATATGATACTAGGAATCTAGATGCACCAGTTGGGGAAAACCAGAAGAAAAGGGTTTTTGTTCCTATTGTGTGCGTTAACTTGCTAAGAAGTGGAGAAGGGAAATCAGAATGTATCTTAGTACAGCATTTTGAAGAATCGATGAACTTTATCAGATCCAGTGGAAAACTTCCTGATACTCGTGTTCATCTAATAAATTATGATTGGCATGCCAGCGTGAAATTAAAGGGGGAACAGCAAACCATTGAAGGATTGTGGATGTATCTAAAATCTCCCACTATGGCAATAGGAATTTCTGAAGGTGACTATTTGCCTTCACGTCAAAGACTGAAAGATTGCAGAGGTGAGGTAATCTGTATTGATGATATTGAAGGTGCCTTCTGTTTGAGATCGCATCAAAATGGGGTGATACGCTTTAACTGTGCTGATTCTTTGGATCGAACAAATGCGGCTAGTTTCTTTGGTGGTCTTCAAGTGTTTGTAGAGCAATGTAGAAGGCTGGGAATATCACTTGATACTGATCTTGGATATGGTTATAATTCTGTTAATAATCATGGGGGATATAATGCTCCTCTTCCTCCGGGATGGGAAAAAAGAGCTGATGCAGTAACTGGAAAATCGTATTATATAGATCACAATACAAAGACAACAACATGGAGTCATCCATGTCCTGATAAACCATGGAAGAGACTTGACATGAAGTTTGAGGAATTTAAGAGATCAACTATCTTATCTCCTGTGTCTGAGCTTGCTGATCTTTTTCTGCAACAAGGTGATATCCATGCAACCCTCTATACTGGCTCTAAAGCTATGCACAGCCAAATTCTCAACATCTTCAGCGAAGAATCAGGAGCGTTTAAACAGTTTTCTGCAGCACAGAAAAACATGAAAATTACGCTACAGAGAAGATATAAAAATGCTATGGTTGATAGTTCACGGCAAAAGCAGCTGGAGATGTTTCTGGGAATGAGGCTTTTCAAGCATCTTCCATCAATTCCTGTCCAGCCTTTACATGTAAGCAATTTGGCATGATTTCAGTAAACTTCGTCCCATCTCACAACCAACCTTTTTCCATGTATATTAACTGCTCAAAAGTTTGCCTTTATTTTTGTTTTTATTGTGTAGATATATGTTTCCTAAGAGCATAACATATTTGTTGATGCGTAGACTCTACTATTTTGTTGCTTTCTATATTCTCTATCTACTTCTCACTGCAAAAATATTCATTGCAGGTACTTTCTCGGCCATATGGTTTCTTTCTGAAACCTGTACCTAGCATGTCCGAAAGTTCCAATGATGGGTCCAGTCTGCTGAGTATCAAGAGGAAGGACTTAACTTGGGTACCTCCACTTAGATATAACATTACCTCTTAGTTCCCATTACTTGAAGACTTGAGCTAAGAAAATTCCATACTTATTATTTATTTTGCAGCTATGTCCACAATCTGCGGATATTGTTGAATTATTTATCTATCTCAGTGAGCCTTGCCATGTATGTCAACTTCTACTGACCATATCACACGGTGCGGATGATTTGACATGTCCATCCACTGTGGACGTGAGAACTGGACGCCACATAGAGGACCTTAAATTAGTTGTTGAGGTTGACTCTCTTTTAGGTCTTGTCCCTTCTCTTTTATTTTTTGGAGGAGATCATGTAGACGTACATGCAAGTTAGTTCAACTGGATTACCGATTACCTGTAATTATGTTTTCTGGACAGGGTGCTTCGATACCACGCTGTGCAAATGGTACAAATCTTCTGATACCCTTACCCGGGCCAATTAGTTCTGAGGATATGGCTGTTACTGGAGCTGGTGCACGTCTTCATGAAAAAGATACGTCAAGTCTTTCACTGCTGTATGATTTTGAAGAATTAGAAGGACAGTTGGATTTCTTGACCCGTGTAGTTGCTGTTACATTTTATCCAGCTGGTTCTGTTAGAATTCCTATGACTCTTGGTCAGGTACTTAATAATTTCCAACCTGTGAATTGATGATTTATCTATTAGCTTCATCATGCTCTGAACTAGTTAAAGTTTATGATTAGCATCAAAAGAGGAAAAAACTAACACTTTTTCGGCATTGTGTTTGTGCTGCAGATAGAAGTCCTTGGAATTTCTCTTCCATGGCAAGGAATGTTTACCTGCGAACGTACTGGAGGAAGATTAGCTGAACTTGCAAGGAAACCAGATGAAGATGAAATTCCTTTTTCATCTTCTTCTGACTTGAATCCATTTGCCGCAATATCTTCACAGACTGAAACTGTCTCCACACCAGTACAACAGAAAGATCCTTTTCCCGGTAATCTGCTTGACCTTTTGACAGGAGAGGACTCGTCTTCTGACCCCTTCCCACAACCAGTGGTGGAATGTGTTGCAAGTGGAGACAATGACATGCTTGATTTCTTGGACCAAGCAGTCGTTGAATATAGCGGCTCTGAAACTGTTCCTGGCGGGTCTGTCCTGCAAGATAAAAGGCCCAAGGAAAGTGGTGCTCATCTGTACTTAAATTGTCTAAAGTCCCTTGCGGGTCCAAACATGGTATGTTACTTAATCCTTATTAAATTTAACTTGGAGGGAGAAATTGGTATCTGGAGATGCAATTACTTCTTGCCAAAACTATATTTCTGATTGTATGATTCTTTCCTTGGTTTAGCTTTTCTTCTCACATGTCATCTTTCTTTTTAAAGTTCCACTTTAAGGGTAAAGTTAATTCCTGCGTGTCTGACATAACACAGGGAAAGAAGCTTGAATTTGTAGAAGCTATGAAGCTTGAAATTGAACGTCTACGTCTCAATATTTCTGCAGCAGAAAGAGATAGGGCGCTGTTATCGATTGGAATTGATCCGGCTACCATTAATCCAAACTCTTCATATGACGAGTTATATATAGGAAGATTATGCAGAATAGCAAATGCACTTGCAGTTATGGGCCAGGCTTCTCTTGAAGATAAAATTATAGCATCTATTGGTCTAGGTAAGCTGGAAAATAATGTGATAGATTTCTGGAACATAGCCGGAATTGGTGAGGGTTGTGATGGTGGAATGTGTCAAGTCCGAGCCGAGGTCAATAAAAGTCCAGTTGGATTTTCTACCAGGAGTTCAGGAGGAGAGTCAAGCTCAGTGTTCTTGTGTTTCCAATGTATGAAAAAAGCTTGCAAGTTTTGTTGTGCTGGAAAAGGAGCTCTTCTGCTTACAAAATCCTACTCCAGGGACATTGCAAATGGAGGTGGAAGTCTTACAGATGTCTCTGCTACTTCGATAGGTTCAGATCATTACATTTGTAAAAGATGCTGCAGTTCGATAGTGCTTGAAGCCTTGATTGTAGATTATGTAAGAGTCATGGTCAGCTTGCGAAGAAGTTGGCGTGTTGATATTGCTGCTCGGGAGGCTCTGAGTGAGGTCTTGGGATCTTACATTACAAATCATCTTGCTGTTAGAGGTCAACCTTCTCCTAATCGAGAAGACTTAAATTTACTTCGTCAAGTTCTGGGTCCAGAGGAGTCACTTGCTGAGTTCCCGTATGCAAGCTTCTTACATAAAGTAATTTGCTTCTTATATCTTTTAAAATTTCGTTATCTCTGGAAAGAGCTGCTATATGATATCTAACCCTCCTTTCTCTCTTTTGGATGTTTGCATAATGCAATGTAGGTCGAAACTGGAAATGATTCAGCACCATTTTTCTCATTGCTCACCCCTGTGAATCTTACTTCAAGTAATGCCTACTGGAAAGCTCCTACGTCTGCAAACTCTGTTGAAGCTGTCATCGTTCTCAATAGTCTTTCTGATGTCAGCAGTGTGATTCTACTCGTTAGTCCATGTGGTTACTCTGATGCTGATGCTCCTACCGTAAGTTTGACTATTCTACTTACGTGATAATGTTGCCACAAGAATGGCATGATTGCAGTCATTTCAGCATTTTATGTATCTTCATTGCAGGTCCAAATTTGGGCGAGCAGCGACATAAATAAGGAAGCACGGACTTTGATGGGAAAGTGGGATGTACAGTCCTTTATTAGATCTTCGCCTGAGCTGTACGGTCCAGAAAAGTCTGGTAGAGCTCCTAGGCATATAAAATTTGCTTTCAAGAACCCTGTTCGTTGCCGCATTATATGGGTAATACTGCGTCTTCCTCGGCTTGGATCTAGCTCAGTTAGTTTGGACAAAAACATTAATCTCTTGTCTTTGGATGAGAACCCTTTTGCTCCAATCCCTCGCCGTGCCTCTTTTGGAGCAACCATTGAGAATGATCCATGTCTTCATGCGAAACGCATCTTGGTCACTGGAAACATCGTGAGTAACAAAACGCTTGCATCATTACAAAGTGTTGAGAGCATGAGTGTAAGAAACTGGCTGGACAGAGCCCCACGTTTGAATAGATTTTTGGTTAGTACCTTATAGAACTACTTGTTCTTTCACCTTTTTCTATGGTTTTTCCATTATTGTGACTAATATTTGTTTTTTCTGTCTTCCAGATACCACTCGAGGCTGAGAGACCAATGGAGAATGATCTAGTCTTGGAACTTTATCTGCAACCTGCTTCACCTTTAGCAGCTGGTTTCCGTTTAGATGCTTTTTACGCCATAAAGCCTCGTGTGACCCACTCACCTTCTTCAGATGTAGTTGACATTTGGGACCCGACGAGTATCATTATGGAAGATAGACAAGTCTCTCCAGCCGTCCTGTATATACAAGTATCTGTTCTTCAGGTATCTATCTCTCCTCCTCCCGTTTTATTATCCTCAGAAACCAAAAACCTTCTAATAAATTTTTCATATTGATCTAAAAAATGTTTCTACAGGAACAATACAAAATGGTGCCAATCGCGGAATACAGATTGCCTGAGGCAAGAGTTGGAACACTGATGTATTTCGATTTCCCTAAACAGATTCAAGCACGCAGAGTTTCGTTTAAGCTGCTTGGAGATGTAGCAGCTTTTTCAGATGATCCCGCAGAGGCTGATGATTTGAGCGGTCGGGCTTCTCCTTTTGCTGCAGGACTGTCTTTAGCAAACAGGATCAAGCTATATTACTATGCGGATCCATATGAAGTAGGCAAATGGGCTAGCCTTTCACCTGTCTGATTTTACTCTTTCACTGGCCGTAGCTTGGTTATATCCACAACACATTTTGTGGTCCGAGATTTTGGTTTTTTCTTTTTCTTTTTCCTTTCCTCTAATAATTAGTTTGTTGTGTTTGTTTGGTGTTGGAGTATTAATTACCGTATAATTTGAATTTGCCCGGCAAAGATTAAAAAGATGTTATACATTGTGTACGTAAAGTTGTGGCCCAGAAGTTATTGGGCCATATTTATTGACTGCTATGATTGGAGAATTTTGAACAAATAATATTGTGGGGTTTGTTTTGATATTACTCTAAAACTATAGGATCCTCTTGATTAATTACAATATTTTCACTAGTGAAAAATTCTGTGCTAGAAGCTACTTTTCTTTTTTTTTGTTCTCCATCAATCTCTCTGCTTTAGGGTTTCGGCAGATTATTGCAAACGAGAGAGATCGTCTCTGTGGCTATTCTCGCGTCCAAAGGTACGTAATTTCTGTAGACAGAGCCAGTGTCGATTTGAAAGATTTTAACTTTAAAACCAAACAAATCTGTAAATCTAACAGCTTTGCGTATATTGATTCATTGTGCGAATTGTTTTCTTGTGGAATATAGGTAAAGAGCTAAAGATGGATATTGTGAAAAGAGAAAATGAAGATGCTTTGTCTGGTCCAAAGCCAATGGAGTGGTCTCAAGGACCTGGCTCTAATGGAAAGCAACGGACTTCGAGCTTGGAAGCGCCTATTATGTTGCTCAGTGGACACCAAAGTGCTATCTATACTATGAAATTCAACCCTAGTGGAACAGTAATCGCCTCTGGGTCTCACGATAGAGAGATCTTTCTTTGGAGAGTTCATGGAGACTGCAAAAACTTTATGGTTTTGAAAGGTCACAAGAATGCTATCCTTGATCTTCATTGGACAAGTGATGGCTCTCAGATTGTATCAGCTAGTCCGGATAAAACCGTTAGAGCTTGGGATGTTGAAACAGGGAAACAAGTCAAGAAAATGGCTGAACATTCTTCATTTGTGAATTCATGTTGTTCTTCACGTCGAGGATTACCGCTCATAGTTAGTGGATCAGATGATGGAACTGCAAAGCTTTGGGACATGCGTCAGAGAGGAGCCATACAAACATTCCCTGATAAATACCAAATCACAGCCGTGAGTTTCTCTGATGCAGCTGATAAGATATTCACTGGCGGTGTGGACAATGATGTTAAAGTATGGGATTTGAGAAAAGGCGAAACGATTATGACCCTTGAAGGCCATCAAGATACAATAACTGGTATGAGCCTAAGTCCAGACGGATCCTACCTTCTCACTAATGCCATGGACTGTAAGCTCTTTGTATGGGATATGCGTCCTTACGCTCCACAAAACCGATGTGTGAAGATCTTTGAAGGGCATCAACACAACTTTGAGAAGAACTTATTGAAATGCGCGTGGTCACCTGATGGTAGTAAAGTCACAGCGGGTAGTGCGGATCGGATGGTTCATATATGGGACACGACGAGTAGGAGGATTCTGTATAAACTCCCTGGCCACACTGGATCTGTCAATGAGTCTGTCTTCCATCCTCACGAACCAATCATTGGATCTTGCAGTAGTGATAAACAAATTTATCTAGGTGAGATCTAAGACTATGCTTTTTGTAGCTCGGACTAAGACAACCCTTGTAACTTCGCAAAGTTTTAATCGTTTACGTTATCCCAAAATCCTAGGTGAGACTTTTAAGTTTCTTCATCTTCTGCTCAATAAGTCAAACCAAAACCAAACAATGTCAAATTCAAGAAACAGATATGAACACACTAATTTCTCCAACCGGCAAGGATCTAAGTTATTCCCAAAATTAATAACAAGAAAATTCGTCGACAAGAAAAAGCTAACCAGAAAGATTCTTGCGACACTTGGGAGGTAGGAAGGGACAAATAAGACCACATTCTCCACGTTTACTTGTGGTTAGTGTGGTCACTTCACTTAGTTGGTGATCTAAAACATTTTAATTTCTATGTGAATTAACAAATAATTATAATATTTCGTATCGTGATCAAAATGAAATTTATAAAGTTCAAAGCTTGGTCTAAAAATGGACAGTATCTGAAAATTCAATCGACGTCATTTTCTGAGAAATAAATAGTACGATCATGGCGATGATCATGGCTTCAAGGTTTAACCGCGAAACTAAGCTCACATCTCAGCTCCTGTCTACACTTTTGGGAAAGCGAAGCTGCACAACATCCATGGCCGCCACATCTTCCTCTGCTTTACTCCTGAATCCGTTGACTTCTTCCGGTCTGCGTCGTTTCAGATGCTCGACGGAAATCTCTTCACTCTCCTTCTCCGCTCGTGCGGCTGCTTCCCATTTCTCTCCGGTGGCTCTCGCGATGAAGAGACAGAGTCGGAGTTTTGCGGATGTCTCAGGACGAGATCCGTCTGTTGTGTGCGAGGCTGTGAAGCGCGAGAATGGAGTTGATGGACTCAACATTGCTGAGAATGTGTCTCAGGTTAGATGGGTTTTTCATCGTAGGATCAAAATTGATGGAATTGGTGTAGAGGAAAACTAAATTGGTGATCAAGTCTAGCTTTCCTGTAATGGGAATGTCGCAAAAGTGTGATTATCTACTCAAATTTGAAACTTTTGATTTACTACTTGCATATCTCTCATCTGTTCTTGACTTGATTCAGCTCATTGGGAAAACTCCTATGGTGTATTTGAATAGTATTGCAAAGGGTTGTGTAGCAAATATTGCTGCTAAACTCGAGATCATGGAACCATGTTGCAGTGTCAAGGATAGGTCTGTAGCCTGAGTCTTTTATGACTTGTTAATATGTTTTTGGTCGAGCTTCTTCAAGTCTAAACCTTTATGATTAACGAATTCCAGGATTGGGTACAGTATGGTTACTGATGCTGAGCAAAAAGGACTTATAACACCTGGAAAGGTATCAATTATAGATTCATCTTGTAAAGACTTATGGATGAGACCAGATTTTACAGGCGTATAAATCGTAGAGTCTAATCCGTTATTTGTGGTGGTTAGTCCTGCATAATTGTGTCAGCTCTCTGACTTCATGTACTTACTGCACTTATCTAGAGTGTTCTTGTGGAACCTACAAGTGGAAACACGGGTATTGGCCTAGCATTTATCGCTGCTTCAAGAGGCTATAGACTTATCTTGACAATGCCGTCATCCATGAGTATGGAAAGAAGGGTTCTTTTAAAGGCATTTGGAGCTGAGCTTGTTTTAACAGATCCTGCTAAAGGCATGACTGGAGCAGTTCAGAAGGCTGAAGAAATCTTGAAAACCACTCCTGATGCCTACATGCTCCAACAGTTTGACAACCCTGCGAACCCAAAGGTTTGTGGTGTCTATTTTTCCGCATTACAATTTTTGTCATGAATTGGTTTTAGCTCTAGTCATGTACCATAAGAGGAGAACTGAAAGGTTAAGGTAGAGATAATCAGAAACTCACCTGCATTTACTTTTTTGAGAATACCCACAAGTGTGTCACTGAAGGGGTTTTTCACTTAAATTGTACAAGCAATGAGCTGAGTTTTTATCCTATTTCAGATAGGTTCAACCTAGTTGCATAAAATTTAAATGGGCATGATCTTCTGTGAGATTCTCTTGTCACTTGTAAACTGCTATTTTTCGTATTTATTATATACGCAGATTCATTATGAGACTACTGGTCCTGAGATCTGGGAAGATACAAAGGGGAAGGTGGATATATTTGTTGCAGGAATTGGAACTGGTGGAACTATCACTGGTGTTGGTCGATTCATCAAAGAGAAAAACCCCAAATCGCAGGTAAAAGCAAAAACAAAAAGGTTCCATCTTAGCTGGAGTACATTTGCAGGTGTTCTTTAGACAGGAGGGTATGTTCTTTGAAGCAGTAAAATTCATACTTCATTATGTGATTTTTACATGTACCAGGTTATTGGTGTAGAACCCACCGAAAGTGACATACTTTCTGGTGGCAAACCGGGTAAGGCTTATCAATAGTTATACGATCAGTATTTTTGTTTCTGTGTTTTTAAACTCTGATTTAATATTCACTTATTAATTTTTATTGTATTTGAATACAGGACCTCACAAGATTCAAGGAATTGGAGCTGGATTTATACCTAAGAATTTGGATCAGAAAATTATGGATGAAGTCATAGCGGTATGATTTATTTTGTTGTTTTGTTGTATGGTTATTCAATTTACAGTATCTGGTTTTCTCAAGACATCCACTATTTTCTTGTCAATTTGTTGCTTAGATGTTCTAGTTCTTGAGGTTCAAACTTCATCAGTTATTCTTATTGGCATGTTAATTACTATCTTCTTTTTGCTTTTTACCAGATTTCAAGTGAGGAAGCTATAGAAACCGCAAAGCAACTAGCTCTTAAGGAAGGCTTGATGGTTAGTTCTTTGTATTATTTCTGATTTCTTAGTGGAAACCACACGGATGTTTTGGTGCCATGTTGCGTGTTAAAGGTGGAAATTACGCAATATTTATACGTGAAGGTAATACCTTTTTCAGGTTGGTATATCATCTGGAGCTGCTGCTGCTGCTGCAATGAGGGTCGCGAAGAGACCTGAGAATGCTGGAAAACTCATAGCTGTAAGTCTTTTCGGTTTCATTTGTCTGATTTCTTGAAAACAAAAAGGCGATGCAGGAGTCTTTTTGCATCAAAATCTCTGGATTGCATTAGAAAAACATCTCGAGGGATTTTACGGTTCTAAAAGTCTCCCGAGTCCATGATCCAATATAAAACCAAAGAATCAACAATAAAGTCACTTAGCTAATTAACTTCTTACATCTTCTGTGTAGAAAGATCATCTATGAAGCCAGTAAAGAGATCTGATTATGTAACTACATCTTGACCTGTCAATGAATCTATGGATTCTGTTTTCAGGTTGTTTTTCCGAGCTTCGGGGAGCGATATCTATCGACCCCGCTGTTCCAGTCTATCCGAGAAGAGGTAGAGAAAATGCAGCCTGAAGTATGAACAAACGCAACTTGGTCTACTTCTGCAAATCTCATCAACTGAGTGCTAAGCAATTTATTTTTATCCATTAGGCATTAGTAAAAGTAGATTGAGTTCTATTTTGGACATCCATCATAGTCTATATATTACTCAACATTTCTGTTGGATATCCCTAAGAGCTTCTGTATCGTCTATTTGATAAGTCAATACATTCGGGTTTCTTTATCGTTATCAGTAAAGCCTTCCGATTCATCCCCATGTTCTTGTTTCTTAAAAAAGCACAGATGTTTACGCCTTTGGGTTGGTTATGCTTCAAGTAGTTTGTGGTAGAAGGCTGATTGAGCGACGTGCAACAGAAAATGAACAAGTTCTTGTCTATTGGATCTTAGAGCTTTGGGAAAATGGGAAAATCTTAGATGCGACTGAGGAAAGTATCCGTCAAGAACAAAACAGGGGAGAAATTGGGCTTGTTTTGAAGCCCGGCGTGTTGTGTTCTCATCAAGCTGAATCGATTAGACCGGATATGAGTGTCGTTATGCGGATCTTGAATGGCAACTTGCATCTTCTGGATAATCTTCTTGACGTGGTAATGGAAGAGAGATTGAGAAAACGGCCTGAGACATCAGTGGAAGTACTAGTTGATGTGAATTCATTTGCTACATTGACGTTTACAAATTCTTTCATCTCTCATGGAAGATGAAACCTGAACGAAGAATCTTTACCCACACAAAACAGAGATTGAACAAAAGAAGAATCTTACACACACACACAATATAGTTTTGATGCACATTTATCTTCAATCTGGAGATGCAATATGGCTTGTTCTTGTTCCTGAATAGAATCACATACTTCTATTCCATAAGAGTAGAATCAGCACAAGATAACCCTAGAGACAATTGCACATCACTTGTTTCCCTCTTGGGACAGAACAGAATCAGAGGCTAAGATTATTAAAGTCACTTAACTCGTTACCTTTTTTCTTCTTTTTTTTTTTTTTTGTTTCTTTTGGTGCATGGAAATAAGTTTGTGTTTAAACCAGAAAGATCCCTTCTCTGTATATAATACTATTTGTACCTTCCTCACCAAACTTCTCTGACCAAAGACTGTAAACCAATAAAGCTGTTTATTACTAAACATATAGCACAATGTGCAAATTATGTAAATAACTTTTTGTTTTTAGTCTCCAATAGTTGGTTTATAGATTCAACACTTAGGATGACTTGGTAAGATTCCGTATTGAGAGCACTCATCTCATCTTTTTATCTACGGGTCGCAGTTTAGATCGATAAAAACCGAGAAATCATCTCCAAACCTATACATGGCTTAATGGCTATATTCACGTTAAATGCTCCAATAATTAGAGGCCATCAAAAGTGGCGACAAAGCTGAATACATCTACATATGTATTATCAGTATATGTTTGTTTAAATGAAACTTCATTAATATTAATAAACCCAATGATGAAGCAAGCACATGCCTAAATCCCACTAACTCTCTGTCCTAGTTCAAAAATAAAGAATTCTGAACTTTTCAAACCAAGTCATTGTTTATACAACAGAGCCAATAAGACATAATATTATGTCTAAACTGAATGGGGTTTCTTAATTTTAATTGAAGCATGTAAAGCATTAAACAATAAACTAATAGCTCTTAGTCAATATTCTACTTTTTCCTTTAGACCACTGCAATAATATACACCCATATCAACTCAACAACTCTAAAAATTTCGTTATCTATTAGATTATATACTTCCAACTCAAAACCAGTACACTTCCACTTCAAAACCTATAATGATGTAGAAGCTTATAATCTTCATATAGGTTGTTATTTAAAAATATTTAATTTATATACTTCAACTTCAAATTTTAGATCATCATCTTTGGAATATCAAGATTTTTTTAAAAAATTGTCAAATATCCACTTACTAGTCAAATATCCAAACCTTATAAGAACCCATGGACGTTACCAATATATATTTTAGAATGTATCACTATTTAAGGCATTATTCACGAGTTTCCTGGACATTTTATTCTATTTTATTTTCTGGCACCGCCACACACGAACACAGCCATATTCTATGTATTTTTGTAAATCAATATATATATCCCTGTGTTCAGATTCAGGTCTATTTACATAACCCTAGTTATGTGATTATATATAATTAATTCATATAAGAATATGTATATATAATCCCCTCATTAAGTCTTCATTAGCATCAATAGTCACCTTTCAAAACGTAATAAAAATGGATCATCTAATCTCTCCTCTTTCTCTAACAAATAGGTACATAAATCCCTTTTTAAGGTTTCGTGAGCAAAGTCTCTTCCTATACATTACTTATGTTATGTAACCAGTTTAACTTGGTTTTGATTATTGAAGGTGGTGGTCGGAAGAAACAATAGCGGTGGTGACAGGAGCAAACAAAGGTATAGGTTTTGCGGTGGTGAAGAGGTTACTGGAGCAAGGACTAACCGTAGTTTTAACCGCCAGAAACGCCATAAACGGAAACCAAGCCGCTGATTCACTCCGCCGCATTGGCTTTCAAAACGTTCATTTTTGTTGCCTCGACATCTCCGATCCTTCTTCCATCGCCGCCTTCGCCTCCTGGTTCCGTCGCAACTTCGGAGTACTCGACATTCTGGTAATAATTACAAATTAATTATTTAAAATGCATACACACTATACATGTAACTAGACATTTATTTAGACTTTAGTCCACAACTACTATATAAAATATTACAAAACTCCAATGAATCGTAGAAATTTGATTACTGTTTTAATTGTTGTGATAAAAGAATTTGTTGATAGACAAAATTAAAAGTCTTATAATTGGAGATATTTACTTATGGAATGATCATTACGCGGCGTCGTCTTGCTCAGGTGAACAATGCGGCCGTTTCGTTTAACGCCGTCGGCGAGAATTTAATCAAAGAGCCAGAGACCATTCTCAAGACCAATTTCTACGGTGCCAAGCTTCTAACAGAGGCGCTTTTGCCCTTATTTCGCCGCTCGGACTCCGTTAGCCGCATCCTTAACATCAGTTCAAGGCTTGGCACTTTAAACGTACTATAATCTCTTTCTCCTTAATTCCTACTGTCGGCAAATAAAATAATATATATATATATATATATAAAAATTTCTCCTACTCTATTTATAAAACATTATCTTTGCATTTTGAAATATTGCGGAAATCGAATGATATCAAAAAAACTATAATGATTTAACATCTATTCGATATTCATAATCTTACTCAATTCTCACATCTAATAATATTTTTTATTTTATTTTATTTTAACCACGCGCGAGGAACAATATCTACTAAGCGATTTTGATATATAAATTGCTCTTAAAATTTGTTCCAATGAAATGAATCTTTTACGCTGAGCACTATTATTGATGAGGAACAATACTCACTAATCCGGATATATAGTCGAACGAATCTATTTGACTCATTTCGCTATCTTTTTTTGCATACAGAAACTGAGAAGCCCTAGTATAAGACGAACCCTAGAAAGTGAAGACCTCACCTACGAACAAATCGATGCGACGGTGACTCAATTTCTGCAGGACGTGAAGAGCGGGACGTGGGAGAATCAAGGATGGCCGAAGAACTGGCCGGACTACGCCATCTCAAAGATGGCCTTAAACGCTTACTCTAGGGTTTTCGCTCGACGTTACGACGGCAAAAAACTTAGTATAAATTGTTTATGCCCTGGTTTCACTCGTACGTCTATGACCGGTGGTCAGGGGAATCACACGGTGGACGAGGCCGCTGCCACTGTCGCCAAGTTGGTGTTGCTTTCTCCGGAGAAGCTGACTACCGGCAAGTTCTATTTATGCTTAGAGCCTAAGAAAATTATTTCCAAGTTGTGACTCTATTAATTATAGCTATCTTCACCTACACGCATAATTATTATATTATCATTATTTATTGGTTAATGTCTATTTCAATAAGTTGTAAGAAATTGAAATAAATGATACTCCATACTTTAATTTGTGTATATGTTAAGTTTATCACATTCTAGAATCGGCGAGATTGTATCTTGTTTGGATCATTATACAGTACTTAATTAGGTCAAACTCGGAATTTGTATTTAGGAACCATTTATTGGATAAGGGTGATTATTTGGCTTAGAATAGAGTTTTGTTTCATTAGTGAAATTGATTTGTAGTTTTATTTTGATTGGTTTAGATTTTTTTATTTCTGTGTGGATCTGAGCCCATTTTGAATATAAAGTAGGCCCTTTGGCCCATTAACTACTATTTCGTCGCTTTAATGAAATAATGAAATTAGGGTTTCTACCTCTTCCTCGGCAGCCGCTTCTATTTCTTCTATATAAATCAGTAAAGTTGAAGACTCTCAAAATCATCTCTTAGTTCGATTATAATCCATAGTTTATCTCTTCATCTTCTAGGGTTCTTTAGTTGTCTATCTCAAGGCGTTTTAAGTGTTTTTGTTTTTGTGTTTCCAAATTTTAGCTTAAGAAAAGCCAATTAGCAGAGCAATGACGTCAAATTAAAAAATGGCGTAAGTTGCCTTGAAGGTTGGCAATAACAAACAGCGATTCTCCGTGCCTATCAAGTTTTCTTAATGTTGATCGTGGCCTCGAACAAGTCGCTATATTCATTATCAGATCCACATCTTTTCCTCTTTTTAGTTTTCTCGATTAGGGTTTCTTCTGAAATTTTGGTAGTATTTTTCAAAGGCATCTATAATGGAAGAAGAACTTGAAGTACCAGATTTAATATGAAGTAGTGTTTTAGGATTCACATACTTTGGTTGATCTTTGTTACTTCACATACTTGGATAGTTTCTGCAGATACCCTAAACCAATTGGCCAATCACAGCGGTAATTAATATAGCCAATAATTTCATAAGATAAGAATGAGAAAAGCTTTACGTGATCTAGAAATATGTCTACAGAGGCTACTCGAAGATCAAATATCCAATAATTTAAAGGTTGAAGGAGACAGTGTGGTCTTTTTCTTCTAAACTAATACAGTACAAAGCAAGATATCAATATTGCACAACCTCAGATATGTGTATCTTCTTGGTAACCAAAGAGTCAATGGTAAAATAAAAAAAATTCAGCGTCCGCGGGAGACAAATGAATGTGTTGACTCCAATGTACTTAATGAATTCACATGAAGTAGTGCTTCCATTGATGTCTCAGGCCATCCTCTGAACTTCTCAGCCCTTATGACATCAAGAAGATTCTCTGGAAGCTGTGAAACGCCATTCAAAATTCGCATAACCGCACTCATATCTGGTCTAATCGATGCTGCTTGATGCGAACACAAAACACCAAGCTTCAATACCAGCTCAAGTTGTCCCCTGTTTCGTTCTTGACGTATACTTTCTTCTGCAGCATCGAAAATATTCCCATTTTCCCAAAGCTCTAAGATCCAATCCACAAGATATTCTTCATTTTCCGCTGCACGTCGTTCAATCAGCCTTCTACCACAAACTACTTCAAGCATTACCAATCCAAAGGCATAAACATCAGTGCTTGTAGTTGCTCTTCCTGTTCTTAGAAACTCAGGTGCGATATACCCGAATGTGCCCGCTATTTTCGACGTCTCAGGGTCAAATCCTTGATCATACAGCTTCGCCAGTCCGAAGTCCCCGAGCCTCGCATTCATTTCCTTGTCGATTAAAACATTAGCCGGTTTGATATCTCGATGAATGATTACCTGCACCCATTCTTGATGCAGGTGTAGTAGTGCAGTTGCAACATCTTTGATAATCTTGAAACGTTGTTCCCAAGTGAGCCGTTCTTGATTCTCGTTACGGTTTAGATACTTGTCAAGGCTTCCATTAGGCATAAAGTCATAAACCAAGTAGAGATTCTCTTTGTGCCTACAATACCCCAAAAGCCTAACTAAATTTGGATGTCTAAGACGACCAATGGTTGAAATCTCGGCTAGAAACTCGCTCATCCCTTGTCTTGAATCATGAGAAGTCCGTTTCACAGCAATCTCCGCATCAGAACCTGGAAGAGTTCCTTTATAGACTTGACCAAAACCTCCTTTCCCAAGAAGTTGTTTCTCCTTGAAACCCTTTGTGGCATTGTAAAGCTCCTTATAAGCAAACCTATGAGGTCCATATTTCATCTCCCATTCCTCAAGAACCTCTTTAACCTTCTTATGCCTCAAATAGAAGACGAAACCGATCCCCGAGGCGACAAACACAGCAATCACGGATACCGTTAAGCAGACCGCTAAAACCGTTTTTGTTTTATCAGACAATTTCTTCGGATATCGAGGAAGGACTGGTAAAATACCAAACTCCCATCTCGGATACTCGACTACTCCATTGACAAACCAACCCATCATGTAATGTATTGCTCCAACCGACCCTGTCGATGCTGTGAATCCGAGATACATTTTCTCACGCAAATACGGCGAGAGATCTCGGTTTAAAGACAAAAGAGGTTTCTGAGGCGGAACAGAGATCTCAGCAGGGAACAAAGTAACATTGAGCTGTTGATCAGGTTGACTATAGACAATCGAAAGCCTCATTACATTTCTGCTTATCAAAGAAAGGTTTCTAAAGTTTCCATCTTTATCATCATAGTAACCAGCAGAAGCAGAGACAACAGATCTCATACCATTAATGTTAATCCCAACATGATTATCATCAATATCTCCAAACTCTTCGTCTTTATGTATATCTAACTCGATAGCTATCACGTTGTTTGAGGTGTTACCGTTGTTTGTTTCGTTGAAGATTCCGAGGTACTGATCAGAGGAAGCTCCGGGAAGGCCTCTTGTGGGAGAGATAACGAGAGCCATACCGTGTGAGCCTTGATGATTATGCTCAGGGACGATCGCGAAGACGAAGTTGATTGAGAAAGATGATAAGAGACCTGTTGATGAGTTCTTGATTATATAAAGTTCGCTGTCGAAAGCTTGACCGTATGCGTGTTTTGTTGTGTTGGTTAAAGTGAAGTAACCGTTGTAGCCGATTCCTACAGATCCTTGTGGGATGAAGTAGCCATGGGAATTGTAAAACAGAGTAAAGAACAGAGCAAGAACTGCTTGGCAGAGAATAAGTTCACGAAACATTTGATCTTCTGTTTTTTTTTTTTTTTTGCGAAAGATTTTGATCTTCAGTTATATTATATCATATCTTGAGTGCTGAGAAGGAACACTAAAATGTCAAAGGTTTGACTTTTAGGCACTTGGTCAAAATTTACAACAAGGATTTTTTGTTGATCACTAATCTTTTGTGGATCAATAGTGTGAAAGCATCAAAGCAATTAGGAGAAAACAAATCAATTCTCTACACAAAGCCAATGTATCATGGATTGACCTTTAATTTTTCAATATTGATATGCTCTACAAATCTTCGTAGAACATTACGCATCCAAAATACGATATAAGATTATTCATCTTGTTGATTTGTATTTAGCTAAGTAACCATACTGAATCTATCCAATTCGAACCTAGTTAACAATTATAGCATACAAAACAATATAACTATCAAAATAAAAAAAATACAGTTATTTTTTTTTAAATATGCATTGTAGGAAAAATTCTGATACAACTAATTAGTTGCAAGAATGTTGTAGTTTGGCCCACAAGAAAGGTTAAAGTTTGTTGTTTGGCCCAAAAGACAGATTCGAGATTTTCTTGGTATTTTTATTTGAGCAGTGATTTTAGATATATAAAGAAGATTAGATTAGATCACACTGTACAGTCAAAATCCTTTGCTTTTGTTGTTTACTTTTTATTATTATGTTACACATCTGTAAAATTCGTAATCAAGAACACAAGCAACACTCAAAATCATCACCACTCATAAAACTGATGTAAGATAAACAAATCAAAGAAGAATCAACTGAGAAAGAAAAATAAAAAAGTCAAGGTTTTTTTCTATTCGAGAAAAAAAAAAAGACAAATCACGCAAATCTGTTAAAAGCCCTCCTCCCAACTGTTGCAGGCAACGAAACAGTAGAATCAATACTTAAATTTCCTACAGATTTGAGGGTTTTGTGCTTCTCAAGCACCACAACACCAGAAGAAGAAGAAGAACCTGGACCTTTGTTGTTACTGTTGCTGCTCATGAACAATGACCCTTTGTTCCATTTGAACGAACCAAGAGGAAACGAACTCCGTCTCTTCTCGTTTGTGCTAACCGGTGTACGGTCCATTCTCTCTTTTGGATTGCTATTTGCTCTCAGTTTTGCTTTAGCTGAGACTGTTGGAGCCATGTAACTTGGAGCTGAGAATGGAGGGCAGCTTGTGAGGCTATCATCATCTTTGAAAGGAGAATCTTGTGTAGCTCTTCCTCCTCCTCGTGAGTATCTTGAGACGCTGCTACTGTATGGTTGCGGAGCATGCATGGGTCTAGATGGAGTAACATATGTGGATTTTGATGAATTGGGTGTGAAGGTATCGAAACTGTTGTTGAGCCTGAAATGGTTTTGGTTGCAAGATTGAGGCTGAGGGCTTGGGCTCGGTCTTGTTGGTGTTAGCCTGAATGGTTGGCTTTGGTTCTTCTGCCTATCCACCCAGTTCCACCAAAGTGGGAACCCACTTGTTCGAATGTCCTGAGCAGTCTTGGGACTATTTTTCCATAACTGAGTAGAAAACAAACAGAGTCAAAGAGTGATGTTGGCGAAAACCGAGGATATTTGGTGAGAGATGAGTATACCTGGTGAGAGTAAGCATAAGCCATGGAACGTTCTCTTTTGATCATTGCATCAATCTTCCTATGCAGCCTCGCATCTTTCTCTTCTTTTGTCAGCACGCTATCGTCCCAATCCTCAGACTGCGAGAAAGAACAACAATGCTCAGATGATTCAATTAAGAGAGATCTTTTCTTGTCTCACTAAGTTTCATGAGAGCACTTACCATAAGGCTAGAGGCTAATTTCGTGTCATCTTTATCATTCCTAGCTCGATTTTCCAGCATTTGGATGCGACGTGACTGGACTTGTGTTTGGACTCGGACTAAAAGCTGCATATACTTCATAGCATTCATCGTTTGACGCTTCACGCTGTGTCCTCTCACCACTCCTTGAAGCCTAACAAGACCTTTTAAAGCTCTGAAACTTCTCCTTGCCTACAAACAAATTTCCATCTCCTAAATTATGGATGCTACTGTTTGATTAATGGTGACAAAACAGAATCAAGAATGCTTTACATTACCATGTAACCTCTGAAAGCTGCTTGGATCTTTGTTGCAGTAGCATTTCTGACCAGTAGAGTTGGCTCTGGTCTATACACAAACTCACGTCGCTGCACAATCCTAGGCGAAACTGCTCTTGGAGAAGGAGGCTTTGGAGAAGGGGGCTTTGGAGAAGGGGCTTGACAGGAAGCAACTCTTGGCGAAATTGGTTTTGGAGAAGTGACATATCTGTGAGAAGACACTTTAGGAGAAGAAGGCCTAACAGAAGGAGATGGAACCGAGGTTGATGATGACTTTTCTCGATCCGTGGGAGTTGGTGGCCTAAAGACAAGGTTATGCTCTCGTTCGGCTTCAGACAAGATCTTTTCGATACTACTAGGCTGTCTAAAAATGGGAAGAAATGTATTGGTTTCTCCATTCCTTAGTTTCTTTCCAAAACCTTTCTTCTTCTTTTCTTTGGTTTCACTCTTTCTCTCTGGTTCTTGCTTTCAAAACACAAAACCATAAAACACCAAAACGTATATACACTTCAATCTCATCAGTTCATCGCTTCAGTTTACAAAATCAAATGTAAGTAAATAAAAACTTGCTTACGTAGTTGTTGCTTAGCTGTTTCTCTTTGGAATGTGGTGTGAAAACCCTTTTGATTGCAGAAAACCAACTTCCTTTCTTCCCCATTTCTTGAACATTACTTTCCTTTTAACTGTTCATAAGAAGAAACAACGTAAACATGTTTTGAAACTTTTCTTGATTCAAGAAACAGTTATAGCTTACTGAGTTTGATGATGGTTAAGATTTGGAAAGAAGGGGCAAGTTAGCATGATTGCTCTGTTTTACCAAGGAGGAACAGCTTCAACCACAAAAAGTCCTGCAACATATTTGAAATTGAAACAGCAGTTTCGGACAAAGTAGTTAAAATGAACGAAACAAAAGAAAAAATCCGAAGAACTTGAACAATCAAAGAAGACAAGAGCAAACTGCCAGAAAACAAAGATTTGAAGTTGTTGAGCACTTGAGCTTTCATGAAAAAGGAAAGTTTTTTAACATTAAGAAATCTTAAATCGAACTCTATCTTTCTAGCTTTAATTAGGTTAGTTGTTTGAAATTTACTTACGCAGCAGATATTAGAATTATTATCGATTTTGTTTGGCATCAACAACTCTAAAAGACAACTTAGGCAAGAAATAGATCAGAGAAACTAACAAAAATAAAAAAAGTATACACAACTCTTGTGACTAAGCAAACCCAACGACAAGCAACATGAATCACTTACCTTGATTCTGGTGTTCCAGAGAAAGAAATAAAAAGAAGTAACCAGAGAAGAGAGACTCTTTGTCTATTTATTCTTCTTCTTCTTATTGCTTTATTAACACATACTATTCTTTTTCTTTCTATATTTTGGTTTTTTTGGGAGATTAGTTACTTTGAATATGTAGAAAAAGTTTACTTCTTTGATTCTGCGTCTAGCTGGTATGCGAAGAAATTTAAAACCTTTTTTTTCTTTCTCTGACCACCTTTTGGATTAATCAAATCATATCAATTTAATTTTGGATTGATGGTACAGAGAGAATTAGTTGGCCACTTTCTCACTCAATGTTGTATTAACTTTACTTCATTGTAAAGACAAACATTTTAAGGAAACCAAACTCGATTTCAATATTTGACCAGAAACTGTTGATATACAATCATTAATTAACAAGACTTAGATGATAGATAATAACTAAAAATATCGTAATTGTTAAATGTTGAGTTACATTTGTTAAGATGTTACAAATAATAATTTTTTGGTCAAACGGTTAGGTTTGGTGGAGGGATTCTCTCGTATACTTATCATGATTACGTCAGTTGATGCTATTGAAGAAATTTATGATCGTATCTTTGGCTGTGTCTGAATACTTATGTCAGCTTAAGTCAAAATTTTGTTTTTTTTTTGTCTGGCTTCTTTATAATAATGGATTAATCATCATTCATCAAGGGTTATATTCACCAGATAGTAGTTACTGAAATATTTTTAAAAAGTGTTTCCAGAATTAGAAATATAGTATTTTAACGCATAAAACAAACTACAGTGTTTATAGAAAAAAAAAATGGAGCTTATAACCGATAAATTTTGAACCCAAAATCAGACTAATTAATCTTAATTACAAAATCTGAAAATTGGATACTTTTGTCATTTAAATTGTTTACAATTTTTCAACTATAATTAATTTCCGTAATGGAATCAAACTCTAGTTCTTTATGGACAATAATGAATAATGCAACAACTAATCACCATGAGTTGGTTTTTATGAAAATGAAAACATTCATATATATGTTAAGAAATATAAAACATTGTTTTCACATTATTAGTTGGAAGATAATTGTTCTTAATATTATCTGAAAGGAGAGTTATACTATTTAGATTGAAAAGTCGTGTCATTATCTCATAGCCCAAATACGGTACTAAACATATATCTGATCAAATAAACATACAGTTGTTACAGACTTTCATCAGTAGTAATGGAAAGAAATTGGTAATAACAATTAAAAATCATAGGTTCGAAGTTAGAAAGTAAGTAAGAATAATAAGAAAATGATATGAGCTTGGAATACAATTCAAGCAAGAAGATTGAAAAAAAAAAAAAAACTTGCAATTAACCTAAAGTGACAACTGACAAGTCTCCTTCCCAACATTCCTTCTTGTCCATAGGCTGACACACTTTGGTCGTGCGCGTGTCTTCTTTTCTATCAACTTTATATTTCTCCAGTTTTTGTCAACAATGTTTATAATTCCAAAAAATCATGATGTAATTATTGAAGTAATAGTATAGTTTTTGGTATAATTATTGGTTGATTTATGTCTTTAGAGGAAAATCTGGAAATACAAATGTCGTCTATAAACAAGAACACACTAGGAAATGTGAGTGTAAACGTACCATCACATGATGTCAGATTTTTCATAGACCCGAGCTTTTGAGTGCCTTTCAAGCTAAGCTAACTAAACATGTAACATGATATAATTATGTTTTTTTTCTTCTTATATAATTACGAGGAATACGTAATACTAAACCCGATACTTTTAATTATGCTTTTATGTAGATGCATGCATGCAAACAGTAATCAATATATACATAAGGACTAGACTACATTGAAATTCTAAAAAAACAAATCAAATATATACACGTCCATATACAATGGGAACTAAAATTATATATATATTGATCACTTAGTCTTACTATATTATTGATATATCAAGAGAACGATTGTAGAACCAACCAGTCTTCAATCTCAAGCATCCATTATATACTATATAGTATATACTATGAACACTAAACTAGCAACAAAGATAATCAATTGAATAGTTTAGGAACCGGCCGTATGCGTTAGCAAACTAATCAAATTTAACCGGACCAAAGATAATAATTCTGATTTAGCTTCATCCTTCATTAAAAATTTCCCAAAAATAAGTAATTAAAATAACATAACGGCAACGTG
The DNA here is from genome assembly GCA_004349715.1 of Crucihimalaya himalaica. NCBI lineage: Eukaryota > Viridiplantae > Streptophyta > Magnoliopsida > Brassicales > Brassicaceae > Crucihimalaya > Crucihimalaya himalaica. The sequence goes on along the minus strand of SMJT01000008.1, from coordinate 2,922,352 downwards.
TTGTGGTTAATTATCTCTGAATTAAAAAGATAAAAAAAAAATACAAAAAAAAAAAAAATCTTCCTCTTTTGTAGAATATTGTTTCTCTGTTCTTGAAAAAAGTATCATAGATGACAAACTTGTTGATCTTCAGCAATAACCATACGAGAAAGAGGACTAGGTCCAAGCTTCTTCTTCCTCCTCATTTGATTTCTCTTCCTTACAATCTCCATTTGATCTCTCCTTCTATTCTCCATCATCGCTTCTTCTTCGGCCACCACAAACCTTCTCATCAATTCGTTCTCCTTCAGCGACTTCCCTCTGAAAAACATCCTCCTCCCTGAATCCGTACTCATCCTCGCCGCCGTAGCAATCGCCGTCTCCGTCACCATTGGAAGAGGCTTCGACGGAGGATAACTAGTGCTTCTTCTCGGCGGAACATAGTTTCGGAAAACATCATCGTATGGACCGATCGGAGCACAGAGACAAACCCTAGTAAACGAATTCGCAGCTACTTTCAAAGACGTGCATTTCCTCAGCTGATGATGATGAATTTGGTTTTGATTCGATGACTTGTTGTTCAAGCTAGGGTTTCGAGACGGACGAATATTCTCTGGTTGTTGTGATGATTTAGGGATTGTTCTCCAATTCGTCGCGAATCTCGCCACCGCCATAGCTCTCTGGTACCAAGGTTTTCTGTTTGCCATTACCTTTTTTATGTCACACTCACACATTCTTTTTTGGTGATGACTACAAATTTAAAAGTTAGACCTAATTAAATGAATCATTACTAATGTTAATTACTTTACAAAAGCGCGTAAGAGATTTGAAATTGGAAAAAACTAATTTGCTTACAGCTTCTAAATTGGGGTAATTAGATTCCAAGTTTGGGTTTAGGTAAAAAGGAAAGAAGAAAACTATTTTTTCTTCTTTGACGTTAACAAGGAAACAAAATAATAGGATTTTTTAATTTATTTACAATTATGGATCAGTAACTATTTTTTTCATTTATTTAAGACAGCTGTGTTATGACATAAAACCTTTAAATATATTAAAGAATCTGAAATTTATGAATCCATCAACAACAAAGCATCTTTATTATGGTACTTGTCTTTTTTGTATCTGATACGTATCTTGTAGTGTATATTTATGGCCGTTTAAAAGAACTAACAATAGACGGAAAAAAAAAAAACAAGAACAAACAAAAGACGATTGTTGTCCAAAAAAAAAACAATAGACAAGGATTAAGCCCAATACTGGCCCAAACTAGGTTGCAAAGTCCTATTTTATTTTATTTTTGTTAAATTACATAGTCTATTTTTAGTTTTTTACCACCTATTGATATCAAAGATTCCTTTAAATTTATCAGATAATAAAATAAGTGTTAAATTTTTAGTCTTAAAGTATGATCAAAAGAATCATTGTGAAGGTATGAATTGGGACTGCTCATCTGGTTTGGAACCAAAATTTAAAAAAAAACATGGGACTGGAAAAACTATATTAGATCATGTATAGAAAGACATGAGAATTTGATCTCTCTGCAATAATGAGATTGTGATATGGTATTTCATTTTCTTTTAAGAGAAAACCCTAAACATTTACATAATCATGTGACTGTTTATGAAACCCTGATTGATTTTGAAGTAAACCCAAAACTGAATACTAAGCATTAATTAAGGTAGTGAGGTAATATGCATACCTTGCAGGTGAGGTCTTTGAATCTTGCATGAAACAGAAGAAGACGAAGAGTGAGTGAGTGGAGTTAATAATTTAGAGAGAGAGAGAGAGATAGCCAAAGGATAGAGAAGAAGATGAGGATATTTTTCATCTGTCCAATGCCAATTTTAGAGAATTTGAGAGAGGAGAGAGAGGGAGAGTGTGAGTTAAACAATTGACTAGCTTTTTTCTTCTTTATTTCATTCTTTAAGATTTGCTGTTCTCTTCTCTCTCTTGCTTTTACAGTCATAGGAGTCTTGTTGTTGTGGAGAGAAAGATAAGAGATTCAAAAATTGTAAAGAGAAAGTGAAGAGAATTGGTGCTTTTAATGCAATTACCATAGTCCTCATGATCCACTTTCAATGGAAGCCTTTATGGAGTAGTCGTCTCTCATCAAATCATATATATGAGCCTTGATTCATATTTTACATGTTATATTTATTAATCTAAGCAGAATGTTGTGTCTTATGACCCTAAAACCAATCACCTTAATTTTCTTATCACAAAATCTAATTCTTTATTTAAGAAACTTAATTTGTCACTTGATAATCTAAACATCTTCTCCTTGTAATATTATAAATTTCTTTGAAATATTTGAGTTCTTCCTAATCTTTGCTTGAGCTCATCATCATTTAGTAGAGATTAATTACTAATATCAAATAGCTACATAGAATATATGAGAACACTAAAGAAAGGGATTAAGTGCTGGGTTAATCATGTTAACCTCATGGGCCATCTTCTTTTGAATGATGATTATTATGGGCATGCATCATAGTTAGAGCATTTATTAGCTTTGACATATTTACTAATATTCATACATAATGAAACCATTATCTTTTATTTGGGAATATGATGTATATGCATGTCGATCAAATAATATATTTGCAAAGTCCCTTTTGTAATTTTTGTTATAATGATGAGAAAAATTCACGCAATAGGGTGTGTTTCACAAATGACTTGTATTCATTCCATGATATTGAATATATATTTAATCATACGTACTAAGTACTGTATACAGATAAATTATTATCAGTCACATTTATAATATCTTAACATATATACTCGTATCAATAATAAATATGAATAGCCACTATTACACCGTGTGCTAAAAATTGTGATAAGCGATTGAATTGTTTACAGAGAGAGATAAAAAAAAGTCATTAACAACAATTGACAAATATATAGTATATAATCAATAATGATTCTCAATTTGATATAGTGGGTGGTGTTATATCAAGAACCTCCAAAAAGCTGCTACTACATTATGATTGGTCCTCTTAGTTTTGTAATTTAATTTAATTATTCAATACCCAACAATAATTTAAACAAACAACTAGTAAAGCTGAAACTTGAAGCTTTTTCTATTTTTAATCCCTTTAGTTTTTTTTTTAGGGATGATCAGAATCAGATTAATTTCCACTTGAAGTAGGGACTTTTTGATTATCACCCACCAAGGGCACATGATAGGCCACCAAGGCTACACAAACAATCCACCTTCATACTTTTTCATGTCATAAAAAATAAAAAAAAAGTAAGTTCCAAACAATTAATTTAAATATTTGATTACAAACTCGTCAAACCGTATATATATGCTCTATATTCATCAAATATAATCAATGGGCTCAATTATACAATACAGAAGAAATATTATCAGTTTTGAAAACTAAAAAAATCCGAGACTGAAACGACGAAGATTATGCTCATCAAATATATTTCATCTACTCACAAGAAGAATTCAAGAGACTGTTAACATAAAAAAAGACAAAGCCTAAATTCTAACATGTTCTTCGAAGCAGACATTGTTTTTATAAATTGTAACAGAACTACAATATAAAGCTTTATTATAAACAGTTAACAGTTTGTGTCTTCCCTCTAACTTTTCATCATCATAAAACAGAAAATAAGTTAAAGAAGAAAATGATATGAAAAAAAACAAAGTTACATGTTCTGCAAACACACAGACACTGCAGAAAGAAAGAAAAAAACTAAAATGTAAGTTCAGAAACAGGAGATTTAAGTAGAAATAATCCATGTGATTTAAGGGAGATTCAAAGAGGCATGAGAGACTTTTTTCATCAGTCACTGGCTTTCAGGATCGCTGAGATGTTTCTTGCACCAAGAACTCGCTTTCCGTTCTCCACCTCTTGTCCTTTTGTTCCTAGGAACAAGCATTTCAGAAGCTAAGCATGATCTAAGAACTGAATCTTCACGGCCTTGTAGTACCAAAGATTTCTCTTCCTGGTGATAGTGTTCTGTTTCTTGAGTTTGCTGAAATGGCGGCACACTGGTTCCTTCTCCTTCCTCTGCTTTATCAGCACCGTCATGGCAACTAGTTTCCATCAAGTCAGCATTCATTTCTTCAGCCACTCCATTACGAATCAAGATATTATCCAAAATCTGCAATAAGTTGAATCAGAAAACATGGAAGAAGATGTTGAAACCTAACTAAGGTATTAGAGCGAACTTACATCTTCACAAGAATCTCCAATTTGGGGATGATGTAAAGTAACATCAGCATCGGCGAAAAGACCAACAGTACTTTCAATTATGTCAGGAATATGAAACGCATCCCCATAGCTCGAAACCACTCCTTCGGATGAGAAAACTAAATCACCAAGAACATAATCTGGCATATGCTGTGAAAAGTTGTAAATTGCTCCTATGGAGATCACATCTCCATTTCCTCCAGCAGAAGCTGTTGGGCTAGGCGCAGAACTTGCAGCAAGAAGGCTCAGATTCTCAGAGGAAGAGAATCTTGCTGCGTTCTTGGACATCACAACATCAACTCGGGTTTTCAATCTATGAACTTGCGAATGCACCAGCTCGATTTTCCATAGAACCTCTTCTAAGACACTATCTCCTTCTCGGTGATGAAAAAGTGAGTCATCGTCATCTAAGTCTACCGGTTCCTTTGAATCAATCCGTGGATCTTTTACAACTGCCCGAATCAACATATCAATACACCAAAACATTAACAGTCTGAAAAATGAGATATTATTGCAGTTTTAGCGAACATACCACCAAAATCATCAGCCAATGCCATTCCATCTGAGCTCAATCTCTTGGTCTCTGCAACAAAAAACAGCAGCAATATATGAAGGATATGCTCAAAGCAAGGACAGAGTTATGCAGTTGATACTGTTACAAGTATATTAGTCTCTTACCAATATAAGAAAAGAGGTTGTGGCATGCCATATATGAAGTTAAATCATCTGTGCTCTCGACCTTCTTACGCTTTCTTCTCCTCTTTGCTGCTCTTTTTCTGTAACACGGATTAGTAAAAGGCAATGACTTTATCCCCTCACCACAACTTTCCAGCACAGATTGATCAATATTAGCTTCAATCTTTTCTTGATCATATGACTCAAGTTCTTTCGGATATTCTAATGCCCGAGACTCTAACTCTCTAATTCTTAACTCAACCCACTTGCATCGCCACATCAGTGGCCTGATAAATCTCCTCCAGTGATTAGTTAGCCTTTTCTTCCTAGAAATACAACACGGAAGAGAAAACTATTTAGAGAAACAGTAAGAACAGTAGAAAAGAAGGAACACGAAAAGGATTTAGGCAGAAAACACACCTAAAATGAAAAATGCTGCTAAAAGAATCATAAGCAGGTCCTAGATCGGTTTCATCCCAATAATGAGATTCGACCTCAGCTTCTCCGGTTAGTCCGTTAAGCAACATGTCAGCATTCTCAGATGCAGTGTCAGAAAATGAGCTTGAGTATTCAGTAGCGTTTGGGTCCTCATCAGTGGTGGATGTGTTGTTTTCATCAGATTCAACTATATCAACATCCATTTCCTCACCACCAGAAACTGAAGTCACAGTTTCCTCACTTGTATTAGCACTGGTAAGACCACATTCTTCATGTTCTCCTCCAGGACTTTGTTCTTTCTTTGGCGATAACTTCTCTGCATAAGATTGTTTACTTTCTTGATTGAGCTCCATATGTGGTTCAGCCACAGTCATCACAACTGATAACACATACTTATTTCACATTGGAACCAATAAGTTAAAACCCGGGTGATGCTCCCCAATGAAGATCCTGGGGATAAAAGACTGTGAGTACCTCTGCTAAAACTTGCAGCTAACGCATATAACATTCAAATTGAAAGTAGAATACATCAAGCTAGATAGAATCTTACTAAAATTCTTGAAATCTCATCACTTTCCTTTCAAACTACCCCGAACATTTCTATTATGCCATATCCAAGAATTGTCTACTCTCTAAATTAACAAGAAATCTGGATTTCCATTAACTATAAAAGACAAAGCTGTAGGCTTCTGTTCATAGCCAAGGTAAAATCTTGAAAGTAATCTCAGGAGAAACACAATCGAAGGATTCCTTTTGTTCGGATTTGAAGCTGCCTCTATCACTAGTACAAAACTCAAAACTTTTGAGCAACCGAGACAAGCTCGACTTCAATTCAGAACAATTATACGCAAGGATTTTTCAAAAAACTATTTAAAAAAGGAAGCTAGCCCACGACCAAGAACGGAGTTGGAGCTCACATGGAAGCAATAAAGACAAGAAGGATGAAAAAGTTATAAAGGTAAAACATTTAGAACCTTCTAAGCAGAGCAAATGAGTGAACTCATAAAGAATCAAACTTAGAGCTACACATACAACAAAGAAGATAGAGAGATGATGAGATTACCAGAGAAAGAGAGAATGAGTGAGGTTTGTGGTGTTTGCGGCGAGAAGAGAGTAAGAGTCGAAGAAGAAGGAAAAAGGGAATGTGTAAAGGCACTTAAAAAAACGTCTACTGATCGAAACCATTTATACTTCAATCAAAAAACCTAAAACGTGTCCTTCCCTCTCTATCTGTCTCCTTTGTTTTCCACGTGGCCACTATTCATTGGCCCTTTCTTCGATTAAAACCACTTCTGTAAAAACCGAACCGATAAATTAACTGAACTTATCTTATTATGGATCATTATCCGGTTTACTAGGTTTTTTTTTCAAATATCCGGTTTACTAGGTTATAGAAATCAAATCTATTGTATCCTGGATTTTTTTTTAAATTGGTAGCAAAAAAATATGAATATATAGTTCTATAAACAGAGCTTTTAAATTAAATTATCTACTATGTTTTTACACTTTTTTTTATCTTTTGTTCAATATTTTCTTTATCTAATTTCACAACTTTGTTTCAAGAAAAACATTGAGTCAATAGAAAAGTAAGACACTATAATTTGATTGATGAATTTGAGGCATATACCATTTTGATTAATGGCTTAGATCGGATTTAAAAGCACATATTATGATAAAATTATTGTTGGACGATTAATTTTAGTATTATAGATAAGTTTTATTTTTACCGTATAAATTTAAAACTGTATTCATGTATCTTCATGAACACATAGTCACATATTTATCCTATGAACCATCTTTTTGAGAATCGACATACAAGCGGAATTCGGGCTATAAGATTTAGGTAACACATTTTTTGGAAGGATCTAAGTCCACCACTTAAATACCAAATCTCAATATCAAATTCGTTTCGTTATTTTCTTTGTTTTGGATTGACAAATTTGAACCAAACTAAACCCAATTAGTTTTTGTAGTTTGGTTTGGTTCAATTTGACTAGGTTCGATTTTGGTAAGCTTCAAAAATATGTAAATTTTCTTACAAGTTATAACTTTATTATTTCTTTGGCCTTTATTTATCCAACAAGTAAGAAAGTCTTCATGCGACGGTTCTACGGTTACTGCTGTTTACGTTCGAAACTTTTTAATTACCAGAACTACCCTCGAGTTCTCCCCACAGTCCTCGAGTTCCACAGCCAGTAACTGTTTCCAATTTCAAGGGTAATTACGTAAATTTCTTCTCGACAACTAATTTCTCAGTTTCTTCTTTATTCTCTGCGATTGTCCTTTTTTGACTCACTTCTTTTTCTTCTTCTTCTTCTTCTCAAGAAGGCTAAGTTTCTTCTCTCTGGAATAATGTTGATTCTCTGTCGTTTGATCCTCCATAGAATAAATCCCTAAACCACCTTCTTGATCGCGCTTTTTGCTTCGGAAATTTCAACTTTTTACTCCGTTGATCGAGATGGTTCAGTCAGCGGTGGAAGTTCTATTACCGTCTTCGTGGGAGATTGAGGTTGCGGTGGTCGCTTCGGTTTTTTTGATTGCTTCGTATTGGCTGTTCGCTTATAGAGGCGGCGGAGATGACGATGTCGGTGGTGTTGGATTTGATCGGTCCCGTCTCGATTCCGGTGACGCCATCTTTGACAAAGACAAGGTTTGAAATTTCTTCTTCATTTCTCTCAATTCAGGGGTTCCTCAGCCGGAGAAATTTCGTGGGTGCTTAGTGAATTTTGGGTTTCCCCTTTTCTGTTCATGGAGTAATTTCCCAATTTTTTGTTGTAGATAGGACAGTTGAGAGGAGACACTCAAACTAATGCTGCTTATATAATCAAGGTAAATGCTTGAATGTTCTCAGTGTTGAGACTGACTGATTCTTACGATTCATCTGCATAGATAGGACACTAAACAATATGTGAGGATCTTCCAGGTGGAACTCTTGGCTGCTAAGAATCTCATTGGTGCAAACTTAAATGGAACATCAGATCCTTATGCTATTGTTAATTGTGGATCAGAAAAGCGGTTCAGGTTGTTTTAAATCGTTTTCAATTAGTGTTATAACTTTTCAAAGGAGCATGTGAGCAACTTTTTTGATGTCATTTTCTTTCCTGCTCTTTTACGCTGTCTTATAGCTTCTTCCCAACAACCTCTATCCATCCATATAAGTGAAAACGTATATTGGTGGTTTGGTTGTTGAGCTTACACATCTGATTGTTTAATGTAGCTCTGTGCTTGTTTCAGTTCTATGGTCCCTGGCTCGAGAAATCCTATGTGGGGTGAAGAGTTCAATTTTCCCACAGATGAGCTTCCTGTTAAGGTTAATATCATTTACTACTATAGTATGCTTTAGGACTCAGTGGGATGATGTGGGAAACTTGTTTCACCTAAAAGTTGTTTAGACTTCTGATGGGAAGCTGAGCATAGAGTTGAACCCTTGATATCTGCTAGTATGAAAATTTCGCCTATATATGACTTGGTAAAGAATACTGAAAACACTTCTTCTTCAAAATAGGGATATATAGATTCAATAATTTTGGATGCAAAACATGCATCTGCTATGTTTACCAGATACCTTTTCCAACATTTACCGTATATTTGTTATGGCAGATCAATGTAACAATTCATGATTGGGATATTATTTGGAAAAGTACTGTTCTTGGCTCAGTAACTATTAATGTCGAACGTGAAGGCCAAACGGGTCCAGTGTGGCACTCATTAGACAGCCCATCTGGGCAGGTGTGTTTTTCCGTAGTTTCCGTTTGTATATCTTCCCTTAAGGGTTTTAATCTAATCCTCTTTTTCTCTTTAGAAGCTAAACTAATTTTGTTTGTCAGGTTTGCCTTAACATTAATGCAATCAAACTACCCGTAAATGCTCCTAGGTAATCCGCCAGTTCTTCAACCTTAAGCTGGGTTTATCTTGTTTAGATAGGAGAGTGATAGTTGTCTTGGTCCATGACAATTCGGCTTTCATCTGTTTGCATGAGTGGGATAACTTTTACAATATCGATCATCGTCTTTACGCTGATGAAAACAAAAAGGGTTTTTTTGTTGTTCTACCTAAACATGCTACTTGCATTTGGCTGGTTTTTCATTTTCGATGAAACCACACCTCTGACTTGGTATCTACTAGCCTTTGTGGTTGAAAACTTTGTACAATATGGATTTGATTGGTAGGGCTGTAACTGGATATGCTGGAGCCTGTAGAAGAAGGGTCACATTAGATCAGCAAGGCCCAACAATTGTACATCAAAAGCCAGGGCCTCTGCAGACGATATTTGATCTCCTCCCTGATGAGGTAAATCAACTAGTACTAAATGTATCATTAGTAATCTCATATGAGAGTTCAAAAATTTTGTGTCTCCGATAGAATTTCCTTTACACGTTCAGTACTCTGACTACGCATGTGCCTTTTTCCTTAGGTTGTTGAGCACAGTTATTCATGTGCCCTGGAGAGGTCATTCCTGTATCATGGCCGAATGTATGTTTCTGCGTGGCACATATGTTTTCACTCCAATGTTTTCTCTAAACAAATGAAGGTCAGGGCTTCTATAAGTGATTACATTCTGAGTTGTGTGAGCCAATGCTAAAAGACTTTCTCATCACATTTGGCAGGTTGTTGTCCCTCTGGGAGATATAGATGAGGTAGTATTCTTTTCTTGACCACTCGAATTTCTGTTGATTTAAACTGATAAGTGGACTAACAATACACAAACTTTTATTGTTTATCATAGATTCGCAGAAGTCAACACGCATTGATAAACCCAGCTATAACAATCATACTACGGATGGGTGCTGGTGGACATGGTGTTCCCCCTCTCGGGACTCCTGATGGTTAGTAATTACGTTTGTTATTGGATATTTTATTGATTATATCAACGCTCATGCCTTACTTTATTTTCAGCAAACACTTGTTTGATAGTTACTGTTTTACCTGCACAAGCCAGCAAGAACATTTCCCATTTGATTTCTGACATAGCCATTTGTCTGTAGGACCAAAGCTTTTGGAGTTTTTCATCTGTAGTGGTGCTTTGTGATGTTTAATTGTTTATGTCTCCGTGGAATTCCCTCTTTATTTCAGGTAGAGTGAGGTATAAATTTGCGTCATTTTGGAACAGGAACCATACACTAAAAGCATTGCAGCGTGCGGTTAATAATTATCATGCAATGTTAGAAGTTGAAAAGAAGGTCTCTCTTTATTTTCATAAATAATTTTTTTTACGCTATATATGTTACTCTTCCACCGCATGCATTCAATGTTTGCTGGTTAATGAAGAAGTTAAATTTGATGTTATTGCCTGAAATCTTAACACGTTACATCTGTTGTGTGGCTTTCTTACCATGTAGGAGAGAGCAGAATCTGCTTTACGTGCTCATAGTAGTTCTGTGAAAGGAGGTGGTAAAGTACAAGTTAAAGCTCCTGAAGATACTGCAGCTGTACCTGTTAAGTTTCAGGCTTTCATCAAGGAAGAAGTCCTTGTCAGCATCTACAACGTAAACATTTGGTTTCTTTTGTTAGCGCTATAGTTAGAAGATATTGTCCTCCTATTTTTGCATCATTCTCTTGTATGCAGGATGTTTTCGCCAGCACACCTGAGCATGTCCTGAACGTCTTGTTGGCTGATGATTCCACTTATACTAATGAGTACAGATCTGCACGAAAGGATAAAAATCTTAATGTAAGTTTGGCCTTGATATCTAAATCATTAGTTCATACATATGTGCTTCTTTATTTTTGCGGTTTCTACAGTATTGATCACATGCTTTAAAGCTGCACTCTTAAGACTCGACTTCTCAGGTACTTCATTGTTGTCGGTTTGTTATCTTTCAGATTGAGCCGTGGCATACTGCTGAAGAATATGATGGTCAAGTTAGAGAGATTAAGTTCAGATCCATTTGTAATAGTCCTATGTGTCCACCAGACACTGCTGTGACTGAATGGCAGCACGTTGTTCTATCACCAGATAAGAAAGTACTGGTATGAAACTATGAATGATTGATTGAAATTGTTTTCCCGTGGGATATAGTAGTTGCTAATGTTGTTGATGCTCTGTAAGCAAAATGGAAAAAAGAAACCCCTGTCCGATGACACTTGTCTTCCCTTCTTTCAGGTTTTTGAGACTGTGCAACAGCCACATGATGTTCCTTTTGGTTCTTACTTTGAGGTACGTTATCTATGAGGAAATTCTGGTTCTTGATTCATCATTCTGTTTGCAACCCATCATTCAAGTTTCACCTTGGCTTGTTTTACAAATTCTGTTTGTTTATCAGGTCCACTGTCGATGGCGCTTGGAAGTTAAAGACGAGACCTCATCTGTTCTAGATATAAGAGTCGGTAAGTAAACCATAGTATCCATCCCCAAACTACTAATGATTTCTACTTATCCAGAAGTGTGAAATATGCAATGCACATTGCATGGAATGATCTCTTTGGCTTCATAGGTGTACATTTCAAGAAATGGTGTTTGATGCAATCAAAGATTAAAGCAGGGGCAATCAACGAGGTTAGTTTGGTGTCCTCATATCAATCAATAAACTAAAACGCCACCATTTTAGGTTTCTCTGATACATTTGTTTTTGACACTTTAAACAGTACAAGAAAGAAGTGGAAGTGATGCTAGAAGTGGCATTGTCGTATCTCAAGTCACACTCGTCCTCAAGCAACCTTGGTGATATAGGAAAGTCTGCTTCATCATCTCCAAAACCAGAAAGCATCAGCTAAAACCTAATTTACCAAAATCAAAAAGCTTCTCAAATGTCCATGCTCCAGTTCATCCAGCAGCATTTTTCTGTTTTTTTTAACATGTCAAAGTGTATATGTGGTAAGGGCAATTAGAATGGATATTTAGAGGGGCTTGTCTGATATTGGTTCTTCTGACAAATAACAAATAAAGAAAAAGTTTGGGTTTTCCCACAACTGTCTGTTTAAGCAAATACTAAGTACTGTGAAAATTTCAAAATTTTCAGAGGCAAACAATGAACATTATGAATTTTACCATAAACCCTTGTGTAATCTTATTATAGACTCAACCAGAAAGACAATACGAAACTCAAACATTGCAAAAACTGCAAAACATTTGAAGACTGAATCTTTGTCCAAGTCACAGACGGTACAAACAACTTGGGATTGCAAAATAAATAATCGACCAATCCTGATACTTGCAACATTCATTCAGCCTATGTAGTAGGAAAGTCTCAGAATTTGACAGCGGTTGTCCAAGTGCCTTGAACACTCGGGTGTTTGGTGACATGTCTGGTCCTCAGTTTCACCACTTTCCTTCCAAGCGAGTTCCTCAGCCTTGTTGCATTCAGAAGCACTTCTTCAGGATCCATGTTCTTCACACACACCACCCTTTCATTTCTATTCCCTATGAATTGTAAGTGAAATTACTAACATCAAAAGAACTGTATAGGCAGGCAGGTTGCATAGCCTGTAATGATAAGAGGAGAAAAGATTCATACTGTAAATGCCCTTCAAATAAGGATGTTGTCCCCGTGAAAGCTCGGTAACCACTTCGAGCTGCGGATTCTTCTCTTTTAGTGCAGGCAATTCTGATTCCATAAAGGCTCTGTAAGTATTAACAACAAATCCACCACATCAGAATGACCAGAGTAGCTCAGTAACTAACTATGAAATGGCAACGATTCATTACTTGCACCAGAGAGCATTGGAAATCACATGGATACATCAAAGAGAGAACAATGGACCAAATTTTCTAAACATGAAAGTTAATTTGCTCGTACAGATCATAGACTCGAATAGAAAGTCTGAAGTTCCAAGTTAATAACAGGAAAAAATGGTGGATCGATGATAAATTAAAAATACTGCTCATAGATTGCGAAATCAGATTTAGGAGAACAAATTAACCTTATGCCTCTACTGCTACCACCCCAATTACAGTAGCTCACTACGAGTTTCTTGAGCTGCCATACTCCTCTAAGCGCCATTTGAATCTCGGTAAGAGAAACAAAACCCTAACCGATGTGTAAAAATGATGATATCAAAAGAAGAAAAAGAAGAAGAAGATGATCACATGATAGGTGCACGTGACTCCATGTTACAGACTGAATAAATTGAAATGGGCTTAAATTGGGCTCAAACAAAAAGCATCTTTTGGGTTTGGGAAAAATGTCATCTAGTTTATCACATATTTGCAACAAACATGTTAATTCCTTAGCTAAATATGATCAAGTCGGTTCGAGAGTAGGGTTGGAATTAAGCCAAAGTTATAAAGGTTTCTACTATAGCAAATGAATGGGTTATTGAGTTAAGCCTCGTAAAGGTAAAACATACGTTAAAAAACGAAAAATCCTTGAGATTCAGCTGTGAAGGTGGTTGGACTGAGAGACATATTCATTTAATTCTTTTAAGTATATATTGACAAAGTAAACTAAACTTTAAAAAAAATCAACGTTAAAAAAGAAAACAACGTTAAAATTTTTATAAAAATTGTAGTCAACGCAAACTTGAGGAGGAATTAATTTGCAAACGTGAAAGTTGAGTAATAATTTTATAAAAATGCAAAAGTTAAAGAATTTAATGGTCATTTTGTATACTAATCTTGGTTTTTATTGTTGACAAAAAAATATTTGTCTTTTATTTAAAAAATAATTATAAAAACGGCAAAGTTGTAATTGATTAATTGAACTAAATTAAATTAACTTTGAGACATTTGAGTTTGATTGTGTTCTATGGACAACACAAAATTTGAAATATTTTTGTTTGATGGAATTTAGGAAAATGAGAATAAAAATATTGTACTATATTTGTACTTGAGTTGCAACTAAATATCGTAGATTTAGTTGAGGTGAGTGACCTATCTATCATACATATATTTCCTTGTTGATTGTGTGCGTTTTAATTAACCTAATGCGTTCTTATTTGGCAAATTTATGAGAAAGCTATATCCGATAGCAAAAGATTGTGCACTACTTACACCAAAATGGCATGGTTTAGTTTTAGTTTATTAGTTTGAATGACTTTTTCTGTGAAAATGTTTATAACACATGCTTTATACAATGCTAATCCGTAGATGCTTGTCAATTTCGAGATGAATATGTGCACTAGCGAGCTACTACAGTTTAGAATTTGTCCAATATGTGAAGATTCAAGGTAGTATGCTTGAAACTAAATAGGATCCACACTAATTAAAGCTTAAATTGAATATGATTTTTTTTTTCTTTTGTTATAGATAAAGCTCAAAATCAGGTTGAGATCTTAATCTCGTGTGTTATAGGAGAAGCACCAGATATTGGAATCAAGATTACACTCAAAAGACCAGAGAACTCTTTGAACAGATAGTTGTAAAGCTGCAATGGGAATGCCAGTGGAACCCCTTGATGACAAAGAAGAACAAGTAACCCAGCGAACTCTTTGAACAGATGGTTGTAAAGCTACAATGGGAAGGCCAGTGGAACGTCTTGATCACAAAGAAGAACGAGTAACCTTGAGAAGTTACTTGATCACAAAGAAAAATTCTTGTTTGACTGATCAAGTCAGAATCTAATTTTTTTTCCAGTTTGAATAGCTTCATGTTATTATTAGAAAAGAGAATGTTTCAAAGATGTTATAGTTAGTTAGATAATAGAAAAAAAAATATGCCTTTGTTTGTGTGTTTTACGTTATTGGCCTTGATTAGTTGATCACAAAGAAAAATTCTTGTTTGACTGATCAAGTCAGAATCTAATTTTTTTTCCAGTTTGAATAGCTTCATGTTATTATTAGAAGAGAGAATGTTGCAAAGATTGTATAGTTAGTTAGATAATAGGAAAAAAAATGTGCCTTTGTTTGTGTGTTTTATGTTATTGGCCTTGATTACTTATCTTCAATAGTTTGGAGCTACAAATATATGTTGATTGGAGTAGTTAAATCTTTGATTTTGATGTACAAGATTTGCTTGATAAAAATACCATAACTTATAATAGCAAAGTTCAACATAAAATAAAGCTTTATAAAGTTCTCTATTTTTTCGGTTTTTATGCGGAAGTTTGGTGAGCACAGTTATTCATACTTTATGTTCAGTATTGCGACTCCAAGATTTTCAACAACAATCAAAGACAAAAGTTCAATAAGAACAAAATGAACGTTATTTTAGGTATGTTCTAAGTTTAAGTCATAGAAACGACGTTAAGCCAATCATTGTTTCATCGACCCTCTTTTAGTTTTGTGGAATCTCAATGTTAATTGCAATTGTGGTTTGTGAATCCTTCTCTTGTCTCTGTTCTCCATGATTTCTCTTTTGAGCTTTCACTAGATTATATAGATCAACTAGATTAGATCCCGCGTATTCGCGAGATTATAATATAATAATTTAAAATTTATTTAAAAAACTAAAATAGAAAATTTGTAAAATAAAACTAAATCGCCCGTAAAAATAAATTTAAAATAAAATATTGAAAACACCTATCCAAAATCAGTTCACCAATAGAAAAACCTAACAAAATTAAGATTATTTATTTATTTTTATTATATATATATATTGGTTTATTTTTATTTGAAGAAGATTTATTTATTTTTTATCATATTTAACTTTTTTTTTCAAATCGACATAAAAATAAATTAGTGTTGTTATTTTGAACTTTTTTTATTCATTATCTTTTGGATGATAGTTATTTTCTGAAAAATAGAAGAAAACAAACAAAAATTAGAGAAAAAAATTGATAATCATAAAAATATATAAAAAAATTAAAAGGAATATATGTTTTATCAATAGAATGAAGTTAAATGTAAGATGGTCTTTTTGAAAGAAAAAAAAAAGTGTTTTGTTTGTTGAGAAAGTAGACTACTTATTTGTTTATATTGAATTCAATATTTACAATTTTGTTTCTTTTAGGATTACAAAATTTTTTTAATTATGAAAGTTTATGCTTTTTAAGAATTAGTCATTTGTATAATTATAGAATTCCAAATTTTTGAATGATGATAGTCAATTATCTTTAGTTATAGTTTCTTTATAATATTTTTTTACATTTTTTCAACTTTGACATGTGTTGAAATCTTAAACCGATAAATATGACACGTATTTCGATCTCTTGAGTTACAAACTTTAAAAATTATTATTTCCTTAAACACAACTAATTTCTATTTAATAATCATACTTTAGAAATTCTAAAGTATATATATATATATATATCATTAAATATTAAATTTAAACAAAAAATTAATATTTAGAAATTACCCGTAAAAAATAAATAAACAAAAAAATAGATTACCCGTAAATATACATATATAATAAAATATTGAGAACACCTATCCAAAATCATTCACCCATAAGAAATCCTAACAAACTTATAATTATTTATTTATTTAGATAATATATAGTTTGTTTTATATTTATTTGAATAAGATTTATTTAGTTTGAATCATATTTGATCTTTGTTTTCAAACCGACCTAAAAATAAATTACTGTTGTTATTTTGAATTTATTTGCTCATTTTCTTTTGGATGATAGACATTTTCTGATACGTATAAGAAAAAATAATAGAAATTAGAGAAAAATTTAATAATCATAAAAATAGAAATAATTGTTTTTAGAAAAATATCATAATAATAAATTAATTAAATTTTTTGAAATGTAGAAAAAAATAAAACCAAAATTAGAGAAAAAATAATAATCATAAAAAATAATAAGTAAAACGATTTCACAACAACCTCATAATATTTAATTAACATAACTTTTTAAAATAAAATAAAATGAATAAAAGATTTACCAATAAAATGAAATTGGAGATATGATGGTGTTTTTGAAGAAAACATTTTTGTTTGTTGAGAAAATATGAGACTACTTATTTGTTTATATAGAGTTCAATATTTACAATTTTTTTTCCTTTAGAATTAGAAATTTTATTTTTGTTTCTATAAAGTTCAATATTTACAATTTTTTTTAAAAAAAATTATAATTTTTCTTAATTATGGAAGTTTACTTTTTTAGAAAAAAATAATTTGTATATTTTCTATAGAATTCAATATTTATAATTTTTTTCCTTTAAAATTAAATTTTCTTAATTATGGAAGTTTACATTTTTTAAGAAATAACAATTTGTATATTTTCTATATAAATTTTTTATTTACCGAATAATGGTAGCTAATTATATTTTTGTATAGTTTCCTTATAATAATTTTTGACATTTTCTCAACTTTACCACGTGTCAAAATTTTGATTCGATTAATATGACACGTGTCACCATCTTATAAGTTACTAACTTTTGAAAACTTTATTTTATATAATAAAAATCTTGATGAAACTGTTCTAGTAAACCGAGCTAAATGTCAGCTAAACCGGTGATATACCTATAATTTAAGGGACTACTCGTATAAGCCATAAGGCTCAACCAAAACGGCATCGTTTCATCGATCATCAATCTTTTGTTTCTCCTTCAGCCGCAGCCGCAAATCCAAGTCGATAATTTCTTGGGATTAATCTATGGAGTTGGAATTTGAATCAAGGTATGAGATTAATCGTACGGCGGAGTTCATAATCAGCACAAGCTTCACCAGAATTGCTTTACAGGTAACAAAACTTAATGAATCCAGTTTCTGAATGAACTTTGATTTTGTTTCTTAGCGTAAATTGTTAATAGGGGATGATAAAGCTTAGTTTTTTCTTTGTCTTGTTTCTGTGATAGTTCCCAGATGAATTGTTAAAGGATTCGATTAAGGTCGTGAGTGCTCTTAAGAGCAAAACTCGTTTGCTTACTGACAGAGAAATCAGGTTCTTTGTGATGGCGGACACAACTTATGGTAGTTGCTGCATTGATGAAGTTGGAGCTTTGCATGTTGATGCTCAATGTGTTGTTCATTACGGTCAAACATGTCTAAGCCCGTGAGTCATAAACCCTGTTCTTGATATGTGACTTCCCTTGTTGAACAATGTCTTATTGTGAGAGTTTATGTTTTTGCAGGACATCGGTTCTTCCAGCATTCTTCGTTTTCGGGAAAGCTTCGATAAACGTCTCGAGCTGTGTTAAGCATTTGATAGATTATGCGTCAAAGAGCGATAAGCCTATTATGGTATGTGAGGCTAGTTTATCTTTATGAAATAGATATTGATAAACATGTTCTGTTTTCTCAATCTTCGCTTTGTTTTCAGATTCTTTATGGACTAGAATACGCTCACGTGATTCCGCATATCCTAGAAGAATTAGGATTATCAAAGACTGAATCTCAATTGAAGTATTCTGTAGCCAATGTCTTGTGTTCATTTATTAGTCCATCCAAAAACCCTAGAGAATCTATGGAGCATCCGAGACCATATACCGAAAGCGATTCTAGTGATAGCTTATCCTCATCTATGAACTATAGACTGGGAGGGTTAACTTGGGACTTGCCAGAAGGAAGCAAAATTGAGGACTATTTACTTTTCTGGATCGGTTCTGACAATCCAGCTTTTGCCAATGTAGTACTGACCTTCAATGGTTGTGGCATAGGTATATGGCTTTATCCATTGAAATTTCTTGATCTGATTCTTGGTTATGTCAATCGTTTGAGTAACTTACGACTGTCCATTTTCTTAAACAAATATCTAATTGATTGACAAAGACATGAATAGCTTATTTTTTTGGTTATGTTTCTTTGTTGATCTTAGCCAGATATGATGCTGAAGAAGATTATTTGGTGACAGAATTTTATCAACAAAGAAGGATACTTAAGCGACGGTATAATCACTTGTTTCTAGCACACATCATACATCTTAATATCAAACTTTGCCAGTCCTTTTGATTTCTTTATTATCTCTACGGACCTAGTCCTCATTCGAAGTGATGTGTTGCAGATATTACTTGGTGGAAAAAGCTAAGGATGCAAATATCATTGGTATTTTGGTGGGGACTCTTGGTGTTGGTAAGTTCCTATTCTTCTGCATTTGTAATGTCAAGATTGATAAGCTCATTAAATGTCTAATATTGCTTGGCATTGAATGCAGCTGGTTACCTTCATATGATTCACCATATGCAAGCACTCATATCTGCAGCTGGAAAAAAATCTTACATTCTTGCCATGGGACGGCCTAATCCGGCCAAACTCGCAAACTTCCCCGAGGTAAGTTAAACAACGGGTTGTCATTCAGCTGTAATTATCAAAGTGAGGTATGTCAAATGAGTAATATCTTTTTCTGGCTTATGTATTTTTCTTAGTGCGATGTTTTCATCTACATATCATGTGCCCAAACCGCTCTTTTAGATAGCAAAGAGTTCATGTCCCCTGTCATAACTCCATTCGAAGCCAATCTTGCTTTTAGCAGGTACAGAGAGAAATCATTGTTATGCGAAAATATTTGTAGTTTTTGTATTCGATCCACGAGTTCCTTAATTGGTGTCTTTGGCGTTTCTGTTTCCACAGAGGGAGTGAATGGACAGGTGCATACCTAATGCATTTCCAAGATGTGATTAACTCTGTGAAATCAGAATCAGAAGCACATAGCGGGTCAGAGGAGCCACGGTTCTCCTTCTTTCAGGGTGGTTATGTAGAAGATCACAAAACAAACGGTATTATTGAAGTTAGATACATTGCTCAATCAACAAAAGCCAATTTTGATTCCATGATTTTGACAAACAATGCTCTACTTTCTGCAGATCAAGCTAAGAATGGAGAAGAAGACACAGGAGTGGCGATGCCATTGGTACAAGCTGCAGAGAAAGCATTGCAATTGAGAGGCAAGGATCATAACTCACTCACTAAACAAACCGTTGCAAAATCAGGACCCGAGTATTTCCTCAGCCGTGCTTATCGCGGTTTGGAGATAAACAGTGATAACACTTTGCCCGAGCCTTATATAGTTGGGAGAAGGGGGAAGGCGTCTGGATACAAGAACGATAACTCTGAGAAATTAACTTGATTATAGAAAAAGATTCATGTCATTGTTAGAAGAGAGAATGTTGCAAAGATTTAAAGTTGGTTTGGAAAAAAAAAACAAAAAAAAAATATGCCTTTGTTTGTGTTTTTTAATGTTATTGGCCTCGAATACTTATCTTCAATAGCTTAGAGCTACAAACATATTTCGATTGGAGCAGTTAAATCGTTGATGTACAAGAGTTGCTTTATAAAAATACCATAAGTTATAATAGCAAAGTTCAACATAAGATAAACTTCATAAAACTCTCTGTTAACTCGGTTCTTATGCGAAAGTTTCCAGATAATAATCAGACAATGGCATCTCACAGCTTCCTCATGAGTAGAAAGAGCCTCTGGTCGAGTTCAAAGTGAGAAATGTGTGCTGGATCTCCCTGAAGCAACATCAGGAGCCCGCCGAACGAAACATATAGCTCTCTGGAAACACATAATTTCAAGAAAGAAACCGAAACATGATGGTTAGATATGTAAGTTCAAATTTGGGAAAAGATTGATTTAGACATTTGGTTTTGGTCTAGGTTTATGGGATTCTTACGCTTTTGGAGGTTTGCCGTCACGCTCAGAGATCTTGTAAAGCTTCCCGTGCATGATGTATTCATACTTATCCGCGAGTGTTTTCTTTGCTCCCTGTAATAAAGCGAGATGGAAACTAAATAAGATGACTGTTCAGATTATCAAACAAACATTCTTGGTTATCAAAGTTAGGTTTTCAAGATTTAAGACACAAAGTCTTGCTCAAGTTTCATATGTTTACTCGTATGCCTATTTCCTGATCAAAGCCAACGGAATAGTCATATCAAGCAATAGCATTTAATGGTTATGGCCCAACCAAATCCTAAGACAGGTTCGAGTAGTAACAGAATCAATAGGCTATCTGACCTAACTTAACTGTTATCATTCATGAGATTTGGCCAAGCAAACAACAACAGTATGTAGTATACAAAAGAAAAAGATCAAACATACAAAACGCAGTAGAGTTGATTACCGGAGTAAAATATCCGGTATCAGGAGTTCCATCGAGATTAAGCGTGGGAGCCATAGCCAGCGTGAACTTATCACCAACAGCCAATGGATAAATCTCAGTGTTAACATCTAAATGCATAAACATTTCCAAGTTGTGGCTCCTAGCTTCAATACGCGTAACTGTTACCACAAACACACATAGATATCACAATCAATATGAAGACAGAACAAAGCTTAGATAGACTTAAAACTTATAAAGTTCATATATTTTTCACAGTGACTTCGATTTCAATTTCTCTAAAACTCAAAAACAAACAGAAGAAACTACGATTCATATTAGAAACTTGATATAAGGTATGACAAGCAGTAAAAATCGTGAATGAGGTTAAAAAGTATATACCTTTATCGAACTTTTTGCCATCAGGGTCTAACTTATCGACCACGAAGATATCCTCGAACATGATAATATTGCTCGCCATCTACAAACACGGGAATTCAAACCCTAAACACTCTTAATTCCTTGAAAATTATCCGATTCAACTAGCAAAGAACAACTATATGAGCATATAGAAAAATCGAGAAGCCTACTAAGCTTGAAAGGAGATAGAAAAGACGACTTTTTTCACCGGCTCCGGAGGCTCAAGAGGCAGAGAGATGAATGGCGGCGAGAAGAGTGTTATGGAGGTTGCAGAATATAAGCTGCAGAGAAAAGTTATGTTTATATTTTTTCGTTTATTTACATATATTCCTAGTAGTTTCGTTTATTTACATGTATTCCCCTATAGTTTTATATTTCTTTAATATTTTCCCTTCTATATTTTGCGTTTTAGAATTGAACCAACTAATCGAATTATATTCCGTAAATCCTGTAATGACCAAAATATTTAATTATTTTATCTCTTTATGTTTCTTTCTTTCTTGCATGCTAAAGATTAACAAAATTGTCCGTGAATAGTGTCGGACATGCATTGATTAGATTGACCCTTGCATACTAATAAAAGACTCCAGATGAAACCATTTCAAATTATTAAAAAGGAAAACACACATTTAAACAACAATTCCCATTTGGGAACATCGACCTCGGACAACATTACAGAAGTTTAAAATATTGGAGTCTGCGGTTGCACATGGAGTAGCTGCAGTTTGATGAGTATTAAGCACTGGTTGATTTGGTTATGTCGAATGGACTGAGATCATCGGATTCGAAGCAGAAGTTGCAAAAGCATTTAGTATCTACAGGGTTTATCTTGTATTCGCACTTTCCGCCTTTTGCGCCTTCCACAGTCTCTCGGCACTTTTGATAACACAGTGACGGGTAAACCGGAGCCATACAAATAAGGTAAGCAGGCGGTTCATCTCCGGTGGGTTTGTATTCTTCCAAACATGATTTGGCTTTTATCTTTGACGCTTCTGCATAAGCAAATTATCTGCAAATTATATTCATTTTTCTTACCTGCAGAGACCACTAGAAAGAGAACCAAGAGGGCTATGATCATGCAAGCAGACTTCAATCTTTTTTCACTCAAAAGTCAAAACACGTTTGTAATATTGCTGGTGAAAATTTTCTGGACACTTGTGGTGCTATTTATATAGGTTGATGATACACGTTTTTTATTATTCTGTGGCTAAGATTTTCATCAATAAATGTTGGTACCAAAAATTTGGTTTTGGTTGGTTATGAATTAAAAATAGTATAAAATGAAAGTGGTTGCAACAATGATCACAGATATAATTTGTGAATTCAAACAATAAAATCTAGCATTGTTGTTGTTTGCTTGCGTTCTCGGTTTGGTTTCACGTTTCAGAGACGAAGGATGACAAGGGAAACCCTATTTCCCCTTTTACTCTCCCAAGTCTGGCTCAGTAAAGCTCATTTTGCTTTTGGGTCGGAAGCACGGCCTAGTAATATTTTTGTTCTCGTTAGATTAATACCGTGCACGTGTAACAAAGCGAATACAGTATATTCATCATCATTTATGCAAATACTTGCGTCTTTCTATGGTTTATATACATTCCTCAACTCCGCTGCTGCACCCATCTTTTGTTTTTCTATGAGTAACTAATGTCAGACCAAACATAGATTATGTGATTATAATACAGAACAAGATTGATGCTAGGGACCTGTTCCGAGGTACCCGTTGCTGCTTGCGGAACTTCCCACTCCAGGTAAATCACGGACAAGAAACTTCACTGTATGTTTTCTCATACCGTTTAATATCTCAAAGCATTCATGGAGATCAGAATCTGTGACCAACATCACCCATTCTTCTTCATCATCCAAGTATTTCAACTGAAAGGCGCCTTCTTGCAGCTTGAAACGCTTAGCCACTTCTCTGTAGAGCTGAGAACACCCAACAACATATGGATCAAGCTTGAAACGTACAGTGTCGTCTCTATAAGTGGCTTTCACGGTCAGTGTTGAACTTGATCCGCTCTCGCTGCTATTGTTATGAGTTCTTGTTTGATTCCAATTGAGTTCCATGGAAGTAGATGAACTTCCCAGCACAACTGCTCCTGAACTATTTGATGAATCCGACATGTTGCTGGATATGGATTGGTTTGGTTCTACAATTCTATTACCACGCTCGATTCTTGTATTCATTTCATCGTCTGCAAGTGCTACAGAGCTCAAGCACCTACGAACACAAAGGTCTTTATCCTTCTTTACCTTTTCACTCCTTTTTCCTATATCGATATCATCTATATAATTCAAGCCAGATTGTTTGCTTATCCAAGCCCATGACTCCATCAAGGATTCTGAACACAATGAAATTAGCTTATTAGATCATTCACATTCTAACAGCTTCTCCAAAAAATGTTTACATATATAGATATAGTTATTCTTACCAGATCCTGTTTGGTTTGTTTCAACACTCTCCTCCGGCTTAACCCTGGCACCAGCAGGAGATTTAACTTTCAAAGGCTGTAATGACGCATCTTCATCCATATCACATTGGCTTCTTACAAATGCATCTTCATGATGAGTATCAAATTCTTGTATACAAGGGCCAATTGCTACAAATTTCCCTGATACCGAGTCAAACTTCAATCCTCCTTCTACACCTTGGACAGAGTCAAGCACTGTCTGTATTTTTCTTAGGGACCTATTCACTTTGTTAATCTTTCGAGATGGCCATCTCATGATTCCGTGCTGTCTACATATCCGTTTTAGTGTAGTTGGACAAACTGCATAAAGAAAGAAAAATAAAAGCATCAAGACAACAATTGAATAACTTGTAAGGGAAACATGCAATGAACACTAGTTCTCACCACCAAGGCTTTTTGCAGCATCCTTTAAGCTCCCAGAGAAGTATTGTTGGAGGACATTTAAGCTCACATTCTTCTCTGTACTGCTTTTCTTCTTCTCTGATATATTTTTTCCGCTAATTTCCTACGAAATATAGTATGTAGGAAAAACTTTCTATCTTTAAGTTACAACCCAATTCAAAACATCTACAAGCCATAATCAAATTCAAATGTAGAGAATCAAAGAATTAGATAGATCATATACCTGTTGAAGAGTTCCCTGAGAACCTGCTATATCATTTGTTATATCAGAGGACATGTTCGAGAAGATATTTGTAGTAGAGTTGACGTCAGTATCCAGAAATGTTGTCTGAAAGCTTTCTTCGGATACAGTAGTAGCATGTGGGAGATTTGACATTTCTCCACTATGAAATCCAACTTCCATAACTTCATTTGATTCTGCATCTGAAACAGTTCTCAAAGTCCGACATAGTTTCTGCATCGTCCCCGAGAGACTGTCCAGTAAAAGTTGTTGTTCTGAGCTTCCCTTCATACTTACAGGTAAGAAAAACTCAAGTATATAATCATTGTCGCCGGTGAATGTGCTCCTCAGTTTGGTAGCAACTGCAGCATTAAGACCAAACTTTCGCGCATGCTGAACAAGAGGGTACTCGCAGATATTAAATGTCTTAACATCGGATGAGAAAGACGGTTTGTTTGATATGAGTGCTTTGCCAACAATTCCTTGCCCATCTCTCAGATAATGCTCCGAACATGCATTCACATAGCCTTCCATTTCCATATCATTCACATAACATGCTGTTTCTTCTATGCAAAGATAAGATGTTTCCCTTGAATCTATTCCATAAACCTTTACCAACTCATTGTTCGCTCCCTTGGAGTAACTACAGGGGATCCAAGCTAGAGCTAAAGGCAACCTATGTGCATGGCACACTGCTCGGAGAACATCTCTTATTTCAGCCAAAGCTTCTTTTTGATTACTCGAAAGGTACTGAAAAAACAAAGACACTATTGGATCGAAGCACAAGAATAAAACAAGAAAGATTGGTTCAGATGTACCTGACAACGAGGAATAGTTGATGTTTGTAAGTTCACGGCCTGACAAAAAAATAGACAAATACATGAATCTCGCCGCGATTATTGTTTCATTTGATCTTCATTAAATAATAACATCAGGAAGATTAACTTGGTTGAGTATAAGAAATTAAAGAGACATCCAAAATCTACTGGGAACCAAATAGAAGAATCAGCAATCAAATTTGGAGTAGATTTCCTCCAAACCTCACTTGTGAAACATTTCATGTCCTCCTAGCCTAGAAATGTTCTCAACTACTGAAGAACACTAACCACTGGATTCGAGTAAATAAAAGAAATAAATCAAAACAGAGCAACCTTTGAACACCCACAAGAACAAGCACACACAAAGAGAAGACAGAGAGAGAAGGCGAGTTAACCTGCAAAGCACGGCAGACAGAGTCCATCTCCACATCAAAGTTAGGTTTTTCCCTACATGTCACAAGTTCCAGGACAGCACAACAAGATGACCCAGATGCTTCAAGGATAGGAATTGCAATCGAACCACGGACATCGTTATCTAGTGCATGCTTCATCCTTAGATATTCAGCGGTCTTGTAATACATAACGTTTGATGTCCACTCAGGAACTCCAGAGATAAAGACTCTCCCCGGAAGACCTGGATAAGAACATTGATTTGCTTCAGCAGAGAAAGTAAATTTCCTCGATACTTCACGGTATCCAGATAGCCTCGAGTCAAGCATGTAAGCCTGATCACAAGTACTAAGCATGTACTGATCTCCTGTCTTAATAGGAGTCCAAAACTGTGCCAGAATTCCCTCTCCAGAGAACTCCATAAACAAACTTAATGCCTTAAGCATCTTCTCATCAAGCGAGTGACTCAATGACCTTGGAACACTACATTCTACTGTGCCAGATAAACAACTCGTCTGATTATTACCTTTGCTTCGTTTACCGCTTATCTTGTCAGTATCAGATAGACAACAAAACTGAGAACTCATCTCCTGTACGGGTCTTTTTTCGCCAACGTATGATGAGCCTTCTAAGCCTCCAAAAGATTGAGAGGTCGATAAAGCGTATTGAGTGAACAAGATATCTGTAGCGGAAGGGGTGTTGGACCATGAAGCAAAAGATTCCAAGTTCATAAGGTCTGAAGTTGAAGAAGAGCTAAACATATCTTCTTCTTCAGAGATCAAATACTTAACTAAACCATCCATTTCTTCTGCAGGAATATCTGGAAAAGAGAATCCTTTATCTCTGGAAGCTGATGGGTTCTCCATTCTTTTGATTGATAAGATTGGCCAAAGACAGAGACTTTTTATTTCCTGACTGGTTTAGATTTCTAGTAATACTGATCTTTTAGCAGTTTGATTCAATTGGGCAATGTTACTCAGTACCCTACACAAGGAAGAAATCGCAAAAAACCAGATTAAAAAGTCATATGTTCACAAATTACGAAACAGGACAAACTTCACCGCAAGGAAAAGAAGTTTTTTTTTTTTTTACCCAAATCCCATAAATGAACATCCAAAACATGTAACAGTTTTGCTATTGTTTGGTCGGGAGATCGTGAAAGCAATAACAACACATTTGAGAGGAATCTAAAAGTTTTCCAAAAGTAAACAAACCCCACAAAAAAAAAAAAGAAGAAGCAAATTCTCTGAGTTAAAGACCTGAACCTGAGGAGTAGCGCATGAAGCTATAAGACAGTGTAGAAGAGTTGAGTGGGAATCGTGGGAGAGAAAACTTAAGCAACAAAGGAAAGATAAAAGAGGAAACTTTATTGTAACAAAAAAAAGGAGAAGTAAAGACGATTTGGTTCAGTTAGCGGGAATTACGGAAGAAGCTTACTCTTAAGCTCGTGGGAGCTACATCAGCAGCAACACAATCCGGGAGAGAGAGATAGAAACGGTTCCATTAATGGAGGAGAGACTCTTGAGCTTTTTTTTTTTTTGTTTCTTTGTTTTTTTAGTAGAAAGGAAGATGAAAAGTTATATATTTATACTCTGCATTTGGCGTGGCTCACTGAGCCGTAAATAAACGATGCGTCCAAATCGACCCCACCACTAAGGATGACGTAATGAGATACAATTATTAAGGATTCGATTTTTTTTTTCCCCTTTTAAATGTGACTCTCTAATAAATATTCCAGCAAATTTTTCTCTGTTGTGTGATTTCAAAACTGTAACTAAAAAATGAATATTAGGAGGAAGTTAGATACTGATTTTTTTTTTTTTTTTGACGTCAGTTAGATACTGATTCTTAGTGTACGTGGATACTAGATGGTTTTATTTCGTTTCGACGTATTTTCAATAGTCCAGTTTTGAGTGAAATAGGAAAATAATTTTTTTGGCAATTCTCATAATTACTACTAACATAAACTTGTTTTTTAGAAATATAGTTTTATTTTTAAATGTATCACAAAAATTATTTTTTTTTCAAAAATACCACAAAATTAAAACTTAATTTTATCCTTAAAATTAAACCCTAAACCCTCAAAAATAAACTCTAAATCCAAAATATTAAACCTTAAATCTAAAATACTAAATCCAAACCCAAATATTTAAATTACAAATTTTTAAAATTAATATTTAGTTATGTAATATTTCTGTAAACAAAACAAGTTATGGTATTTTGGAAAAATAAAACCAATAATAATATTTTTGGAAAAAAACATGTTTTAATGGTATTTTAAAGAATTTCTTATAATTTTATTAGAACAATAAAAAATTATTAGAGTAATTCTTATAAATACCATTAAAATAGGTTTATTTTTTCAAAAATATCATTATTAGTTTTATTTTGTAAAATAACCACAAAAATTGATTTTCTTCAAAAATATCACAAACTTATTTTAGTTAGTTGTATTTTAAATAATTTTTCAAATTATTATTATCATTACTATTTTAAAAAGGATTATTGAAAAACTAAGCCAAAAAAAAATGTACAAAAGGATAGATAACTCGAATCTACAACACGTGGACGTGGACATGAGTTAGATTCCGAAGGCAGAAAAGAGCGTAATCTGACGCACAACAATCTTCTTTTTCTCTTCTCTCCAATTCATTCCTCTCAATCTCAGAGAGCTGTCACTTTCTCCTTTTTATTTATGGAAAAAAACTCGTTTTTCTTTCCATTTTTAACTTTTCTTTTTTTAACCAAAACCAACTAATGTACGGTGTTATTATGATCAGAGGTAGGCTTGTGAAGAATAATAAGAGTTGGGTCATGCGGAGACATTTAAAGTATGTTGACTAGTACTCGGTATGATTGCAGTAATCATTAAAATAATAAGTTTAATTTATTATTTTCATACATTTATCATTTAAGTAATCTTCTACGATTTTGCTATTCTTTTTGTGAGTTGTGAGCCTAATTTAATGACAACAGTATATGATTTTCGATTAGTTTATTCTTTTGTTTACTGCTTAATTATGTCATTCTTTTTTTGTTTACTTTCGTCTATACAGCTAGATTGTCATTATAAGCGAGATCATCCTAAACCTAAGCCATTTTTATTTTTTAATTGATAAACCATATTTAATTTCAAATTCTTTGGACTCTCCCATAGTATAGGAGAGTCTGTCGGCAGAGATATAACAATTATTCAATACAGAAAATAATAATAAATGGTCCATTTATTATTAATTAAATTAATTTATGGTTTATAACATCATCTCATTTTTTTTTCACACCAAACTTAATTAGCCGCGATTTCTCATCGAGTTCCAACAAGATACTTACTTTAAAAATAAACAAACAACAATATATTTATATTTTACAAAATTTTCTTAAGTATGTACGCATAAGATTTATAATTATTAATTTATCCTATTGTTAGGACCATATATTTACAAAGAAACTTCAAAAAATTATTATTTTATTATTTTATTGAATTGTGTTAAATTTTACACAGCTCCGATTCGGGCTTAGAAAAATTTATTAATTTATAGTGTTTATTAATTTATAGAGTATTAATCTATGGAGGTTCTAGTGTATTTCCAAATAGGAGAAGCCCAAACTATTTCAATATACAGATACAATACAACAATAATGGTTCAATAATTGCAAATAAAACTATTACAGTATAAAATTGTCTATCAGACTCTTTCACCGCCTTTCCTAAGTCTTTCTTCTGTATCCTTAGTTATATATTAAGACAGATTCTAAATTTTTCGCATCAACAATGCACAATACCGAATCTCAGTGTAGATATTATTGATGCAAAATACCATATTATAAACGTCAATCTCAAAACATAATCAAAAACATTATCTTCGTCCAATTATTTTTTGATGGTTTCTCCTATCGTAATAATAGTATTTTAAATTATAAGACATGTCTATCATCCTACACATATTAATCATGGATGCGCTAATTAGAATTTTCGACCAATACCTTAAAACTATTGGTAGAAAATAAAATCTTATCCACCTAAAAATGAAAGCAATTTATTAAAACTGCCTTATTCATATAATGATTTATTGATAAAAAAATTTGAAATCAGTGTTAACATAGACTTTTTTTTTTCATCGAATAATTTGTGTTGCCCGGGGGCATTTATATAATTCTATCACTCTACCCTAAAGTATTTTAAAATTAAACATTAAATTATGGGCGCTTATGTCACGAATGGTCCACTTGCTCTTGTCGTTACATGTTATTCTCCTTAAAAACAGATTCCCAAAGTCGAGATAGGGAGAATCCTGACCGTCCATTTTTCCTACAAAGATTCGGATTCTCTTTCAAGATTCCTTAGCTCCATACGTGGAATCTTCAACAATATACAAAAGCTACCCACGTACCTAGCTTGCAGAAATGTGCTTGTTCTCCTATTTGCTGTGTAATCTTTTTCATTTTTAACTATTTTCGTAGTGTGATTAGTTTTAGTTTTCGTCAACTTTGTTAGTGTGATTACTTTTTTTTTTTTTTTTTTCTCATTTGCTGTGGTGTAGGGACTAAAATATAGAACTCTTTATTTCTGCCTCGGAAACTAGTTTGTTTGAATCGAATCAAATGTACAGTATACAGATCATGAACGCAAGACGACGAAGTATATAGTTGTGCATATGTATCCGAGATAGGGCTGAAACGGTCCAATTCAATCAGAGTATTAGTTGTCTTTGTCAAGTATAACACGAGATAGGGCTGAAACGGTCCAATTCAATCAGAGTATTAGTTGTCTTATATATATATAGTCGAATTGTCTAGCTTAAGTATATTACCATGTATCTAGAGAAAAATAGTATCTGTCGACGACAAAAAGAAGAAGTATTTTAGTATATATATATATCATGTTTAGAACAGGTGTACCATATACTTCTTTTGTTAATATAAAATGTTAACGTCGAAGGAGAAGATTTCCACTGTAATCCTTTTTCATGTAATGTCAACTTGTGACGTTGGTCGCTTTCTAACATCGAATGATAGATTGATGAGTACGTAACCTTTGTTACATTTAGTATAAAATTTAAATTTTATTATTCAAAACTATGTTGAGAATATATAACTGATAGTTCAGTAGTTTGCCACCTTTGTGTATGTTGGGTCACCACACAATTTTCAATTAGTTTCTTTCTGTTGGCATATAATAAAGCTAGACTAGGTGCGCGATAATAGATTTGCTAGTTGACAAAAAAAATAAAAAAATGCATTCAAGTTCACTTTTATAACTTTTCATATATATAATATTACTAGGAAGTGTTAATTAAGAGTTTTTCATAATTAATAACTTCATCGAAAGATCTAGTGTGATCAAATTCATCGTAAACAAATGATCAACGACCATGGATTCAATTCTTATAGAGTTTTTAATACGTTGCGGGTTAAATCGTTCGCTGTAACTTGTTAGTGAGGGTCATTTTCAAATATATAACGTTCATGAGACTAATGTTTAAGCCTCTGTATGTATTTATAGGGTTTGAGTCAAGCCCTCTTAGACAAACCAAAACTGGCCTATACATCCAAGCCCAAATTTGAATCCTTAAATCTTATTATGTATATACGCAACGGCCTGTAAGATGCCTTATTTAAACAAACCAGGGATCAACAAAATAAGAATTGGCTACTTCCTCGTCTAACTTCAATGTTAATTTAATTATATACACATGAATAAATCTAGTGAGCTTCGTTGATTCATGTTTGAACCTTTGAATAAAGGGCAGGCATCAACTTCAAAGCTATATCGCCGTAGGGTCTGTCTTGTTGCATATCTATTAGTCCTCTAGACTTCAAGACCTGTAATACGAAATCAACTCGTCTAAGCTAAAGGCAGTGCAGAGATGAAAAGAAAAAAAAAAAGGATCGAGAATCACTCACCAGTGTTTCGAAGAACATTCGAGCAGCTAGCTTCCTCGTCTTTCCTGCCAAAATCTCGTTCAAACTTAGATCTCCGGAAGGTTGGCTTGAAGTGGGACTACTTGAAGAACGTTGTTTAAGATACTGAGCCAAGGCTCTGCAAAATTCGATGAATTGTTACAAGTCAATAAAGAAACAGTAGGCTCATAAATCTACATGGTTTTTGGAATCTATAGACCTTGTTCTCCCTGTCAAAGCATCAGAATCTTGGCTAGCTGGTGATCTTACGGGGGTATTGCCACCTACCTCCAGGAAAGAAAGTTCCTGCATGGCACAGACAAATGGGATTGCTATCAATGTTAGCAAATCACCAAGAATGGTAAAAACATAACACGAAAAATCCTGAGAACAAACCTCATCAGTCATTTCAGAAACAGGTGAAAGCCCCAAGTTTCTTGATTCAGGCATATCCTCTAGATTTGTGGAAGTTGAAGGCTCTGTTCTATAAGATCTTGCCTCCGAAGTTCCAGGTTGAGTGGTGAAGTCATCAGTTCTAGAAGGTGAAGATCTTGGAGGCGGTGACGGCATGTACACAGGGAAACCACCATCCCTTAAATGTTCGAATCCCATGTCATCATTATTAAATGTCTGAGGGGATTGTGCTTCTGTTGCTACAGACTCTGCATGCGCGGGTCGAGGACGTGCAAAGTCTTGGACATCTTCAGTTTGCTGAGCTGGAGACAGTTGAACTGTACTGTCTGGATTAGTAGGATCAGGAACCATAGATTGTGGGATTGGAGAGACTGGATTAATTTCTCTTTCAGCTTCTCGAGAAGGAGATGATACAGATGAAGGTTCTGGAAAAGTTTCATCAGAAACAGCAAGATATGGCTTTGAAGCTACATAGTCCTTTTCATAGACACTGCGTAAAACATCTGAGAAGCCTGCAGATAGACATAGACGGGAAACAATCTTTTCTTCAAAAACAAAGGACAAAAGAAGGCAAAAGTGTCGAAAATGAAGCATCAATTGAAAATTACCAGTAAACAAGGGCTCATTAAAAGTTTGATCCTTCTTTGACTGATTATTCAGTCTCCAGACATTTACTTTAGATGAAGGCATCTTCTTTCTCTTACGAAGTGTATCACTAGGATCCTCGAGCCTTTCTCTTATATTCCTGTCCGTATTCTTTGAATCAGTACGCAAGAGGTAATGAAATAATTAAAGTCACATGAAGCAACGGAAAAGTTATTACCTGTTGGTTAATACTGTGACCTTATCAAAGAGCTTCCTCTTCCTTGGTCTTCTTTGTGGTGGGGGAGGAGTTGGCTGAAGAACCAGTTGAGGTGATGGATGCACTTTACATATAAAAGTGTTTTAAACAGATAATAAGATAGAGAATGTAATGGTTAAGCTTAAAATTATAAGACTGTTGTTGTTTACTCACCAAAATCTGTACGTTCTTCTTCAGAACCTGCAAAACCTGGAGATCCTGAGCGAAGCTCAAACGCCGAATCCCTTCTAAAATTTGAGATTTCTTCATCAAGACCAGGGATAGTGAAGTCCTTCTCTTTCAAAGTTTCATCCAAAGACTCAGTGCGTTCAACTCTGACATTTTGTTGTTCTGCAACAAATGATGGATGAGACGCAGGGCTTAATTCGTGTGCAGCGTCACGCCTTATCTCAATCTCCGGAATACTTCCAGGAGAAATGGGCTCGGTTCTCTCAATATTGGGATTGAGCTCTTCTGTCAAGTTACGTTGTCTACGATCGTGAACTTCGGGGAATTCCTCTGTGACGTTGCGAGGACTATAGGTTCCAACATCTGGAGCAATATTGTAGTCGCTTGGTTCATTTTCTGGTCTTGCCTCATAAGCCATTTCAACATCAGTTTCTCCAATATGCCCACTCACAGGTACTGTGGATTGGCTGCTCAAATCGTAAAAAGAAATAACCACATTAAAAAGCATATCATTAAACAGATAAAGAAGAGTAAGAGCAAGTGTAGAAGAGAAAATCAAAACTCTACGAAGAGCCTCACTCGACATCCATCGGGATAGATTCTGAGATGATGTCCTGCAAGAAGGACATACAAACTTTCATTCAATAACAAGTTCCCGGAGACATGAAAAGCAATGGTCAGAATCAACTTCAAAGTCATAAGAAGGAAGCGGTAATCTCACCTCGTCGAACGTTACAGCAACATAAGGATCAACGCCAGTAGGAACTTGATCTGCAAAATAAGCATTAGCATTATTAACACCTCGAAATCATGGTATGATGCATCAATATACAACCAAGAAAAACAACAGGTAAAAGGTACCTGTGAGAGTGATATCTTCCTCACTCCGGGTATGATTATCGAATTCCCTAAGATTCGCAAGAAAAAGAAGTTAAGATCACTAAAGCTTTATAACAGATCAAAGTAGAATAAAAAGATAATAAGATGAATACATGTCGAGTGTGTCATCTTCCAAGTCGAACTCGTCTAGAGTTAGTGCTTGAGGCAAAGTCACTGACTCAGGCGGCGCTTGTCTCGCATCCTCTGGCAAATCAACTTGAGTAGAAACGAAAGCTTTAGCAACCCAAGTGTTAAGGAGATTCCAGTCATGGTAAAGATAATCAACTTTCTTTGAATAGATCCGCACAATCCCAACTAGAAGGTGACTTGATAATCTCAATGCCAATGGTACCTCAGAAAACATTATACTATCTGCAAACACAATTACGTAATTTTAAAACCAACAAAATCAATCAATAAAGAATCAAGGGATCGTATTAACCAATCAACTTTATCGAAAAGTCAAAACTTTGATATACTCAGGCGAGATTCTGAGAGTTTCAACCAGTAGAATGAGAAATATAGACAACAAAATCGGAATTTGGTGAATGCCCATGTAAAAACTGAGCAATTTCTATAAAAAAAACCTGATCGGTTTTGTGAAATTTCGAAATGGATACAATCAAAGCAACAAAATTGAAGAGAGTAAAGACGAACCAACAGTTTCGGGGATGTTGATGGCGGTGTACTGAGATTTCCTAAGACGATGTTGCACGTGAGCGGCACACCACACCGTACCCAATGGACCCTTTCGAGCCAACAACGTCTGTGAATAAAACATTTTATTTTCCTTCTTCGCAACTACCCACAATTAACAAGCAGAGATGGAGACTGAAACGATTTGAGAGACAAGGATTATCGAATCGAAGGTGATATATAAATTTGAAGAAACCAAATCAATTTCGTTTACAAAACTGCAAAGTCTGAGAAAGCGAGAGAAGTTAGGGCTACTTTATGTGATTTTTTTTGAGAGGGAGAAGAGATTTTTAGTGGCGCGGGAAAAAAACCCAATCAGTGGCGCTAATGTTGAAATCATAGGAAATTGTTGCCGTCTGACAAATATACCCCTTTCCCTGCTTCTTTCTGGGCCATTATTAAGCCCAATAGCGAAATTGTCGGATTACTGGGCCTTAGGGGTATATTTGGAAATTCTCGTATATGACACACTCTAGGGTTTTCTTCATATTTAGGGTTCTCTTTTAGTCTCCGACGCTTGCTTCTTGCTTGCTTTTGCTTGTTTGTTCTCTTTAGTGGAAGAAAGTTGCAGCCACCAAAATCAGATCCGACAATGGTAAATTTTTCGTCGTCTCTCTGGTCTTATCATTCTTCCAGGAGGCTATAGAAGCGCTTTTGCCTGGTTTTATATCATCGCCGTTTTTTGTTATCACTGTCTTCATAGTTCTTTAACGTCATTGTCTGATCTAATCCTTTACGGATTTTGTCTTCTGAATTTGATTATTTGTTTTCGCCAGTGTTTGTAGTAATTAAGTAGATTAAGAGTCGTCCTCGTCATTGATCTATTGAATCATTTTTGGGTTTATGAATTTGTATTGATTGAAAATGGATTCTGATTTTGGATAATCTTCAGCCGAAGCAAATCCATGAAATCAAGGACTTCCTTTTGACAGCGAGAAGGAAGGATGCTAGGTCTGTGAAGATTAAGAGAAGTAAGGACATTGTTAAGTTCAAGGTGAGATGCTCAAGGTACCTCTACACGCTATGTGTCTTCGACCAAGAGAAGGCTGATAAGTTGAAGCAGTCTCTTCCTCCAGGTAATTAATCTCTCTTCTTCTTCTTCTTCTTCTCTGTAACATACACATTACACACCTGAAACCTCATTTATCATAATATTTTCTAAGATTTATGGTGTATGGATGGATTCTCCTACATGTTTTGAGTATTCATCGATTGAAAGTTCTAGTAGAATAAATTTTGGTATTTGAATCCTAATAGGATAATTCTATTATAGACTTACATATGCACTTGTGTTATCAGACACATATATAAAGTCTTGGAAATTTGCATTCTGGTCTTAATTGTATGGTACTTTTAATCAGTAATGTGATTTTGTGCTCTCAATCTGAGTTGAATTTGCCATTTTTTTAATATCAGGTTTGAGTGTGCAAGACCTTTGAAGATGTTTCTGTCATGGTTACCAGTGTTGAAGTTTTATATACCCTTCTCTTAGGAGATTTTGTTTTTCTCCCTGTTATTTGAATTATTATGATTCAGACTCCCGTTGAGTTTCTTTGTTATAACTTGAAGACTATCATGAGTTGGATTTGTATTTTGCTATCGACTTGGTTAGTAATATATATGGCCCCAAAGATCTCGAGTTTTGGATAGTGTGTTTGAGAAGAACTATAGCTGTTTAAAATTTAGCGAAAAATTTCCAACGAAAATAAAATGCGTTTATGGCATCAGTGAAAGTAAAATGCAACGTCGTCGTTTCGGAGAAATCGCAGTTCGTTCTTCTTTGCCTCTGTGGTTCGTTCTATAATTGTATCTTCAACCTTCCAACACTTTGGAGATTAAGATCGAATTCGCTCGACCGGTTTGTTCTCATCTCTGCGTTTTGTTAGGTTTCAACTGTAGTTTGTTCCTTAACTTTTATGGTTTGTTTATGGTTAGATCGATTATGGGAATTCATACTCTTGATTTCACAGATTTTGATAGTAATTTATGATTTTTTAGTAGATAAATTTATGATTCATGCTTGTGTTGTGGCGGATTTCAAGTATTTCGCTATTCCAATTAACTTTTTCAACGTCACCGGCTAATCAGATTCCCTCCAAGCGTTCACTTGGTGCTTCATGAGAGTTTTATGTAGAAACCTGATGCCATTAACCACACATTACGATTCACGAACAAGAAACCAAATGTGTATCAAACTCGTCTTCTTTTTCTCGTTGATGACTTCGCAGACTTACACCAACCTCAAATCCATTGAGCTGCAGCCAGATTGATTCATTAATGGCTGCTAACTGGTCTTTGGATAAGCGTCGACGTAAATCACTCTGTTCAGGTTCTTGATCATGAAAGCGTTTTCAGTGTTCTCTGATTTGAGGAGGCTCGTTCCAGATACAGTTTGTTATATGTCAATCTCTCAAGATTGAGTACGAACCCAAAAAGCGTAGCAAATTTGAGTTTTTGCAGCCGAAACCCTTGAGACGAATGTTTGCAATTTATATTTGCAAGCTAGTGTATCGAGCTCCAGCGAAACGTAACAGTATCCTTAGCTATGGTACTCCGGATCTCAACTTATGACTGGGGAGTTGGAGAAGGTGCATATTGTGCAAAAAAGCTTGTCGTACACTAATCAAAGCAAGTGATTGGGATTTGCATGATAATAAAATCCTCATAGCTCTTTTAGCCATCAGAGATATAATCTTGAGGTTACACCCGCATGGTGGATGGTTTTTTTCATTCACCAATTTGAAAAACCTATCAGCATCTTTGCTTTATGCTCAAATCTCAGCTGAGTGTTAGAGAGTTATATATTAAACACGAGCCAAATGTGGAGTGATCAACACAGAGACTCCTTGCAAACAATGTTAAGGTCCTGTCGATTTTGATGAGGACTTGGTTCTCCTGTAATCAAGGAATGGTTCTTCTGAAATCACGTTTTGTGTTTAGGGTTTGACAACAGTGGTGTTCTTGTGGATTTTTAACTCAAGTGTGATTAGTGTTTTATATGTTAAAAGTTCTCTTCATGACAACTACGTACGTATCTTGATTTTATGATATTTCGTATCGGCTTTCATGGAACATAATTGTTTGCAGGCAAAACCTTGTAAGAGTCTCTGGGTGGGTGGAATCAGCCCAAGTGTTTCAAAGGATGACCTGGAGGCAGAGTTCAGGTAATTTGGGAAAATCGAAGATTTCAGGTTTCTTAGGGAACGCAAGACAGCTTTTATTGACTTTTATGACATGGACGATGCAATACAGGCTAAGAGCATGAACGGAAAGAGAATGGGTGGTAGCTATTTGCGAGATGATCGTGTCACTGCGTTCAACAGGTCATATGGTCGTGGGTCAGTTGCAGCGAGACCCGGCCGTGGTTTCCCTGATGCTGATTTCATGTGGAGAGGAATCATTGCCAAAGGTGGAACTCCTGTTTGTCATGCTCGTTGTGTACCTATTGGAAAGGGGATTGAAACTGAACTGTGAGTAACATTTTCGTCTTTCTGTTTTCCTGTACATATAGGAAGTTTTGTAGTTCATTGATTAGAAGTTATCTATCTGTTCATTGTTTTAGATATGATATCTTAGGTAATCTGTGTATTGTCTACTTTCTAATCTCAAACTGGATGTAGTGTTGATTCGCTCATTAACACTCGCCTCGATTGCTGATTCTCGGTTTTTCGAATGGTTAATAGCCCTGAGACCGTCAATTGTTCAGCAAGAACGGGTTTGGATATGCTTGCCAAACATTACACCGAAGCCATTGGATTTGAAATCGTTTTCTTCTTACCAGAAGATGATTTTGCGTCTTATACTGAATTTCTCCGCTACCTTGGTTCAAAGAATCGAGCAGGTGTCGCCAAATTAGACGATGGAACCACTTTATTTTTGGTTCCTCCATCGTATTTCTTAACTGATGTGCTCAAAGTGTCGGGCCCAGAACAGTTATATGGTGTTGTTCTCAAGTTGCCCCCACCACAGGTTCCTGCTGTAGCATCGTATAGACAAGAATCTCATATGGATCAATCATCGCCTGACAATGCCAATCACGGTTTGTATGCTGCTAGGGAAGATCAAGCCGTGTTTGATTACAACAGAGGTATGCAGGAAGAATCAAAGCCTCCCCCAAAATCATTTCTTGGTCCTTCTAGCGAGCCAGTTTCTGTAACTAACACTGCAATGCCTCAAGCCGGGGTTAGTCTAACGCCTGAGCTATTTGCCACTTTGGCCTCCTTGCTCCCAACAACTTCTCAACCTACTGCCACTGAAAGTCACCAGTCCGTTGGACTGTCCAATGGAGAAGCTCCATCACAAGTTGGGAATCGAGATCAATCAATGGTTTCTGACCGAACAAATCTATCATTCCAACAATTAGGCAGTCAATTCAATCCGGTGGGGCAACTACCTCCTCCTCCTCCTCCGATGCATTATCCGTTGTCAAGCACACCGAGCTACTCCAGTGGGATGGTCCATGGTGGTATGCAATATCAAGCACCATTCGTTAGTTCGCCTCAGTAAGCTCCGTTACCTACTCCTCCATCGGATAATTATGCAATGTACTCTCAAGGTTCACATCAAGCTGTTTCTCAACCCATGAGACAGCAATATCAGCCTGAAGCTCCCATGCTTAACCAAAACTACATACCGGTCCCTGGAGTTGAGAACCCTGGCTTGCATGGTTACCAGGGTTATCAGCAAGGTAATTATCACGGTCTGACAAGTAATCAAGGGCATAACATAAATCCTTCCCAATCTCAAACTGCGATGCCACCACCAGCGAACATGACAAACTTGGATCCGTCAAGCCAAGCACAGCAGCAGCAGCTTCAGCCTTTGCTCCCTGAAGCTGGACAAGGTACATCAGATGGTGAGGTCGATAAGAATCAGCGATATCAGTCTACACTACAGTTTGCAGCTAACCTCCTTCACCAGATTAAGCAACTGCCATCAAAAGCTTCGACAGGACAAGGCCCTTGAGACTAGCTCCACATGCCCACATAATCTGTTGATAATATTCCCTATTCTTGTACTGTGATGTCTCCTGCTACGTAATGTCTACTTGAACAAATTGTCTGGGCAAAACAGTTTAGTATGTGTGATATCTGAAGCTTATCAGTCTGCATATCTTTATAGAAATCATGAAACCGTGTGAAAAATATAATTTTGAAAGTCCACAAGTTCTCTGTGTTCGTCGACAGACTTGTTTGCTTCTTGTTATTAAATCTCAATGAAAATGATCTTTACAAATGTAAATTTTGCTTTCATTGTAATAATAATCGACAGGTGGGTTTTAGTTTTGGACATGTTATTATCTACTAGGCTGTACAAATAGTGTGATTTTAGATTTTTATTGAGTAATAAAATTCTTTTATTTCGTATTTCAAATGATTAAAAAGAAAAAAACGAGACTGAAGAAAGAGAATTTCATGAGGAATCTATGCATCAGTACTCATAACATCAACCAAAGACGAACCAGTCCAATGGAACTCGAATCAAAACGAAGATAATTAGTTACAAAGAGATGATTTAGTTCAATCATCAACTTTTTTATATTGTTTCTTTATCCTCATGAATTTTTGAATTAAGAGGATATTAAGAACACAGAAGCTAAGAACTATACAACAAAGTTCTTCATTGATTCATTGTTAAAGGGTAAGGCAAAGTGGCAATGTGGTTATGAGCCACTGTTCCAATCCAAAGCTTCCCTTGAACTTCTCTCACTTCACTCACAAGCTTCATTACCTTGCCTTGTCTATCCTCGAGCACCTCCAAGACCTTACCTTCCTCGTTGAATCTCGATATCACAGTGTACATTCTCATCCCCATCGTTTTCGCCAGCAGCTTCATCGGTATTGGCAAACGAAAGTAGATGCTTTTTATCCAAGGGTTGTTTGTAAGAACCTCTTGTGCCGGTGTTCTGCAACAATCTATTGCAACCCAAAACTGACCCTTTTCGTTTATTCTTACATTGTCTGGGAATCCCGGGAGATCTGCCACTACCTCGACATCACCCGTCTTTGGACCCTCTAGCCAGTATTTCACCAATCTGTTATATACATATTGATTAAGAGAAATCAAATGATAGATACATCAATCGAAACATAAAGCTGAGGCAGAGAAACATTAAATATGGAGTCTATCCTTGAGTTTGACCTAGTCTTGTCTGGATGTTAAGGGTCATCTATATGGTTATACCTGCAATTGGTTGTTTCGGTGAAGAGAAGGAAAGATTGATCTTTAGAGAGTTGAATTCCATTGGGAAAAGCCAAACCATCCAGCACAATGTGTGTTGTTTTGGTAGGTGGATCATATCTTAGAAGCCTTCCTGTTGATTCTCCTTCCAGTAATATAAAGAAATGATTCCTACAAAAAGTAAAAGTAATATTCTCATATCATACAATTAAGTGATTAGAGGTAGGAATTGATCTACAAAGCAAGAATAGCATAGTTTTGCTTACGCTCTGTCATATCTTTTGCTGGTGTCAGTGAAGAAGATAGAGCCATTTCTATGGACGTCAAGATCATTAGCAAATAGTATAGGCTTTCCTTCCACATGAGTAGCTAAAGGCGTAGCGATTCCTCCTTCAGGACCAACCATAAGCAGACCATAGTAAGCGTCTGCAATATACAAATTTCCTGTCTCTTTATCAAATCTCAGACCAAGAGGCCTCCCACACAGCTTCTCGTGCTTCCATTGCTTGTTTGTTGTTGAATCCACACCTCTCACACAAACTTTCTCTGACCTAATTCTCATGAATCCAAACCACCAATAAGAAAAACTGAAACAAAACACTCTGCACACAAAAGAAGTGATGAATATATATAATCTCTTACCATTTTGATGTTACCACAGAAAATGTCTCCCATCCAATTGCTTCACCCATCCATCTGACCACTCTTCCATCAGCCAACCCTGTGTATGGACCACGACCCAAACTATCAAACTCTAATGACTCTGGACCAAAGACTTGGTCCACAAACTCCAGTTTCCCATGATTACCCAGTCGACTAAGGTTGTCTCTTGGCCAGCTTTCCATGACTTGCTTGTATGGAGCAACCTCGTGCTTCACGGGTTTGAACTCACGACCCCCGATCGGACTTATGTGAAAGGGGTCGATCGCTATAAAAATTACAGATAAAGCAATGATACAGAGAATCGGATGATGAATCAACAATGAGTCATATGTACCATACTGGCCTTTCTTCTCCATTTTAAAAGTGTTCAGAGGTGGAACAGATGTAAGATCAGATTCACCTGATCAATGTACAGATTATATAAGCAATGTAGAGGGTTGTGGAGAAATGCAGATACTGTGAATAAAATTTGGGTTGAAAGTAGGTTCAATGGAAACAACCAACTAGTCAAAAGTTTATCTTAGTTAGACTACCCTGATACAAAATACAATTGACATGACTCTATTTGAGATAGAGCTCCGAAATAATTATCCAACCTACAACTGCTCATATATAAAAACTTGAAACTGTGAATCGGTTATTGTTCTACCCTTCACTTACCTCCTTTTTTGGAATATAAAACAAGGAAATGACAGAAGATGGAAATTAGTTACATAAGAAGACACTGCTCTAGTCCAAGAGACCTGCAGAAAACTTCATCTAATTGACTTGTGAAATTGAAAGAGTGTAAATGATAAAACAGATACAATATATCAGTGCTATTTCACCAATTAGCCCTACAATATATCAAAGAAAATGGAGTACAAGACTGTTTGGTAGCATGCTTTCAAATTGAAATAAATGTGAAGGTCACAAATGAGGAAACATGTCTAGTGGATGGAATCTTTAGGTAAAACATAGGAAAATTTCGCAACTATACATCAATCACATGACAAAATAATTGACTGTCATAATCATCTGTAATGATGCCTAAACAACACTAGCTTGATAAGTTAGGAATCCTTCCCCAATCACCACATTATGCAGGAAGCATTCCCACAAACAGTTCAAGCAAGCCTTAAGTATCTGTTTAATATTGGTTGGAACTGCAGAAGCTTGGTTACCAATTCTCGGCCTTCATTACTACCTCGATGACAAGAACTTTGTTCCCACATTCAATATTGACATGAACTGAATTCAGACAACTTCCACTCCACTAAGAGGGACTGCACTGGCTTGCAAGGTCCGGCCATTTCCAATAAACCGCACTGAGGGTAAAGAAGCATCACTAAGCGATTCGATCTCCAGAAAACTGAAATCATAAGCACCCGATTTCTTCAAACTGAAAACAAACACCACTATGATCCAACCAAGTATAGTAAGAGCCCAGTAGTTGTTCATCCCGCCAATCAGACCCCACGAAATGGCGTAGCCAACTAGGATTCCTGACAAATGTCCCAGAAAACTAGCTTGTGGTACAATGATCGAAGTGAAAATGAGTGACTCGAACGGCGCAAAGCTAATGGGAAGAGACAAAAGCCCAAAAAGATCCAGCTTTGAAGAAGGTTGCTTGACAGAGAGAATCGTCATCCAACCAAAAACAACACAAGAGTACCCAACAGCTGTAACTCTCCGGAAATAATCAATCTTGAATCTAGCAATCAACAAATGATAGACCCCAATAACCAAAACACCAGAGAACACAACAAGAACAAGAGTGTAATGAAGGTAATAAGCCGTTCCTAGACCAACATGACCAAGCTGTTCCACAACACCAAGACTCCATAGAGCACTCATGTTAAACACAAGATGCAAGACACTTATATGTGATAAAGCAGAGGTAATCATCCTCCAATAGTGCCCTTCAATTGCAGTCTCGTAACTCAATCCAACTTGAGAGTACCCAATACTCTTCTTCTGAATCACAAACCAAATCACACTGCAAATCGTTACGATGCAGCTCGTTGCTGGTTTCTCGATGATATCATAAAACAAAGGCCTTCCCATACTTAAGAAGCTAAACCCAATGCTCAATTCCCTCCTCAAATCCACAGAATCAACAATGAGCTTGAGGCGATGCAAGCAGCAATACAAAGATCTGAGAATTAAGTTTTTTTTTTGGGGCGGATTAAACTCAAAGCAGTGACCTTTACAGCTAAACCCACCGACCAAACAATATGAATTCTCCAGAAGGATAAAGAGAGATCTTCTTCCCTCGAGAGAATCGATTCGATTTCTTCGTGTTCGCGCTGATATTTTCTCACTATTATTTTTTTTTTTTTTAATCAGATCGATTCAGAAAACCTTTTGGAACCCAATTTTTTTTTCTTTCTTTGTCGGCTTGACTTATCGTACTGGGCCTAGGTGGTAATTGAACTGGGCCTGTCACCATAAATTTTAGGCTATTAATCACGCAGAGCAAAGATTAGTAATGTTATACGATCGTTTTTTACAAAGTTTATAAATAGGCAATAAAATAGAAGAGTAAATTTCAGAATT
Source organism: Crucihimalaya himalaica (assembly GCA_004349715.1). NCBI lineage: Eukaryota > Viridiplantae > Streptophyta > Magnoliopsida > Brassicales > Brassicaceae > Crucihimalaya > Crucihimalaya himalaica. The sequence goes on along the minus strand of SMJT01000008.1, from coordinate 2,878,240 downwards.
TGTTTCACAGCAATACAATATTTTTTTAACAAAAAGGTAAATAACAATGATATAACATATTGATGCTACTAATAGTGTCAAAATAAATGTTAAGTTTTGATTTTATCCTTCTTTTTTTTTTTTTAACGACTATCTTTATTAACTTGAAGCAGATTTTACAAAGATAGCAAGAGACAATACAAATACAACCAATAGTTTTTTGTAAACGAAAAACGACCGTCTTCGTATTTGTCTTCAATTTGACATGATTTTCTGCCTTGGATATCATCATTTTCATTTGGATGAAATTCCAATAACTTTTTCAAAAATCTATAGTTACGATTCATCTGTTACATCGCAAACCATTCAAATTGATCAAACATCTCTTGCATTCGGAGATAACATTTTCTTTGGTTGTAATTGATACCCATGGTTATTGGTACCATATTCTGATTCGCGTGGATTCATCGCATCGCCCTAAATCAGTCTTTCCCGGATCCCATATTTTCCATCGAAGTCACCAAAATAATCTGCGAATTTTATACACAATCCCTTTACCAAAAAGAGATGGGGTGTGTTGGGCATCATGAAGAGTTGCAAGACCCTTCACGGAGATAACGGGCACGGCATGGGTGAAATCGTAAAACCGATCCAACCCAACGAACTATGAAAAGACAGTCTCCATTAGCGGAGAAATTTTCCGGAAACATAACTGTTTCCAAACACAAATCATAAGTAGATGCATTTGATCCACCATCGATATAGTCGTAAACAGATCTAGAGATGATAGAAACCATCCAAATGGCAGAGTAGCCATCACCGAGGACGGCCACAGTTCACCGAGAGAGAATATGAAATCGCAGAGAGCCACGATCTCCATCACTATCTTTTTGCATCCATCAATCTCACCATAGATATGATTTATTGAAATAAAATCTAATTACAAGCAAACAGAAAAAGAAAACAAGAGTACGCCCGACGCCGGAGCCGACGTCGGCCGGTAAATGTGTCTAAAAGAGAAAACGGTTACTGAGATTTATTGATCGCACACAGAGTCACGAGAGAGAGACATAACCACTTTTTCCTTCGGTAGGAGTTGATTTTATCCTTCAAGCGTGATTTTTTTCCAAAATATTATGTATTCTATTAATCCGGAAATACAAAATAGAAACTAAACTAAAAAAAATTTAGTGGTTCGTTGTTCCGAACTCTACTACTATTGTACCCAAACTACTTTTCGTAATGAATAATTTCACAAGTGTTAAAAAAAAAACTGAAAATGGTAAAAAAAAAAATACAATACAATGTCATTGGTATGTAGTGTTTTTTTTTTTAAATAAATTCATTAAAAGTATGATAGTAATTACAAAATCAAGAGAATTAAATTAAAAATAGTAAAAAAAAAACTCTTAAATTATTATAAATTTCAGTATTTTAAGTTTCATGTTGTTGTTATTCATCAATCAAGTTACAATAAAAAGAACCAACCCTTCTGTCTATACAGAATCTCGAGCACACAATTTTAGTAATATTATTAATATAAGGATATTACATCCTCTTCAAAAGTTACAAACTAAAAAATATTGATATATGAATACAATGTTATCAATTTCTAGTAACAAAATAAAATCAATCTTTGTCACTGAAATATGAAATATTTCATTCACATATAAATATTTTTTTTTAATACAAGATATTATTTAAATAACTCCATCCATAACTAAACAAATAAGAGGATGAAAATGAAATACATATAAAATAAGCATTAGTTTTTAACCAATGCTAGAAGCTCCTCGTTGAAGCAACCATTTATTTATTGTAAACATTATAAGCCATTCATTTAGAGAAAGAAGAACTTGGGGTTTCTTGGAGGCTTGATTCTGACATGATTCCTAGCCTCAACATTGGTCACGATCATCGTTACCATCATCAGAACGATGACGAAGGAGGCAATCATGGTTCTCTTTTCGATGGCCATTGTTGCTTAATAAGTTCTTAAATGGTTCTTGTTTTTCTTTTTTCTTTTTTCTTTTTTTGTTTTGTTTATGTAATCTTTGATTGAGTTATCTACGTATTTATATGTAAAATCGAACTTCTATAAATAGTGAATTACTAAATTTAAATTTTCGTAGAATGTTTCAATTGTCTTTTCTTAGATAACTGGTCAAATTATTACCTCTAGTTTTGTTTTTATATAAAGTAAATGAATTCTAAATTAATCTTCCAAATTTTAGTCTGACGCTTGTCTGTCTATATTGTGAATTTAACAAAAGTTTGATTTCAAAGAAAACTTCGTCAACAAATAGTAACCATTAGTTCTTATCATTATCTTTGTGATTCTTTTTGTACTATTTCTTCTGAATATAAATTAATCAGAAAGAATAATCGAGTATATCATACTATAGTCTTTCTGATTTCAGTTTTGCATTTTTTACCGTAAGTTAAGAATCTTTAAAAATTGAGAAAAATTGAGAAAAATGAAATTCCATTCAAAACTATTGAAAAAACATTAAAAGAAAAAAAATATAAGCAAAATTTTATTTTTCTACTTTTAATGGTTTTGCGTAAATGAAACTAAATGTGAGTCGGTCCATATTTGGTTTGATGTATAATTTATTAAGATACGATGATGCCACAAAGATGTGAATCTCACCAATAACATACCCTAAAACCTTTGAAGCAGGTTAGATCCCAATTAGGTTCAACACGACCTTCTTCTTCTTCTTCTTACAAGAATACTCACTTAAAAAGAAATGGTTCCATCTTTCCTGTCAAAGAAGAACCATAACAATGGCTGCAAAAACACAACCATCTTCTTCTTCTTCCTTACTACTCACCATGTCCTTGTTCTTACTACTTTCAGTTATTGTCCCTTCATCAGTTCTCTCAGCTACTCTGCGATCCGATATTCAAGCTCTAGAGGCTATAATACGCAGCGTTGATCCAAGTTCCATCTCTCCTTCCTCTTACCTCAGCACATGGGACTTCTCTGAAGACCCGTGTGAAGGCGCAGGGACGTTCTTGGGAGTTATGTGTTCTTTCCCTCTGGAAAACACGACAAGCCGAGTTATAGAGATCGACCTTGATGATGATGGTTATGACGGTTTCCTCTCTGATGCAATAGGAAACCTAACTGAGCTCACAGTCCTTGGCCTCACCAAGAACAGATTCCGCGGTCCAATACCAGAATCTGTGTTCCAGCTCAGGAAACTCACCAAACTCTCTCTCTCGGAAAATTTCTTCACTGGGGACATATCCGCAGAAATCACGCGGCTCAAGGAGCTTAAAACCATAGACTTGTCCAAAAACAGTATCGCCGGTGAAATCCCTCCAAGGATATCAGCCTTGAGAAGTTTGACTCACCTGATCCTATCAAACAACCATCTCGATGGAAGAATACCTGCGCTCAACGGCTTGTGGAAGCTACAAGTATTAGAACTCGGTAACAATCATCTTTATGGAATGCTTCCTAAGCTTCCCCCAAGTCTAAGAACTCTATCACTCTGTTTCAATAGCCTTGCAGGACGTATATCGCCTTTGCATAGGCTGAAACAGCTTGTGTCATTAGATGTGAGCCAGAACAGATTCTCAGGCACCGTTGGCCATGAAATCCTAACATTCCCTGAAATTTCACGCATTAATGTATCTTTTAACCAGTTCATATCCATAGAGGTTATTCAGGTTACAGGATCACGCCTGCGCATGCTTGATGCTGAAGGAAACCATTTACAGGGTCACCTTCCGCTGAACCTGGCAACTTATGAAAACCTCAAGGATATCAATCTACGGAGCAACATGTTCTCTGGTGATATTCCTAGGATTTATGGGAAAAGACTGGAGAATTCATGGAGAAGCTTATACTTGGAGAACAACTACCTGTCAGGTTCACTTCCTGAGGAGTTTCAAAAGATTTCCAAACAGACCAGAGGAAACCTTTCGAATAACTGTCTGCAATGTCCAAAGAACGTTCCAATCTGCCAAGGACCACAAAAGCCAAAATCACAATGCACCAATGCTATGCAGGGGAGCTTGGAGTAGAGATCATGCGGATGGGAGACAGTTTCTATTAGAAAGCATAATTACCAAAGCAAAGTTCATGTCCTTGTTCAGTTCTCATCATGGTAGAAATGTAGTTTATGAAAAATGACATTCAAAGAAGAAGATAAACTGAGAGATGTGTATTTGAGATAAAACTTTTCTTTCACCATATTTATGTTTTAACATACAGAAGTCTAAACCAAAAAAGCTCAACTACCATATTCCCATCAGGAGGACATTCCAAATTCTGCTACATAACCTCAGAGGTGCTTTCACAACAACGTAAACGTAATGCGTTTCAAAAGAGCCAGTTCACACTAATGTTACCAAGCCAGATCAAAAGGGGAAACTGCGCTAAAGCTACAAAGATCAAGAGGTAGTGATGCCTGCTTGAGTCATAACTCCTAGCTTCCGCAAAGAGAACTCGCTTCATTGTCTTAACTAAGAAAACCCCAGTGCATAAGCAAGTCCACGGAATCAAAACATAGTAAGAGTATCCCCAGATTATCTTGCCAAGAACAGCTAGACAAAGGCCAGTGAAAGTATAGCCTGCATATGCCACAATATCCAAGAGGGGTGCTTCTCCGCTACCCAGTGAAAGCAATGTTATCTTAAGCAGCATGACTTGCAAAAACCAGCCTACCATTCCTTTCACAAAAAGCCAGTTCAGAGCTTCCGGAGTAAACCTAGAAAATTAAGATTCGCCACAAGGGTCAAAAGGTTGAAAAAGGCATTCCAAAAAAGATGTGCAAGAATAGATACAAAATGAATAAAGAACTTACTTCCCATAGAGTCCTAGTGACAAACCGGCAAGAACAACATAGGTGCCGAATGCCATAAGCGGAATGTATAAGTCTGGTGCATTTATATCGTATATCGGAGGCTTGTATGAAAGTCTACCCCCAACTGGTTCTGATATTCTAGTCCAGTGTCCCTGAGGTTGCAGCAAAAGACATATGAGAAAGATCCCAAATATAGTAAAAAGAAAAACATTACAAAAGTGAGTCTTACCCTGTGAAGGAATGGAAATAGAACAATCTTCAACTTGTTCCTCACATATTGGTCATTCACTTGAAAATAGTATTGGGGATCAGAGAAGTAACGACTTATCTGTTTATTTCAACCGGTTAAAACAATTGAAACGCCATGTTGGGAAAATATTGATAGAACAGGAGTTACTTACGTTGCTCTGCACATACTCAGAGCTCGATCCGAAAATCTTCTCCCCATAAGCTCCCAATCCACTCCGGATAAGTCCAGAGCCAGGTCCAGAGAATGCATTCCCAAACGGGCTAGGCTGAGGATTTGCCTGAGGCATTGGCATCCCAGGCTGGGGTCCCATGTTATTATACATCTCTGGCATTTAAACAAAACCATCACAAAGAGCTTACACTTAGTAATTTGAAAAATTTGAAAGTCCATAAGTACAAACAACAAAATTCCATTACATCTGATTCAACCAACCATCAAAAATGATCACAAACACCCAAGAAAGTTAAATTGTAACCCATGTCCATGTAATCATTACTTTATTTTCTCTATCTATTACTCAATCAAAACAATTTGATATCTTTCTCAACAATGTTTTCTCTATTTCCTAAACAAAAATTCCCTAAGCAGGCTAGAAAATACGTCAGTACTGCTAGTCTAGGGGTTTCCGATATCATCGGTGACTAAACATGCGCATGAAATCCAGATTTCGCCCATAGAAACAGCATTTATTCGACAAAAAATCGCAAGAAAACACCATTTTCTGAACCGGAGAAAAATCGAAGATAAACACAGAAGAAAACTCGAAAAGATTGTAACAAGGAAGATCAATCAGCAATTAATAAGAACGAAACATAAACGCAGACCTGAAAGCGACAGTGAAGGAGATAGTAGATCTATAGCTTGCTTTCCCGGTTGATTTGATCAGTGCGTCGGCTAAGTTCCGGTGAATTGTGAAAGTGAAGAATTCATCACATAGATCCGATAGGTGGAATTGGCAAAAAATAAGGCAAGAGAGGTCGTGTGAAGCGCTCTTGTTCGCACGTGTGACCATAGGTTCTTCTTCTTCATCACTCATCCAATGAAATCTAGACACGTGTTACTATAATAGGATTCATTTTGAAATTCAGGGTGTGTTTTGCGAACATTAAAAACTTCAGGGTCTATATTGATATTGTTCCTAAGAAAAAAAGCGTCTCCGAGCTTTGAGAAGTGAGAAAGAAGGTGAAAGCGATTCTCGGTAGAGAAAAAGAGAAAGTTTCAGTCCATTTTCGCGAGATGGAGGTTCCAAGCTCTGAGGAAGTGCTTCAGTTTCTGAGCTCTTGTCTCACTCAGATCAAATGGCGACTCAAGACCACTTCCAAACGCCGCCTCGAAACAGGTTTCTTACTTCCACTCTCATGGATTCCACTTTTTTTCTTTTCTTATGTATTGCGACTGTTCGAGACTCATGATTCAATTTGGAAAATTGGGTTTGATGTCTCTGAATATTTGCACTTTCCAGTTTCTGAGGAACGAAAAGAATTGATTTTCTAGATCTCATTTTTGTATCCAATTGAAATTTGATGATGCTTTGGTTGCTTTCTCTGAGATTCCAAAGAATAAAGCCAATTCGCGCATTTAGCTTGTTGCGTTTATCGCTTTCTACTCACTATTAGAGATATATCATCAGAAAAAATTGAACTTTAGCATCATAGATCGTTCAAATACCAATACTCGACTCTAGACTCTCTAGTATGATCTCAGTTTCCCACATGCTTCAATCTGTAACCGTTACTTAATCGGGTTTCTTGGACCAGATGTACTGGCATTGTGCACGGGAATGAGACCAGTTGTGATGATTGACTATGGTGGAAAGATGCCTGAGCTACAAGATCGCTTGCTTTCGCTTCTTGAGCTTGTTCAAGAGGTTAGACTCTAGTTCCTCTTCAAGCACATTAGTACTTGAGTTTTTCTGTAGCTGATTTGTTTCCTGCTTTTTTCTTCACACTTTTCAAGGGTTTACCAGTTTTCAAAGATCTAAGGGTTATGGTTATTGAGGATATGATTTACCTGATCAATGTAAGAAGACTACCTAAGTTTGTAAGTTCCAGCTTGAATTCAGAACCCGAATTGTTCTTTGTCAACTTGGAACAAGATCCTCCAAAGGTTGTTCCTTTTATAAAGCTTGAGTGTTTTGTTTAAGTTGTTTCTCTTTTCATGTTCCATCACCCGTTGGATTTATCTTGTCTTTGCTTTTATTTGTATCAAGATGGTAGAACAAAGCAAGGAAATCAATCTGGGGATGCAGCTTAAATCGATTCAGAAGCTATTCTCTTCAATATTTCCTTTAGACGACAGCAATATCGATACCACCACAGCGCTTGATGAGAACCCTTCTCAGTCTTCTCTATGCATTGATCTTAGTTGTTGTTTACAAGACACTAAAGTTACAGTCCCAACCTTAAACGGGTAACTTTCAAATCCGTTTGAAGATCGAACATCAGATTACCTTAGTTTATCACGCCATGAAGCTTAATGTTCGATCAATATTTGCAGATGGTTGCTGGACTATCCGGTTGTGTATCTATTCAGTACAGATCACATAGAAGAAGCAATCTACAACCTATCCACCAAATCCCTCCGCCTATTCAAAGTTCTAGTATGCAGGTTGGCTATTGTATATTTGTAACTCTAGTTTCTAATTATTGCTGTACTGTCTAACTCAAAGATCTTCCAGGAACGATACCACCGAGAAGGAATCTCACTTAGAAGAGCTAACAAGGTAAGAACTTCAAAATAAGATTGTGACTTTGCTGCCAACACATCTGTTAATATAACTAATTGTGATGCTTGCAGTTTTTCGGTGCCGTATGATCTGAGTATGGAAGGTAGCAAGGAAGTGTGGGCTGAAGCATTTCTGGAGAGGATGAGTGCGAGGTGGGAAGAATGCAAACACATTTGGAGATCATTGGATTTGCAAGTTTCTGAATGTTATCCTCAAGCAATTGTTCTTTAAGGCTTTCACTTCTTCAAACAGTTGTTCACTTAACTTGGTAAAGAGTTGTTATTCATCAAAGTGATCTAAAAAAAATAAAAACCCTTGAATGTGGAACAAAACGAGTTTTCATAACAGAATAGAACGGTTCTCTGGTCAGTTCTACAAGAACGCAGAGCCAAAAGCAAAAGAAAAATAAAATAGCGAAAGCCAGAAAAAAACTAAAACGTGAAATTCTAAAAATCCAGACTATTTGTAAGTCAGTTTCCTTTCAGGAGGCTCTGAACATCAGACTCTGTAGGGAGAGCTGGTATTGCTCCTTTCTTTGTTGTTGTGATGGCCCCACAAGCATTTGCAAACCTTAGCACTTCTCTCAAACGAGGTTCGTCCTCAAGCACAGCAAGGTCATCAACAATCTTGCAAAGCAAGGCACCGATATATGAATCACCAGCACCAGTTGTATCCACTGCGTTCACATGGAAAGGATCAACAGATCCACGGAAGGTCTGTAATAATACACACAAGAACACAGCTTGAGTAACATTAGTGGTAAATCCAAATCTGCAAAAGAAATAAAAAATCTTCAAAAACCTTTCACCTTGGTGTAGTAGCTACAACCCTTATCACCTAAAGTGACTAAGAGAAGTTTCAAATTAGGGTGCCACAGAGACATAGCGGTCTCATCATCAACCTTATCAGATCCAGTCAAGAACATAAGCTCTTCATCGCTGACTTTGATCACTTCAGCTTTGTCCCAGATGCTAAGAATCTGCTTCTGAGCCTCCTCCTTCGAAGGCCACAAAGGAAGTCTCAAGTTCGGATCATAAGAGAGCAATGCACCCGCTTCTTTAGCCACCTCCATGGCTTTCAAGTGAGCAGATCGACAGGGCTCAACGATCAAGCTTATTGATCCATAGTGGAACACCTTAGCCTGTATAACAAAAACAAAAAAAAACAGATCACTTCGTTAACCTAACTTCACATCTACGTTACGTATACCAACAACCGTTACGATTACGATCTAGCACCGTTCGCTAATTAAATGTGAGAAGATTTTGCTTACGTGTCATATATTAAATAATAATAATAAAGTAGAAATAAAAATAACGTACAGATCTGATGAGATCAAGATTGAGCTCGTCGGGACGGAGGAGCATATCGGCACTAGGGTTCCGGTAGAACATGAATTCACGTTCTCCGTCAGATCTTAGCGTCACAAAAGCGAGTGCAGTCCTGGCTCCTGTGTCGAAATTGATTCCTTCGACAGAGACGCCATTCTGTTTCAAGATTCCGGCGAGCATGTTACCAAACTCGTCGTCACCAAGTTTGCCGACGAAAGCAGCACGACCGCCGAGACGAGAAATGGCGATCGCAACGTTAGCAGGTGCACCACCAGGGGCTTTGATGAAGCCAGGAGCCTCGGCGAGGGATACGCCGGAGACGGTTGGGACAAAATCGATGAGCATTTCACCGAAGCTCACGATCAAGCTTTTCTCGCCGTTAGATGTAGCCATTTGTAGTCGGAGTAGTTTGATCAGACGATTAAAGATTGGAACAAGAGAGAGAGAGAGAGAGAGAGTGATTAGGTTTTGGATATAATGATGAGAGGTAATAGAGAATGAAGGGTTTATTTATAGAGGTTTTAGGGTGACCGGAGTCAAACCCACTAAGACTTTTAATTAATAAAAATGAAATTTTATATCTTTATCCAATTATAGATTGATCAGATATCGATCGTAGTATATCAGAAACTGTGTTTGGTAACTTATTTTTCTTTTCTTTTTTTCGTAATATTCTATTGGTTGTTTACAAATATGTTATGATCTTTCGAGATTTAGTGATTGATAGAATACTTTTGACCAGATTTTTTGCTTGTTCATGGGACCTACGTGACGTATTTTACAAGGTTTATTATTAAGGACTTATCCGTTGTTAAAGAAAGATATTAATCCTCTGTTGACTCCGATTATTTCGTTTGTTAGGATAACTTTCATTTTCGATATATTCATGGATATTTTCTCATGCAAATCTACCTAATCGAAATGTATTAATGTGTGATTTGTTATAATTTCGTAATTCGCAAGTGTAATTACTAGGGGCTTATCCGTTGTTGGATAAATATGTTAATCCTCTTTTAATTCCGATTATTTCATTTGCTAGGATAACTTTCATTTCCGATAACACACCGTCTATTGATATTATCATATTATCTCATGCAAATCTACTAAATCGAGAAATATTAACTTGTGATTTTTTTATTTTTTTCAAACGGGATTAGATCTGACTTATTTTGACCATTATATACTGTATTTTTATTTATGAGAGGTCTACCAACACTATTTGATTTCCTATTTCCCAAGTTATATATATATATATATATATATATTTATTTATTTGTCATTAATTAACGACTCTCGTTCTCCTTCGACGTTTTCTACTACGTCGTAGTTAAAGCAAATTCATGACTTATAAACTAAAAACTAAAAAACAAGTCACTTTTTGATAAATGCTAGTATATAAAAAAAATGAATATATAGGAGTATATGACAACCAAAGAAAAACATATTTACTAATATATTCAGTTCTATTTTTATGGATACCCATTCATTCCGTTAAAAGAGATATACGATCATTTTCATTATCATTTGTAAAAACAAATAAGGAATGACTCTTTTTTCCCTGATTTATTATCTTTAAATCTAGAGTTGCGAATTATCTTGATATATTACGATAAAAACATATGTTTATCCAAATAAGTCATGTAGATTAAAAATATAACAAAAGCGATAGGATATGTTCTAAGTTCTAACTTATAAAGTGCTTACTGTCCGAGGGATATCTACTGTTCATATTACAGGAGATGTAAGCAAATAAAATTTAAAAAGTCGTCTACCTAAATATGTAGCTAAGTATTCTTTTGCTATTCAAAATGTCATAGTCCGTAATGATTAAAATTGTGGCTAAAAAACTTAAGTCCTAATTTAGTTGGTTCTTGTCATATACTAAACCATCATTAGTTGGTTATCATGTTGTCGATTGAATTTTAAACAAAAACAATTATTAGTTTGCCAACTTTTTTTGACAATTAAACCGGAATTGGCCAGGTTACTTGAGAAATAATTCAAGGCTAGGAAATTTAAAAAATATTAGTATAAGGGTGATTTTGTGAAGAAAGATAATAAAGGGGTCGATTGTAACATTTATTAAAAGTAATGGACAAACCGGTCTAACACGGGTGCGTCGGTCGGCGAGAATAACGCTGTAAAAATCTAAATGAAAATAAAAAGGTTGAGGAATTATCATACGAGGCGAAGCGCACCGGAGGAACCATAGAGTCGATAAACCCAAAGCTTAGATGAACGGTGAGTTGACTTCTTTCCGATATTGACCCAATCATCTCACGCCACGTCATAGGTTACTGCGTCCCCTGCAATCCATACCCTGAACCGGCACCTTCTCTGTCTCTCCCCCAATCGAAAACCTAATTCGATCGTCGTCTCCGACCTACATCTGCCGGAAAAAAAAAATACTTTGACAGTAAGATTGTTTTTTTCCTTCACCATTATTTCGGATTTGATATTTTCGATTTGGCTTTATCGATTAAGCCGCTTTAGTCTCTACGAAAGAATGACACTGAGAAGTTGGACATCTTTAACTTTTGGAAAACCCGATTTGATGATGAATCTTGAATATATGGGAAGGTGAATCTTTATTAGATTCATCCTCAGACTCATCCCAAAGAAGTGTTCCATTTTAAGCTTTGTTTTGTATTGTTGTGGAGACTGGATGTTTTTTAAAGCACCACTTGTATTTGAGCTTTGTTCTCATATCTTGAATTAGACAATGGAAAACATTATACTAGAAAAGAAGACAACTTTTTTGTTTATGTTAGTAAGATTATGAAAACTTATAGCTCTTCTTGCTAGATATTTGATCTGTGCTACTGCTGTTTATCTTTGTAAATCCTTTCCCTTTTGAATTGTAGTGGATTTCAGGATTGATAATGGTGTAGCTGCTGGGATGATGATGGGGATTCCTGTTGAGCTTGAGGTTACCACGGTTGAGAATCATAATGAAATGGGTGAAAGCTCTGGTCAAGCAATGATTGAGCAAGATGATGACAACCATAATGAAAGGGGTGAAATTTCTGGTCAAGCAATGATTGAGCAAGATGAGAAAGTGAATCCTGACTCTATTCCTCTGGAAGTTGCAGATATGGCAGAGGTTCAAGGGGATGAGCCTTATGTTGGGCAGGAGTTCGAATCTGAAGCAGCAGCTCATGGGTTTTATAATGCGTATGCTACAAAAGTAGGATTCGTCATCCGTGTTAGTAAACTGTCACGGTCAAGGCATGATGGATCTCCCATAGGCAGGCAACTTGTTTGTAACAAGGAAGGCTACAGGTTGCCTAGCAAGCGTGATAAGGTTATTAGACAAAGAGCGGAAACAAGGGTTGGATGTAGAGCAATGATCTTGATTAGAAAAGAAAATTCTGGTAAATGGGTTATCACAAAGTTTGTCAAGGAGCATAATCATCCTTTGATGCCTGGGAGAGTTCGAAGGGGTTGCATTTATGATCAATATCCGGTTAGTTGTTGCTCTTTTCGTTGATCTACATTCTTTATTTCAGGTATTGAGGACGATTATCACAAACCTTTTGGTGGAATTAAAAGTATAGATCTTTATATTCAGCGATGGCATCATTTGAAATCCTAATTGGTGTTACTTGGTTACTGGTTCATGACTAGTTGCTATAGGGCATATCCTTGTGCTGGTTTGATTTTTGATTTTGCTTCTATCTAATTTGGTACTGCAAAAGACTTGAATTTTAAAACTCTGCTCTCACTTGCAGAACGAACACGACAAAATCCAGGAACTGATGCAGCAGCTAGCTGCAGAGAAAAAGAGAGCGGCTACTTACAAAAGGCATTTGGAGATGCTATTTGAACAGATCGAACAGCACAACGAAAGCCTTTCTAAGAGAATCCAACACATAGTAGACAATGTGAGGAATCTGGAACAGAGAGATCATCAACAGAACCACCAAGTATAGTCTTTTGGTTTCTCTGGTTTTTCCTTGTTCATTCTTCAGCAGTTTGATTTAGGAGATAGATCCTCTCTTCTTTATTTCCCATCTTCTCTATTTAATAAAGATTTTTATTGTCGAAAACAAAAGAGCTTGCTATTGCCTTAAAGAAAGTTTTGTTTCTTCTTCATATGTTTGGATGATGCATAGGCATAGTTTAGTGTACATAAAGGGAAGGTTTTTACGTTCTATCAAGATCGTCTGTAATAAAATCAGCTTTTTCCTGAAGATCTTCGTGCTGGTCAAAACCATTAAGTTATATACTATATATTGGAAGAACCCTAAAAGTCTATTCAAGATCACAAAACAGAAGCAAAGAATCAAATCAACTTGATGATAGCCACCTTTCATTGTCTAAAGAACTTCTTGTAATTGTCTACGAGAGGATAAAAGACTATGCCTAACAGTGATGAGTATGCTCTCCAAAGAGCAATGGACAAGCTAAACAATGTGTTAGATTTGACAATTTATGTTTTTGAGTTACTTTTGGACTTCTGAGACCGTAATAGTTTTATTTACAACTGTTTGTTTGTATTAGGGTTATATACACTTTTAGCCTTCAAACCAATAGTCCTCTTGAGCTCAATGTTTGTTAGCTTTATTTGTTTTAAGGTTGCTGCTTTAAGCGCGCGATGATTGACTAGTATTATCATCACCATTGTGTAAACACTACGGATCACTATGTTAGAAAAAGACATTGAAGAACAGTTTCTGTTGAGAATCAATAAGATATTATGAGATATTGTCAATATGTGTTCCTATTGTAAGGAGATTAGGTACTATAATTAGGATGAATCTGACAAAATGGGGAAGGCTGTGTCATCAAAGGCAACATAACCAAACCAAAAGCAATAAGTAATATTGATCTTGAGATGTAATTAACCTGATTTTGAGCTCTCAGTAGCAAGTGACAAAGTCAAATTTCTTTGTCTAGTTATTTTCAATCCAGGATTTCAGAATTTATTTACAGAGAAAATAGATGAACCAATAAGATATAAAAACTCTGAAACCTAAAAAAGATACACTCATGATCTATTGCTAAAGTCACCACTTTTCATCATCTGAAGAAACTCCTTGTAATTGACTCTACCATCTCCATCTTCATCCACTTGCATGATCATCTCTTTACAACACTTTAGGGTTTTACCTTGCTTGAGTCCCAAGGAAGCCATCACAGACTTCAACTCCTCAACAGTGATAAACCCATCACCGTCTTGATCAAACACATTGAACGCATCTCTCATGTCCTCGTCTTCTTTTTCCTCCACAATCAAACGGTAAAGAGACTCAAACTCGTTTATGTCTACGCACCCATCTCCATTTGCATCCATCTTCTGGATCATCTGGATCAGATCTTTGTCAGGCATAAAGATTCCTAGATTCTCTAGAGAATCGTTTAGCTCTTCTTTAGTGATGCGTCCGTCTCCGTTCTTGTCGAACATCTGAAATACTCGTTTAAGATCCACCGGATCTGTTCTCCCCGGAGGTTTAGTTTCCAATACCGACGGTGGTGGGTTCTTGTCGTCGATGTACCAAGAAGAAGGGAAGAGAACTCTCAGCTTCTTGGGGACTAAACAAAGAAGGAAGGAGTTAAAGAGGTTGTAGAGAAGAAAGACTCTCACCATAACTCTTTGACTTTGTTGAGAACAGAGATGGAGAGAAAGCTTTTGATATAGTTTGATATACAGAGGAATGAAATGAAGTTTGTCTCTGATTGTTTTTTATAGAAGAAGAGAGATGGGGACGTAAGTAATAATTTAGAGAAATGTTCTTTAAGCTAAATATATTTTGGTACAACCGTTGGATCCATTAATTAAGCTAGACGTTACCTCTTTGCTTTTGGACTTCAAATTGAATAATACAAAGTGTAGAATATCCAAGACTGTAATAAAGTAAACTAAAAGTCTAGAAATAATTGTTATTTTAACACTAAAGAGCACGACTCTAAACTAAAACTCATTCTAAATTAAATACAAACACTTAAAGAATACGCGTGAAGGGTATTCACATATATTTTGATTAGGAGAAAAATGATAATTAAATACAACAAACGCGTTGTTATAATTGTTGATGTTTGGTTCTTGTCCCCATTTATTGGTTGTCTACATTAAAACATGAGTATAAGTGCATTAGCACATGTCACTTACGAGATAATTTTCGTAAAACTTTGTTTTAGTGGGTATTATTCGATTAATTTATATTTTTAATACTATAAAATTTATGTAGATTCTCACGGGGTGTGTCAACCTGTAACGGGTTCCAATGACACTTCACTTATGTAAGAGGCTACTCCTGTTAATGGCTGTCTTCCAGCTCATCCAAATCCACTACTACTCATGATCCTTAATTTTAGTTATCATATTTTTCACTTCTACAGCTAATTAAATGTTAAAACATCATTGTGGAATGATCTAAAAATAAATGAAATTATAACTTTCTTAATGCTTTACAAATATATTCGAGCATTCGTTTTAGATTTATTTTTAGTATTCAAAAGCTTCTCACTATACCAAACGTTGATAAAACCCATGAGATAATACTAAAATTAGATAATCTTCTCTCACTAAACACGTAAACATAATAACATATATGATATATCATACCAATTCAAATTCGGAGATATCAAAAACTAGTATTTTCAAATAAAAGGACTAAATGGGCTTATGGGCTTAAAGTAGGCCCATAAATCCATAACTCTAAATAGAATTTGAGTTTTAAGTTTAAGACCAGAGTTGAAGACACAGCTCCTCAAAGGTGGGCTCGTTCTGTCTGCTTCGGTCCCTGCAGATTTCGAAATCGTACTTCTTTTTTTTTTCCAGGAATTTTTCTCACATTTTCTCGGCAAAATTCCCGGAAAAAGCACTCGATCAGCAGGTAATACTATCCCCCCATTAAAGCTTCCTCCACGAATTATTCGCCGTATATTTCTAAAAAGTTTCATGTGCTTTCGATCTAAATGGGATTAACTCGATTGTGTCCCCTGTCAGTGTTAGTCTCTTAGGTTTTGATGTTCTTTAATAGGAAGCTTTCTCTTTTGGTCAAATTTCTGCCTCTTAGTCTATTCTTGCAGCT
The DNA here is from genome assembly GCA_004349715.1 of Crucihimalaya himalaica. Classification (NCBI taxonomy): domain Eukaryota; kingdom Viridiplantae; phylum Streptophyta; class Magnoliopsida; order Brassicales; family Brassicaceae; genus Crucihimalaya; species Crucihimalaya himalaica. The sequence continues at coordinate 2,862,098 of SMJT01000008.1, read as the reverse complement.
GGAAACTAGTTCTTGAAGTATGTTGTAGCTTCTATTTTCATTGTCCACTTGGGGAAATCTATTGTTTAATATTTGCTTCAAATTTGTGACCGTTGGGAAAATTGTATTTGTAAAGGTCACTACTTTGGTCTTTCTTTGTTTCGTGTTCCTAATAAGTGTGTTGCTCTTTTTGAACGATGGTTTAACGGTAACAGATGGTCAGGAAGGAAGATGTGGATTTCTATTGCGGATTTTCAAGGAAAGAGCTTCAGAGTTTGTGCAAGAAATATAATTTGCCGGCCAATAGATCAAGTTCGGATATGGCTGAATCATTAGCTTCTTATTTTGAGGTATTAGAGTTTTTCAAAAAAAAAAATATGGCCGAGGAGATTATAAAGTTGTAGCTTGAAGATCATCTGAAATCATTAATATGCATCTTCACGCCTTGTTGCTAATATGGTCACATGTCTTGTTTTTTCTCCTAGTGATTTGCTAATCATGTGATGTTGCATCTAACAATTGCAGAAAAATAGTTTGAATTCGGTAGGCTTTGGGGTCCCTGGGAATCAACATAATGTAGCTACGACATCTAGAGAACCAGCAAACAGAACATGGGATGTGAAAAGAGGTTTGGTGAATTTATATCTGTTGCTTTAACTTTTCTCATCTCATTTTATTATTCCATTTGTGAAGACTGGTTATATGTTATTGCAGATTCTTATGGTAAAGAATTGGATAAATCTAGAGAGGATTGTGTTCAAGGTGCAGTGGCTAGAAGACCAGGCTTTATCCTTGGGGACAATACACCGTATCAGGTTTAATTCATTTTTTTTGGAAATATCTATTTGCTTGAAAGTGAGGCCGGCTTACAATCGCTTGGATGAGTCAGCAGTAGTTTTCATTTCGTGGATTTTTCACTGAAATACTTGATAAAATGCGCCATTTTCGCCTTAATGGAAGATGGTACAAGAGTCATATCGTTGATGTAGGATAGTTTCTCAAAGAAGTTTATTGAAATAGGTGCATCAAAGTTTTTGTCCTTTATTAACATTCCTTAATACTCTGCCACTCTTTTGCTGGCCAACTTCTAACGTCTCTTAAATGTTTCTGTAAAAATGCAGGAATGCAATGGAAATGGTGGTTTGATTAATTCTGCATGTGCCCCTCCATATATGAGGAAATTGAATGAAAAGGGCCCAACAGCAAACTCCAAGAGAACAGATTCTCGCCTAGAAAATAGAATGAGAGATGTAGACAGTGGTGATAGTGCTAGTTCGTCTTCGTTTGAGTTTCATGTCAGTTTGGAAGAGGGTATAAGCCTTTCGGTTGATCTAAATTTCAATCCATCAGATTGGATTAATAGCATGAGAGATGAGGTCAATGTATGTGATAGCATGCGTCGCAGAAAATCCCCACATTCTGATCTTAGCATTAATAATGCTACAGAATGTAAGAAACAGAAGAGTTCAGGGCAAGACACGGATGGGCATGTAAGGAGAGAATCATCTGTAAGTCCGACAATGAAAGACAATACTCAGTTACCTTCTGATCATCATTCCAATGGTGAACGGTCTCTAGCATCATCTGCTATAGAACCATGGAGCAGAGTTAAAGAGGGCTCAGACACTTGGAAGGAAAAAAAAGGGATTAACTTGTCCATACCTGATTCTTCAGTACCTGGCCAGATTGTATCATCTTGTGTCGAATCGTATAGCAAAAGCTGCTGTGTAAATCCAGTTGACTTGGACTGTGTTATTCCTCCTGAAAAGAAGTTAACAAGTGATTCTGTTATGGTTGCTGCAGAACAGAATCATCCACCTGGTGATCTTCTTATTGAAACTCCAGGAAATCCATCCATGGAAAGTTTTCACAAGGTCGGAAACTCAAGTTCTGTTATATGTCCACGGGCAGCTGGTTCTGAACTATCATCATCAGAAGTAGAGGCTTATCACTCAAACCCGCCGTGTTCTCTTCGTAAAACCAGTAGATCCTCAACCATCTCTTCTCCAGAGTTCATCATCGATAGAGAGTCCACTAGCTATTCTGAGTCATTCAAATTCCGGTGCAATGGAGGCAAGAACTGTCTGCCACCAAATACTGAGGAGCAGGTAGAACATCTCCTTTCTAATCTATTCGCTACAAGCAATAAACACAATAGTTGCCTTAACCTATGCGTTGTTTCTTCCTTGCAGGAAAAGAGCGAAGTTTTAAGTGAGCAGGCGCGGTCAGAGTGACTTGTATGAAATGGTGAAGCATCCATATGTTGTTTGATATTGTTCAAGTAATAGGAGAACGGCTATATACATGATGTAGAGATAGTCAAGAAATGGCCTTTCCTCTGAACAAGAGGTTACTTCTGCTGCTTTTTTTTGAGGTATGATTTTGTGCCCTCTCTATAAACATACAAATGATTCAACAAAAAAACAATGAAGTTATTTGAAGTAATATGGTTGTTGGCTTGTACGTAGGCCATCAAGTACATGAAGATTCCATTGAAAGCATCGGGTCGATTATTACTGAAGGATTTTGCAGTGACCTTGGGAGAAATCAGTTTTAGGTCAGTATGCAATTCTTTTTGGTTCCGTTTTTTTTTATATGTTTCAAGGTTGTAAAAACGCAATTCTATGTTGTTATACACATCATTCATAGACCAATGTTGGACATAAGCTTACAGACCAATGTTGCATAGACCATGTTGTTGAATAGAAGCAAAGGTCTGACTGTAAGGGAATGAAACATGGTAGATTAACATCCATGGAACATATGAAGGTGTTATCATGTATACTCACCACAAAGTTCCAAAGAGAGAAGCTCATGTTTACACAACATATGAAGATTATCATCTATGTTTATACTTCACAATGCCCTCCAAGACACGATAAAAACTCAGGCAATGTTGATAAGTTAAAGGTAATTTGCTAGTAGAAAAAAGTTAATCTACAGCTGAAGGCCTGAAAAGTAGTAATATAGACCCGTTTCGTTAGCATGTGAGTAGCACGTGACTGGCCAGTTCTTATTCTTTGAATCTGAACCATATAGTTTGTTGAGTGTATGATTTAGAATCAGGAAGGCCTCAACTTGAGGCCCTCAAGTCAACTTCAAAATTTTGACTTTCAGTAGGAAGAACATATGAATCGAGTGAACTTAAGATTTTCAATTTGGTGTCTTGTAAAGAGAGAAGAGAGAGAGGGGTCTCTTGTGTGTGTTTGAAATCTTGAGTCTAAAGAGGACAAAACATTTCTTTTTGGGGGATGGCACAAGGAGATGAAGAGGAAGAAGACAAAAGAGGATGTTTGTGTCTCGCGTCTCGAGAAACAGAGTTGAACTTAAAATATATGTGCATCAAACCTCACAAACCATTTACTATTTTGTATATTTATAAGTTTAGAGATTGATCTAATGTTTTGGTTTGCTCGAAACCAAACACCGACGGCAACGGCGAAAGTAAAACACCCATTTGAAAGATTATTAAAAAGGAGATTTGGAATAGTCAATGTCTCCTTGATTCGTGTGTTAACTCAAATGTGCATAGAGATGGAAACTTGACACAAAACTTTTTGGGTTAGATTGCACAAATTTGGGAAGAATGGGGGGGAAAATTCGAATAAAAAAATGTAAAACGAGAAAGCAAGAAGAGAAAAATTGGTAACATTAACTCTAAATATTTAATGGCGTCACCTACATTTGCCATTATTCAGAAGCAGCAGTTTTGGTCGCATTTAATGCCATCTCAGTACTACATGTCTCTCTGTGATAAGCTCCACGTCTCTCTCTCCTCTCTTTCTCTCTTCTCTCTCTGGGTTTCTCAAGATTTCCATGAGCTACTGTTTAATGTATAACTCTAGCTTCTACTTTCGTCACTCAATTCCTCTCTCTACACTTCTTTAGTCGGCAAAAAAATAAAAAAAATGAAAGCTTAGCTCTAAAAGGGTCTTTGAGGATGTTATGATGTTGTTACCTTGCGGTCTGAGATCTGAAAGGGGTAAGTGTTGTTGTTTTCGTTGCAGAAGAACAGAGAGACAAGAGGTCTTTCTTTGACATGGTTTGTCTGAATTTTCACTTCAAGATTGTTTCCTAAATCTTCGGAGACTGTCTTGCTGCTGGTTCCTTTGTTTCTTCGACATTAATTCAGCTCTCATTGCTAAAAATTTCATTTCTTTTAGATGTTGCATGCCCTTGATTGCAGTTTCGTCCTACAGAAAGGTCTCACTATTTTGTGAACTTCTTGAGACTCGTTTGCTATTTACCAATCAAGGGTCACACTTAGTCAATCTATGGAATGTCTCAGAAAGTGAACACAGTAGCTAAGAAGCGTGTGGGTTGACTTTGAAAAGAAGCATTTGGTTTGTGTGTAGAATGAGAATGTTGGAAAGGAGAGCAAGGGAATGGACTCTCCTTGTAAAGCTTGTGCTTTTCACTAATATATGGCAGCTTGCTTCAGCTCTTGGTTCAATGTCTTCAATTGCAATTTCCTATGGAGAAGGTGGTTCTGTATTCTGTGGTCTGAAATCTGATGGGTCTCATCTTGTGGTTTGCTACGGATCAAACTCAGCGATCCTCTATGGGACTCCTGCTCATTTCGAGTTCATCGGTTTAACAGGTGGAGATGGGTTTATGTGTGGGCTTCTGATGCAATCTCATCAGCCTTATTGTTGGGGAAACAGTGCATTTATTCAAATGGGAGTTCCTCAACCAATGATCAAAGGAGCTGAATACTTAGAAGTTAGTGCTGGTGATTACCATCTCTGTGGTTTGAGGAAGCCAATAGAGGGAAGAAGAAGGAGCAGCAACATTTCTTCTTCTTCCCTTGTTGATTGTTGGGGATACAATATGACCAGAAACTTTGTCTTTGATAAACAGTTACATTCACTCTCGGCTGGTTCAGAGTTCAACTGCGCGTTATCCTCTAAAGATAAGTCTGTATTTTGTTGGGGCGACGAGAATAGCAGCCAAGTAATCAGTTTAATCCCAAAGGAAACAAAGTTTCAGAAAGTTGCAGCTGGTGGATACCATGTCTGTGGCATTCTTGATGGGTTGAATTCGCGAGTGCTCTGTTGGGGAAAGAGCTTAGAGTTCGAAGAGGAGATCTCAGGGACTTCTACAGGAGAAGAGATTCTTGATTTACCACCAAAAGAGCCACTCTTGGCAGTGGTCGGTGGCAAGTTTTATGCTTGTGGAATCAAACGCTATGATCATAGTGCGGTTTGTTGGGGGTTTTTCGTGAACCGGAGTACACCTGCTCCTAAAGGTATAGGCTTTTATGATCTTGCAGCAGGGAATTACTTCACTTGCGGAGTTCTCTCAGGGACTTCTATGTCACCTGTTTGTTGGGGTCTTGGTTTCCCTGCTTCTATCCCTTTAGCTGTCTCACCAGGACTCTGTATAGACACTCCTTGTCCACCAGGAGCTCATAAACTCAGTAACCAAGACAACTCGCCTTGCAAATTGCCTGGCTCTCACATTTGCTTGCCATGTAGTACTAGTTGCCCTCCTGACATGTATCAGAAAAGCGAATGCACAGAGAGATCTGATCAGGTTTGTGTTTATAACTGCTCGAGTTGCTTCTCACCTGAATGCTCCTCAAACTGTTCTTTCTCGTCTACTAGTGGGGGCAAGGCAAGAGGAAAGTTTTGGTCACTGCAGCTACCTACTGCAACTGCAGAGATTGGCTTTGCTCTGTTTTTCATAGCAGTTGTCTCGATAACAGCGGCTTTATACATTCGGTACAGATTGAGGCATTGTAGGTGCTCAGAAAATGATGCAAGGTCTTCTAAAGATTCAGCCTTTACGAAAGATAATGGCAAAATCCGTCCTGATCTTGATGAGCTGCAAAAGCGCAGAAGGGCTCGAGTTTTCACTTATGAGGAACTTGAAAAGGCTGCCGATGGATTCAAAGAGGAATCAATAGTGGGGAGAGGGAGTTTCTCATGTGTGTACAAAGGAGTACTGAGAGATGGAACCACCGTTGCGGTGAAGAAAGCGATAATGTCATCAGACAAACAGAAGAATTCAAATGAGTTTCGCACGGAGCTCGATCTGCTATCAAGACTCAACCATGCTCATCTTCTCAGCCTTCTCGGATACTGCGAAGAAGGTGGAGAAAGGCTTTTGGTTTATGAGTTTATGGCACACGGCTCACTGCACAACCATCTTCATGGAAAGAACAAGGCCTTGAAAGAACAACTAGATTGGGTCAAACGAGTAACGATTGCTGTCCAAGCTGCTAGAGGAATCGAATACTTGCATGGTTACGCCTGCCCTCCCGTGATTCACCGGGATATAAAATCATCAAACATTCTTATAGATGAAGAACACAATGCTCGAGTAGCTGATTTTGGTCTCTCCTTACTTGGTCCTGTTGATAGTGGCTCTCCTTTGGCAGAACTACCAGCAGGAACTCTCGGCTACCTTGATCCCGAATACTATCGACTGCACTACCTCACAACCAAATCCGATGTCTACAGCTTTGGGGTCCTGCTTCTTGAGATCCTTAGCGGAAGAAAAGCCATAGACATGCATTATGAAGAAGGGAACATAGTAGAATGGGCGGTTCCTTTGATCAAAGCAGGAGATATAAACGCACTCTTGGACCCGGTCTTGAAACATCCATCTGAAATCGAAGCTTTGAAAAGAATTGTGAGCGTGGCTTGCAAATGCGTGAGGATGAGAGGAAAAGATAGACCGTCGATGGATAAAGTGACAACAGCATTGGAACGAGCGCTTGCACAGCTAATGGGAAACCCGAGCAGCGAGCAGCCAATACTACCAACTGAAGTAGTGCTTGGGAGCAGTAGAATGCACAAGAAGTCATGGAGGATCGGTTCAAAAAGGTCTGGTTCCGAGAACACAGAATTTAGAGGCGGATCATGGATAACTTTCCCGAGTGTGACATCATCGCAGAGGAGGAAATCATCGGCGTCTGAAGAAGATGTAGCGGAGGAGGAGGATGAAGGGAGGAAACAACAAGAAGTGTTGAGGAGTCTTGAGGAAGAGATAGGGCCAGCTTCTCCTAGACAGAGCTTATTCTTGCATCATAATTTCTGAAAAAAGTGTATCTCAAGTCTTTAGTAACAATGACATATATAAGATATTTTACTCGGATGTATAATGTGTTCCTTAAGGTAGGAATGTAACAAAGAGACAGAGAGACTCTCTTCAAGGAAGAATGTATGAAGTTTTTTTTAACTAATTATTAGTAAGTTCTTTTGTATAAGTGATCTTCCCTAAACACATCCTCAATAGTCAATAGTAGAGTCAACAATAGTCTATTTTTGCACTGAACCAGGTTAACAAACAAATACAACAAGTCACTAAAAGGAAAGGGAAAAAAAAAAGAAAATTTGCCCACACGCAGGATCGAACTACGGACCTTCAGTTTACAAGACTGACGCTCTACCTCTTCACGATTTTCAATATATAGTAGTTAATCATTCACTTATGACATTGCCATTTGTCATTGCCAACAACTAAATAATTATTGATGCCATGATTATTTAGCATATTCATCCTAGTTCATGTTAGATTGATCTATATATAAGAGAAATTTGAGAAAATCTTTCATCAACTAAAATTGAGATGAAAAAAATTAGGGATAGTACATTTAGTCATCCCAATTTATTTCAATAATATATTTTTTCATCTTATTCATTTCAATATTAACCATTTGCACATGCTCCAAATAGTTTCACTTTTAGAGAAATAATATGAAATGAAAAAAGATTCATAATTAACCATTCATGATACATTATTCATACCAATTTATTCCACTAAATGTTTTTTGAGAAATTACTTCAAATACCACTAAATAAGTTTATTTTCCAAAAATACCATAATAAGTTTTATTTTCTAAAAATACCATTAAAAATTTTTATTTTTTCAAAATTACCACAAAACTAAAAACTGAATTATAAGAGTTTATAATTTAAATATTTGGGTTTGGGTTTAGGGTTTAGTATTTTGGGTTTAGAGTTTAGTTTTGAAGGTTTAGGATTTAGTTTTGAGGGTTTAAAGTTTGGTTTTAGTTTTGTGGTATTTTTGGAATAATTTTTTTTGTGATATTTTTGCAAAATAAAACTTGTTATGGTATTTTTAGAAAATAAACTTAATTTAGTGATATTGATGAGAATTGACCATGTTTTTTCATTCCAATTCATTCCACTAAACTTTTTTCATCTTATTTGTTTTAATATTAACCATCGGTACTAAGTTTGAGTATTACCAGATAGAAGAGAGGTTGAGCTAGTGTACGCAAATGAATGTGACTAAACGATAACAATATATGCACATAAGATTGTAAATGATCAAAATTTGTGACTCGAGTGACAAATAATATTTTCACAAAGCAAAAAGTGGAAACAAAAGTGGCTCTTCCTTAACTCTCCTTAGCTCCAAACAGAGGGGTTTCGAAATTGGACAGCCATTGCACTCAGCAGAAATCTGACAAGTTCTTCTCTTTCTACCACTTTCTCCCTTTTCAATTCAAGGTGCCGAACCTACAAACCGCAAATTTCCGGGTCATTTTCACGGATTTCTTCAATAGTTAAATGCTGTATTTATTACCTTTACAAACTCTATTTGACTTTGAGCCACTCCAGACTCTGCGATGATCACTAGACATTTGATTTCATGTTCGTTTGCATATTCGTACTGCTCTGTAAGACTTGGATCAGGTGTTGGAACAAACTCAGCCTACCAATACATACACGAACATGTTATTAGATGTAACACAAATGATATATCCTAAACAAATCTATGAGCATAACAAGCTTTCACCTTTATACTTTTTTCCCATAGTTCCGCAACTAGTTCCATGCGCTGGACCAGTAAACCGCCACCTCCTTTTGAACAAACAAGTACACTGGTGCTGACTTCATTTCTGCAGTTGAGTACATATCAGCCTAGGTGTTTCCATTTTAGATCATGAAAGGGCTTCAGAAGGAACAACGAACCTAATAGGCCTTAGATCCATAGGAAGATGCTGAAATATTGTCTCCAGTGCAAGACTAACGCCAACAGCGCCAGGGAGATTCATTTTCTGGATCCAATAACAGACAAAAACACAAAACCTTGTTTTACCATTTAATAGTGACACCAGTGGATAAGAGGATAAAGATCGATTTCTATTCTCGGTTTACAATTCATACACTGAGACCAACATAAAGTATCTTTTACGTGAATAAAGATATATATATATATATATATATATATATATATATATATCCGTGGTGGAAGCATAAGCCTTCGCCACTGGAAGATGAGAAGTGACTTATGATGCTTTTCTTATTGGAGGCAAAAGCCTTCAATTATCTTCTTTACATTAGTAATCATAATCAATTCTAGATATCCTAACTTCTCTCCATACAAGATGAAAATATGTGGAAAGAACTTACATATTCGCGATCACACACTTCCTGCACCAAACAATCATAACGACCACCAACAGCAAGTAAAACGCCATCATTAGATGTCCCAGAGCTATTTTCTTTGGTTAAGAAAACCTGGCAAAATTTTGTATGGAGTTCACAGCAATTAAACATACAATCACCATAGCAAATTATATTGTAATAAAAGGAAACTGCATGCTCCAACAGTGTTCTGATAAACAGGGTTTACCCGTTCAAGAGCTAATTATATGAGAATAAATTTCTTACGTTTTAGTTCCTCTTCTATGAAGAACTCTAATCAGAATCAACAACAAGCTAACATCAACTAATCATCTATGAAGAACCCATCTCTTCACTTGTTACCAAAGTAGGCATATCAATCATTAAAACAACGCATTAAGCTTTAAAACATCCGAAATCTTAACAAAGACCCAAAGAAGCCCCACATTCACTTGTACCTGATAAAACAAATTCCGGTGATAACTTTCAGTAGGTGGCATCAGAACATCAATATGAACATGCTCTTCTATCCTCCAGACTCTCAGGTAGGTTAAGAGGTTTGACAACTCATCTAGTGCTTTACGTGTAGGTCTGTCTGCAGAAAAATGAAACCAATAACTATCTGGTTCAAAACTTTAGGGAGAGAGAAGGTTAGATCGTACCTGCACGCAGAGCCCCTCTTAAACGAGGAAGCGCTTGATCTGCAGCTCCACAAAACCTTGAAGCAACAGTCTGCAGTCTATTGACAACAGCTTCAGGTAACTTCAACTCCTGGTAAGCAGGAGATTCCGAGTAAGACATAGAAGACTATACTATTGATATGTGATATGTGGCATGTTACTATAATTGCCAACTGACATAGGTTATTGTGTAGTCTCAAACCTGCAGAAGTTGACGCCTTATGAAAACCCATTTTAGCTTCCGCTCAGATGACTGAGGACGCAAGGATCCCATTATGGAAAGAAGCTTCAATTGGAAATCAGGAAAAAAAATTTGGTCAAATTACTGATAAAACCATTGATACAATGACCCATATCCATGAACTACCAATAACCATACCTCTGCAACCTTTCGTCTATGCTCTACCCTAATTCCTGCCCAGGACCAAATCGCATCCAGCAAATCTCCATGATTCAAATGAATGTCACAAGATCCACGATGAAATATGTGGGTTGTGATGTCCACAATCACCTGCAAAGTTGGTGAATTATAACGGTGCAGCTCTCTGTAGGAAAATGCATAAGGCAGGAGAATAAGCATATAATTGTTCATTTTTCACATTAATTTCCCAGAAACACCGTCACAACACTCACTACATTTCCTCCAAAAGTTGGCAGTGTGACTTATAAACTATGCTATGACCATTAGCTCAATCTATAAAAAAAAGATTTGCTTTATTTATATCGTGAATAAAATGATATAGGAATTCGACACGGCAGGGCATCTTTGGGTTTGGTACCTTGAGAACTTCTGCCTCTGTCAGGGATGGTGTGCCTCCAACAATGTCAAAGTCCGCCTATTCGCAATCAAAACATCAAAACATTTATAAGCATATGCTCTTTTTCACATAGAAAATAAAAGTTAAAATGCACAGCCAGCATTTATCTTACACTATATTGGCCAGGAATTATATTAGCAGAGTGTGCGAGCACAATACCTGAAGACATGGATTTGGTGGAGAATGGCCAATTGCTCTCCTGTAGACATGAGATATTTCATATCGCTTGAATGAGGATTTCTGCATTGCAAAATTGAAGTGTGCCAAATTAGACACATAAGACAAGAATGAAAAACCAAAAATTTCATCTAAAGGGAAGCTATGACTTGCTAAGAATTTAAATCAATTTAAACTTTATTTAAATGAGGTAACAGTACGCCATAAGTGTAATTAGCATAACATAGTCTCTTGAAAACCTAAGTATTATTAATACAAACCTGGATCTGTTGCTTCAAAATTAAACTTAACCATCAACTGACTCTAAACTAACTAGAGAAGATCTCAAATAGAAAGTAGTACCTACAATTTGGTTAGATGTCAACTTGCCATCTGTAATTTATTTTTGCCGTACTCATTGTTAAGTTTACACTTTGTATAAAATTGTCCTATGTTCATTAAAAGCTGAGCTCTATAAGACAGTTCTTGGCCCATTTTGGTTGAAGTTCACTTCTAATTTGGAAATAAAATTATATAGAAAATAAATATATGAGCACTTTTCTGTTTAACATAGAAGAAACAGAAGAACGATATACATAAGAAAACCGGACCTGATTTATGTTAATCCAATGCACAAAAGGCAGTCGTAGCTCATAGCATAGTTCAAGCATATCTCCTCCATTGGTCAAAAGTTTTACAGTTTTCCTTTAAAGAGACGATAAAACTTAGATCAAAATCTAGTTTGAATGACAGATAATGGATAGCAACAAGTAAACAAGTATACCTGCTAAACTGGGGACAGTCACCAAGTAAACGCATTGGGATGACCTCTAGATGCTTCGCACAATGCTGCCTAAAGACTTCCTTTGTGATTTCAACAACATAATCACGAAGCTCTGTATCCATCTCTGTGTATTGAATATAACTATCATCTGCACATAGCCTTGATCTACTAGACTGATGGCTTTTCGTCTCTAATACTTCTTCATCAAATATCACATTTACCACTCTATCATAAACACTTGAATCTTCAGAAGTTTGCATTATTCTTAAAATGTCTGAAATTCAGAAAAGAAAGGGTTACTTGATGCCATATTAAAAAGATCGAAAAAGAGGATACGATTTTGAGAAAGAATTAACATGTCATCAAAACAACAGAGAACATATACACTACTAACACCAACTCGAAAATTTGTATCCGTTATGAGCGAATGACCTAAACAGACAGACATCTGAATTAATAGCAATTGTAGACAGCCAGTTTACGAATTGTAACTTCAACGAAATGGAGACAAATCAAGACTATGGGTTGTTAGCCATAGTAGAAAAACATCACAGAACAGATGAAAACCCCAAACAACAAAGAACTTTCATATTAACTTCATACGATGTTGACATATATAGAGAACTGCAAAGAACTCACTATCCAGTAACTCAGATTCCATTCTGGGAGGAAATTCGTGCTGAAGAAGTTCTGTGGCAGAGGGGCGATCAGATGGACTTGGAGACATCAAACGCCGCAGTAGAGAAGCCTGTTCGGGAAAATCATTTACCCATTTGAGAGGTAGTTCCCCTTTCAGCTTCAGATTACTTAAAATAATGTGTCTCTCCATGGCGGTTCCAAAAGGGTGCCAAAGTTCGAAGAACACAACCCCTAAGCTATACATGTCGGCCTACAATTCAGAAACATCATTTAAAAACACAGACATAAGAAGAAATAATATAAACCTTAGGATCAGAAGAAAAAGTATATACAAGCATTTTCTGGATGAAACTCAACTAAGGCACCAACGGCTACTAACCTTTTCATCAATCTTAGGCCAACCTTGCTCAATTTCAGGTGCTGTGTAAAAGTAAGTACCAGCTTGACCAGTACTATCAACTCCGCTTCCAGCCACATCCATAGAGAAACCCCCATCTTGATCCAACTGTTCCAGCTTCAAGAACTTTGCTGATAAGGTAAGAAAATGCAAGTACTTTCGTTTTTGTTTTCCATACCACAGTCGAATAACCACAGTATAAAAGATGACTAGGTTGATTCTCTTATTCAAAGAATTGAACAACACAGTAAACGTCATGCGTCAAAATACCCTCACGACTTTTGAAGGATAAAACGGAAAAGATTCAGCATGACAAGGAACCTACCTTCGTTACATTACTGGAGAGCTTTAAGTCTAATACAGAGAAGCATGTGGACAACAAACATACCAAGAAATTAAAGCAAAGAATAGCATTAGGTAGGGAAGCATACCAAGACCAAAATCCCCAATTTTGATATCATTCCGGGCGTCAAAGAAAATATTGTTCGGTGTAAAATCCCGATGAATTATTCCTTGTCCATGGATATGAGCTAAGCCTTCTACAATTTGCCGACTTAAATGCCATGCAAAATCTTTGTCGAAGTGATTATATGATTCAAAAACCTGGCGGAGAGTCCTTGAACATTATATGAACAGAAACAGTAAGAAGAGAAAACAAGAAAGCAACCAAAGCTAGACTACAAAAACTACAACGTTATATATATCAAGGAGAAATGCACTGATCCGCAATTTTATAGAAATATCTGACATTTTCGATCATTTTACTTTACATAAATATTTTTTGGACCACTAATATATGTGATTAAGCGTAGGAAACTGAGAAACTAAGAAATAACCCATAGCTCACTATGTCAAAAATCAATATATTTCAAGTAAAACCAATGATTTATCTGTGTTTCAACAGCTCAGGATATGGGTGGGTGTAATTATCAGAGTTTAGATTGGGCTAATAAACTCTTTACCTGGGACAGTACTCCATTTGAATATATAGATAAGTTGACTCAAGTTGATTGTCTTGCTCATGAATTTCAGTTGACACCGCACCCGAGTAACTGAACATTGAACTCCCTGCAGTTTTTGATCCCCAATTTGCGCCAGCATAAGGATCAGTAACTCCTGTTTCGAACCAGGCCTATTTTCATGAAAATTAATTTCATTAACAAACAGAACATAGGCAAAAAGAATAATACTAAGCAATTGAAATTATATGACAACAAGATGTACATGTGGTGGTATCAGATATCCATATATCTCATTGAATGTAGTCACTAATCAGTATAAAGTTCAGAAGAGCAGAAATGACCTTTACCTGATAGTAACGTACAACATGCTGATGCTGCAAACGTGAGAGTGTTGCTACTTCTCTGAGTACCTCATAACGAGCACATGCAGAAACAATTGTAGCATCATACTCTAAACTATCATATATAAAGTATAATATCCTCACCAGATACAACATCAATAACAACTTACACTCAAGTTTTAAAGCCTGGATTGCAGCAAACACAATTTCAAGTATACAAAATTTCCAGCACAGAGATATACGCTGATGAAAAATATGCTAATTCGCAGATCTCTAGCACTTGCTAAAAGAGCATAGCTAATTTCCAGGAAGCCATTGCCAGCTGGCATAACATTTAGCTGATATTAACACATAAAAGCACCCCAAGATGGCACAAAGACCTTTAAATTGTTTTAAGTATATGTGTTGGTCCAATGAAATGTGATTGCACTCACTATAAACAGTCTTCTCACTTACCGTTGTATCCGGTTGTTGACAGGTATCTCTTTGTCCTTCAGTCGAATTTTCTTCACTGCATATTGTCTTCCATCCAGTTTATTTTTGCACAAAACAACGTGGCCGAAACCACCTTGGCCTGCAAACAAAGAGTTTCAGCAGAAAGCAAGAAGGTAAACTACTTACTCTAAACACTATTGTAGAACATAGTGTTGAGAAAATGGACAATTTTCAATAACAATTTTAGCAAAGACAAATCTTTTTAGAAGTTGAGGCGCTTTTAAATAACTAACGAGTAACATCTTATAAGCCCTTGAGCAAAGACACCACTGAATTTGATCAAGTTTACACAGGGAGTTAACATCATATCTTTCATATATATCTACATTGAAAACTAGAAAGAGAAAGAAAATCATAATGGAGAATGTACCAAGGGGTTTCAACTCTTCAAAATCATTGAGATACCGCGAGCTTGGGACTGATGCATTTGGCTCGCCAAAATCAGAAGGTGGCTCCCAAAACTGAGGAACTCTGGTTGAGGCCTTAAAACACAACATTAATCAAATGCATTGCTTGAAACTCAAATAAATAAATAATAACGATGAAGTGTGCCATAGGATACACACCATGTTTTGATTGAATACATGTTCAAAGGTTCTATTAAAGTCTGGAGATGATTTGGAAGCTAAATCCAACACTTCTTCAGACAACATCTGACATGGTTTAAAAAAACACTACTATTTAACAGGGTTGGGGGAAAAAATGAAGAAGCTTCCCTTAATAGATAGAAATAATAATGAAAAATCAAATTATCCAAAAGACTTACCCCAAGCTGATGCAGTTCATCAGTTATCTGAGGCAATGCATCAGCCAAAGGTCCTCTGGAAGTGCAAGCTACTCGAAGTAAATGGACCATCAAAAGATCTTTCTTGCTAATTTGAGGCACTTGATCTTGAGCTAAGGAAACAGAAGACCATGACCCCATCGACTCACTTTCGGAGTTACTGCTGTCATCTTCAGCTGTATTATCTTGAAGATTTGATTCCTGCTAAGAGAAACAAGAATATGCAAGCAACAACAACATTCAGCAACCAAAAGTAGATGCATACTTGACAAGAGGTATATGACTCTTATTAATTAATTCTAGTTCTGTTTGTCAAGATATGCCAGTTATCTTGAACTGTATCTATGATGACTATCTAACCAAAAGAAAACGTGCCGAGCTCTGCATTAACATAAATTCTAATTAGATTATTTCTGGTGTAGTGTCTCATATGTAAAAGACCAGCAACTGATTTGTTGTGCTCATTCATCAGTCACTATACACAGAATTATGCTGAGGCCCAATATCATAAAAGGGAAAAGAGGGATTGAGATAAAACTGATAGACCTCCCCTCACCTTCTTCTCATTTTGGATAAATCCAGATTCCACATTGTCAATGGATTCACTTGAGTCAAAAGAAGAGTTGCTTGTATCATCAACATTATCCTCTTGAACAGTATTTAGTTTCGCAATGGGAGCAGGCAGTGCAACTTCTTCTTTAGCGTGGCCTTCAAACCGCTTCAGATTCTTGTCCGGCTTCTCATGCAAAATTGTTGAAATGTCTAGTGGGTGGGATTGTACTGAAGATACGATTCCCCTATTCTCATCAGGAGTCAGACTCCAATTCCTAGCATCTTCCAAGCCACTAAATAGGTCTATAAAACCATACACAAAAGGTCCAGCAGAACCCGATTTTGCTTTATTTGAAAGCATAGGTTGCTCAATGAACTGAGCGCTTCGGTGTGCAGTCAAGCATGGAACCTTGAGAAAGAAATAATAACATTACAGGAAGAACAACCAATGCAAACACATACAAGATGCAATAAATTTTCTTTCGACCAGCAGTTCACAAAACACAAGGATACTGTTGATAGATTAAATACATTATAAACAGTCATTTGGGTGAATATACTTACAGATTCCTCGTCATGACTTTCCGGAATTATTTCTGATAAAAACTCTTGAGCAGCCTCCACCAAGTTGAATATCATAACCCGACCTTCACGAGCATTGAAATTTGCCTGCATATAATATAATTTTTTGGGTACCTTGTGTCAGCATAGAGCACTTCTGAATACCATAAGAGTATATCAGTATAAAAATCATTTTTCATCCCCCCATCCCCTACCTGGTCCTCGAGAAGAGATAAAAGCTTCTCAGCATCAGCTGTTGTCAACCCTTGTTCTGGAGTAATCTGCAGCTTCGGGCATTTGTAAGGATATCCTGGTAAGCATCTAAAAGGAAAAAATAGTTAAAAGGGGGTAATGAAAAGATCGGCATGTTTACTGTGTCATAGATTCAGAAAGAAGATAATCACCTAACTAAAAGCATAGCAGAGATGTCAATGTCCTCATATCCCATATCTTTTGAGTAAGGCCTGCTCGAATTACAAGGAGCTTGGTGAACCAGATGCATTTCATGCATAAACCAAAAACATCACAACAGCTAGACTTGAATGAAAACACGTTGATCAGAAGAAAACCTGAGTTTAATAAGTATTTGAGGAGGCGACCGCAAACTTGAAACAATTTTGCAGTCCTCTTGAAATATTGCAGAGCTGAAAACAAAAAACACGATCCTGTTAAAATTCATATAGAGGCTCATTCTTGTCCATTTCTTAAAGAGAAAAAAATGACTAGCTCTAGTCCTAATTTCACACAGGTGTTAAGCAAATTACACATTTCTAACAAAATTTACAAAAAAAAAAATTGCTATTGTTTTCCCCTGTAACACATGAACAACGAAATCCCATAGTTCACGACTTCAGAAAATAGGTTATGTTTGTCAGCTGTTTAGTGTCACACGATTTCCAATCATAGCACATATATAAAGCTCATCGCAACTTCTATCAAGGCCCTCTAAATCAAAACTTAAACACAAAACTCCAAAAACCCAAAATCTCACATTCCCTTGGATAACTCGTTTCATAAAAAGCGTTCAAACTTACAGAGCAGTGATCTCCTCAGATAGAAGTTCATTATCTTCATCAGCATTAGATCCATGGTCCTTCAGCTGACCCCTTCTTCCGCTACCTCCTCGTTTCTTCTTTTTCTTCGACGTGCCACCCATTCCTCAGCCAAAAGCACGCCTTAATCAATTGCTATTTCAATCAAAGACCTTCTCCTCCGATCGTCGAATCAGCAATACCAAAACCAAAACCCCATAAAACCTCTTCTTCGTCTCTCGCCTCCGTCTCTCACAACTCCCGCCCAGCAATCTCGATCTACGAATTTCAAAAAAAAAAAATGCGGCGGTGACCGCCGGCACTAACAAAAAGGATATGTTTATATAAGTCTCAACTCAATAACCAAAACAAGCGTCGACGACTGCTCTCTTCAAAGATGGCGCCATCAGAGTTCTATGTTGATCCTCCTGTCCAGCACTAACCCTCAAAACGGCGTCGTGTTTGTATAAAAGGATAATGCGTCTATTTATATGAACTTAAAACCCATTAAAGGCCCATTATATATAAAACTACATATCTCTGATGTTACAAATTGTGACGTGGGAAATAATAGCTTTCTGACCATTGTTCTTTTTTTTTTTGTTTGTTTTTTAACAGCATTTGGACCAATTTCTATATATATTGATATATTTTGTCCAATTAAAAATATTAAAAATCGTATATTTACAAGATTATACGACTTTCATTCGAAAACAATAGCGAGAGAAAATGACGTAGACATAAAAATATAATATTTAAAACAATGGTGTACATTAATATTCTTTAGAAATTAATGAAAGAAAAAAAAAGAAATGAATGACTAGAAATCTTATTTTTGCCAAAGTAAAAAGGAAATTTAAAAAGAGAATCAAACCTGAGCCATAAGTGACCAATCAGATTCGACCCCGCTTCGTAGTTCCTGATTTTCCACACCTTATCTCTCTCTCTTCTTCTTTAACCTCTACAACTTCACTCTCTATCTTCTTCCTGACGTGACTTCTCTCTCTCTCTCTCTCTCTCTCTCTCATCAATGGCGACCACAAACTCTCTTCAACACCACCACCACTCCTCTTCTTACACACACCACCGCCACAGTCTTCACTGCCAATCTCACTTTGGTCCTACTTCTCTCTCCCTCAAACAACCCACTTCCGCCGCAACATTCTCACTTATCTGCTCTGCTTCTTCCTCCTCCTCCTCGGCTGTCTCCGCCATTTCTACCACAAACGCCTCCGCTACAACCACCGCAACCAAATTCGACGTTTTGGAGAACCACCTCGTCAATCAAAATTTCCGACAAGCTGACGAGGAGACTCGGAGATTACTCATTCAGATAGCAGGAGATGCCGCCGTGAAACGTGGCTACGTTTTCTTCTCCGAGGTCAAATCAATCTCAACCGAAGATCTTCAAGCTATTGACAATCTATGGACTAAACACAGTGATGGGAGATTCGGATACAGCGTGCAACGCAAAATCTGGTTAAAAGTGAAGAAAGATTTCACAAGATTCTTCGTCAAAGTAGAATGGATGAAGCTTCTTGATACAGAGGTGGTTCAATACAATTACAGAGCGTTTCCTGACGAATTCATGTGGGAGCTTAATGATGATACGCCTTTTGGACACTTACCGCTTACAAACGCGTTAAGAGGAACGCAGCTTCTCAAATGCGTTTTAAGTCATCCCGCGTTTGCGACAGCTGATGATAACAGTGGAGAAACAGAGGAAGAGCTAAACAGAGGTGTGGCTGTGGCTAAGGAACAGACGAGAGGAGGAGGAGACAAAAGAGTGTTTAAAACTAATTACACCTTCTGATGTCTTTCTCCTTTATTCTTATTAGTTTTCTCATATTGTGAAAGTATAAACGAATCTCTGTAATCATATCATCAATTGAATTGGGTTTCTCTTCAATGGCGCTTTCATTGTGATCATCTATATGAACAGAGTCTCAAATCATTTCTTAATGAATAAAAACCAATAGTCCTTCTTGGTTGATCAATGAAACTAATGTAGTTTTTCTTAGACTGATCAAAATCTGAAACCAACTTCGAACTCCCAGCTGGTCATAAAGGCCTTCTCTTGTGTTGTTTTTTATCCTCTTGGCTGATGTGATGAAGAGAGATTATGGATGAATACAAAGTTGGGATTTTGGCTCTGTTCAAGAAAGCTGCACCTCATATAATGATCAATGTGTGACAAAGATATAACGAATACGTTGCTGCTTCTGTAGCCTTGTAGTTAATTCTCAATGTAGGCCACACACGCTACACTTGATGTGGAAAGATACTTTCTGTCATTCTGTGCTACTTAAATGAAGAAATGTTTAGTCATATGCATGTATAGATATATAGAATCGTGCATGTATATATCAAAAATAATGTTTTCTTCCACTATGAGAACATGCCATGATCAGTACAGAAGATCAGAGCTTAATGGTACTAAGACTTATGCCACAGCAAATAGCATTCTAAAATCGCTACAAGAGACGGAAAAAATTATGGTATAAGTCTTAGTAATGACTAGTTTCTAGGCACATGGGCAGAGTCGTCGGGTGTGTTGGTGTGAACCGTCACAGGAAAGCATTGATTGTGTCCGGGTATACAAACACGCGCCTGGATACTGCAAACCATGAAAATAAACACACACAAATGGAATCACTCTGTGTATGATCAAGTCAAAACTTGACTCAGGAGAAGCGATGTAAATGAATTATTTCACTGAGGATTCAGGAACTTAATGCGTGCATAAGAGAGAATAAAAGATGAAATACCAAATCTCTGGGCGCATCTTCGACAACTTCAGCAGGTTGGTCAGCCCCGGCACTTGCTAAACACGACCCTTTGCAGGTCATGTATCTTTTCATACTAAGCAAACAAAGAAGAAGAGAAAGAACCATGTGAACACCAAATCACGAGTTTTTAATCTATATATAAATCTCTGAAACATGACTTGATGGTTGGCTTAAGAGATAGACTCTGGTAAAATAGTTGCTTAAGAAGAGACTTACACGTCACATTGGTTTAGAAGTGAGAGCTTATTCATCACACACAATTGTCCACGTGACTTGCAAACTGCATCGCATGAATCTCCTTGACTGTGAAACCAATTCAATAAAGAGTCAAAGAATATGGTCTCCACAAATGCGTACACAATTCAACCGGGTAAGAAGGTGAAGGGTGTTTTTTACCTCCCCACGATAACGTCAATGCCAAGTAGTCTTGTTTCAACTTGTGTGAGATTAGCCCCTGTTTCCACTTACGTTATTTGATGAATGTGATAGGGTAGTTGAAAAAAAAGTAGGGTATCGAAGCTAACCTGAAGCATTTGATGTCAGAGAAAAACAATGGTGAAACTTGCTGTGGTAAGCATTTTCATGAACCTGGAAGTTTCAGGAATAAAAGAAATTACATGACGTCTCGCTCTTCATCGCTAAACTATATAATTATGTTCATTATACTTTCATGAACATTCCATCATTCCTAAATAGAACCTCTCTTCAACACTAAATTGCCCAACTTCATGAGATAATCTCAAGAAACTTCCCCAAATAAAATCCCTTATAAGAGAAACAAAAACAGTCAATCGCTTACCACACTCTCAGAATTGTGGCGGCACCTCCCGGAACAAAAATCAAATACAGTCTTGTAAGTCCCTGGTAATGAAGAAAAGCCAAGACGTAGACGTTAAACAGAAATTTTCATAGGCAAAGTCAATGAATATTGATCATCTTGCAAAATGCAAATACATTTAAGCTGCTACAAAATGACAATTTACCTGCTGTAGCTGGCTTTGCAACTTTTACTTTAACAACCTGCTCAAGAATCGTCTGCAGAAGATACTCAATGAGAGTTAAAAAAAGATGAAGCAAGAACAGAGAAACAAAACCAAAGGTTCCATAGAAATAGAATACCCGAGACGGATTCAAGCAGCAAGAAACGCAAAATTCATAAGAGCTGCAGCATTGTGAAAGAAGGTTGCATCCACTTCAAGCCAGACCACAAAACAAAGAAGTCTAATTAAGAACACATTAGTCTAAAAAACCAATAATTCCTTGATTCAAGGCTATGATCCTCTTAAAAATGACTCACTGACAAGAAAATCTTTCTCCTTTCCATGGACAACAACGGGTTCGAGATTCCAATGACAGAGCATCACACACATTGCCTGCAAAATTGCAACAACAATCATTGATGGTAAATAAAAACATTCTTTTTGACCAAATCTATATCGAAAGAGATTAAATGTTGTAAAGGTGGATCTTTGAAGAGTGAGTTGGTTAGGAAATGACTGACCTTCATCATCGGAGATCAAGTATCTTCCTTGGACAGTTGTTCTGCAACTCCGCTCTTCTAAAAACCCGATATCCTTCCTGCAAATCCAATCGAAATCTTTAGGAAATGACAAAACAGGGATACGCAAAACATAGGAACAAAGCTATAATCACCTAATTGCAGAAATTCTCAACGGACCCACGAGCTGTAGAAGAGCAAGGAACAGAGTAAGCCCAGATGTGGACATTCTTGTCGGAGAAAGAACGAATCTTTCGACCAAATTACGCTTCCGACTTCGAGAACTTAACTTCCAACGCCTTCGATTTTTTTCTTTAGTATTGAAATGCAAATTAATTATGTTATGAATTACTAAATTTTATCGTTGAATTGGGGAAATCCGCGAGCCAAAACCCGGTTTCGGTTTTGTTCCGGTTATCGAGAAATCAATGCGTTTAGTACATGCGCGCGGAATATAAGTTACCTAAATTGTGACTTTGAAGTCTTTCATTGTTGGTTCTGCAAAATCAAAATTGAGAAAGTTTCTCCTTTAAACATATAAGAGAGCTTCTCTGAATATTAAACGAAGGGGAAAAGAGAAATCGAGATTGTTTTGATATACGAAAACATGTTCATGTGATTAAATAAAACGAGTGTGATTTTGGGTCTTCACATTGCTGCCACTGTAATCCTGCTCTTCCTCCATGCCCAATAGTTGGCTCTTATTGGATCTACACGACCAAGAATGGTACAAACCAAATTGGCCAAGTTAGTATCTGGTTCTTCATTAGCTAGAGCTCTCACTGAATCTATATGCTCGTTGGTTGGTCTCAATCCGTCGCATAGAAGATCCAAAAGGGTGCTCAGAGCGAATCCATGAAAGCAATCTGTGCGGGAGAGAACATTTAAACAGACTGAGGAAACACTTGGATCACTAATCCAGGATTCTTTGTCGTCTTTGTGAAGAGCTTTCAGGTATCGCCATGAGCTCTCATTTGCAGGATTGGCTAAAATGGCTTTGATTGTGTAGCTTACTTCAGATTCCCTCATTGCTTCTAGGCCTCCCAACAAAGGAGATTGAGTAATAACGTAATACCTCTGCCAGATTAAGGGAATGAATTATTCAAAAGGGTGACTGAATTGGCAATTGGTAGATTTGAGATACAGAATCTAGTGTGTGTATCAACGATCATATTACCTGATTCCATGCAGAATTGTTAAAGATGTCAGCTTCAAGGAGCTCGTGACAGTAATCAAGCTCATCTTCCCATCCTCCTAATGCCCGCAGTGCCCACTGCATATTGTTACCCAACATCAAGCAAAAAGATACGTAATACCCCAAGTGAATCCTTTAACAAGGTTTGAGATCACAAACCTGCCTATGAGACCAAGCATGATAATGTTTGGCATCAAGTGAAAGTACTCTCCGGGTAAATTCAAGTTCTCTCCCTGCAACATCAGGACCCAGTTTTTCTGCAACCCATCGCCGATGATGCCTAGAGAAAATAAAATATTAGCGCAGAACCATGGATCATCACACTCAAAGCACACAACCAAGGGTTAACTTTTCTTAAGCACCAGATATGTGGCATTATGAACTTTACAATGTGTAAAAGAAAATAATATACAGAATATGCACGATGGAAGATAAGAAAATAGCTGACTCTACATATTACAAAACAGCCTCCAAAATTTTGATGATTCCCCCAAAGGCATGAACTTCTTTATAGACTAAACCTTCTCCAGTCTATGAGACTATTGCAAAAAGCAAACATACAGTTCTTGGTTCGAAATTGTTCCATCACTCAACTTCACGGTATAAACACTACTAATAGATAAAGAAAAATTTCAAAAAAAATAGAGAGAGAGAAAAGGTGAGAACTTTACCACAATTGGTAGTTCTTAGAGTTATCCTCAGCAATGCGTTCAATGAACTCGAGTTCCTCATACAAGTCGTAATTAAGCGCCTCAAGTACTAGGCGCCTGAAATGCCACACCTTCAAATCGTTAAGAACAAGACTGTTAAGAATAAGAATGAATGCAACAAAGACTGAAATCCACAAAATTTCAAAACCGTAAGAGTTCAGATACTAATGCTCCAATCAAAATTCCCACTTCAGAACAGTACTAGGGCTCAGAAGAACAATTGATCAAGCATCCTACAAAGCATAGAAGAAAAACAAAAAATGTTTCGAATAAAGAAAAAGAATGACTACTGTATAGTTCCCGGAGTTTAAGCGGAGCGTTTCTTCCGAGAGTCGTAGTGCGCGAGGAGATCGCTCGTCAGAGAAGTAGATCGCACGGAAGTAATCCATAGTCTCGCGGAACTCTTCCTTGTAGGCGATCGGCACAACAGGATTCGGCCCATCGTCCTGAGTCAACGGGATCACATCTGACCACTCCGACCGCTGGCTCAGTGGCACGGTGTCGGAATCCATGTTCCCCGACTCGATCCAAAGTCCGAAACAGAAAGAATCAATGAAAAAGTATTTAAGCAAGACTAATGGGCTTAGCCCAAACCACATAATACAATATTTTTCTTTCTGTACTACTTTGAACCAAAAAAAGGAAATGCCAAAAATAAAACATTTATTCAAATTAACACTACACCTTAGCCATTGGTTCTGATTTCCATCATCCAATGTTATTTTTTGCGCGAAAACGTATATAAATCAATTTAAGATAAGTGAGAGAACGGTTTATTGAATTTGGTTTTAGGATATGTTCAAACCAACGCAAAAACTTAATTAAGAACATGCGTTTATCACAGTTTTACAACTTTATTCGTCATTGTAAAGCGCAAAAACCTTAGTTTATTAATAAACCAAATAAAAAACACTTTCCTCCAATCACACTTTTACTTTATTTTTTATTTTTAAAATCTTAACAGTTTCTAAATTCTCTCTAACTTCTTTTGCTTCTATTTTTTTAAAGCCACAAAATCATGGATTTTAGAAAACTGTACGAATTTTTTTATTTTTTTTTTAACAATGATGTATACTAATAGTAAGAATTAGATAAAACAATAATAATCAATAGAAAAATTATACACAAAACAATAAAAACAAAAATATTTATAATAGGATCAAGAATAATTCAAAAACAATAAAAAATCAATAATCGATAAACATACTAATTCAAAAAAAAAATGTAAAACGAAACTAAAAAAATTAGAACTAAAATAATATACTATTTTTAGACTATCACTAACATTATAAATACCATGAGTTACTGATTTTTTCTGTTACTTTCAAATCCAATAGGTATCATGATTTTCATATATTTCTTCATAAGTTTATATTATTTGCATGTAGATTATATGCAAAGGTGATCATAAATTTATGTATGTATTATATTAGAATTTATTCGGAAGTCACTTATTGAAGATCCTGATTTTCAGTCAGAACAAGAATATGCTCCAGATGAGGAATAACTTCCAAATGTGATGGAACAAGACGTTAGTTCGAGACAATACATGGAAGGTATTCGTGATGAGATTGCTAATACTATGTGGGCTAGTCGTCGCTAGATGTGTATATATATATATATATATTTTTGATAGATTGTCACCCAAGTTTTTTTAAGTGTATCCCATTTCTTAATGATTTTTTTTTATATTAAATTTTGGCATGAAATAATAAATATAAATAAATTTATTCGTTTAAAATATTTATCTATTAGTTTATTTCTAAAGATTTGAAATTTTTTTTCTTAAATGTAATTGTTAATAAAAAATTTTTTGTTATATCGATATAATTAAAAAAAATATAATTTTAAAATAAAAGTCACAGCTTCTACAGTTTTTGTTACCAATCAAACTTTTATAAATATTTAAAGTCACAGCTTTTACAGTTTTTTTTGTTACCAATCAAACTTTTACAAATATATTAAAGTTACAGCCACAGTGCTTACAGCCAAATTGTCTGCAGCCAAAAGTCTACAGTAACAGCCTGTAGTAAAAGTTCTTACCAATCGGCCCCTAAAAGTCCTAAATAGTTAGCTTTTAAAAAAAGTGAACGTAGCGAATAAAACAAAATGGACTGTGAAAAATATTAGGAGACTTTTAAGGCTGTTAAATAATTAAAGTGTGATTGATAAAAAACAGACTTTAAAAACTTTAAAATGTAATAAAAGCCTCTACAGTCTCCACTGATCACCCCCTTAAGATTTTGGAAACTTTTGTTTGCCGTGTGTTGCCTCATTTCGTACACACTCTTATTGATTAATGCTGGGTCAAACTTGTGTTCTTCGTGTGTTGCCTCATTTTTTTAAATTGTTTTTTTCAGTCTAAATGTTCTATTGTTTATATTGCAACAAAAAAATGGGCCAAGTCAACTGATAAAACAATGAAGATTATGCATCAATAGTTTGATATGTTATTAATTCATTGTCTGGCTCACCTTGCCAGTTCCATCACCGGCAACTACGCTTCGCCGACTTTCTGTCCAAACAGTCATCTTTTACTTGTGGAAAAAGCGGAACTCACGTCTTTATAACGGTCCCTCACTTCGTTCTGTTATTGAGAGAACATTTGGAGTATGGAAAAGAAAATGGAGATTTATGAAAGATGAAGCGAGATATAATCTCTCAACAATGAGAAAAATTGTGGTGGCGACCATGGCCCTCCATAATTTTATTCGGAAGTCACTTATTGAAGATCCTGATTTTCAGTCAGAACAAGAATATGCTCCAGATGAGGAAGAACTTCCAAATGTGATGGAACAAGACGTTAGTTTTTTGGTTCAAGACTCATGGATGATGTTTGTTGTTTTGGATGATCTTATGGTTAGTTTCCAAACATTCGAATCCTTGCAAATTTTCATCAAAAGATTGACAGGTGTGCTTGAGAAACTCAAAATTAAAAAAGGAGAGATTGAAGATGCAGGCTGAAGTATTTCTTGACATAGTTGAACTAACTCAAGAAGTAATACAACAGAAGATTGAAGAATTCTAGAAGATCAAGGAAGTTAGAAGTTAAAGACAAAGTTCTAGAAGTTAAAGACGTGCAAAGAAAAAGGAAATGAACTAAAGATAATTTAGAAAGTTATTTTGGAAAGAGTAAGATAATTTCCTTTTTCTTAAGAAAAGAAAATTGGTCAAACTTATTAGATTTAGGATTTGGAAATTGGCTTGTTGTAAAAGCCACGACCTATTTAGTATAAATAGGGTGCTCAACCTTTGGAGAAGGCAGCACAAACATTGAGAGAGCATACTTAGTACAGTATAACCTCTATAAATTAATACTCGATAAATTAATACCTCGATAAATCATTACATTTCTTCGGTCCCAAATTAGTTTTTCGGTTCAATTAGTATATCGATAAATTAATAACTCGATAAATTAATAAAATATGATGGTCCCAACAGTATTAATTTATAGAGGTTTTACTGTAACTGAGTTTTTACTTCAAGAGAGAAAAATAAGGAAAAACTCAAAGGGGCTAAGGTTTTAAAAGATTTCTAATTAAGAGTGTTTGATTTGAGATCACAAGTAAGGAAGAATAGGAAATAGTGTGAGGAAAAACCATTGTATCACATATTTACTATTAATCGATATTGATTGAGAAAACTTTTGTATTACTCTCTGATATAGTTCCTGTATCAGTTAAGCTCTTGTACTTTCAGTTTACACTTTAATACTCAGCCATTCCATTGCAAATAAAAAGCAAACAGTTTGATCAAATTTTACCGACAAAATAAAAAGCAAACAGTTTTGATCAAATTTTACCGACAAAATCGATATCAGAGAAAATTAATAAACAATACTCTCATAATCATGGATGTATATTTGGCCATCTTGTATTCATCGCGAATAGTATTAACCTTTACTTAACGCAATATTGCTTCAACAAACTCTAAGATAATGTAAACAGATAAGGAAGTGCGGTGTAAGACCTTGATACCTTATTAAATTGATTTGAGCCCAACTATATATGCATTCAACTAATATCTAATTCAACATTACTTTTGAAAGTCAATCTTTTGAAATTTTAAGCCACTCCCATCTAAAAGACTTTTTCCTTTGACAAAGTCAATACATTGGTTTATTATACTAGTTCCAACCAAAAAAAATATAATCTTATGCATGCACCAATTTCATAACGCATTTGAATGAGATTATGTTCTTTTTCTTGGCCTCTACACCAATGGCAATGGTAGTTTTGGTGTAGAAGCCAAAAAGAAAAACATAATCTTATTCAATTGCACTAAAAATTTGGTGCATATCACACATTACGAGCTTAATAATTAACTCAATGTTTCCTTTATAACCTTTTTTATGCAATGCAAAATAAATAAGTAAGAGTTTCTCTAGATTTAAAACGAATATTTTTTTAAGAAAATAAAAACAACAAAATGTGATATTTTTTGCTTTCAAATTAACAATCATGGTCAAATAATTGATAGAAAATAGCAAATAGGGGAGTTATATTATTTTTAATGCTTGAGGTTTTTTTTGTGATTTTCCTAACTAGCTATGAAATGGACATTACTTTTTAGCTATTATTTCTTAAAAATAAGATATATTAGTAATCTATATATATAATAGCACAGTTCTCTCCAGTTAGGCTATCCTTTTTTTATTTTATGTGGGACCAGCTAAGAATCACTTCCACTTCCTAAAAAATGTTTATGTCGCTTCCTCTTCTTCGTCCTTCCTTCATCTAAATTGTTTTATTCATTCACCACACTGGCATACCACTAATGTTATACTCTTCAACTTCCGCACAATCCCGAAGAAAAACCCTAATTTTATCTCTGAAAGCTCCGTTCCGATTAATCGGAAACTCATCTACACCGAATCGTTGCAGATTATACACTTTCGGCTTTCTCTTTCTCTTCCGGCAAGTCTCGATGATCGGAACTGGCATTGTTAACGAATTGGGTTCGATTAAGGTTTTTGGGATTTGAGCATCATCTAAATTGTTTTATTCATTCTCTAAACTGATGAATCCATAGTAATTTTTGTTTTTGCTTGCAACAACACTCTTCAAGGTTTGCTTCGCTTCACGTCAGTGACCTTAGCCCAGACGTGATGGAGCAAGATCTCATCCACAAGTTCTCATTGACTGTTCCCGTCGCCTCCGTTCATCTTTGCCGTAACTCCGTCACCGACAAATCCTTATGTTACGCTTACATCAACTTCGATTCACCTCACAGCGGTAAACAAGACTTCTTCTTTTTAAATAGTTTCGTTCTAAAATCTCTGGTTTTGGTTTCAACGTTTAGGGTTTTTGATTTCGGACTCTTTATCATTGTTTCTTCGTTCATCTGTTTTCCTCTTTTTTCTCATGTAAACTTAAAACTCTTTAAGTTTTTGTTAAAACCGAAGATTCTCCAAGATTGTGTTTGATTAACAGATTTATAGGTAATGCGATTGATTAAAATCACTTCTGATTAATCTTTG
Source organism: Crucihimalaya himalaica (assembly GCA_004349715.1). NCBI lineage: Eukaryota > Viridiplantae > Streptophyta > Magnoliopsida > Brassicales > Brassicaceae > Crucihimalaya > Crucihimalaya himalaica. Next base: position 2,832,865 of record SMJT01000008.1, on the reverse strand, counting down.
TTTCATGTTTTCTTAAACCATACTGATTTGAAGGGAAAGGCTATGCGTATAATGTGGTATCGAAGTGATATTTCGTACCGTCGTCGTACTGGGTTTGGAAATCTATACGTTAAGAATCTTGACAGCTCGATCACTAGCATTTTCTTAGAGCGAATGTTTTGCCCCTTTGGAGCTGTACTTTCTTCCAAACTCGCTGAAGAGAATGGCCAAAGTAAAGGTTTTGGGTTTGTTCAGTTTGATACAGAGCAATCTGCTGTAGCTACTCGCTCTGCCCTCCATGGTTCAATGGTTAATGGCAAGAAACTGTAAGTTAATTGTATTTAATTTTGGTTTCTTATTGATTGAAGGTTAATGATTGTTTGTTTACTTGGTGTGTTTCTTTCTTTAGCTTTGTAGCCAAGTTCATCAACAAGGATGAAAGAGTAGCTATGGCAGGACATCAAGAATTCACAAACGTTTATGTGAAAAACCTGATCGAAATATTACAGAGGATATTCTACATAGACTGTTTTCTCAATATGGGACAATCTCAAGTGTTGTGGTTATGAGGGATGGTATGGGAAGATCTAGAGGTTTCGGATTTGTCAACTTCTGCCATCCAGTAAATGCTAAGAAAGCTGTGGAATCTCTCCATGGACAACAACTTGGTAACTCAACTTCTTCGTCTGAACCCAATAACGTAGTACGTTGTCATTAGACCAGAGTTTCTGATTCTAGAACTTTCCTTTTTATGATTAGGATCGAAGAAATTGTTTGTTGGAAGGGCACTGAGAAAAGATGAAAGGAGGGAGATGCTGAAACAAGAATTCAAGGACAACTTTATTGCCAAATTTAACATAGGGTGGTCCAATCTTTACGTGAAGAACTTAATTGAAACAATGAATGAAACTAGGCTGCGAGAAATATTTGGAAGCTATGGGCAAATAGTCTCAGCCAAAGTGATGTGTAATGAGAATGGCAGGAGTAAAGGATTCGGCTTTGTGTGTTTCTCTAACTGTGAAGAGTCCAAACCGGCTAAAAGAGAGCTCAATGGTATACTATAACTGAAGTAGCTTAGCTTATCTTTGCTCTACTAGACCTAGCTGATATTTACTGATTAAATCTAGACTTATTACTCTTGCTGCTTACAGGGTTTTCAGTTGATGGAAAACCATTTGTTGTTCGAGTTGCTGAGCGCAAAGAGGATCGACTCAAGAGGTTGCAGCAATACTTTCATGGACAACCACGTCATAACACGCAAGCTCCTCCTGTCCCTTCACCAGCTCAGCCAGTCCTCCCATCTGTGCCCATCTGCTCATATGGTTACCTCCCATGTGGTTACTTGCAGCCACTCCAGTCCTCTCATCTGTGCCCATCTTATTACTATATAGACACTCAGTTACCACAAATTTTTGGCCACCAAAACATCACCACCTATGTAAGCATTTCTCTGCATCTTCAAACAAACCCAAAATCTGTCTTCGCATTAAAAATCACTCACATTTCCTTATATAACTCAGGTTCAAGCTGGCCAAGCTCCTCTCAAGGAGAAAAGATCATCAGAGGATGCAGAGACTCGGAATCGTAGATCTCTCCCCAAACTCAAATCCGAGATCCGACCAGCCAAAAGGTGTTATGGTAACTCGAATCCAGATCCAGGTTGTAAACACTTCTCCTATTAAGCTATCCGTCTCCACCAGACGATCCTCGAGGTAATCTCTGAGTTCTCTGGAATTTTTGTTCACATTGCTTCAATCTTCCAATCATTGTTCACATGGCTGCCTTAAAACGATCTTTATACTTTCTGACCATAACATGGATGGTATTCTCAGTGACGCCGAGTTAAACAATCTTCAGGTTTCATCTTATACCCTCCCTTACGTTTCAATATTGTTCTTCTTGAGTGCTTTTATCAAACAGTTAAGTTTCAAAAAAAAAAAAAACAGGTAAAGTGCTTCGATATACCATTGGTGCCTTCTGAAATCCAACAAATGAAAAAAACTATGCAAGAAAAGTTCGGGTATAATAACGATCTAAGACTTGCAGATGATTTGATTCCTTATTCATCATTCAAACGCAAGGCTGATCAGGTAAAATATTATGCAGAAATAGAACTCAATGTGTTTTTGGCTTCATTGTGATTATTTGTTGCTGTTATTGTGTAGAGTGTTGAGCTTTCAAAAGTAGCTATTGAATACTTAAGGGAAGTCTATGAATTTTTCGATAATGACTATGTAAGTTCTTTTTTTTATAAATTATGTCTTAGGTATATTAAATACTTGTGGATTCTAAAAATCTGATTTTAATTTCTCAGGACAATAACTTGGAACCTCATGAGATGGGATATCTCTTTGAAACTGCACCTGAAAGGTAACATTTTTCACATGATATAATGTTCTTTCATATGCTTTTGTGTAATTCCATATTTTTCATCATTAATGACAGTCCTTGGAATGAAGCTCCTTATATGAAAGCCTCAGAGGAAACTAGAGTAATATCTTTCTTCTTGGTTCTCATATAGAATGAAAACATAAGTTGATCAATATGTCATATACTGATCTTTGCAGGTTACACAAGATATAGGGCTTGATGCTCCAATACCAATTAGCTCTAAATTGGGAGATTTTGATAACTTATTTCGCAAGATCTTAACCACAGCAGAACATGCTCATTTGAATATTCCAGAGATTTAGTCAACGGAGAAAAAGAGCCGCAAGCTAATCAACAGATCTCTAATGGCGGTTTCAAGTATGTTCAGTTCTTGGATTCCAAAATGTTTGGTCAAATGCTTCTGTATCTCATCATGATTCCCAAATGTTTTAACAGTCGGGATAGCGGCTTTGATCGCCGGGCTGGCTTCATTCCGTCTATACACCGCAAGAAAGCAGAGTTGATTCTTAGCTGAAGAAAGATCCAGACCTGCATAATGAATTGATTTCTGTAGATTTTACTTCTTCCTCTTTCTTTATCAGAAGAACAAATGATTATTTGAAAAACAAAAATGAAGAAAGAAGATCTAAGCATTGTTCTTTTTCCTTTGAAATTTACACAACCTCTTTATACCCATGAATAAACGAATTGTATAAAAGAAAGCCAAAAAATACTAAATCTAAAATGCCACTTTCACCCACTTGAACAAGAAACAGAATTAGAGCCATAGCTTATAGCTTGCAAACTCGAATGAGTCATATTCGTCATCCATCTTCTTGCGTTCAAACCATCAATATTATAGAAAATTTTGTTTAAACCTTTTTTTGGGCATTTGAATTATACTATGAAATATATAATTTACCTCTTGATATATTGTTTTGGCAAAACATTGATTTTACATCCAAATTCGAGTGAGGTGATAATATTATCAGACACGTAATAAACCTCATTGCCTTTCATGGAACCAGAAAAAAACAACAAGACCAGGTAAGAAACTCAGAGCTCTTTCCTAACAACAAGAAAAAAACAATGAATTACGTTTTCTTCCTTAACATCCAGACTCCATCCAGAGAGGCTAAAGCAAGACCAGGTAATAAACTCATATTTCTTCGTTGTTTAAAGTTGGGGTAAAGGAGGAGCCTCGCCAAATTTAAGAATGTAAGCAGCCTGGTGAATTGGTCTCAGCTGCAATATAATCTGAGCATCAAGATAAGTCATTGTGCTTCCACAGAAATAGCAGCATCAGACGCTGTTAAAATAACAAGAACGAATAAGCAAATGTAATGAAAATATGTACCTATAGCTGAGAGCAAGGCAGTGACCAGTCTGTTGATGATGCATCAGCATATGTCTGTTCACGAAACGGCTGCATAGAACCTCTTTACAACAAAGGCATAACCAGTTCTCAACCGGGTTTTGGCACCTTATACACATTAGTTAGATAGATAATCGAGTTAATACAACAATGATATCAAAATCAATATACCGCCAATGAAACAATCACACAAGCGTTGGTGTAGTTCTTGACATTTTTTTCTTAGAATTCAGGATCACTAAACACTTCCTACAGCACAAGTGGAATTGTAGTAAACATCCCCCATCTTTTCATATGTTCATCTTCACCAAAAATCCCAAAGCTGATGAGCTAATTCATAAGTTTTTAACCTTGAACTGCAGAGTGACTAAAGTGGTACTGATTCTAAGTTAAGTTATGTCTGAACTGCTGATAATTGAGCATAATACAATAATGATGTCAAAATCAATATACTGCCAACAAAACAATCACAAGAGCTTTGGTGCAGTGCTTGAGATTGTATCCTTAAAATTGAGAATCACAAAGTATCTAATTTTATCTTTAACTCCAACAAAAATCACAAAGGGGAAGAGCCAATTCATACATTTTTAGCCTTGAATCTGAAGAGAGACAAAGATAAAACTAATTCTAAGTTAAGTTTTGTCATGTGCAACGACCTTAACTCAATGCTCACATATAATTTATTTCGTGACCTAATATGCAAGTACTCGTCCAAGGCCTCAAGGCTACAATTCAAAATCCATCAATCTAAAAGAATGATGACAAAATCAACAAAAAATCACAAGAGGTGCAGAGCTTGGAATTACTAAACAAAAATCACAAAGCAGAAGAGTCACAATTTCATACATTTTAGCCTTCAAATGCAGGGAGACAAAGATGGAACTGATTCTAAGTTTAGTTATGACCTTAACTCAATGCCCATAGAAACTTGATTCCATGGCCTATATGCAACTGAATGTCACCTACAAGTATACACTACATCTACCAAATAAAATATTATAAATAAAATAGCAAAACATACAAATACATAACAAAAAAAACAATAGCAAACACACCCGCGCATCGCGCGGGTTCTATCCCTAGTTTAATCAAAAGAAAAACAATTCAAATAATATATAATGAGGCTCAAGTACTTAAAACAAAGGATGAGCCGGTCTACGCCAATGTGCATATTTTATTCTAGCAAAGGGAAGACTAGCTATATCAAATATTAAACCAAGAAATCTAAGAAACCTAGATAGAATTCGGCCTAGAACAGTACTTTTTAATAATTTCTAAGCCCATTTGGCCATTAAAGACATTCCTTCAGCACCTAGAAAAACACCAACATAAGCCAATGTCTGAAGCTTCATGTTCCCTTGCAACTTTGGTCCCAAAAAATCTGCACCCAATAGATCAACAAGTGCCATGTAGTTCAATAAACCAGCCGAACACGCGTTTAAGACCCCAACCACGATCAATGCCGTTGGACTCGTCGGGCTATACACCGTTTGTAATAACATTCCTAGAGCAATTCCAGATGGTGTCGTGACCGAGAAAAAAAACACCATTGTCCCACTTATTTTTGCTCCATATTGCGCCTAAGAAAAAAAAACAGTCTATTATAAAGAGTTTGTACAGTAAGAACTAGACAACAATCACTTGATTAGTTTATGAAAATATTTCGATAGATTGATTGGCTAACAGGCTAAGTGATTGTTGGTCTAATTTAGCTACCTGAAGAATGCAACCACCAAGTCCCATGCCTTCGAATAGCTGATGGAAACAAAGAGCGGCAATGAGAGAACGTATGGTACATTTGTTATCCGAAGCCCCCATTGCAAGGCCGATTACAACCGAGTGCACTACAATCCCGAGCTCCAATACCTAGCTAGCACCAATTGCTTAGTATCAACATTAGAGATCATGAAATATTGAAACGTAAACTTCTTTAATGAAGGATAAAAGAAAATTGTGAATGATTTGTCTACCTGAGCAATGACTTGATGCCTAATAAGCTGAGATTTTGTGTCGTCGACTTTAACTCCATTTTCTCTCTCCAGTTCATTTAGTCCATTCTCTAGGTTTTCCACGGCATTTGCTTGCGGTTTCAACATTCTCTTCTTTTGCCAACTCATTGCATAAGAATCTACCATCAACGTGATCAAAGCCGAGATCATAGCAATAAACGTCGTGAATGGAAACTTCCTCCATGGATTTTTTGGCAAGCAAGGGGAATTGAGATTTTAAAAAGAGTCAGGTAACACGTGCATGTAACCCGTCGCTAAGATAACTCCCGAGGCCAATGCCTTTACGACCACGAAAAGATCTCGGTCTGGTCCTAATGCTGTAACCCCACGGGTGAACAATGGTAATGAAACACCGACTATACTCGCCACTAAGATCGAAGCAATAGCTATGAATTTGAGTTTCTTCGATTCTTTGTTGTTGTGGCAAAACGATGCTTGTGGTCCAGATTTGCATTGATTATCACTTGCGAGCTCGGTGTTTTCAGCGAGAGAGGTTGATATGAAGGAGAGAAAGAGAATTTAAATGGTGATAAACTTGTAAAGTTGATGAGAAGAAGCCATTTTCTTTCTTTTGGATTTAATGAAAAGTTTGTGAGGCTTTAGGGTTTATTTATATAGTAGAACGAGCATCTCCAACAGAAAATGTTTGACAAAATCATTCTACTCGGAGAGTGACTATAATACCCTTAATTAGTTAGCCGGAGAGCCGATTTTGCTTAAATAGTTAGAGGAGAAAAGGGTTATGTGAGTGGCATAGACTTAAGAGCTCATTGATTTGCAATTTTATTTTTAAACTTTAGAAGAAAAAAAAGTGTAGCAAAAACTTTTAGTATTATAACTTTAAAAAAACCTAAGAGGCCGATTGGTGTGCACTGTGCAATTTTTTTTTATTTTTTTTAACAATAATATATACTAATAGTAAGAATTAGATAAAACAATAATAATCAATAGAAAAATTCTACACAAAACAATAAAAACAAAATTATTTATAATAGGATCAAGAATCATTCAAAAACAATAAAAAATCAATAATCGATAAACATACTAATTCAAAAAAAAATGTAAAACGAAATTAAAAAAATTAGAACAAAAATAATATACTATTTTTAGACTATCACTAACATTATAAATACCATGAGCTACTGAGTTTTTCTGTAACTTGCAAATCCAACAGGTATCGTGATTTTCATATATTTCTTCATAAGTTTATATTATTTGCATGTAGATTATATGCAAAGGTGATCATAAATTTATGTATGTATTATATTAGAATTTAAAACATTTTCTTTTGCTTTACAGATATGGCATCATCTTCTCGTAAGAAAAACATTTTAAATTTTGTTATTTTAAAATGTTATATGAATATAATGCTAATATATATGTTTTTTGGTTAACTACTTATAGAAAAAGATCACATGGACAGATTTTAACACTAAAACTTTTCTAGAAATTTTCATCTTCGAACAAGAAGAAGAAAATTGGAAAGAGACATACTTGACGAAAGAAGGAAAAGATCGACTGGTGTCTAAATTTTATCAAGTAACAAGTTATAATTTAAGTTGGAAAAATTTTTAAAATCACTACGACAATCTGAAAGCATGGTATAGTGCATACAAAAGATTAAGCAAAAAAACTAGAGCTCATGTCGATTTGACTACTGGAGAAATCGATATGGATAAAGAATGGTGGGACGACCGAATACATGTAAATCTTATTTAATAGTTTAAAATTTATAGATTATATACGTTATAACGCCATAATCAGTCGATAATGGTGAAATATTTTCTTTACAGGAAATTGGTCCTGCGGCTGCTCATATTCAAAAAAGACCACTTCAAGATCTTGATTTGCTAGAAAAAATATTCAGAGACGTGCTTGTTGGAACTGATGACGGGTGGGTTATTGGAAATGGTCCTGATGGGTATGTGCCAGTGCAAGATTATACCGACACACAAACCGACGCAGATGAAACTGACAAAGGTGAGGACTCTGAATCAAATTTTTGTGAACCTTCAAGCAAGGAAGATCCTACCCAAACAGATAAAATGCATCCAAACGTTAGTGGTAGACGCAAACGTAAAGGTTCAGGAAGCACTGGAAAATCTGACATTTCCATGGCATATGATAGATCGGAGACAATTAAATTTGCAGGAGAAGCTATGGGTTCAGATAGAGAGAGAGCTGTGCGTCGTGGACACCAACTCTCTAATCTTGAATACAACTCCTCTTTCTACTGGGATGTGATGAGTCTAATTGAAAATAGTGAGACAGATCGACAAATGGTTCTAGGATTGTCAAATGACGAGTATCTTCTCAATTATTTACAACGATCAATCCAAGTGCAGAGCCAGCAGACATATCCTTCAAACTACTTTTAGTTAAAGTTTATGAAGTTGTTTCTTTATTCTAATAATATTTAATTTCTTTTAATCAATATAATAAATGGTTTTTATTTTTATTTTATGTTTTACATATGGACTTTCATTCTATAATTATTTCTATTCAGATTTTATTTTATTTTTATGTTGACTAATTAGAAAGCTACCTCCCTCTATTTTGATGGACTTGCCGAGATGAAAGATGGACTTGCATCAAAATAGTGGATTGTTATTGACTCGACACTACAAAATGACTATTATTTAATCTGAAATCTACAAACTATTCAACCATTATTTTAAGGAAATCACCACTAAAAAGGTTATAAATACTAACATATTTCGGCAGAAAGAAAACACTTCACCATCTGAAACTTTCACTTGCTCACCGTAACAGTTTGGAGAAAATCCTATAGATATGACATCATCATCATCTTCACGTAAGGTAAAGTATATTACATATATTAAGAGTTTTTTTTATTAAATGGTTTTCTATTTTAAACAAATTTCTAATACTTTTTCTTTAAAAAATAGAATATGATCTTGTTATGGAACATACTTGAAGACGAAGAAGGTGATCATCTTTTACTTGGAACAGAGGAAAATGATCAAGATAAGAGAATCATGAGGCCTTTATGTTCAGATGCAGATCGTGGACGAAAATTTCTTCATGATATGATCAATGGTCATCCACAACAATGTCACAACATGTTAAGGATGTTCCCCTAGGTCTTTACAAAATTATGCAGTGATTTAGAAGACAAATATGGTTTGTGTGACACATCCAATATATCGGCAAAAGAGAGTGTTGCTATGTTTCTACACATGTGTGGACATAATATAACACAACGGACTGCAATGCGTACATTCGGCCATTCAGCTGATACAATTTCCAGAAAATTCCATGAAGTTCTTGATGTTGTTGTATTGATGGCCATTGATATGTTCGTGCCAAATCCAACAATTCTTATGTAAGTTCATCCTAAGTTGCAATCTGATAAACGTTATTGGCCACACTTTAAAGGATTTATTGGTGCAATTGATGGAACACATGTACCCGTCATGGTTTCGGGGAGAGATCAACGAAGATATTGGAATAGGCATGGAAATCCAACTATGAACATTCTCGCCATATGCTACTTGGACATGATGTTCACGTACATTTATGTTGGTATTCCGGGATTTGCACACGATGCGAAAGTGCTCTCACTTGCCATGGAAAGTGATCCTAATTTTCCAAATCCACCTGAAGGTAAATATTACTTTGGAGACTCAGGATATGCATTAGGTCGTGGATTTCTATGTCCATATAGAGGAGATCGATATCACCTATCTTGATTCCGAAACCAGCCTGAAGAACGAAACTATAGAGAAATGTTTAATCGTCGTCATTCATCACTTCGTTCTGTTATTGAGAGAACATTTGGAGTATGGAAAAGAAAATGGAGATTTATGAAAGATGAAGCGAGATATAATCTCTCAACAATGAGAAAAATTGTGGTGGCGACCATGGCCCTCCATAATTTTATTCGGAAGTCACATATTGAAATCCTGATTTTCAGTCCGAACAAGAATATGCTCCAGATGAGGAAGAACTTCCAAATGTGTTGGAACAAGACGTTAGTTCGAGACAATACATGGAAGGTATTTGTGATGAGATTGCTAATGCTATGTGGGCTAGTCGTCGCTAGATGTGTATATATATGTATATTTTTGATAGATTGTCACCCAAGTTTTTTTAAGTGTATCTCATTTCTTAATGATTTTTTTTATATTAAATTTTGGCATGAAATAATAAATATAAATAAATTTATTCGTTTAAAATATTTATCTATTAATTTATTTCTAAAAATTTGTAATTTTTTTCTTAAATGTAATTGTTAATAAATTTTTTTTGTTATATCAATATAATTAAAAAAATTATAATTTTAAAATAAAAGTCACAGCTTCTACAGTTTTTATTACCAATCAAACTTTTATAAATATTTAAAATCACAGATTTTACAGTTTTTTTTTTACCAATCAAACTTTTACAAATATTTTAAACTTACAGCCAAATTTTCTGAGCCAAAAATCTACAGTAACAGCTTGTAGTAAAAGTCTTTACCAATCGGCCCCTTAATAAGTCAACAGCCCTCATAAACCCCATGTCTCACACGATTAGCATCAAATTATTTGGTCTAATTTCTTTGATAAACACAGAGCTCAGAAAATCAACGAAAATAGTCTTACGTCTCAGGTCTCTGTCTCCTGAAAGAGATATAAAAAAATCAAATCAAGATACAGATAAGTAAAATAGAAAGAGTGTAACGAAGAGAGTTTCAGGAACTTACGTGGGGGTTAAGTGTCTGAGATGAAAACCTTCAAACTGATCCGATATATAACGCATATGACGTATATATATGATCCCAATCGCCATAGACGTAGATTGACACACTTTTACGATAACCCATATTCTTAAAGGCCTTTATAATGTTCTCCCTAACATCAACAGGATCAAGACCCCCAGGGATTGGGCAATCCTCCGTGTCCCAAAACACTATAGACTCTGACCCTGAGAGAGGTTATGCAAATCATAAATAATTACGAAATGGAAACAAAAGACAATCCATTGATTTATTATGACAGATCGATTAGTAAACTACACCTTAGCCATAAATTGTAAGCGTAGATGGACGCCGTACCACGATAACCCATTTTCTTAAGGGTCGATCGAATATTCTGCGAAACCTCATCAGCTTTGAGACCATCGGGGATTCGTCAATCATGCACGTCCCAGAAGACGACCGTTTTTGCGCTTTCGTATCGCTTCATAGAAACGAACCCTAAACCTAATCACTGATGTATAATTGTATATATTCATATTATATAGTCGTGTGACAATGATAAGAAAAGAAAAAAAAAATTCCATTATTTAGCGAGTCTCCCACATATGGGCCATTTAAAACGAAGCCCATTATGACATGCACTTGCTTAACCGAAATGAAATGATATAAGTAAATAAACCATGTTACAGTATTTGACAAACCATTAATTACTTTCTTCTGTCACATTACTCCCTCATGATCAAGAATCAAGATCATCCTTCTCCTCGCAGATGAAATTCAGAGTAGTTGGGAATGAAACACAAATACAACTGATTATTGGCGAAACCATAAATTTTATTTACAGAGTCATATATATATAATTATTTTAATTAAGTTTATTGAATTACTCCATCTATCCCAAATTATTAGATTTTTAAGTTAAAAACATAAAAATAAAAAAATAACAAATAATTTCTTATTTATAAAAATTCAACCTATACTAAAAAATACTACATAATTCAAATGGTCATAAATTTTTTTAATAATATAAATTATGCATAGAAAATTAAGAAAATCTAATATTTTGAAACATTTTTTCTAAAACATTCAATAATTTTAAACAGAGGGAGTATATATTAATTTTAATTTCCACATTAATATACTATACAATTTTGTTGAATTTTTTTTTGAAAAGAATCTAGGAAAAAAATAATATGAATGATGTTCTAGATTTTTAGCCATTTAGAAGAAAAAAAAAACAAAAAAAAATTGGAATTTGGAAAGTAAATTGCCAATTCAATTTTTGTTTATACACACAAGAAAAACGTGTTTTTGTTATTAAAAATGTAAAAAAACTAGGTTCATTCTTAAATAATTTAGTAAATAAACTGTTATTTCCCCCCCCCCCCCCCCGAGAAACTAGTGTAAATTAATAAATGGTGGTGTTAGGCTAATTAGCTAAGCTAGTAATCGCTTTAAATTTTGGCAATTAATTAAGAAGTGAAATCAAAGCAAAAAGGTCGTGTGAGAGATAGATAATAAGAGCGCACTTGCGAACAACGAACGAAGACCCACTGATTCAATCTCTGCATATTCCCTTCGCATCTTTTCTGGTACCGAAGCTGAGTCTCAGGGGAGTTTGTAGATCTTGTTCAATTTCTTCAATTCCGAGCGAGGGATTAGTGTTTATTCCCTCTGGAGCTCGAGTTCTGGATCTGTGTTCCGTGGCTGGAGGGAATGTTTTGTTAAGCTATTCGTTTTGGTCAATTGAGGTTAGTTTGATCGATCTGCTCACGAATTTTATATTTTTGCAACGAACCGACAAGTCTTCTAATGGCGGCTTTAGATTCATGCTTGGGATTTTGAGATCTATTTTTCGCTCATTATTTATATTGAATTGTGATTTTATTCAGCTATTGAGATCTGATTGTGAGGGTTTAGATTCGGTGATGTTTTTGAATCTCTGTTTAACTTCTTATCTCTATGATTGATTGCCTTTTGCTCAAATTCCACTTAAAGTTGATATTTTCTTGCCATTATAGTTGGAACGCGACTCATGAGTTGTTGTTGTTGTTTATCAGGCTTGGCTCAGTCTAGAAATTGTCAGATTGTGATAGACAAAATGAAGAACGGGATAGCTGAGTGCAGTGTATGTCATTCAAAATTGGTCTCTCCAGGTAGCAAAACTATTTCGAGGGCTTATGATGACCACAAGATTAGGGTATCCTCAAAACAACGTGTCCTCAATGTCCTTTTGGTAGTTGGTGATTGCATGCTTGTTGGTCTACAGGTAAATCATCTCGGTTCAATTTTCTTAGCAAAGACAACTTTAATTACAAATACGAGTGCTGCATTTCATAGCTTCTATCTTGGACCACCTGCTTTTGACATATTCTCCATCATATGACTATTAAGTCCTGGTGGAACCACCATATTCATATCAGCGTTGTTCTTTTTCCTCCCAACTCCATCATTTGTTGTGTAAATCACTTAAAAGTTACATACTTTTCCTTTTTTTCTTTCAGCCTGTCTTGGTGTACATGTCTAAGGTGGATGGGAAGTTCAACTTCAGTCCTATTAGCGTCAACTTCTTGACAGAGATCGCTAAAGTTATTTTTGCGATTGTGATGCTTTTACTCCAGGTATGTTTCTTGACTAACTTATAATCTCGATTCTTTAAGTGGGACATTTACGTTATACTCTAGAATCTAGGGCTAGTGGCTAGATGTTTCTTCTGCATTAAAAGGTGAGAAGTACTAAAAAGTAGAAGTTCATGATGTTGATTAACCGGTAATGCGAATTTGATAAAGATCCCATTCAGTTCTGTGCATAGAGACACTTTCTTGATTTTCGAATTATTACCTATTTCTTGATTCTCTTGCTTTTTCGAAAGAACTGTGGACGGTCTTCAATACTTACGTGGTTGTGTTCAAATTGTAGGCCAGGCACCAAAAAGTTGGAGAGAAGCCTCTTCTATCCATTTCCACATTTGTCCAGGTAACTCTTCTTTGTCAATTTAAGGGAGTGTAGTGTATTGCAAAGCTGCTGTACTAGATTTTTGGTATGTCATATTCTGAAATCTGAAGCGACGTGATCTTTCACTGCATGATAGCTGGTCACATGTCATGCAAACATGTCTCATCTACGTATCACCTTCTTTTTCTACAGTTCATTAGGTTTTGTAGACTTTAGTAATCTGGTGATACTAAGAGTTACATGTTGGTATGTCAATGCACGGTTGTTTGAAATGTCGATTTTACTGACCAGTAGATAAATATAATTTTGAGTTTTCTTAGAACTATTTTGCATTGACATGAGCCTTTTTTGCAGGCAGCTCGAAATAATGTGCTTCTCGCCGTTCCAGCCCTGTTGTATGCAATTAATAACTATCTGAAGTTCACAATGCAGGTATAGCCACTTGTTATATTTCATTTTGGCATCCTTAAGTCTAATTAAGCTATTGAAATGTAGTGAGGTCTATTGTCAAAAGTTTTGGCTTTATGGCAAATCATGTGGTTTTCTATTACTCCAATTTTGTTGATCCTATACTTTCTTACTTTCCATCTTCCACGTCAGACACTACTTAAGTGCACCCTAACCAGATAATGGAATTACCATTTCATAAGATAAGTTTATACACCTCTCTTTTCCGCCATATCTTCGTCTTCCTTAAGATCTGGTAGTCATTGCGTTACCTGTCATGCTGTCATGTTGCCTTTGGGTGATAGATTATATGAGTCGGCCAACTGTTTACATCATAGTTAAATTGTGCATTGCAGTGGATTTATATACTGTCCTTCTCGGCTTGCACTATTTTTTTTCTTTCATTCTCCCTGTATATTAATTTCGCACGATAATGAAAGTTTCTGCTTGCCAGCTATATTTCAATCCTGCTACTGTGAAGATGCTTAGCAACCTAAAGGTTCTGGTCATTGCTGTTCTATTAAAGATGATAATGAAGCGGCGGTTTTCTATCATACAGGTCAGTTTCAGTTATTCTTATTAATAGATTATATGTATGACCGATTAACAGAATATTATTTTGTAACCTTCCTTTCATAGTTATATCTTATTCTTGATTGGATTTTGTATGTTTTCATATTTGTATTGCTTAATCGTGGTATCCTTAATTTTTAATAGTGGGAGGCACTTGCTCTGTTGCTGATAGGGATAAGTGTAAATCAATTACGTTCTCTTCCTGAAGGTGCTACAGCCATTGGAATTCCTCTTGCTACTGGTGCATACGTCTGTACCGTCATCTTTGTAAGTATATTCTTCCCATGCTTATATTTGCTCATTTTGAAGGTATTGTAGTGGTTCTATTCACATAATCTGAATTCTTTTGCTTCCCCATTGATTCATTATGAAAATGTTGTAATTCATGCTAGAGGCTAATTTGCAAATTTACATGCAGGTTACTGTCCCGTCAATGGCATCTGTCTTCAACGAGTATGCTCTAAAGAGTCAGTATGACACAAGCATCTATCTTCAGGTTAAATAGTTCTGATGCATTTTTTTCATCTTGCATCAGGGGAATGATATGCTGTGTGTTGTTAATAGAATGGAATTAGCCTCTTTCCAACTGTCTTAGTGAACCAGTTGCTCTTTAGAATTAAAGAACCTTGGGTTGTTGAACTCTTTGTTCTGTTCTCTGGTCTACTTAGCTCTGTTATAACTAATGTTCCTCATCTTAGGGTACATAGCTCATATTCTTGGTCATGTCAAATTCTAGAATCATGTCTTCTACTTCTGTGTTGTCTTCTTCTTTTTGACATTGTTTTTGTATTAGTCATCTCATTGAACATTTTTTTCTGTTGCAGAATTTATTTCTCTATGGTTATGGTGCGATATTCAACTTTCTTGGAATACTAGGAACTGTTATATATAAAGGTATGTGTATTTTATTTTAAAAATGGAATGGAAGAAAATAATATGTTTTGAGCACCGTAATAGCTTTTGAAAAACCTGTAATCCTTAAAACTTCAGGATGCATTGCTGAGAAATTTATCATGATATTGACAGGTCCTGGCAGCTTTGACATCCTACAAGGACATTCTAGGGCTACCATGTTTTTGATACTGAACAACGCAGCACAAGGGATTTTATCCTCCTTTTTCTTCAAATATGCAGGTAATACCAAACTAAGCTTTGTTAGATTCATCTAATCTATGAACTAGTTTGCTTGCGTCTAGACACTTTTCTAACATATCTGGAGATTGTTTGTTATATATACTCAATGGTATTGTTCTTATAGCAAGATTGTTATCATGGATATTTACCTTTCTTTCATCTTTGATGCTTTTAGATACAATCTTGAAGAAATATTCATCGACAGTTGCCACAATATTTACGGGCATAGCATCTGCAGCGCTCTTTGGACATGTTATAACCATGAACTTTCTTCTTGGAATTTCGATCGTTTTCATTTCGATGCACCAGGTAAACCTATATGAGTAGTTTCCTTAGTGAATAAATTTAACTTAACAAAATCGTTTCTGTCTAATTTATTTTTGTCTCATATATGCATAGTTCTTTTCGCCACTTGCTAAAGTAAAAGACGAGCAACAACAGAACGGGAACCTAGAACTAGGCAATGCAAAGGATACTCACAAGTTAGTCTCACTAAACATACTTTATCGTTTACTGCGTCTATCAATTTTTCTTTTGACAATTTTTATAAGCACAAAGTCTTGTACCAGATACATGCGTAGTATTTACACCATTTAACTTCTTTCCTTCTCTGTAATCTCCTTTAGGGCTAATGACTCATTCATCAACATGGCCGCAGGAGCAAATGAAGAGGTGCAAAATAAATTTGTGAAGCCAGTTCTTGTATCTGTCCCAACATAAGTCGATATCAATGTTTATTATTCTTTTTGTCTCTGTGTCTGTTCAGGCTAGTCACCGCGGTGAATCAGACGATAGAACCCCGCTTCTTCCCAGATGAAAAGTTTCTTAAAAGTAGGTAACAGTTTATCTCCAAACTTCATCATATTACCTTTAAAGCTCCCAAAGATGATCATCTAGATACATTTGTACCAAAACTACCAACCTAGGTTTCAGAAAATACAAATTACTCCAGTAATACCTGACTGTAGCTAATATGGAGTATCATGTACTTTTGCCCCTTGTGGCTGCAGGATTTTTGTTCTGAAGAATTCTTTTGGCGAAAAATATTCTAGAAATCGGGGTTTCCCAGTGGCATACTAGCAGAGGATACAGTTAAGCAAACTTCATGACACCAACTCTTACTTCTCTCAAGAGTCGGTATAAGTTCGTTGAAGAACCTCTCAAGTCTGAAGCTGTATTGTTTTAAGATAGAGTGGACAAACTTGGTAAGTGATATATGTATTTTGGATATATAATATTGTATTCTTTGGTTTAAGCAAAATATCAGGTTACTTTTTTGCTCTTGTTATTCAATTACTCTCTCAGTTGGGTTCTTATATATATAAAAAGTATATTTTTCAGCAGGTGGTTTCTGTTGAATTATAACTGATGAAAATTACTTTCAAGATTGTATATGAAACACTTGTAATTAGTATTCTGTTATGAAAAGAAATCATATAAAAGAAGCAAGAGAAGAAACCCCAAAAACAAACCAGATATAGAATAATTTAATAAGAATAAACAGACTCCATCAAATATTTGAAAAGACACACACCAAATCATTACTCATCACCTTAATAAACATATACATCCCAACTGAAGAAAAGCCTCAGACAAAAAGACTCTTTACGAACACACTTCTATGGTATGACAACAATTGAAACATAAACAAATCATCCATTGTTAACACACAAAAGAATCAAGTTTCCTGGACTGGAACAGCTGCTGCTGTTGATGACCTCAACAATGGTTGAAGAGCTTTTACCACAATGCTCATGTTCGGCCTAAACTCTGATTCGTATTGCACACATAAAGCTGCTACTGCAGCGAGCTGAAGCGCAAGAATAAGGAGAAACAATATTTCGTGGTTAGCTTCGAAAGTGGTTTCACAGGTTAGAGATTAAACTGTCAAAAAGATGGAGCTTTTACCTTTGCAACAGCTTTAGGAGGATAATCTCCTTTCAGTTTTGGATCAACACATTGCTTAACTTTGTCTTCGCTGAGCCTCGGAGTTGCCTGAAGTTACATGGCAAATGCCAAAAACAATCAGCAAATTCGAAAGTAAGATTATCCTCAGAGATTATAGAAATAGGGTCTTAGTACTTACCCAAGTGACAAGACTTTGTTGACCACGAGGCATCGTATGATCAACGGGTTTTCTACCAGTCAAGAGCTCCAAAAGCACAACACCAAAACTATAAACATCACTCTTCTGTGTCAGTTGACCAGTCATTGCATACCTACAACAGCAAAAATGTAAAGTTACAATCTTTTACTTCCTATAGAATAGTGTAATTAATTGTTATTTCAGAAGCATTCATTACTCTGGTGCGTGGTAACCAAAGGTTCCCAAAACTCTGGTAGAATGAAGACGAGCAGCCATATCAGGAGATTGATTCGATAGATTAAAATCAGCGATCTTGGCTTTAAAGTCTTCAAAGAGAAGCACATTGCTAGATCGAATATCTCTGTGTATTACGGCAGGTTGAACTTTCTCATGTAAATACTCAAGTCCTCTAGCTGCATCAACTGCAATTCTGACCCGTTGGATCCAATCAAGTGTTGGACCTGGTTGTGCTCCTTGGACTCCTTTTCTCCCATGTAAGATGTCGTGTAAAGATCCCATTGTGGCAAACTCATACGCAAGAATGCGGAAATTTCCTTCAACACAATAACCGAAGAGCTCAACAAAATTATCGTGCTTCAGCTTCGAAACCCTTGAGACCTGAGTCAAGAACTCAAAATTTGATTCAGGTTCGGCTGAATTATCAAGCTTCTTTACCGCCACAGCCTTCCCATCTTTCAAGGTTGCATAGTAGGCTCTTCCGTATGATCCTTCACCAATCAATGCCTTTGATCCAAAATTATCGGTCTTTTCTTTCAGCTCATCCAATGACAATGCAGGCACATCAATAGATGGAGGCTCCTTTAAGACATCAGGCCTCACAGCAGCCGGAGGTTTTCTATTGTGATGCCCTACAATAAACAAACAAAAACCGAGAAAAGATGAATATCCTAAGGAAAAATTAGAAATTACATACAATAAGATCTGTTACTAGCAAGAAATGATCATCTCATATTCTCATGGCCAGGAAATCATAAGAAACTATTTAGAGCAAAGAGCAGTACTGCAGTACCATAATCATTGTTGTGTTTAGGGCTTCTCAGGTATTCATTTTCTGAAGAATGGTAAGGTTCTTCAACGTGGCAAGCACAGCACAACCACCTACGCATCTTTTCTCTCTTGCCTATATAGAGATCGTCTACGGCTCTCGGTTTATCCAGCCTAACAAAGTGTGTTGGTGAACGATCGTTCGCCTGCAATGTCGTCGTCATCATCATCATTACAAGTTTACAACTTTAACTAGTCAATCAACTCTCACAAAGATTTTTATTTTCATGTTACCAAAAACATATATTACCAATCAAAACAGAGCCAAAGTAAGTTTGTTCAAATCAACAGCAACAATTTTGATATGTGAGTGTAGCTGACATCCTATGAATCAACGAATTCTAATTCATATTAAGAATCCAAATATGACATAACAAGATTTTGATGCGCATTGATTTGAGATTCACCCGAAAGCTAAGACCTTTACACAAACCCAATAACGCTTAAACGTCAATTTTCAAAATCCAAAAACACCCAATTTGGGAATTAGAGATAAGATTCGAAAAAATGAAAGCTTTAGAGGAATATATATAAGTGTTACCACAAGACCACGACGATGATAATCAGAATCCATCGGATACATACTCAAAGACGGATTCAAGAAATTTGGCAGAAAACGAGAAGGAAGATACGAAAGGGGTCGAGCTCGTGGAGAAATTTGGGAAACCCACAGAACTCGAAACCCCTCAAAAGAGCAAAAGATTTAACAAAAACAGAGATAGAAAAATGAAAACAGCTAAGACAAGGTGTCAAAAAGGCAAACAGAGACAGAGAGGTATGCTCAAGAATAGCCAAAACAAAAACAAAAACCCAAATTTAGAGATTATAATAATAAAAGAGGAGAATATACCTGTAAAGTCTATCTCCAACGAGTAATGGGTAGCTATCTAAGCTATGGTTTGGTTTTATTGTTGTGTTTTTTTTTTTGGTTAAGAACACAAAAGAAAAAAAACAGACGTGGGGAAATGAATTTGTTTGACAGAAAAGCTTAAGAGCAAAGACAGAGATGATATAAATGGAGGAGACAGAGAAGCAACGCGCTTAAGGAAAAATCTTCGATTAGACAAATGATACTAATATTTTAATGCTTTTTCTGTAGCTTTGCTTTATTATGTCAACATCCATTTTTACGATGGTCAGTCTTTGTATTATTTTCCTTCTGACTAAAACAACATTCTATTTTTGCGCGTCCTTTAAGTTGTTGAAGATATTCTGTAAACGTATAGTTTGAATCAGTTTCTGTGAAATAAAAAAGGATAAAAAGTGTTTCTAACTGTCTAATTTGATATTCAACAAGTAAAATGATATGCTTAAGAACAATTCTTGCCAAGTTTTTATGAACTAGTCCAAAACTACAACTGACTAAATATTTCAAAGTAGAAACAGTGAAAGTGTTTGAATAAATATTTCAACTGATACACATAAAGTAAATCTTCTCTTTTCTATTTGAAAAGTGTTTCTTACTGATTTGATATTCAACAAGGAAAAGTCCATGTTTAAGAACATTCTTGCAATAAGTAGTCAACTGACTAAAATATTTCAAAGTAGTCAACTGCGGCGGTCAGTTTGGCGTCTAAATTTCCAATTATATCCCCATATATTTGTTAATTACGTACGTTTGAGGCTTTTAATTCGTATAGAGGCCAACAAAGCCCGATATAACCATTATAGGCCCATAAGGATTAAAAATACAATTATTCTCTTTTCCACGGGTTTCACGTTTATGTCTTTTCCACGTGTTTTCACGTTTATGACTTTTCTTCGTGCCATTTTTGGCTTTTCATACCTTTTTTGTTTGTTTAAGAGCTTTATGTTTCTAAGACAATGTACAACAGTTGGTATTGATAGCAAACCAGATCCTCTCTGATCTGTTTATACTTGAATGTCTGTCTGTACATTGTCTTAGTAAACCAGAGAATCTCAGCTTCTTCTGCAATGGTAATGGGTTTCAATTTCAATGAGATGAATAAGACGAAGAAGACTTTAACTGGACTTGGTTTGGGACAGATCCTCTCACTTCTATGTACTTCTAACGCCTTTACATCCTCTGAGCTCGCCAGAAAAGGTTTCACAGCAAATTTAATTTTTGTTTTTTGTATCTCGTTTATACTTTATATAAGGTTCGATCACACAGATTCGTGATCTATTTGAGGTTTTAATTTAATTGGATTACAAAATTGAAATCTCTTAGGAATAAATGCTCCAACATCACAAACGTTCCTCAGTTATACGTTACTGGCAATCGTCTATGGAGGTATCATGCTGTATAGAATACCAAAAATTAAGGTCAGTATTACATTTGGTTTCACTCTGTGCTACTGCTAATTTCTCATTCAAGAGGTACACTATTGAATGTCAAATGTCAAAGAAGAGTCTAATCAATATTTGAAGTGGCAGAGTGTTGCTAACATCTTCAATGCAACAACTGTTGTAGGGGAAGTGGTATCACTATTTCCTCCTTGCTTTAGTTGACGTAGAGGGCACTTTTCTCGGTGAGCGTTCTTCTTGACACACTCTTCTTTGGCTTGAAAACTGAGAGCATCTGTACATACTTCCATCACATTCTGGTTGCTGTTTTAGTGAAAGTAACTGCGGTGAGATTTTGAATATCAAACTCCATTGCTTTGGTTTTACAGTGGTGAAGGCGAATCAGTATACATCGATAACGAGTATCATGCTACTGGATTGCTGGGCGATCCCTTGCGTTTTGGTCTTAACTTGGATTTTCTTGAAAACAAAATACAAATTGATGAAGATCAGTGGTGTCTTCATCTGTATTGCTGGTGTTTTCATGGTGGTCTTCTCTGACGTTCACGCAGGAAGTCGAGCAGGTAAATGGTAGAAACTGATTTGTTACTTAAGCGCAAGTAAAACTCAAACTTAAAGATATTATGATGGTGAGGTTCTTTTAGGTGGTAGTAATCCTGTTAAAGGAGATTTTCTAGTTCTAGCTGGTGCAACCTTATATGCTGTCAGCAATACCACCGAGGTAAGCAAGTCCACAACATGAAAATGTTGTTATATTGCGCGAAAATGTAAAATTTATTGTTCCTTTGTTATAGGAGTTCCTTGTGAAGAATGCAGACACAGTTGAGCTGATGACCTTCATGGGACTTTTTGGAGCCATTATTAGTGCCATTCAGGTGTATCCTTACAAAAAAAAAAGCTATGACTTCTTATGTTTCTTTGACTTGTATACACATTTCTCGATGAAGTTCTTTGACTTGTCTTTAGAGCCATATTTGAACGCGGTGAGCTCAAAGCTATTCACTGGTCAGCTGATGCTGTAAATATCTCTTTCACTTTTGCTTTCCCTTTAGCTTTCATTCTATAGAAACCAAGACCTGTCTATCATCAGTACAAAGTTTATCGTTTCCACATTTTTGCGGTTTCAGGTTTTTCCTTTCCTTAGATTCGCAATCACGATGTTTCTTTTCTACTCGTTACTCCCGGTTTTATTAAAGGTAAATGTGATAAAAATCTCTATGTTTTCATGCCAATGCCTCTGAGACATTAACATATTTTGAGATATCATCTTCTCAGACCAATGGTTCAACAATGTTCAACCTCTCATTGCTCACATCAGACATGTGGGCGGTTTTGATCCGCATTTTCGCCTACCATGAGAAGGTTATAGATCTAACATTCTGTAAACTCTTACATTTCAGTCTGCAAGAACCTACTGATGAAATCAAGTGGCCATGTATGTATGTTCAATATCAGGTTGATTGGCTCTACTACTTGGCATTTGCTACAACAGCTATTGGATTAATCATATACTCAATGTACAGTCTTTCCCTCTAATCTTTCTTCAACTCCAATATATGTTCTGCACTCATGGCTTCATCAACAAAAACAATAACACAATCCATGTTGCCTTTTTGTCTCAGGAAGGAAAAAGATGAGGAGGACGAAAGAGATGAGCAGAGGAAGAAGCTGTTCGATGAGGAGGAAGGTGAAACACTTCGTGACAGCCTTACAGTTGCTTCCTCCGGAACCTAAACCAAAGGGCTGTGAGATATTATAGATTATTTTTTATTCAGGCAGAACAAAAGGGAAGGATAAAGTTGACTGTAATGAGAAAATGTGGCTTTATCTGATTGTTTTGAGTAGTAGTATGATATTTGAATATGCTTGGATGTTTCAGGTTTTTTCATAACATCAATGTGAGTAATTCATGTACCAAACCAAACCAAATTCCATGATTGTCTTCTCGAGAAGCACCATCTCTGTTGATATCTTCTTGCCATAAGCCCATAACCTTTTTTTGTTTTTCCGAATCAACTTTGCTGTTAGAAGATGGAAAAGGACTGTGAGATAATAGATTATTGCTTCCAGCAAGGAACTTTCGAGTAGAGAAAAGTTATCTTTAACAAGGGCTTTATTTTATCTTAACTGTAAAAACAAATGAAGATTTACATTGTGAGAATAACGGTGGACTTTTTATAGAAGTTACTTCAACTGTATCAACTTCTCTTTATTATTGGGTTTAATTTATTTTAGTTACTACTACAATGTAGGAGGCTTCATCCCCACACAGCTTTAGTACGGTGACTTGAAAGCTCATTGTTATGTACACAAGGTCAGAGCGAAGAACTCGTGTAAGTACCAGACAGATCCAGTGGCTAAACAACTCTTTTGTTTACTTGTTTCTTGGTTTCATGACTTTGATCAGTAATGGGGTTTTAACGATATGCATCATTCAAACTCTCGTCATGAGACTTCAGTTTCCTTCTGCGTGAACGAGGGAACAATAGCTGGTGGATCTTCTTCTCTGCTGCCATTTCTGTTGTAGCCTGTCACAAACAATGATGAGAGAAGCATTAGCATATAAGTCCTTATGATTCTGTTTTCTTGTTGAAAAAGGTGATCTTTGTTTAATGTTTTAGTCTGAGAATTCTCTCACCCTGGTTTTGAAAGGGAAACGGTGAGTTTGGACTTGTGCACCTGCGAAAACTCGCACATCCATGCCGAGACTATCAACACTGATCAGGTTAGCTTCCTGCATGAGATAACCGCAAAGTAGCAAGACTGATTTACAAAATGTGGTAGATAAGAAAACCGGAACCGTAACAGCGCAATCGCTAGAGATTAGGCCTATTGCAGATTATATTCAGACTTGGATACAATACCTCTGCATGAAGACCCTTCTTTTTGCAGAGAGCTTTAAGGGCAATGCTGGAGTTAATCCCCCTGTTGTTGAAGCGCTCTATGATTGCAGAAGTAGAGTGCACTAAGATATCTGGTTCAGCATCTTGAAAATCTTGCAAACTTATAGACGACTGAAAATAGTCAAAGAATCTAGACATCAACGCACGGTGAGACCATGGGAAAAAACGAAACAATGAGAGGTTGTATTGAAGTCTGTGCTCGATAAGCAGCTATATCATATGCTAGCCATATATTCAAAAACTTTTGTCTTCATATAAATGACCTGACAATTACTCCAGGGACATTAGGAAAGAGGACAGACCGTGGCAAATACATACCTCTGCTCCATAGAGAGAGAGAAGCTCTATTCCCACAATCTCTAATCTGTATAGACTTGAACTCATATCGTTCCCATCACGCCTTAAACTAGTGCTTGCGTTATCATCACCTGAAGATATATCCCAAGGGAGGGAAATTGAAGATGTCAAACAGAAATATTCACGTGTACAAAATCAAAAACAGCATTTTGAGGTCAAGAAAATATGAAGGGACCTTGAACCTCCCAGCTATAGTCATCTCTATCTTCCGAGGTAAACAGTCTTCTTATATAGGATTCCTCATCAAGGAAAGCGGGCCTAAGGCATCCGAGTATGGATACACCATTAGACGGATAGTCCATTTTCCGGTCATAGTCCATGCTGATGGCCTGCATGATTGCAAAGACAAGAGATACCAACTTAACGACATAGTCAATACAATGCAAGACCAGTATGTATCAAATATAATGCTTATCCGCAATACTAGAGGGTACGGTAACTGTTGCAGAGATCCAAGTTCGTAGACAAAAACAAGCGAGCGAACTCTTTTAAACATGCCATTTACTAGGTTTTTTCCATCATGCTATTGCAAATTGTATAGGTATATAACCTTCGACAGGTGTTTGGCAAAGTAAATAGGATGAACCCTGTTGGACGTTTCAGGCATTCCCCAATCGACCGGAATATCCGTAGCTTCAGAATCCATAATCTACTCAAATAAAATAAATCAGAAAAGAACGTTAATAAGACAAGAGACTTTACATGTTTTGCAAGTAAACTAAGAGAGTGCAATAGCTTCAACCTACCTCGAAATAATGGTCATCAAAAATAATTTGGTCAAGATTACCAATGTCTGAAATGTTATATTCCTCATGAAACCGTGTGTTTTCGTATCGTGGGACATCCATTCCAAAAAAGGCTTTCTACAAGTATGTGATGAAAACTCCAATTAATAGGTGTTGGACGTTGTGCTTATACCAAACTGAAAAATGTTATCAATTATGTACATATACATGACATTATACTTGATCAACGCCATGCTTACCACTGGATTACTAGCTCCAGAATCTTCTAAGATGTTCTCATCATCAGGAATTTCGAAAAAGATATCTAAATTGGAAAAAACGAAGAAGCTGGTGAGAAAGAAAGTGATCGATAGATATTAAATATATCGAGCGATAAATAAAAGACTAACCTCCATAATCATCAATGACATACTTAAATTCGGACCATGAAGTATGAACGTGTGGTTCACAGTGAATAGCTCCAGGAAATACCAGTACAGCACTGCAGTTAGCCTACAAGTAAACTAGGAAAACCATGTTCATGCAAACTCAAAATAGCAAAACTCCACATTATTCTAGTTCTTATGACAATCAACACGCATGTTCTCTAGTGTTTCCCGGTTACAAACCTCGACGGTAGTCCTTGCCACTTCAGCAGCAGAGAGCTTTGTCTCCTGCACTCTTTTGGACGGCTTCAAGTCTTCTAGAGGATGATAGCCGTAGAAAGATGAATCAGGAACCGAATCAGAATAATCAGCAGCAACCGAAACTTTTGTGAGGCCAAGGTCATGCCCACCGGATGAAACATGAAGTGCTGATCCAAAAAAAGGAATCTTGCATCTGGAACTGAATAGGAGAAACACAAAAAGATTGAGAAAGATATAAACTTCAATCAAATACACATTAGAGATAAATCAGATAATCAAGTGGAGGAGACACATCTGCACAGACATCAATACACATATATGTGCATACATACCTTAAAGCAGAGAGATTAGCAGAGCCACATCCATCAGATACACGATTTCTTGCGCTGCCGTTTCTTTTGTAAGGCATTGAGGAAGAGAACTCATCCGCGTAAGATTGATGGCAATGAGATGGACCTGATGAAGAAGACATACAAAGAATGTTCAATGCCTCCCAAATTACAGAAAAAAAATTCTGAATTTCAGGGAAGAAGAATCAAAAGAAGAGACCTTTTAAGAGTTATTAATCAGATTTAGAGATCTCTAATAATGACATTAACATATTATTTCCCCGCCAACCAAAAGAAAAAAAAAAAAACTTGACACAGAAATAATTGTTCTCAGGTCTTGTTAGATTCAAAGCAGATAAACAATGAAAATTAATTTCAGACTAAACGCCAAAAAGTTAAGGATTTGAGGGAATAAAAAGGATAAAGATTTGAACAAGACAATTTGAAGCCAAAAACGAATTTACGATGGAGCTCAGCTCAAGAACCAATTCGATTATAAATCAAAACTAGTCAGCCAAAAAGAAATGCTTTCTCGCCATTAATGAAAAAAGGTTAATTTAATTCGTCTCTCTAAGTCTCTCAGCCATGCACTATCCAACACCAACTTCAGATTGGTCAATGAACAACACAGACGAAATGAAAACGAAGAGAGATCTCAAAAATTGGTAAAGTACCGAGGGAAAAAGAAGAAGCAGCCGCGATCACCATGATTTACACAAAACAGAGAGCGGATCGGAGAAGCTAAAATCTCAGCCGCCGTGAAATGTCAATAAAGATTATCGTTAAGAATCGACGGCTCCGCCGTGTTCTTCGCCGTCGCTGATCACGTTTTTGTTTGGTGTTCTTATGTTTACTGTCGCATCTAATATTAAATTTTGCTAGAGACTTCAGAAAGCTTTCAGCTTTGTTTATTATTATTAGTTTTGATTTTGTTTGTTTCCTTATTTGTCGTCATGGCAATATTGGTTTTTTTTCTTCTGCTGCTTTTATCTATTTGGGTCAGATCATGGGAAAGGTTGTTGTTGTTGTGGTTGGTATTTTTTCTTATGGTTTTATGAAAATCTCATATTTCGTTATCTTTTTTTCTATCTCAAAATAAAAATTAAAAAATGGATTGTAATGAACAAAAATGATGGATGAATAAATGGATATTCTTTTGATTCTTTTATTTAATGCTCATAATATACTCTTGACACACATACGACTAATTGTGACTTGTGTGTAAGTAACATCAGTTTGGTACGGTTTAGCTGGTTTTTTTTTGGTATGCTCTGGTTTAGTGAACCTAGATGAATGGTTCAACTAGATTTCGTTGGCGATAATGCAATTTTGCCAAGTCTCTCTATCTTTCTGCTTTTTCAGACGTCGGCGAGACCATCTACAAGTAGACTCATGAAAATTGTTTGGAATACGGATGTTTTTTTAACTAATTTGGATGGTTTTATTACCACAGGAAAAGTTATCCAGTCCACAGTTTTACAATACACAATTTGATACTGGTTCTTTTCAGATATTTATTTTGTAGTGTTCTTTTGACTTTTCATGATTTCTCCGTTTCACGTTACAAAACCAAGAAGTAGATACTATTGAAAGACTTTTTCATTGTTACGTGAGTGGAAAATGTATTACAAAGAATATGTATAATATCAAAATACATATGTATATAGCAAAACCCGAGTCAAGGTTGAAGGTTGTGTTCCATCTCTCTCTTTACCCATATTACAAATTTCCTAACAAAACTCAAATTGGTCGAGAATTATTTTTTTGTAAAAATGTCAAAATAAATGATGAAGCCGAGGTATTAATCCAAGAATATGACTTACCAACCCCAACTTACCTGAACTGACCAAAAAAATTTACAAATCCAGGTCAAAATGATTGTGTTCTGTTCTTGGATCTTTTTTACTTGTGTGATAAGTAAAATGGGGTAACTGTGATTGGCTCGAATCTTACTGGTAACCTCCACCATAAGGTTGCTGCTGCTGAGGGTTGTAACCACCTTGACCCATCATTGGATTATAGGCACCGATCATGCCTTGGGGTGGACCAGGAGGAGCCATGGCCATTCCTTGTTGTGGTTGCATTGGATAGCCTTGACCGTATCCACCCATGTTCATGTTCATGCCCATTCCCATGGGATAGTTTTGGTTCATTCCCATAGGGTGGTTGTGGTTCATTCCCATGGAATGGTTTTGGTTCATGCCCATGGGATGGTTTTGGTTAATGCCCATGGGAAGGTGTTGGTTCATGCCAATGGGATGGTTTTGGTGTATTCCCATCAGATGGTTTTGGTGTATTCCCATGGGATGGTTTTGGTTCATACCTCCGTAGCCACCAGCATTCATGCCTGTGGGCATGCTTGAGCCTACCATTGAATTTGTGGGAGGTCTCATAGCACCTGCACCTGCACGGCCTAAACCAGTACCAGATCCCATGGCTTTACCCATGTTGATAGTTGATGTTACTTGTTGTTGTGCAGTAGTTGGTTTCTCTAGGCGTTTCTCTTTCCTGTTGATCGCCTCGAAGTCAACTCCTATATCTGCCAATGGATTTGTTTTCGCTGCACAGTAAAGAAACAGCGTTAGAAATTTCGTAAACTCTTTATAAATTAAGAGACTGTATATAACAAGACTTACGTCCAGAAATGTTGAAGTTAACCAGCCCTCTGCTTAATGTGTCAGCCCAGATTGTTGATTTTGGCTCAAACTTTTTCTGACTTTGAGGAACAATCTCAATTGCTCCTGTTAAAGGTGTGAGAGATGGTTGAGATGCTGAAGTCTCCAAGGAATTTAATCCAGCTGGTGCAAACATATCTCCAACGCCATTGTTACTATTCCCATGCGCCGCAACAGGTCCAGATTGAGTTCGCTGAGGTATATGGGAAGGGACACCATGAACTTGTGTCACACCATGAGCTTGCTGTGTCATGAAGTTTCCAACATCAAATTGACCAGCTGGTGCATTGGGCGTAGTAGGGTAAGGGGTTTGTAAGCTTGATGAGGGGGCAGAACCAGGTTGGTGCATATCTCCAACGACATTGTTATTATTCCCGTAAGCTGCAACAGGTCCAGATTGAGTTCGATGTATATGGGAAGGGGCACCATGAACTTGCTGTGTCACACCATAAGGTTGCTCTGTCATAAAGTTTCCACCATCAAACTGACCAGCTGGTGCATTGGATGTAGTAGCGTAAGGAGTTTGCGAGCTTGATGAAGTGGCAGAACCTGGTTGGTGAGGAAAACTCTCACTTGTTGGGTGTGGAGATAAACCAGGAGTATACTGTGGAGGTTGAGAATTTGCTGATCCTGCATAGCCTGGCTGTTGCGTGAATCCTCCATTGTTGAATTGCATACCTTCAGGATGATTTTGTGAATGGGAAACCATGCTATAGTGTTGTGAAGCTTGACCAAACGGAGTTTGTCCTGGCATATTTGGATCTGTAAGGGCTGCTTGATGATGAATACTTTCATAGGAGTTACCGTTGGGAGGAAATTGAGATGTTGGCACTATGGAATTTGGTTGTGGAGACAGAGAAACTGGCGGTCCAGATGGCGGGAGAATGCCGGCAAGAATATCAATTTCGCTCTGCGATGAATCGAACTGATCTTGAGGTAAGACAGATGGGTTCGGTGGAGCTTGCATATTTTGAACGCCAAGTTCATGATTAGGTACAGCTGTAAATGCTTCCCCAAACCCAAAACTATGCCCACTGTCAAGATTTGAAGTTGGTGGTGTTGGCTGGAAAGGCGCTCCAAAACTCTGATGTTGGCTTGAGTCAGTTTCAGCAGAAGTGATGGCTTTGAAAGGAGATTCACCAAATGGATCATCAAAAGGCTGCACAAAGTGCAAAGGATAAATACAGCATCCGGTAGGGTTTCCAGCTGAACCCAGTAACATACTCAAGATAATCCCATTAAAAAAAACTTCAAACATAATGTATAGATAAATACCTGAGTTGATGACTGTGAAGTAGAAAACGATGGAGCTGGACCAGTGTTTGGCTGTCCATTGGTTTCAACAGAAGTGGAATCAGATGTTACAATAGCCAATGGGTTAGGTGAAAATACATCTGAAAGAGAGCCAAGCAAATCCATTTCAGCATTATTTGAGGCAGGCGGGGCAGAAGTAGAAACCACTGTTGGTGGGCTAGATGCAGGAGCCGAAGCACCAGCTATAGGTACACATGCTGCTGGAAAAGACATAAAGTATGTTATACAATGACAACACTCAGATCAGAACACAATCCCCTTACTTGAAATAAGGTACTTTAACATTTTCTGAATTATCAATGACTGTGAATTCTTATGCTGCTAAGGAGTGTAAACTAGACAATTACAAACATGGAGAACTTTGTACCTGAAACTGAACCTCGAGGATCAAATTCATCAAAAGCCTCAACATGCTGAGGAGGTAATTCGTTAACAAAACCAGCAACTTTGTTGTCCACGCTGCTGTTTTCAGCAGGAGGAGAAGCCGAAGCTCCAGAAGGAGCAACTTGTGGTGTCTCTCCACCATCCCTTGAATCAAGAAATTTTAAAATGCTTCATCATCTGAATTCAAAACAGCTAAAAAAGGTACTTCTCGATCTTCAGTGATGAGAATTGTTACCTTTCACTGTATACAGGGCTCCGTGATTCACTGACAGCTTCTTCATAACTAGGTGGGGCAGCACCAATATTTTGTTCAGAAAACTTCCTCTCTAGGCCCCCTCTACTAAATCCCAAAAGTAAGAGATAAGCACTGACATTCTTTTCCCCAAAATACGTAATACAAAAAACAAAAACAAAAACATCCAAAATTAGTACTCTCTGGAAATTACCTCCCATCTTGAGAATGATCATCAGCTCGTGCACCACTGTCCCTACAGGATGAAGAGAAATGTTTCATCGGAATTCTGGTATGATGCTCAGGACGAGTTTTTTAAGATCAAGGACATCTATACTATTACACATCCAGGTATTGTTGATTGATCACCTAAAAGATTTCTCTTAATTTTCGGTTCAATTTAAAGAGGGGGTTTAAAAATATAAATCAACATACCTTGATGAAGATTGGCCATCATCCTCAATAGGTCGTTCCCTGTCTGAGCTCCTACCTCTTGATCCATGTTGGTAATTATCAACACTTCTGCTCCTCCCATGGTATTCATCATCCCTGTTACTATCTCTTCCATATCGGTCTTCAGAGTCTCTAGAATAACGATCTCCATCACGACTATTTCTATCATCATATTCTCTCTCTCTCCCATAACTACTTCGCGCTTCATCTCTGTCTCCATATCGGCCTTCGTAATCATATTTGTCTCCATATCCTCCTGACGGTCTATGCATCCCACCTACTGTTGAGTTATGATACCTGTTGTACGAAAAATGTCAGGTTTTGGGAAATATGTACCCTCTCTGAGAAAATGTTCCTTAAGAAACAGACGCTCATAATGCTAAGGGAATGCATATTCATAACTTTACTAGGCAGCATAGATAGCAATTATAATCCCGCTAGGCAACAGTTTTAATCAGAAAAAATGTGCATGAGATTGATCCGTTGGGGAAACAAGTAGCAGACATACTTGTCTCTGTTAGCAGCAGCCTTCTCTCTGACCTCCACTATTCTTTCTTTGTCATTTACCAAAGCCACAAGGCTCTGTGCCTTCTTCCTGACATTGCTACCTTGATCTTTACCGCTGGAATCAATATACTGAAAACTGGATAATATCTGACACATGGATAAGGGATAAACTCTATCAGTAAGAAACTCAACAGCTGAGATACCAAAAAAAAATCTCTTGTTGAATACATCCAAAACAAATTACTACTATGTAGTCATTACCGAAATTTGATATGCACGTTCTTTAATCTCTTCTATGACACGTTCTGATCCATGGCCTACCATGTACTCCAAGACCGTCAAAGCCTGGAGAGCAGAGAATAGATAACCCAACAAAAATTAGTTTCATTCACCGCCAAAGCACTATAGGCATACTAAAAACGAGTTAGGCCTTCATATTTCTTTTACCTTATAGACATGCCGCCAATTTTTTCCAGTGTCACTAAGACGTTTCCATAACACTCCCATGGTCAGCTGGTATTCATGGCTGCGTGAGAATAAACATAGAATTCATCCATAAGATAATATTACGGAAAAGGAAAACATGACAAAGGTATTTGTAATTACTAATTTCTTGAAGCATGCGCAATGTCCGCAAGAAGTGATCCATGCGGACCCCAAGACTCATTGCTGGTAGCATCTAGAACCTGAACAAGAAACAGAAGTGCAAATATGAGAGACAAACAGAGTGAAGCATATATGGAAATTCTCCTATAAAATTCCATAATAGAAGCCGGCAAGGAGTATCAACCAAAGACAAGCTTCCCTGGTATTATAATTCAACCTTCGCAAAACTTAATTAAAAAATTTGATTGACTCAATCATGACAGACTAAAAATAGCTTCTTCATCAAGGCAAAAAAAAAAACAGATAAATGCAAACAGCAAGCTTTACCTTTTGTTCTATTCCAGGTACTTTAAGCACTTTCTTGTTGACACCTCTCTTGCTACAAGCAATTGAATGAAAGAATTTATAAGGGATCTTGAATGAAAAACAAATAATCTAGGCATGGATTGACAAGATAAAACATTTATTAATAGGTACTCCAATCCTTACAGGTCTCTAACAGTTTGACCAAATGCTTTCTTCATATCCAATTGCGAAACACTGCTTTTTTATAGGGAATGCGCAAACTACAAACTTTATGGCCTGTTCAGAATGTTAAAGAGCTTTCAGTGTATCATTGTTTCAAACAAACCATCAATCACCAAAAATAGTAAAAGAATGAGCCATCTTAAAACAAAATCCTG
Organism: Crucihimalaya himalaica; assembly: GCA_004349715.1. NCBI lineage: Eukaryota > Viridiplantae > Streptophyta > Magnoliopsida > Brassicales > Brassicaceae > Crucihimalaya > Crucihimalaya himalaica. The sequence continues at coordinate 2,800,087 of SMJT01000008.1, read as the reverse complement.
TAGCTTGAAACTGGATAGAATCGAAAGAAAGGAAAACATGAACCCACAATAAATCAGCAAAATCTCACATTCCAATGTAGGACCACCAAGAAAGAGTATAAACGAAGTTTAACATAACATAAACCAAATTAAGTAAGCTTAATATAAACATAAATCGCACCACCAGAAAAAATAACAAAATAATCGAATAAAACAGGAATCACAAACAAATGAGCAATGTAACGTGACTTTGTGATCCATTCAATGTTCAGATTCAACATAATGTACATCATCTAGGCTTTAGAAAGATCCACCGCGCAGCAAAAAAAAAAAAAACTCCAAATGGAACACCCACCGACAAATCATCAATAAAGTCAAAACATAATCTGGGTTTGGAACACATATAGGATTCAAATGGGAAGAACAAGATTCCGAGAAATGCAGCTTCTAAACATGTTTAAACATTTGATTGCGTGATTCGGCGATTTCGTCTTTAAAACGATTGGCAATGGATCAAACAAACAAAATCCCAACCCCACACATAAAAATGTGACAAAATTCAAAAAGATAAGCTCAGATCTACAAGGAAATCAAAACAAAACACACAATAATCGCAAACGGGAATCTGATCTCACGAACAACAAAATCAATCGAACCTGCTGGAACAGGAAAATGGATCACGGATCTATGACGCACAGGAAAAAAATAAGGAGGAATCGAGAGAGATATGGGGAAGAGGAAGAATCGAGAAGGAACAAGAGAAGCTTGTGCTTGTGTGATGGTTTCTCAATTTCTGCGTTTGGTTTCACACTTTTTTTTATCTGTATAACCTCGGGGCTAGAGAGGATTCATAGCAGCCAAAATTCGGGAAACAGAAAATTTAATCTAAAAAAAAAAGAAAGAAAGAAAGACAGCGCATTTAACACGCAGAAAATTCAGGGATTTTTTAATGTCTCGTTCATCCCTTTTTTTACCGAATAAAAACAAAAATTAACAGCGGAGTTGTTTACTTTTAATTTTTTGGTTAAGTGAACTAATTATACTCTGATAAGAACTAATGAATGTATTATATGTTTGTTCATTGAATCATACATGCACTTTTCTACCTTTCTCAAATGTAACTTCATTACTAATTTAGGTGGTTTGTTGGCAAATATGACATTCCAATATACTCTGCAAACTTATATCATCATATGACATTCCAATGTAACTTCATTTCTAGTTTAGGTGGTTTGTTGGCAAAAAATTATATTTATGTTTACACATATCTTCAAAGATTAGAAAACGTAATGTATATTTTTTTTTATCAAAAAACCAGTATATTCAAATTAAACACATAACAAAACAAATTTCCATAAATAATTTAAACCGAGGGCATCTAAATATTTTTCAACGGTCCAACACTGATCCTAAGTAGTAGATGGGCCAAATTTATTTGACAGCCCAAGCCCACACATGACACGTGTTAAATATTAATTGGGTATTCCGTGGGCATCAATCCCCTGTTTCGTGTTGGTCATCCGCGTTCCGTGTTTCTCCCAACTTATTTACAAGAACACGAAACAACAGAAGAGAGAACCCTAGAAGATTCTTCTATTGCCTTCCTTCAGCTTTTATTACTCTTACGAATACGAATCCGAGTATCGTTCTTAAGTTAAGCATCTTATCCAGATTATATCGATCGATTAATCGGCTGCCATGGTGGGTTTCGTTTTTCCAATTTTTTTATTTTTATTTTTCTTTGCCGCTTTAATCTCTTGATTGATCACTCTTTGTACTTTGATACAATCGATTCATTTTAGCATCCTTTGTGATCATTTGTTGGATTTTTATCGTTGAGCTGTGTAAATACGAGAGATTGATGTGTTCTATGAATTGGGTACGGATCATTCAGCTGGTTGCTTCATTTTGAGATATATTTTATCAATTTCGAAAAATAAAAAATTGCTGACATATTTTGTTCTAGTTGTATGATTGATTGATTCCATCCATATTAGTAGTAGGTTGTATTTGCACTTATTAGATTAGAACATTTTTTTAATTGAAAGAAACATTTTTTTCTGTTCTCATTTGTTCTTTCTAGATTTGATCAATCAGGCAAAGATTTCTGAATGTATAAGTATTAAGATCGAATCCGTTCTTTGCATATAGCTCAAGGCCTTTGCTTGATGAACATTAAGCAAGCTTGACTTTGGACATGTTTCTATGTTTTCAAACTCTTTCGTCATCCGTGCATATCGTGTTACATTAATTCTAATATGCTCATTTATTTCTTTTACAGGCTGGGAGAATACTTGCAAATTTGATTGTGATGGGTTCTGGGATCATTGGTCGTGCCGTCTTTCAAGCCTATCGCCAAGCACTTGCAAGTGAGTTCCAAAACTTTTTTATATGTTACCTTTTTGACATCAAGTGGCTGCTGATAGGTTGGTTACAAGTTGCATTTTCATGATAACTAGTGATTCTGGTAACTTGTTTATCACAGCTCCTGTATATGTTTTACTACTATTGAATGGTTTACGAGTTTCTGAATTAAATTGCTCTCTGTTACAGTGTTATTCGAGTGTATTGAATCTGTACATAAGATAGAGGGTCATGTATCTGTATGAAGGAGGCCTATGCCTATCTTACCTGAGAATCTTCTTTTGCAGATGCGTCTAAAACTGGCGTTGCGCAAGAAGCAATGCAGAATGCTGTACGTAAAGCAGGAAAAGCCATCAATGAGCAAGAGGCTAGGCAAATTCTTGGTGTGACCGAGCAGACCTCTTGGGAAGAAATATTGCAGGTAAACCTTTCTCTTTCATCATAGATTATGATTTTCTCGGTCTAATTTGATACTCTGAATCGAATAACTACAAGGGGGTCTATATATGAATGCAGAAATATGACAAACTGTTTGAGAATAACGCCAAAGCTGGGAGCTTTTACCTTCAATCGAAAGTTCTTCGAGCTAAAGAATGTCTAGAAGTTGTGTACAGGAGCAAAGCCAACGGTACACCTAGTTAAGAGCTTAAACTTTTTGTTATACAGATACAGAATTCTTGCTCTTAATGTTAAATTAAGACGATTTCATGGTTCTTTGAGATGATGTGAAACTTATAAAACGGCCTTTAGTTTTTTTTCATCCATAATCAGTAATAACTAAGACAGGCTTGCTCTGGTCAATTGATCAGTGTCAAAGAACCTCTTAAAAGTTAAAACTAGAACGGATTGTTCTGTGTGTATGTTGTATCCTTCTCTCCTGAGAGAAGATCTGTTTAAAGGTTTCGTTTCTGTCTAAAGGTACCGTCTGTATTGTATAATGTAGAATAAAGTTACTTCATTACTGTATTTGAATGGCTGAGTGTAATAGGAAGCTTGAGAAATCTAAATCTCTAGGTGTGACTTGATCGTGTTTTGGCTATCCCGAGTTGATCTGATTAGATTTGAAAGTTTATTGGTTGATAAAGTTCAAGTCGAGTTTGGTCTGAAACAGCTTAGGGCCGACCAAGATCTGAATTTATAAAACTTTCAGTCTGCAAAGCAACTTGAGACTGAAGTGTAGTCTCTTAAAGTTGACCCGGAATATTCAGATTTTGCATTTAGATCGCCAAAACTAGAATTTATAACCGAATTCGAGAAATTTGATGAAATTTAGAAACCTGGTTTTATTACAAACAAATTTCATTTCATAAGGGGTGGATCTCTACAAAATAAAATTCTATGCACAACAAATAAATAACGACCCAAATTTGGCAATCCGAATGGACGAAGCTAAGATGAAAACGTGAAAGGAGATGAGTAGGCCAATTGAAGTAGAAGCGAAGTGGTTCGTCTTGAGAAAATCGTTGTCGTTGGGTGAAATATGACGATCCTTATTTGGTTCACTTCTTGATCTCCTCTTGCACCTTTTCTTTATTCCATATTTGAAAGAAAAACCTGTGAAACATAGACCAAACTCTGCTTTAGATCTATGAATCCGAGTATCTGACAATAAAAGCATGAAAGCAGTTAAAACGGTGTAGATGAGAAGTTTAGCAAATAACTTACTTGAATAATGGGTACTTTTGGTTAAACTTGGTGAGTCTTATTTAGTGGATGGGAGGTGGGGGCGAGGCGTAGATGTAGACTGGAGGAGGAGATTTTACGGGAGGTGGTGGAGATTTAACTGGTGGGGGTGGTGAATGGTAGTAGTACGGTGGTGGAGGAGATTTCACGGGAGGAGGTGGTGAGTGGTAGTAGTATGGTGGTGGTGGTGATTTCACTGGAGGAGGTGGTGAGTGGTAGTAGTATGGTGGTGGTGGAGATTTCACGGGGGGAGGTGGTGAGTGGTAGTAGTATGGTGGTGGTGGAGATTTCACGGGGGGAAGTGGTGAGTGGTGGTAGTAAGGAGGAGGAGGTGATTTCACCGGCGGAGGGGGAGAATGGTAATAATACGGTGGTGGTGGGGATTTCACTGGGGGAGGTGGAGAATGGTAATAATAAGGTGGAGGAGGAGACTTCACCGGAGGAGGTGGCGAGTGGTGATAATAAGGTGGAGGAGGAGACTTCACCGGAGGAGGTGGTGAGTGGTAATAATAAGGTGGAGGAGGTGATTTCACTAGATGAGGGGGAGAATGGTAATAGTACGGTGGTGGAGGAGATTTCACGGGAGGGAGTGGGGAATGGTAATAATATGGTGGTGGTGGAGATTTGACTGGTGGAGGTGGTGAGTGGTAATAGTAAGGAGGAGGAGGTGATTGTACTGGAGGAGGGGGAGAATGGTAATAGTACGGTGGTGGAGGAGATTTCACGGGAGGGGGTGGAGAATGGTAATAATACGGTGGCGGTGGGGATTTGACCGGTGGAGGCGGTGAGTGGTAGTAGTATGGAGGTGGTGGTGATTTGACTGGTGGAGGTGGAGAATGGTATGGCGGTGGAGGAGATTTGACTGGAGTAGGAGGGGAGTGGTAGTAGTACGGTGGTGGAGGAGACTTGTAGTAATAAGGTGGTGGTGGAGATTTCACCAGTGGAGGCGGCGAATGGTAATAGTAGGGTGGTGGTGATGGAGACTTCACCGGTGGTGGAGGTGAGTGGTAGTAATATGGTGCAGGAGAGTGAGTTGGTGGTGGTGGAGAATTGTAGTAGTAAGGTGGGTGGTAAGGAGCTGGTTTATGGCATTCCTCATAAGGCTTCTTAGGTGCATAAGCAAAGGACTTAGCGTAAAGCACAACTTCGTACTTAGTCTTTGATTTCACATGAAGCTTAGCTCCTTTGTTACCCAAATGGTAACTTGTAGGAATATTACACGGTGAGCCCTTTGGTGGCGCGTGAAGTTTGGCCGTGCATATCTCGCCGCCGTATTTGCGGTAGTTGTATCCTTCCACGGTGATTGCGTATTTACCGTTGATCTTTGTCTTTCCGTACGCTTTGACCGTTTTATCTCCTGCTTTACACGTCACCTCCACGACAGCGCCTACGTGGCAAATACAATATTATTTAAATGTTTCGCAGTTGTTATTAATAACGAATTCTGTCGCTCTCTCTTTTTCTATTTCATTTTTGTTGTAATAATCGTTTTCATTTCTCAGCTAACAATATGGACATGTACATTGTACAGTGTAATAATTCAATGTTTTTAATGTAATGTAGATATAGAAAATTTGATTTGTAAATTTACCTTTCAGATGCTTCTTGTCATGTGACTTTTTAGGGTGAGTCCAGTCGTAGCATCTATAACAGTAAACTTTACCAACGACTTTGAAAACGAGTGGTTTGGGATGTGGGTGAGGATGGGGATGAGGGTATGATACCGGCGGGGGAGGAGATAAGTAGTAGTACGGTGGCGAGTATGATTTTGGTGGTGGTGGTGGGGATGAGTAGTAGTATGGTGGTGGTGGAGATTTTACCGGGGGAGGAGGAGAGTTGTAGTAGTAAGGTGGTGGTGGAGATTTCACTGGTGGAGGAGGAGAGTGGTAGTAATATGGTGGTGGTGGAGACTTCACCAGAGGAGGTGGAGAGTGGTAGTAGTAAGGAGGAGGAGACTTCACTGGAGGAGGAGGAGAGTGATAATAGTATGGTGGAGGAGGAGACTTCACCGGATGAGGTGGTGAGTGATAGTAGTAAGGAGGAGGAGGAGATTTCACCGGAGGAGGAGGAGAGTGGTAGTAGTAGGGTGGTGGTGGAGACTTCACCGGAGGAGGTGGAGAGTGGTAATAGTATGGTGGAGGAGGAGACTTCACCGGAGGAGGTGGTGAGTGGTAGTAGTATGGTGGAGGAGGAGATTTCACCGGAGGAGGTGGTGAGTGGTAGTAGTATGGTAGAGGAGACTTCACCGGAGGAGGTGGTGAGTGGTAGTAGTATGGTGGAGGAGGAGACTTCACCGGAGGAGGTGGTGAGTGGTAGTAGTAGGGTGGAGGAGATTTCATTGGAGGAGGTAGAGACTTGTATTCATAGGGTGGAGGAGGATATTTTACCGGAGGAGGTGGAGACTTGTATACATAAGGTGGTGGAGGAGAACTATAGTAATAAGGTTCTGTTGCCAAGGTCAAACCCACGATTAGTGCCATAACAGTAACTACCAAATGAGTCCGGCCGGCATGACTCCATGCCGGAGTTGCCATTTTTTTCACCGGGAAGTCTCACCGGTGACTATATTCGATAGAGAAGATGTTTTATTTTTTTGGTTAAGAAAAGAGAGAGAGAGAGGTAGAGAAGATGTTTTAGAAGAGATGGTTTGTGTATTTCTGCATGGAAAATGGTCTGTTTATATAATGAAAAATAGGCGTCGGAGGTGTGTTTCGTTATTTTGAAAACGATTCAAATCTTCTGTACTATTTCGATTGTTTCCTCATGTTTTTATTATTAGCTGGCGCGCAATTACTAATTGTTTTTAACGTATACTTATAAAGAACTTGTTCGAAAAAATCAGAATTTGAGAGAGAGTCAGAAAACTAATCTTCAACCACCCAATTGAAAATTCCGAAATCTGATTTGATTATTTATACATTCTTTCATTAAATCCTACTTACTACATAGTATAATAGTACTAACTAGTTAGCTGCTTGTTAACATATGTTAATCAGAATGACGTACACATGGTTTCGGATATAATTTCCTACTGTTGACACGACGTAAGTTTAATTTAACGGTTTATATTATCCTTATATATGTATATCAGATAGAACATCATCAAGTTTCGTGACCAAGTTCAAAAGACGAACTCGATCGAGTTAAATAATTTCATTTGGATTTTTAAAGTAGAAGGTTATAAAATCAAGTCACCAATTTCCACTAAATGCATACATTAAACGTATTTCCTAATGTTTACAAGTCATACATTCATGTGTAAATAAAAACATAGTAAAAATAAATGAATGTCAATGGAAAAGGATAACATAATACAAGGTCATAAATTACTGAATTCAAACATGAATGCTAAAGATTATGAAAGCAATAATGATCACTAGCTAGACAGCCTGTCTCTGAAAGTTGAAACCGAGTTATACAAAACTAATAATTACATCGATTGGACCAACTTATGAAGTACGAAAATTTTAGGGGATTAAAAATTAATTATGTAAATAAAAAATAGACATGCGTTAGAAGAAAATGTGAATATGAGATAAGAATGTACGTGAGGAAGGTTGGCGAAGATGCGCAGAGAGAGATATAAGATAATCACATGTCTTTAAATGATATAAATGTAACAATATTTAACATGTAATTGATTGTAGTAAATTTCTATCAATAGTTGTGCTTCAAATTGTTTAGTTCTCACAAGGAGGCCATATGTAAATCTATACTTATTTAGCTGGTATATATGTAGTACACAAATCTAGTTGACGAGAAAAAAGGCTAAAAAGCCAAAAGCAAAAAGGAACATAAAAGGCAGGACTCGTAGTATATACTAATGCAGTTTTATTTTCGTGTAAGATGAATAATAATTCATGTTTCCATTATTTCGTGGGTAAAAATGCACTCTTGCCCCCACCGCTTTCATAATTGCCTAACTTGATTTCAAATTTAAATTTGATTTTTTATGGCAGAATTTGTACAATCTTTACTGGAATCGAACCTGATCACTTGAAGTCTCGACCCTGTAATCCTTTATCCAAGCTTTTCTTTACAGTTAGTTGATGAATTATGAGTTGAAACTCTTTTTTTTTTTCTTATTTGAAATTTATAATGAGTGTTTGAAAATGAAACTCATATATTTTCCTATTTAGAGTTGTTAAGTCCGGACCATATCGGGAATATATAGGCGCATCAAATATATATATTAGTATATATATATATATTGTGTGTATAAATATCATATGTTGGGATATTGTAACACAGTGAATGCAACAAAGTTAACAACTCAATCATTGGGCTACGTAAGTATTAGTTAAGCGCGATCAACAAATCTTCAACTTGAATAGTTTTTCATAAACCATTACTATGTTAAATTGTCAAAATACGTACTTCACATTCTATATTTAGTTACGTGTAAACTTTTTAATAAATGAGTCAATTACCCCAAGAGAACAACGAAGAGTTGGAAATTTTTCACCGACATGTTTTTAAACGCGATAAAATAGTTAAACACAATATACTAATAAGGTATGATTAATGATAACCTCCATGTACATATATATATCTTTTGCATAACCTCCATGTTTATATATATACACGTATGTACTAATCAGTAATCAACTGACAGAAGTATATATAATATATGTATATGTATTTTACTATGATCTGATAAAAAAACGGAGATTGCCGATGAAATTTGACTTAGCTAGCATGTAGATTTTACATGCCCTTAACTGTATGGACCAATTCTCGTTACAACTGTGAAAAAATAAGAAGATATGTTTAAATAGTTGAGTCTTTAATTCAAAGCAGAATGATCAATCTTAGGAAATCGATCCACATTTGTTCTATACTCTCAAGAAATGGTCTGCTAAAAACCAGGAGATGCGGACATATCGATCCTCCGAGTTTTGCGCATTGCAACAACCATAATTGTTACCTTTTAAGATCACGTTACAAAGTTCTTTTATCAACAAAGTTGATTTCATATTTCATTAAAGAATATAGACGAACAAATTAAAAAGTCTATCTTTTCAACGTAGATATATGAAATGTAGTATTTTAAAACGAAAGGTGGCAACAAACATGTCTCGACATATTGATAACGAAACAAATTGTTGGAATTATTGTTGGCAAACGATTACACATGATTCAAAGGTAAACATTCACATGGTCTGATGGCTACGTGTCGGTCAACTCTCTTGGCTGCCACCGGCTCAACCAGTTACTTTCATTTGTCGAGACTTGGCTTTTGTTATCATTGGTAGGAAGAAATTGTCTCCGTAAATGTAACATCCGTTTTGATTTTGTAATTTTATAAAAAATAAAAGTGGAAACTAATTTTGAACAACTCTGCATAGTGCATACGATATTTTCTGTTTTTTTTTCTTCTGTTAGCCCTATCAGCCCTAGAAACAATTAATTTTGGATCACATCACTAAAACATATATATGTTAATTTGACTGGTCCAAAAATAAAAATCCAACACATAATAAGAAAATCAGACTAAGAAAATGACACATTAACGGAGTCTAATTAGGTCCTTAACTAATCTTCATTAACAACAAATAGACGCCGTACACTTGTCTAAAAATATAAGAAAACGTGACCCAATATAAGAAAATACAATAGTTGAACATTAAACTATGCAAAACATTGTCAAAAAGGTTTATAATATATTTTCACTAGCTATTTCGTTTGGATATTTTTTTTTGACGAGACGACTAAAAGAAGTAGTTGTACTGATTTTATGTAAGCGTATGTCTATGAAATTTTTATGAAAACATTTTCCTTTTCTTTTTTCCATTATTATAAATTTTATAGTTTTTTTTTGTGGCTTGTTATTTCAATTCCCAGCAAAGAAATGTTATTTTCGTCAAATTCCGTATAGCGGAACATCTTATAAGGTTATGACATCAAATAAGGTTTCATGGTGAATTGATCTGTTTCTCTAATATACACAGTTTTACCGGAATTTCGTATTTTGAATTAAATAATGGATATACAAAGTAACGAAGGCAATGCTTTAGTTTTATTAATAATATTATATATCAACACAAATTAGGTGAACCAACTTATCATATTCTATATATTATGTATGTAGCTGGTCATAGCAGCTATCACTCGCATGCATGCACGCATAGGTTTGTTCAGATATTGGACCCTTTTTTTTTTGTGATGTATTTTCTCTACAAAAACTCTTGCGTACGTTATCAAAGTTGACATGATTGGTTCATTAAGACGAAAAATAAAATAAAATTTCAATTGTAAAACAGGTCTTATGAGTTTAGGATGTTTAAATCTGAAAGTGCGAAACTTGAAACTATAGTAGTTAACCAATTTTATAAAACGTAGCATGTTTTTTATTACCTGACAATGATATGATCTAGAATGTAAGATTAAAACCGTGTGAGATAAAGAAGAAAACCTAAATATAACTGCCTCTTGTTGTTGCTTCAAACTCTTCACTCTGACCTCCAATACTTAGCTCTTTCAAAGCCATTCTTGGCATTGCGATAGTCCCCAATTGTCATATCAATCTCAGCCTGTGAATTCATCACAAATGGCCCGTGCTGAACCACAGGCTCGCCGATCGGTTCTCCTGCAATCAACAAGAACCTCAATGTCTAGAGCTTGATGTATTCCACACGCTAACTTCACCCCCTGTTCCAAATACCACTACATTGTGTTCTTGTACTCTAGAAGAGTCCGAGAAGCTAAACACACCTCCATCGCCTTCTATAACGTAGGCAAAGGCGGTCCATGACTCTGGAATGGTCTGGTGGGTTTGAGCTCTTGGCTCGAGAGTAAAGTCAAGGAACATGATTGGTGTTTTTGTGTAGAAAGGAGATTGGACTCCCATTGACTCTCCGGCTATGACTTTGACCTCTACTCCATCTTCCTCTGCTCTCGGAATATCTGAACTGGATATTTCTAGGTTTCTTGGCTGGATCCTGTCGTAAAATCAAAGAACTCAGATCTTAAAACATTGAGAAAGCTAAATGAAAGTATAATCTTTATGAAGAATCTTCTTGTACATCTTATCACTTGAAGGGAGGTTGATCCAAAGCTGTATGCCTTTGTTAAATTCTTCTTCAGGCATTTCGGAATGAATGATTCCTCTTCCTGCTGTCATCCACTGCAACAAAACCAGAATCAAAAGGATGCAACAAGCAAGCTTTAAGAGTATTCAATTGTCTTTTGGTCTTATGTTTTTTTGTTTCACCTGAACATCTCCTTCATGGATTGTATCTTTATGACCATTAAAGTCTTGGTGAATGATGCCTCCCTATACAAGTTAAACCGATCCAAGTAAGCAAAAGTAAAAAAGCTTTTATTATTGATTCGAATCTTGGATGAAGATTTGTTCTCACCTGCAACATGTATGTAACACTTTCAAAACCTGTACACAGTTGATCGAATTACATCAGAAACATTACAGAACAGAGAAAGCTTTGTGCAGATGTAAAAAAATGAATAGGTGATTGATTTAACCTCTGTGAGGATGATCTCTAAATCCACCAGGAGGTGAAACTGATCAAGAAACAGAGCAAATCAGAACAAACAATAAAATTGCTGCTTAGATTATCCTATAATAAGTAAACATCAAAATCACAAATTTTAATTCACACATTGATGGAAGTAAAAGAACTTTACCGGAAAATTCAACTAGCGAGACGAACGGATCCAATAACTCATGGTCGCTCCTAAATTAACCCCACAAAAAATATAAATGAAACTTGAAGGTGAAGCAATCGGATTTACGTGAGAAAAATAATAATAAAGAATAAAGCAAACTCACTTGGTGATGCCTTGTCTAATAACAGCAGCATCACCTTCATTCTCAGAATGTGCAAATATCTTCTTAATGATCTGTCTCGATGACATTGTGGTGATGTTGATGATAAAACTCTGTTTTTGTTTGAAACTTGTCTCTGTTTGTTGCAATCAAGGATCACTAATAACAAAAAGCAATATGTTTTTTTTTTGGCGTGCGTACATATTTATATTTTATATTATCAATACGTATATATACATAAATGTAGGGGATTGGGACTAAAATTGGTATGGTCTTATTGGCCTAAATCACAAAAGCAAAGACAAAAATGGAAATAACTCCGAAATTTTAGGAAATTAAATGCCGTTGTATGTAGTTTATACGAGTCTCGTTTCCATAATTTTTTGTTTGTAACGCATATTACCAAATTATCATAAATGTAATCTTTCTATAGCTTTGCCGGAAACAAAAATGGAAACTTTCTATATTTTGTTTTTTTTTGTCAAACATCAAAAGCTATCAATGATTAGGAATTACATCATGAAAAAATAAGACCAATTGTGCATCCCAAAATTCATTGTTTTGTCCATATAAATTGATAATTAGTAAAATAAAAGTTTGTAAGTAAACTCCCTTGAATAACACGTACATTATAAACTGTTAACTTTTAATATTTATAAGTAATCTTAAAATTTTCGGAACTTTTTATATCCTTTTTCAGACTTAAAATTTTTTGAAAAAATTTCTTACTATAAAAGTAAAGTTGATATATATATATTAAAATATATAAGTTAAGAACTAAAAATTAGGAAGTGGTTTTGTCACAAACAGAACACTAGAACGACGTCGTTTGGGAGGTAGTTATCTAGAATCCGAGTTATCCCGTCCCGCCACGATGTGCTCCCAATTTCAGAAAACCCTAATTTCCTCTTCCACTTACCAGTTAACAACATTGCGTAATTTTGATGAATTCTGCGATAAAACCCAAGTAAGTTTCCTCATTTCTTCTTTTAATCATTTCGGATTTTGTCACAGTTTGGATTTTAAACGTGTTGCGACGTGGGGTAACGGATCTTGATTTACGCGTTACTCTGGATAAGGGTCTGCCTTCAAATGTCTTTGAGAGCAAGTCACTGGTTAGGCTGAGGATAGAATCTGATAATGTTTATGGCATTGATGTGGAAGATGTTTTTCTTCCTAAGCTTAAGACTCTCTACCTTAATAAAGTTATGTTGGGAGTAGATGATGGTTGTTTTCACAAGCTTATATCTGGTTGTCATGTCCTTGAGGAATTATTTCTCATTAAACTTTACTTCTGTTTTTGGAACGGCCCTGTGTCTTCCAATACCCTCAAGAGGCTAACGCTATATTGTTTAGTAGAATATGACCAAAATCCAGATAGTGTTTCGTTTGATACACCGAATCTTGTTTATTTTGTCTACACTGATCATGTTGCGCGCAAGTATCCAAAACTGAATTTTGGTTCGCTTGTTGAAGCTAGTATCGATCTTGCAATGACATCTGATCAGTATGCACATGCAAGCTATGAAAATTTGGTCGGCAATGCAACAGACTTTCTTAAGGGAATATGCAATGTTGAGATCCTTTACTTATCTGGCAAAACTCTTGAGGTATGTTAGCATAGCATTGATGAATGGTTTTTTTTCGAGTTAGTGACTGCATATGGATGATGATATGGTTGATTTGGTTTTTATTTCAGGTTCTTACTTTCTGCTGTAAACCAATACCGGTATTCAACAACCTGATTCATTTAACTGTTCAGACCCATAAAGTAGGATGGGAATCATTGCCAGCTCTACTCAAGAACTGTCCAAATCTAGAAACTCTTGTATTCGAAGTACCAACACATATCTTTAACTGCATCTGCTAACTCGTTTTTCAAACAAACTAGATTTTGATGTTGTTTCCTCTATGATTCAGGGACTCCACCACAAATATACACTCAAATGTGGGGATGTTGACGGGTGCCTTTGCAAATTTTCAGGGGAGATCTCTACTTGTTTATCATCAAGTCCGGTGAAGGCTTTAAAGGTACTGAGATTTGGTGAAACTGGTATAGAAAATCAGATAGAGCTGATCAAGCACTTCCTAGAGACAATGCCACGTCTTGAACAACTGACAGTATACTACGATACATCAATTGATGATGATCTGATTAAAGTGTCAAGCCAACTTAAGAACCATCCAAGAGTGGCTTCGCCAAATTGCGAGATCCAAGTAATAGCCGATAACCTCAGCTAAAACAAGATTCTCCTCTTCTTTCTGCCTTATGTTCTTAGCTTTTGTGACTTGTGTCTGATAATTTGTCATTTTGATTGGGAATGCTCTATTAATTATCTTTTGTTTTTCGGTTCTTAGTTTGAGTATTTTTTCATACAAGCCACTACAAAAAGAAAATAAGCCTGACTAAATTTCTGAAACAGAGTATTGTTATTATTATCCAAAAACAAAGAACAACACCCAAAAGTTCATATGGGGGTTTTGTTTCAAACTCTTTTTCACTGTGAACCTTCCAACCTTACAAATTTTAATCTGGTTATGTAACTCGGTTTCAATGCCAATATGGTGGATTAGTGACCTAGAAATTGTAAATATGTTTCCTTTGTTTCAAGATTTCTCTGATCGATTTGTAGTATAATCTCTGAGTCTAATCGACTTTATGAAAGAGATGATTGTTACTATAGCCCCTAACATTGTTCTCATCTTGAATGTGAAATAAAGAAAACAAACCCAAAAAAATCATATGGTTTTTGTTTACAAACTCTTTTCACTGTGACCTCTAACACTTGGCTATTTCAAACCCGTTCTTAGCATTCTGATAGTCATCAAAAGCCATATCGATCTCCGCCTGTGAATTCATCACAAACGGACCACAGTGAACCACAGGCTCACCGATCGGTTCCCCTGCAATCAACAAAAACCTCAACGACCTCGAAGCTGATTTGTTCCACACGCTAACTAAATCCCCTGGTCCAAACACAACAACATGGTGCGCCGATATAGTGGAAGAGTTTAAGGAACCGAAAACACCTTCATCGCCTTCTATAATGTAGGCGAAAGTGGTCCATGATTCTGGAACGGTCTGGTGGGTTTGAGAACTTGGCTTGAGGGTAAAGTCAAGGAACATTGTTGGTGTTCTTGTGTAGACTGGAGTTTGGATTCCCATCGAATCTCCGGCTATGACTTTGACCTCAACTCCGTTTTCTTCTGCTCGCGGGATGTCTAAACTCGATAGTTCTTTATATTTTGGTTCGATCCTGTCAAAATCAAAGAACATAGAGATTCAAAACTGGAACTCTTTCTGAGATGATAGTAAAGAATCTTCTTTTACATTTTATCATAGGAAGGGAGATTGATCCAAAGCTGTAATCCATTGTTGACTTCTTCTTCCGGAAACTCGGAATGAATGATTCCTCTTCCTGCTGTCATCCACTGTCAGATCAAACTCAAAATTGAGTGAAACCAGAATACTCAGAGAGGATTTGATGTTTTATTTTTGGTGTTCTGTTTCTTTTTACCTGAACACCCCCTGCTTGGATTGTACCTTTATGACCTTTAGGATCTTTGTGAATGATACCTCCCTGTAGCATGTATGTAACACTTTCAAAACCTGCACACAGTTGACCAGTTACATTAGAGACATTTCAGAACAGAGAAACTTTGTGTATATGTGTGTGTATAAGAAGGTATAGGTGGTAATGTGGTATTGACCTCTGTGAGGATGATCTGGGAATCCAGCTGAGAGTGAAACTGATCAAGAAACAGAGCAA
This sequence comes from Crucihimalaya himalaica, assembly GCA_004349715.1. Taxonomy (NCBI): domain Eukaryota; kingdom Viridiplantae; phylum Streptophyta; class Magnoliopsida; order Brassicales; family Brassicaceae; genus Crucihimalaya; species Crucihimalaya himalaica. The sequence goes on along the minus strand of SMJT01000008.1, from coordinate 2,784,505 downwards.
ATGATTTAGCAAACTTTGGATTAGCTTATAACATGCTAACATAATAAAAGAATCAGAATTTTTAAATATACAGATTTAGGGAAGGAAGAAACTTACAGGAAAATTCAACTAGCAACACGAACGGGTCCAATAACTTCTGGTCAATCCTGAATTAACCCAAAAAGAAAAAAATATATATGAGACTTGAAGGTGAAGCCATAGGAGGACTTTCTTGAGAAAGTTTTCTTGAAAAAAAAAAAAGAAGAGAACTCTCACTCTGTGATGCCGTTTCTAACGAGAGAGCTTTCACCTTCCTTCTCAAGCTTTGCTAGAACTTTCTTGATTACAAGTCTCGGTACCCTATTGTTGTCGGAAGAAACAGACATGGCGAGGCGATGATGATTCTGTAACTGTACCTTCTCCTCCTCCTTCTTAAATGTTTTTTTATGTTAATCGAAGAAAAGCTTTTTGCTTGTTAATGGAGGAAGTCAGTTCATAGTATTTTGGTTAGTGGCGTGTGTGTGTAAATATATATAGCGAGAGAGCAATGCAGAGGGACGTTGTAGGTGAAAGTGAGTGGGTCCTTTGTGTGGACCAACCGTGATTACTGGTTAATATTTTTTTATTGGTTAAAATTTTATCTTTGTTCTACTAGTAATAATTATTCAATCATTTACGAAATAATAAATGTTTATTATTTAATGATGTCAAGAAAAGAATAATAATCATCCAAATTAGAACACATTTTTAAAAATATGGATCTTGACTCATAAGTAGATGATTTAGACTACGAATAAGACGTTAAACAAAAAGAAAGGATTAGGAATGCTAAAAGTTTCAATTTGTTGTTTAATCTTAAAGACACGTTAAATTAAAAGATAATCACGTTCACACAGAGTTAAGATTCCCATGTCAAGTGTAGGCGTAGGAAGCATAGCACGTGGAAACAAGTGCAAGTATACATGGATGTTGATGTAGTAGCATTTTACGAGTGTGAATATTAAAATATATTCGAAATTATAAAAGAGCCCCCAAATTAAAATGAAAACAAATTAAAAAAAAAATGATCATGTAGCCATGATTTGACCATACTTATCATAACGAGAACTTAAAAGTACGAGCGAGGGCCTTAAAATATTTTAAGTCGACGGCCTTGTAAATGGTTGTTATCCATCTGGCTTTAGTCCTGTTACTTTGCAAGTCAACTGGTTGACACTAAAATGCTAAATAATGTTGCGACGATTCATAATTCATTCACATCTTAATTATCTTATAACTCTAAGCAATCTGTGTGAAAGTAGGTTTTAGATCCATGCATGTAAAAGAAATATTCATAAGGAAAAGAAAAATAGTCTATATACATAGTTAGTTTATTAAGTCATGATGTCTTAACTCTCGAGTGCCGACAATGTTAGAACCACAATTAAATGTTTTTTCATTGGGTGTTCACACTATACCTCTAAATATATAAATTATAAGACAATGTTTGTCAAACGACTCAAACCTAACTTGTTGATTAATTAAAACGAATAATGATTATTTAAAGGCCTCTATTCGTTGTCATGCTACGTTCAATAATAAAATGGCTGCTTAACCAGCTAATAAAGACAATTTTAATATTCTTCATTAACCAGGCTATATCATATTGTATATACAACAACAAAATAATATTGAACTGTTATTAAACCTCTACTGTAAAATCATCAACGACATGTTGCAGCTGTTGTATATATATAAAATACGGCTGATGCTTTGATGTCCGCTCCTAGTATGAACCGTCCGCATTTTCTTTAAGGGATATGAAACAATAATTAAATTCCAAGATATATGCATAGTATATGATAGAATGAGGCGAAAGATCTTTTGAGTTTCTCCATGTTCATCTTTAGACTACTTGTTTTATAATAGGAGATAGAAATGAACAAAAATCTGACTGAATTATAGGATTTAAAAAAAATATTGGGGGCGTTCTGTGTTCATATTGAAACCCAACCCAAATTACTCAAAAGACCAAAACTTTTGGATACGAGTGGTTTAAATCGAAATACCCATATCCGACCTTACACGATCCATTATTTAAAATGTACAATATTCCAATAAAATTGTGCATATTGACATAGTAATTTTTTGTGGCTATTGACAATTTGTAGTTCGTATGTGTTCATGATAATTTGGCCATAAATACTAACATATTATATTCGAGGTTATATCTACATAATAGCCAAAAATATGTGATGTATTGTGGCTAATCGGTGGATAAGAAAATAGTTAAGTTCCAAATAAATTAAAAAAAATTCTAGAAGCTCTTTTGATGGTGATTCCACCATTTCCTACTGCTGTGGGTTCTTCTCCCCCACAAGTCTACCACACACACCCATTATCTCAACAACACACACACACATATTAAGAGAGAGAGAGAGAGAGAGAGAGAGAGAGAGAGAGAGAGAGAGAGAGAGAGAGAGGGAAATATGTGAAAATGTAAAGAGAGAAGATGTGAACATAGTTTTGTATTGATTTGACTTTATTAACATTTCTGTGAATCCAAATGACCTCAATGGTCCACCATTTCCACCTGTTTCTCTTGTTTTGGCCTAAGTACACTAACCCAACATTGTTCGGTTTCTCACCAATGTGGTTCGTGATTTACTAGAAGTCATTCATTCACACCATTTACAGAGCATCACAAGAAGAATCCTTTGAAGTGAATCAGCTTGAGAGAGCCACAGGAATTTCGTTTAGTTTCTTCTCCACTCAATTAAGATAACAATGACTTTTCTATGGCAAGTTCGGTCTCATGTTAGTTTCTTCTCTACTCAAAACATTTAACACAACAAAAGGAAACTCAAATAAGTTTCTCACAACAAAAGCATAAACACACAAGGATGAGAGTTTTTTTAAGCGGCAAAGTCGAAACAGCAGAAACAAGAGAATCTTGATTCGAGTTTTAAGATATTTTTAGTAACTACAGATAATTGTAGCCAGGAGACACTTCCAAATGGTAAACAAGGCATGACAACATTATTGATTCCACGAAACCAGTAAGGTTCTTCTAGAGTTGCAATCCATATTTCATCGACAAAGAAATGGGCAAAGTGGATGACAAGCTAAGGTTATCAGAGATTACTTGAATCTTGCACTTGAGTGAAGCTACTGCAGGAACCATCTGAAGTTGGCTTAACACTTCAACTAGATCATTCTCGATTGATGTATCGTAGTATATTATGAGTTGTTCAAGATTCGACATTTTCTCCAAGAAATTCTTTATCTGCCCCATCTCTATATTCATATCGTCTCTATCATTGGTTTTTCCAAATTTCAATATCTTTAGAAACTTCACCGGACTTGATGATAAGCAAGATGGACTATTCTCCAAACCTTGACACAAGCACACATCCCCACATCTATCTGTTGCTTTGTGTAGGAGTCCCTAAAACATAAAAGAAACATCTCAAACTTTAATGTAAAACTAGTAAACGGATTCATTTTCAAGGGTTTGATTTGCTCACTTGGAAGACAAGGGTTTCAAGATTTGGACAATTCTTGAGCAGACTTGGCAATGATTCCCATCCTAGTTCCGGATGACTCTCAATAGTTAGATGAGTCAAATAGTTGAATACCGGTATCGATTGACAGCAAAAATTAAGTGTCTGAAAGAAAACAAAAGATTATCACTCATTTCCAAATACTAATTAACTAAAACCCTCGAGTAATGTCAAATTTACATACCTCAAGAGTGTCATAAGATAAGTAAAGGGTCTTCACATTGCATATTCCCATTAGAAGATCCATTGCATTGCCAACCATCTCTGTTTCCTCATCAACATCTGATACATATCTCACATTTGCTTTCTGATCATTCATCATACGAATACCGATACTAGCTTCAACCAGTGAATCAAAATTCACTTTCGGATACTTGTGTGCAATATTATCAGAATATTCAAAGTAGACAACATTTGGAGTATCAAATGATACACACTTTGGATTTCCCCCATAGCGTTCACAACCTAGCGTTAGTTTCTTGAGGATTTTGGAAGACACAGAGCAAGAATCCCAATAACCCCACGCAAGATTTAGTAAACTTAATTCCTCAAGCAGGGGACAACCAGAAAGAAGCTTTCCAAACCCAATCTCACCCTCTTCAAACAGAACTGAATCTAGATTTAGAGTCTTAAGCTTTGGAAGACAAACATTTCTCAGGTTAATTCTGGGACCATGTTTATGTCCTATTTTAAGCCTAACCAGTGTCTTACTCGCAAAAACCTTTGAAGGCAACCAATAAACCAATGAGGGAGAGACATGTAGAGCAAGATCTGATACACCATGTCTCAAAGCATTTAATATCCAAGGGAAGACGTCTTCATCCTCAATACCATCTCCACATTTTAGAGAGAACTTGTTAATATGATCTTTCCCTCGCAATTTCAATACTCTATCCACAAAATCTATAAAACTTGTTTGGTCTTGCATCACGATCTCGGGATGCAGAGATGAGAAGGCATCAAAATCAAGATTTGGTACAAGAGCAAACAGATACCGCCATCTTTTTGAGAGAAGTGATGTCAAAGCAGCTTCTTTAGTAGACAGGTTTGACAAGATTTGGCATAGAAGATTGTCTGGTAAACAATTGATTACATCTTTGGAACTATCATCCATGCTTCTTTCTGAGACAGATCAACACTTACAAACCTAAACACACATCCACCAAGAAGATTTCAGAAGCTGAACTCAAGATACAATAAATACACGGTCCTAACGCCAAACCAGTTTCAAAGTCTAATCTTTTACACAATCGGAATCGTAAGGTTCGGTTAGGATTCAAGAGGAAACAAACACGAACAACAACAACAACAACAACAAAAAAACCAGATCTTATAGGAACACTTACATGTGTTGAGTGTAAAAGCAGAGCCCATCAAAATCACCCTACAGCTTCAAACAAATGGTGAGGGTTCATAAGGATAGTGGAAAAGAAGTAGGATTTTTTTATTCAAAGCAACTTCTGGACCAAAAGTGATGTAGCAATTTGGTGTTAAACAATGTCTTGGAAACTTGAAGAAGCAAGTAAAGTTTATCCGCATTTAGTTATTGGACTATTTTGTTATTTAATAATTCATCTCTTATATTAGCCAAGTCGTATGATTCTTGTTTTTAGAACCAGTAAAAAAATCGAAAGATATCCGTGTTCACACTATACAAAAATTCTCCAAGCCACGTGCAAGCATGCTTGGAAGTAATTCCTCGAGCACAGGACAGCCAGAAAGAAGCTTTACAAACCCAAAACCACGCTCTTCAAACTGAACTGAATCAATATAGAGCGTCTTAAGCTTTGGAAGAAAAACTTCTTTGGTATCCATGGTGAAAATGAGTCCATCCGCTGGTCCTAATTTCAGCCTAACGAGCGTCTTACTCACAAAGATCTTGGAAGGCAAGGGATACTCCAAGAGGCTTAGATCAAGATCAGATGCACCGCGTCCTAACACATTGTATATCCAACCAGTGGCACAGTCTGGATCAACATGACCAGTACAGTTTATAGAGAATCTGTTTACTTTACCTTTCCCTTGCAAAATCAATACTCTATCCACAAATTCCATAAAACTTCTACTACACTCATAATCATCTTCGTCTTCTGGTTTATCCACTTCAGGATGCAGATAAACCGAGTCATCAAAATCAAGATTTGTTACAGACGCAAACAAATAACGCCATTTCTGCGAGAGAACCGATGTGGAAGCTGCTTCTTTTGTGGGAAGGAAAGACAAGAGTGGGAGATTAGTGGATTTGGTAGATTGCTGATTATATCTCTTGAGACCAAATCCATCTTTTTTTCGAACAGAAGATCAACACTTGCAACCTACACAGTTGGAAGAGGAACAGGAACTTCAGAGCGGAACTCAAAACAGCCCAAATATAACATTCTCAAACTACAAAACAGTTCTTGTCTTTCTACACAACTAAGTAACTAAAAACTTTGTTATCATAATCTTTGTTTTCGTTATATCATCACTAAGTTATTTTACTATTTTGAGGAATATAATTGTGAAACTTTACAAAAAAAAATATGTAATCAATGTGAAAAAAGTAGAGGTATTTTAGAAGCTGAAACAGTAAGACAGCATAAGACCAAAAGTCTTTGAACAACAAAAACAAAAGAAGATTGCTTAAAGTTTTAGCAAACATAACAAAAACTTTCTTCTAGGCAAGACAAATCCCATGGTTTACACATATAACCTGTAGGCTCTAGCAAATCCGATGATTAAGTTTAGTATAGTGTTTGATGAAATTCATATAAGTGGATTTAATTAGAAAACAATAAAAGTAAAAGTGAAAAATCACTTTACGATTGAAAACTAAACCGAAAAGAGTCACTACCAATACAAGAGTACAGACTATGATTTACGAATTGTAATGCCTGAGTGCTAAGATTCGTCTAATAACATTCACTTATATACAGAACGTCATTCGAATACAGACAACTAAAAATAAAAAGTTTTGGAAATTGAAGCAGTTTCCTTCATGACTTGGATCTCGCATTTGGATGAACCTTTGGGAAGAAGCAATAGTTCTTTCATGACGCGACTTTTTTCTCCATCATTCAGTGCTTTATGATAAACCCTAACCATTTGAAGACGCGATAATTTCTCCAAAAAACGCTTCATTTGATTAAGTTCTTGACAAGTTCCTTTATACCCACTAATTACTAGAACCTTCATTTCAGATGATGACATAGAATGAGACACTTTGTGCCAAAAAAAGTTTTTACAGGTTATTGGACTCGAATCTTCCCATCTTTCAGCAACATAATGCACTAGACCCTGCAAAAACGTTTAAAAAAATATCATTGTAGATACAGAGTTAGTATTCATATAATTTATTTTGCATAATACCTTGATGATGAGAGTTTCTAGATTAAGAGAGTTGTTGAGCAGAGATGGAAGCAATTTCCAGAAGATGTATGGAGAACCATGAGGTTTATCGCTTCCCAGAGATAAAGAAATCAAATTGTTGAACTCCGGTATCCTATCACCGCGGTAATAGAACGCCTAAAACACAAAACCAAAATCAACTCTTTTGTATTGTTTACTGACCTATTAAACCCACATAAAAAGCGGCACATATCAAAAAGACTGACCTCTAGAGCATCCGGAGATAAGCAGAGGATCTTGACATTTCTGATCCCCTTGAACAAGGTTGTGACATCACCAGGAACAAAACCACTAGCATTTTGTTTGCGCATGATTTGTGAAGCTGTCACATGAAGATCAATCCTAGCTTCAACAAGGCTGTCCAATTTCAGAATTTCATACTTATCGGCAACCACATCGGAATACTCTAAGTAAACAAGACTCGGAGAATCAAATGAAACACAAGGTTTAGGAGCAGAGCAATCATCATCACATTTATATATAAGACTCTTGAGCGTTCGACTAAAAGCAGACCCATTCCAAAACTTCCAATTGTTCGATTCATGAATCCGCAGGCTTTGAAGCGAAGGAAAAGCTAATAGAATCTGTTTAAACCCAACCTTATCATCATCACGAAACTCAACTAAATCAAGAACAAGGATATTAAGCGTCGGAGAAACAACATCTGAAGGAAACTGAGAAAGACGGATCATTGTTCCGATTCTAAGGTTTACCAAAGTCTTGCTCCTAAAGACATTAAATGGCAAATGAAAGATTCCAAAATCAATGCACAGAGCAAGATCTGAGACGCCAAGATCCCTTACTGTTGTTAGTATCCACTTGATTATGCAATCTGGTTCGACACCTCCTTGACGACACTTGAGAGAGACTCTTTGAACATGTGATGAAGTCTCGACTCGTAGAGACAGTAACCTATCCAAGAAAGCCTTAAAAAACCCATTTTTCCGTTGACCCTTTTGGGGATTCAGTAACACGGAATCGTCGAAATCGAGAATAGGTATCCGTAGAAGCAAATTCGACCAACGCTTTGAGAGAATCGATGTTAAAGCAGCCTCTTTTGTCGAAAGGGACGATAATATCAGGCAGAGAAGATCATCTGATAAATTGCTAATCACATCTTCACAACTTGGTTTCGCTTTTTTAGTAGCTTCCATGAGATTAGGGTTACGAAAGCCCGAGAAATTGACAATTGGATCCGATCACAGGTCTTCGGATATGAGAGGAGACGATGAACATTTCAGTATTTGTCGGTTTAGACCGGTTTAGTTAATTTAACCCGGTTCTCGCAAGATTTAGTAGAATGGGTCTTTACCCGCTTCTTTTGGGCTATCAGGTAAATGATATTTAACCAGATTCAGAGAGTTGTCGGTAAAAGAAAAAGATTCGTTTGAAACTAAATAGTAAATACCCATGTTTAATTAATCGTTAACCGCTAACACCTATGTTTAATTAATCGTTAGGTGTTAGTCGGACGTTCGAGGTGGGCCTAGCGCATAGCAAGAAAATTGGAGACTAAACGAAGATTAATCGGGGACTAGTTTTAGGGTTAATTTATGTTTTACGAACATGTTAATCCATTATAATTAATATTTTATATAATATTATTTTTTAAACTATAGTAAACACATAAAATTGTAATTTTAGCCTCAAAATTTTATGATTTTCATTAAAATTATGAATATAAGTTATTGTTTAACATTACAAACTCTCTATCTAGACGTTCGAAAAATAAAAATATATTTGTTTTATATTTGTAATCCAAAAATAATAAAAACATGTAAGATTAGATGGAGATTAATCAAATTAGGCGGAGATTAATCGGATTAGACGGAAAATAATCGGATGACTGATTTTTTAAAGAGATTAATCATTAATCGAGACGGTTAGAGTGAGTCTAGCAATTACGCGGGGATTTTTAGAACAACTTTAAATACACTCGTAAAACACTAAAAAATTGAACAAAAGAAATTTTAAATATTCAGCACTAAACCAATCATAAATACACAAAAGGGTAAGACGATCTTTTGCTGTTTCAGCAAAAAATATCAATACAAATTTGATCAGATATTCAGAATTTCAGATCGATCTTAAACTAATTTATAAATTGTTTTCTTTTGTTTGTTAAGGAATAATATGTTTTGTTGGCTTTTTAAGTTAAACTTAAAACTTAATCATATAATAATAAGAGGATTAAGCGACTTTTGTCGTTCGCCTTTATGCAAATATTTGTTGTGCATGTTCTTGTATTTTAGCCACTTGTCCACCATCGAAAATTTTCTTTATATCACCAAATATGTAATACAAAATAATAATTTCGATAAAAAAATCGACAACTATACAACCATATAATACAAAATTATAAAAAAAAAAATCTTACATTTTTCACGTCCGAAATTTTCATTATAGAGAACTTATAGTTTCAACCACTTGAATGAGTGACATTTAAATCTGGATCAAAAACAGCCGAATATTTTAACAAACAACAATGAGAGAAAATATATAAAAAATTATGAATTATTGTTCAACTTAAGATATATGGCTTGACCCATAAACTATTATGGCCTGGGCTGGGCATGTAATTGTTTTCTTTCTTCTGCATTTTAATTGAAAGCCATTTAACAAATAAAAAGAAGAAAATATTTACAAATTACTAACAAAATCATGCCAAAAAATGGACCTGAAAATCAAAGACACACACAGGGGAAGAAAAAAAAAAGTAGTCCAAAAAAGGAGAGATAAATAAATAATAGAGTCAAAAGTGACGTAGCAAATGACATTATGAAAGAAACAGCCAAAGAAATTAACTTTTTGTCTTTTCTTTTTCTTTGTGAAGTAGTGGTAACCAGAAAATTGTCATTTTGCGTAGTAGAAAGCAAAGTACACTTTCTTGGGAAAAGCTCAAAACCATCTCGTCCGCTTCTTTTTTGTGATAATGCAAATTGCAAAATCGAACTAGAACTTTAACTTTGCTAAAAGATTTGTCGATATTTTTTAATGTATTTATGGTTTAAACTTGATCTGACTTTAGATTAAGAGATCAACAATACGTGCACTGTGTACATGCTAAAAGTTACGTTTTTACAATAATACAAATGATATTATTGAATAATTGACGAATGTTTGTCCTACGTTTCTTAGATCTATCCTCTCTTTAGATTCCTGAAAACGTCAACTTTTTCAATCAAACAAAAGCTGATGTGCTTAAGAGATAAATATATATTATGTGGAGTTTAAATGAGAGGTAAGAGTATCACCGTCGGTGTAATTAAATATTAAAAAGAATTGTAAAGAAGAGGAGAAAAAGTTTAGCAAAATTAAAAATAAACAAATTAATTAAATGAAATAAAAAATATTATTATTTTATTTAGAAGAAACTATTAGCTTTGGAAATGCTCAAAAAGACCGGAGTGGAAAGTGAATACAGTTAAGATTATATGAGTGACGTCATAAATTATCAAAAGCGGAAAGAAACGACGTGAGCCATGACGATATTAAATATAGACGACAAAATAATTCATAAAAAAAGTATAACGGTATTATATTTAAGTTCATAACCCAACGTAATTAAATTTAAGAGCGAAATGGAAAAAACATTTCTTGTTTGTAACGAAAAAAAGGGATAAAATTGATAGTTAAAAGTAAAAGTGTGATATAAGAGTAACGTTTTCTCAAATTAAATGCTTGCTTAGATGACCAAAATTTTATTAGTTATACGAATTCATGACTCTCTTGGTTACTTTAGGTTGAGCAGGTAATTCAATAGTTTATTACTTAATTATTTTCATGCAAGGAATTAAATGTCTGGCTTATTGAGTTTGATTTTTATTTTCTGTTCACGTGATGAGCTTCGAAATATTTGTATCTAAGTATATTGCGTCCATTCTAAGATCTATGAACAGGTTTATAATATACAAAGCTGTAATAAAATAAGTAAGGGTATTTTATTTTAGCCAAAATTGAGAAGTTATGTTTAAAAAAATGAAACATTATATGATATTAAATTATGTAATTAATATATACATTTTTTAATTTAAATTCGAAAAATATCTGGAGTATGTAAAATTATAACTAAACTAAGAATTTAAAATTATAACAAAATATTTAAATAAAATATAGAATAAAAAAACGAACCAGTGTACCGTGAGTTCAAATCTAGTAATATACAAAGTTGTAATAAAGTTGCAATGGAATAAATAATAAGATTATATAATTATACATGGAATATAACCTCTTTCTATTCATAAATTGTTTTCTCCTACTATATTATTGAAATTAATCAAACGCTAATTCGTAAATTAACATCTTTACTGTACTACCTCATTTCTATGTTTTTCAACCAAATCTAGAATTTGATCTCTAGCCATTCTCTTAAAGTAGTATTGGAATGCCACTGGGCCACGTGTCTAAGGGAAATCAAACGCTTTTTTATTTAATCTAAGAAGTTTTGGACTTTGTTATATAAATTTTGTTTTAACATAATATTTCAATACTAAAACCCAAAAACAAAACTAATATCAAATTTTATCACTTCACCTAATATCTTTTCCCACTAAATGTACCTTTTATAGTACACAGCAACGAAGATAAACGACAGAAGGTAAAATCTTTAAATATTAAAAAAATGGACGACGAAGATAATATTTCGTGAAGAAGTTTTAGTTCGATTTGGATCCGACTTCCGTGGGCGTCGCTGTCACATAGTCACGTGTTATAATATCATGCTTGCGATTGAGGTCCAAAAAGAAACATATAAAAGGAATCTGAATTTATATAAGTATATCCCATCACATAATGTATTGTTGCTTTCGTACTTTATACCTTCATTTTTTTATATAAATGCGAATTGAGATGCCAACAACAACATATCGCCAATCATGTTAACGAATACATATTGCCAGTCCCTGATTAATTCACCTCACAATAATATAATAACGGTCTATAACCACATCATTTTTATATTGAAGACTAAACCACCCACATTTTCTAATTCATGTTTGGTTTTGGGATAAAAATGGTTTTCAAACTATTATGCCTTTTAACATTACTTCAGCTATCTAAATTGAGTCATATATATATATATATATATATATATTTTTTTTTTATATAAAAAATTGAGTTATATGAACTACCTCTCATGAAATATGAATCATCTTGTGAGCAAAACTTAATTTAAGTTGAAATAATAAAAAATTGCATTGTAAATATTTATACTCAATACCAAATAAGGTATTTGATGACAAAAAAAAAATGCAAATCAGTTAGTAAATAGATTTTTTTGAATTCGATTGAAAGTAATAATTTATTTATTTTGGTAATTTTATTATTTCTTCTCTCATATGTTATAACATTTTTTTTATCTGACGATTTACGTGAACAATTGATCGGCCTAACAACTCACGAATGTAAGAATAAGATATTCATCGAAGTATATGGACAACCACTATAAGATAATCACACATTCACGCTTCTAAAGGGAAACAACAGAAGATAAATATAAGTATTAATTGCGTTTTTGATAAAAGCTGATACTAATACATTATCTAGTCATGTGTTGTATAAGACATATACTCTTTTCAGAGTAGGTAATGTTTTTTTTTTTTTTTTAATAAAGAGACAGAGACAGAGACTAGAGGAGTGTCAGCGTGATAAGTGAAAGTAAAATGAAATCTATAAATTTAATGATATACTAAATTAATACTACGTATATTATTTTCATTAGATATGTGTGAAAGTGAGAAACCTCCTATTTTCTAGAAATAGAAAGGGTAAACCCTCCAAAAAAATAGAGAAATCAACTAATGAAATAACTCGGTTAAGAGAATCTAAACAAAATAATATTTCCCGTAAAGATAAATGTGAGTTCCGCAGTATCCAAATTATAAAAATGCTTTAAATTTAAACCATACAAGGCAGAGAAGTTGAGTACTTCTTTGTTTTTCTTACGTATTTTACATTTTCATAGACTTAAACCAAATTCTTCTTCTTCTTCTCCTTCTCATTTCTCTCGAATCGATCTTTCGTTTCCCGCTTTTACGTATAAATTTGTTCGCATCTTCATTCTTGTTTGAATTCCCAGAAAAAATATACGGGAAAAAAGGAGAAGTGAGTACAAAAATATTTCCTATTTCCTGAAAAATTATTTTTTTTCTTCAAGGAGAGGAGAAAAAAAATGATACTAGAATATTTTTGGACTTGGTTCTGCGGCCACACATCAAATTGCACTCTTCGATTTCTGCAGATATGTTTCGGTATCACACTCTCATTTCTAACTCTCTGTATTTGCTTGTTTCACAAGGAATCTCCTAAACAGATTCACCCATTTTACTGTCTGCGAATCGTGTCTGCTGTGTTCAACGGAACCATCGGATCTCTAGATTTGATTTTAGGGATTTGGGTTTTACGAGAGAACCACAATATCCTCTGGCTTGTCCTTCTGATTCAAGGGTTTACATGGTTATTTGTTAACTTAGTCGTTTGCGTTAGAGGAACAAGAATTCGAAAGTCTTCATTGAGATTGTTATCTATTTTCTCCTTTCTTTATGGTTTGGTCTCAAGTTGTTTGGCTGTGAACAATGCTGTTTCTGGAGAGGAATTAGCAATTAGGACGATTCTTGATGTTTTATTACTCCCTGGCTCAGTTTTATTACTCTTAAGTGCTTACAAAATCTATAGATTTGAAGAATCTGGTGAGAGTAGTTTGTATGAGCCTCTTAATGTTGGTGATTCGAATGGTTTAGATGAAAAAGTCGATCTTGATAATCGGGTCAGCCAGTTTGCTAAAGCTGGGTTGTTCAGTAAGTTATCATTCTGGTGGTTGAATTCTTTGATAAAGAGAGGCAATGTGAAAGACTTGGAGGAAGAAGATATACCCGAGCTTCGCGAAGAAGAGCGTGCTGAGACGTGTTATTCCTTGTTTGAGGAGAATCTCAATGAGCAGAAGAGAAGATTAGGGAATTCTTTTCGGCCTTCGATCTTGAAAGTTACTGTTCTTTGTGTCTGGAGAGAGCTTGTCATCTCTGGTTGCTTTGCTTTTATGAAGATTGTTGCTGTTTCAGCTGGTCCTTTGCTTCTGAACGCTTTCATTTTGGTTGCTGAAGGCAATCAAAGCTTTAGATATGAAGGGCTTGTGTTGGCTGTGTTGCTCTTCTTCTCAAAGATGATAGAGTCTTTGTCACAGAGACAGTGGTACTTCAGATGTAGACTTGTTGGTTTACGCGTGAGGTCTCTACTTACTGCAGCTATAAACAAGAAACAGCTGAGATTGAATAACTCTTCAAGACTGATCCATTCAGGCAGCGAGATTATGAACTACGCGACTGTTGATGCTTACAGAATTGGGGAGTTTCCATATTGGTTTCATCAGCTTTGGACAACAAGCTTTCAGCTACTAATCGCGCTTGGGATTCTCTTTCATTCTGTGGGAGTTGCTACGTTTTCAGCTCTAGCTGTGATAATACTTACTGTTCTATGCAACGCTCCTATAGCGAAACTTCAAAACAAGTTTCAAAGTGAACTCATGACCTCTCAGGATGAACGCCTCAAGGCCTGCAACGAGTCTCTTGTTAACATGAAGGTACTGAAGCTCTACGCGTGGGAATCACATTTCAAGAAGGTTATCGAGAAGCTAAGGAACATAGAGTTGAAATCTTTGAAGGCGGTTCAGATGAGAAAGGCTTACAATGCGGTTCTGTTCTGGTCATCACCAGTGTTTGTCTCTGCTGCAACTTTTGCAACTTGTTATTTCTTAAACATTCCACTGAGAGCAAGTAACGTTTTCACTTTTGTGGCAACGCTGCGTCTTGTCCAAGATCCAGTAAGAATGATCCCTGATGTGATCGGAGTGACTATTCAGGCTAAAGTTGCCTTCAGCCGTATCACAACATTTCTAGAAGCTCCTGAGCTTCAAGGTGGGGAGAGGCGGAGAAAGCAGAGATCAGAAGGCGATCAGAATGCGATTATGATTCAATCTGCGAGCTTTTCGTGGGAGGAGAAAGGTTCAACAAAACCCAACTTGAGAAATGTGAGTCTTAAGGTTAAGTTTGGAGAGAAAGTGGCTGTTTGTGGTGAAGTTGGCTCAGGCAAGTCAACACTTTTAGCTGCCATTCTCGGTGAGACTCCATGTGTCTCAGGAACAGTAAGTCCTCTTAGCTTTCGATATTAACAACTTTATATATTTGAAAATTATGTTTCTGATCTTGATGTGAATCATCCAACAGATTGATTTTTATGGTACGATCGCCTATGTTTCACAAACAGCCTGGATCCAAACAGGGACAATAAGAGATAACATCCTCTTTGGAGGTGTGATGGATGAACAACGTTACCGTGAGACGATTCAAAAGTCTAGCCTAGACAAAGATCTTGAGCTCTTACCTGATGGAGACCAGACTGAGATTGGTGAAAGAGGCGTAAATTTAAGTGGAGGACAGAAACAGAGGATTCAACTCGCTCGTGCGCTATACCAAGATGCAGATATTTATCTCCTTGATGATCCATTCAGTGCCGTTGATGCACACACTGCTTCGAGTTTGTTCCAAGTAAGTAATAACTACAGAGAATCTTCGCATTGTTGTTTTCTTGGAAACATTGAAGCTAATGAGCGTGAGTTCAGGAATATGTTATGGACGCTCTCGCGGGAAAAGCTGTGTTATTGGTTACACATCAAGTGGATTTCTTGCCTGCTTTTGATTCTGTCTTGGTAAGTTGATCTTGAAATCAGAATTGACGTTATTGTTTTTTACGTTTCTTAAGCAGTTTTTGTCTTGGTTGCTAATTGTACTTCTTTCTCTAGTTGATGTCGGATGGAGAAATCATTGAAGCTGATACATACCAAGAACTCTTAGCCAGAAGTAGAGACTTTCAAGATCTCGTGAACGCTCACAGAGAAACCGCTGGTTCCGAAAGAGTGTTTACGGTGGACAACCCCAGCAAACCGGTGAAGGAAATCAAGAGAGTCCTTTCTTCACAATCCAAGGTCTTGAAACCGAGTCGTTTGATCAAACAGGAGGAGCGAGAGAAGGGAGACACGGGGTTGAGACCGTACATACAGTACATGAATCAGAACAAAGGTTACATATTCTTCTTCATCGCGAGCTTAGCTCAGGTCACATTTGCAATTGGACAGATTCTTCAGAACTCTTGGATGGCTGCAAATGTAGATAACCCTCAAGTTAGCACTTTGAAGTTGATCTTGGTCTACTTGTTGATTGGGTTGTGCTCAGTTCTATGCTTGATGGTTAGATCTATCTGTGTCGTGATTATGTGCATGAAGTCATCAGCCTCTTTGTTTTCTCAGCTTCTTAACTCTCTCTTTAGAGCTCCTATGTCATTTTATGACTCTACACCTCTCGGAAGGATTCTTAGCAGGGTAAATGCTAATGAACTTGATGAATATTTATGTTTATTGTCTGGTAGTCAACTTCTTTAACTGTAAATTCTGGGTATTTGCAGGTCTCATCTGACTTGAGCATTGTAGATCTTGACGTTCCTTTCGGTCTGATCTTTGTGGTTGCATCTTCAGTAAACACAGGTTGTAGTCTTGGAGTGTTAGCTATCGTTACTTGGCAAGTCTTGTTCGTGTCTGTTCCCATGGTTTATCTAGCGTTTCGTTTACAGGTCAGATTCTTTTTCTTGAATTTTCTAAGTAGATCTTGTTGTGTTTTCTTGAAAACGGACCAACAAGAGTTTTTGTTTTCTTTTCTTTTGATCGGTTTACAGAAGTACTACTTCCAAACAGCGAAAGAGTTGATGCGGATCAATGGCACCACAAGATCTTATGTGGCGAATCATTTAGCAGAATCAGTAGCAGGAGCAATAACAATAAGGGCATTTGATGAAGAAGAGAGGTTTTTCAAGAAAAGTCTCACACTCATAGATACAAATGCTAGTCCTTTCTTTCACAGCTTTGCAGCTAATGAATGGCTGATCCAGCGGCTTGAAACCGTCAGCGCCATTGTTCTTGCCTCTACTGCTTTCTGCATGGTTTTGCTCCCTACAGGAACATTTAGCTCTGGTGAGTCATCATCATCGAAAATAGAAGTTCCTTGAGATGTGGTTTCACTGTTTTGCTTATTAATGGTATTTGTTTCTTGTGTCAGGGTTCATTGGTATGGCGCTATCTTACGGTTTATCATTGAACATGGGACTAGTTTACTCCGTACAGAACCAATGCTACTTAGCTAACTGGATCATTTCGGTTGAGAGGCTTAATCAGTACACACATATAACACCTGAGGCTCCTGAAGTAATAGAAGAGACCCGACCACCGGTTAATTGGCCCGTCACAGGCCGAGTCGAAATCTCTGATTTGCAGGTAAGTTTAATAAATACACACTTTTACACTCCCTAATTCAGAAAATGAGACTTTCTTAATCTTATGCTGTTCATATACACAGATAAGATACAGACGAGAATCCCCGCTAGTTTTAAAAGGAATCAGCTGCACATTTGAAGGAGGGCACAAGATTGGAATTGTTGGTCGTACTGGTAGTGGAAAGACCACTCTGATCAGTGCTCTGTTCAGACTTGTTGAGCCCGTTGGAGGAAAGATTGTTGTTGACGGCATTGACATCTCCAAAATTGGAGTTCATGATCTGAGATCAAGGTTTGGGATTATACCTCAAGATCCAACTCTGTTCAATGGAACAGTCAGATTTAATCTGGACCCTTTGTCTCAGCATTCAGATGCTGAGATTTGGGAGGTACGTCTAACTTAATAAACCATTTGAAAAACTATGAATCTTATGAAGAACTTGCCCACAAAAAAAAAAAAAAACATTTTAAAAATGCAGGTTCTTGGCAAGTGTCAACTAAGAGAGGTGGTTCAAGAAAAAGAGAACGGTTTAGATTCATTAGGTAACAAATCTGAAATCTGAGTCCCAAAAAGAGAAACCTTTCTGGAAATTAAGATGTTTTGTGGCTCAAAGTTGTGGTTATTGTTTTGATAGTTGTGGAGGATGGATCAAACTGGAGCATGGGACAGAGACAGTTGTTCTGTTTAGGCAGAGCAGTTTTGAGAAGAAGCAGAGTATTAGTACTTGACGAAGCGACCGCATCGATAGATAATGCAACGGATTTGATACTTCAGAAAACAATCCGTCGTGAATTTGCAGATTGCACCGTCATTACAGTTGCTCACCGTATCCCCACCGTTATGGATTGCACAATGGTTCTCTCCATAAGCGACGGTGAGTGTTGAACTTGCATCATCTTAATCACTTTCTCTGAATCTGTTTGATACGATATTTGATGGGTTTTGATTGCATTTTAGGAGAAATTGTGGAGTATGATGAGCCAATGAAGTTGACGAAGGATGAAAACTCTTTGTTTGGAAAGCTTGTCAAAGAGTATTGGTCTCATTACAACTCGGCTGACTCACGTTGCTGATATAACAAAAATATCGAGAATGTAATAGGCGATCTTAGAAAAAAACCTGTAATTGTTTGATATAATTCTTGAATAAAAATCTGATAACACAATAATTTATTTATACATCAAAATCTACGATATAGAAAGGCCTCTTTGTTTCCTTCTTGCAAAATCAGTAATGTCTGTCACATATGTCACAAGACTCACAACTTGATTATATACATGTCTCAATCAAGAGAGAGGATGACATATAAATTCAATTCATAGTACAACAACAAATCTGCTCTGGCTAGTGTTTGACATCCTAAAAGCCAAGACTCAAAGACTTTAGAAGAACCAAAAATCACAGAGATCAAGAGAGACAAATGCTTCTCAATTATAAAAATAATGGCTCCCATGATTGCATCATTAGTTACTTGGAGAGATGCTAGAAATAACTGGAACAGCTCTTTTGATCTGAACTGGGATTGGAGTCTTCTTTAACCCGATTTGTTTTGTTTTGTGACAAGCACGATAAAACTCATGTGTCATCGATTAGTAGAGCATTTGAGGGTGTGAAGTTACTTAGCTGAGTTTTTCACTGGGTGTGCGACATATTTTCTATACATGAGTCTTCTCAGGTTCTGTAGTGTGGTTCTCTGAGTGACCAGGCCGTTTGCTTGTAGTTGTGTCAGCTGATTCCTCTGTGGTCTCGACAATCTCCATACTCGCTGTTCTACTCCTTCTGTTCCTCCGCTCCTGCAAAAAACATACTAGTTTGTTGATACATGTACAAAACACATAACAATTGCTATAAAATTGGAACACCGCTTGTTACTGCATGATAAAGTTAAATATTTCCAGAGAGTTCGTCTATAAGCGGTGAATTAAGTATATATACCTCACGAAAAGGGTGTTCATCAGATTCAAGCATCCGCACAACCTGGCTCATTTTAGGCCGTTTCTCTGCTTCGGGATCCACACATCTCAGGGCAACAAGAAGTGCACGTTTCAGAGCACGTGTAGCGGGTTTGGGTTCAATTCTTGGATCAACAACTTCTTCAGCTCTTCTTGTTCCAACCATCATCTTTAGCCATTCAACCAGATTCACCTGCCAACAAGAAAGCATGTTTCAACACCAAATTAACATATTCATAACTCCTGGATACATTGACAACACAGATATTTTTAGGCTACCTCATTAGCTGGACGTTCATAGTCAACTGGATCTCTTCCAGTTATAGTTTCTAGAAGCAGGACACCAAAGCTATAAATGTCGCTTTTCTCATTCAATAGACCTGTATTGGCATATTCGGGTGCTACATAGCTGAAGCACATACACATGACCTTTAATAGATGAAGACAAAAAAAAACCATCATCGCCAAAGAGGGTACATATTTAAGACTTACCCAAAGGTGCCCATGACTCTGGTAGTGATGTGGCTCTCACCCGAGTCTAAGAGCTTGGCTAACCCAAAATCGGAAAGCTTTGCATTGAAGTCATCATCAATCAGGATATTGCTTGCTTTAATGTCTCTGTGGACTACTTTTGGTTCTATTGCTTCATGCAAATAGGCTAGCCTGTGAATTGTAGTGCAGAGCATGTCAATATCCCCTTAAAAGAGTTATAGTTTAAACTTCAAGTAAGAGATCCAACAACAGTCGACAGTTTAAACAACTTACGCTTGTGCAGTACCGACAAGAATCTTCATGCGTGCCTCCCAAGTGAGAGTGCTATCTTTCCCCATGGTTCCATGTAACCATTGTTCTAAGTTACCACTATTCACATACTCATAAACAAGCATCCTGCATTACATCCAAATAAAAATAGACTCAAGGGACTAGTTCTACTCAGAGCATTAACGGTACTATTCATTTGGCGGTAATTACTGATGAAACTTAATTAGTAGCATATTCAGGCTGATGCGAAGCAAGCAAGACTCACCTGTTAACACCCTCTATGCAATATCCTAGAAGCCTTACAAGGTTCTTGTGCCGTACATGACCAATAGCCTCAACTTCAACCCGGAACTCCTTCTCAGCCTGTCCCCTAGAGACAAAATGGTGATAGGATAACTAAACAAGTAAAAAGGAAACAAATACAGGGTTCACAAAGCTTTGACAATCCCAAACAAAAACTTACAGATTGTTAAGAAGCTTCTTTACAGCAACATCATTACCGTTGATGAGTCTACCCTTATAAACTACTCCATAACCACCCTCACCGATTACATTTTCAGCAGCAAAACGGTTGGTGGCTAGCTGAAGATCCCTAAGAGTAAACCAGTGTCCCCAACCAAGATGAGATATTTCTGGCAAACCAACCAAAGGAGATGCTGTTACAAGTCCACCCTGAGATAGGGAAGCTTGTCTCCAAGCGGTTCCAAAGCTTCCTTCTTCACCCGAGTGAGAACTACAAGCTCTCTCATGATGATGCACAGAGCTACATTGACTTATACTATCATTATCACTAGACTTCGTTCTTCCCAAGTAAGACATCATCTTTCCCGAGCTTCTGTCACTAGATTTATCAGCAATTGTGAAACCTATATTTTCATTATGATTTTGAAACCCAACTCTATCATCAACCCTGATATCTTTCGCCACGTGTGGTATTTGACTGAAGGGTAACAGCTTGTGAGATGATCTCCGGGATTTTCGGCGGAATGCAATCCATAGAGATGAGATACAGAGAACCAAAACTACAAATGTGCCAACTACCAAACAAATCAATACCCACAGTTTCATACCCGTCAAACCTAAAAAAGAGACCTTCTTAGACATTTCAGCACTCAAACTCTCAGATGACATCTTTGGCCCTGTAAAGGTGACAATTTGTCTTCCCTTGCTCACAACTTCACAATTCTTACCTAGTAAACAAGAAAAAATACAACTTTAAAACCTTTTCATACATACATCAAGAGGACTAAGACATCTCTGACTTTCACAAATCTTACAAGCAGAAGGAAGAGTATTTTTCTTCTTCTAAAAAACTGGGATTCTTGGACAATAGGAAGAATCTAAAATTGGTAAGTAAAGCTACCGATTCAGAAGTTTGAATAACCACTTCACCAAAAATACTGACACATACAGAAACAGGATTCAAAAAAAGCACGCGCAATTTCAGCAATTAAATGCGGCATATCAACAAACAAGTTATGTGCATCATGTTTCCAACATTTGTCACCAAAACAAAATGAGGACCAAAAATAAGGAAACCCGGCTCTTAAACCATTGGAAAAGAATCACTTACGTTTGAAGCAAGAGACATTATACAGAAGAATCATATAATGCTATCGAAAACAAAAATCTTGTAAAAAAAAAAAAAAGCAGTTCATTGTGAGTTCCATGAATTTACCTTAGAATGTGGCGACTAAGTTCTTACCCTTTTGAGTTATCTTCTGCTCAAAGGTTTCCGCTTTTCTTTGATATTGAAGCAAACCAAAGAGAAAGTGAAATAAAGAAGAGAACGAAATTAGCATATATGCTTATTTATGAAATACAATTGAAGTTTCTCTCGAGCCCACCAAATAAACCCAGAAAGAAAGAAAAAAAAAACTCGATTCAGTTCATTCCAACAAGAAATCAGAAGAAAAGATTGAAACTTTACTCTCAACTATTGAATAATGTATGTATGTAAGGATTAAAGAGAGAGTTTTAGGGTTTGTAGATTAGGATTTAGTGAAGGGAAAAAGTTGGGTGAGATTGTTGGTGAGAGTGTGTTCTAAAGCTGGAAAGAAAGCTTTGATTTGCAATTTGAGAAAACAAAAACAAGAAAGAGAAAAAAAGAAAGAAGAAAGAGAGCAGTGAAGGGAAAGCAAAGAAGGTGAACTTTGACAACTGTGTCATTTATAGCTGGATCATCATAATATACTAATATAAAACTTTTTTAATTGGAAAATATATATTTTAGAGGGTAGAAAATAAATTATAAATGGAGAAAAAAACTGAAGTGGATAGAGATTAACAAGGCTAAGTAGAAAAGAGAATTCTCAGATGCAGGCTTTGGAAATTTAAGTCCTTATCTTCTCATTTGCTAAGTTAAATAACTTCTTGTTTGACTTCAAGATCGAAACTAAATTGATCTTTTTATTGTTTTAAAACTTTTACTTTATTGGAGTCTAATAAGTTCTATATTGTAATAAAGATGTTAAGAGTTAGGACTCCAGTAAAAAAATGTTGAAAAAAAATAAAAGAAAACTCAAATAGGAGCACATTATCTGCTTTATGGTTTTTTTTTTATAGAATTGCTTTTCAATGTATCCTCCATTTTTTCTGGCTATGTATAAACATTATTATCATTATCTCGTTTTTATTTCTGTAAAAAGTACAATATTTATCACATGCAAGAAAAAGCCAAAGAATAAAGATACTGAAGTTTCATCATATATGCCTCGGACATTTAATTGGTGTATCGAGCAATAACTAGAAGATGTATTAATATTATTATAATCAACCATAAACAAGTCAAAAAGAATCATGAAATTTTCATGATGTGTATTCAAGAATTTAGGGTCAATTAAATTTATATTTCTTCGAACTTTTCCCGCAATTATTAATCATAAACCAAAAGAAATCAATTGAGCTATTATTAAAGACCATATGTCAAAATCATTGTGATAAGTACAACACATGAGTATGATGAGAGTGTGAGGTGTCCAAGTCCAACGAAACTAATATCCCTATAACTTATAGACAACTACTGAACTACTACTGTAAACGACACCGTTCTAAGGAAGAAGGTTGTTACGTGTGACCCAAGATACCTGGAAACAGAGATTATAATGGTTACTTGTGCGAAGAAGTTGCTTTGTCTTTCCGACCAGCGAGGATCATAGAGATTTGAAGGCCTCTGCTAAACGCTTGATTGAAAAGCAGACGAGCTTGGAACTCGGAAACAATAGGGAACCAAGACAGAACAGCGATTGGTGCAAAGATTACAAGTCCCATGATCTTCTCATACGCTCTTCCTAACTCTTTCACCGAGTCCCAAACCCCTAAAGCTTTGATTGGCGACCTCAGTACTTGCCCAATCTGAGAAAAAAATCCAATAGTTGTTCTAAGAACACGATGCAAGTGCCGATAGTATGATTGTAAGAGGGGTTTTGATGGCTATTTACCAGAAGAATCGCCCACCCGGTCGGAAGAAAAGCAAGAATAGAAGCAAAGAGATCGGTGAGTGTGAGTTGGCACACCACAAATAATACAGTCATGACTGACAAGAAGCCGAGGAAGAGAAGTGCTTTAAGAATCCTGAACATTAGCTGAAAATCTGTTCCAAATCTTCGTCTCCCCATAGATACCATCTGTGACATTCAGAAAGGATCAAACTCAACTGAGTAAGCTCATATTAGCATTGATGATTCATGACTAAATGTGTAAAGAATGAAGGATTTGTGAAACCTTTAGAACAAGTAATGATGTGAGCAAGACCACCCAGGAGAGCCCATAAACCTACAAAGAGGAAGTCAAAAGAGATTGAGGCTATTGGATCATCATAGACCAGAAATCTGACATATAAACCCGAACGTTGCAAGAGAAGTGATGAACTTTTTTTTACCAAAAAGCTCTTGCTGTGCTGAGAGATATTGAGCTGGTAAACAATTCCGTACTGATATATGAAAAAGCGGAGAGCAAGTATGATTTCCAGAATTCTGCCTCTAATATTTGTATGTTTGAGGTGTTCGTGCTCTACATTCCACCACGATTCCCAACTTTTTTCAACCGGGATGCCTATACCACCTCGATCTCCAAGCCACCGTTTCCAATCAGTCCAATCATCAACTGTCTTTTGCCACTCAAAACCAGAAGGATTGAATATAAATGGTGCGAACAACCACGAGCCAACCATAAACCACATCGAGACTGTGATATACAGATAAAGACTTGAACTCCGGTATGAATTCCCATAGACTTGATAAACAACTAGCAATGCAAGCAGCTCTAGTCCCTTCACAAAGTGACTTCTCGAGTATAACCTGTAGTTTTCCGCAAACTTCGCATGGAAAACAACAAACCCACGCCCTGTCGGTCTATATTTAGAACCGCCATGTAAAATAGTTCTCCCGTAATAATGTGACTTTGTCCCAAGCTGGAATGTAAAGAATACAGAGGCTAGCTGCAGCTGCATTATAAAAAAGTCGACAATAGCAGTGCGAAATCCGTGTTCCAAGCCTATTTCCATTACCATCGGTAACACCATCAAGAAACCTAGCTGAAATATGGACTGAGTAGCCAGAGCCTTCTCAAGAGCCGCAAGCTGATTCGGGGTTGCGAGTCGCAGAATCTCTTTCTCCAATCCACTCATGACCATGTACATACGTCCATACAGGAATGCATATACAGTAAGCACTGTGAGCTGAATAAAAGCACAAGTCATAACCTTTAACCATAAGTGTATCCAAAGCCATTTTGATCATAAAAAAATGAAATCATAAGAAAAGATAATAAGCAAACTCGAGCTATAAATATTTGAGCATACCATGCTACTAAAGTAGAATCCAATGGTCGTAAAATAGAATGAGAGCATCCTGTAAAAGTCAAACCGATGTCCCAAACGGTAAACATCACGGCTTAACGTTTGTTCCCCGTTTCCATTTGCTACTTTCGCTTCAAAAATTGAGATTGGGTTCAATCCCACATCCCGTCCCTTTCCAACTTGGATGTACTCGTGATGTGTAACATATCCCCCACGGAGAGTTGAATTGAAGCCTATACACATTGACAAACAAATCAACAGCTGTTTTAGTTTAGTTTTGCTTGGAACTAACTATGAATTCTCTATCGCAGAATTGTTAACTGAACAAAGAAGCCATTACCTCCGAATATATCCTCACTCAAATTTATTACTTTCGAAGCTTTGCTCACACCGCCTCTTGTTATGTGAAAGATTCTGTCAAATATGTCAGGATGGCCATAATGGAAACGGACCCTGCACCCATAAAAAAAGAAATGAGTTAAACAAGTAAATCAAGAAGGATACAACTAAGTAATTCAAAAGTAGTTTAAGTCGTGATGAAAAGTACCTCAGAGGGTTTGCCAAAATTCTTTGGCCAATTGTCACAAAACTACTCTCCTGATTGGACATGAACCAAGCTAATGACGAAACACTATACCAAGAGAGGGAAAAAAAGTCAGAACATGCCAATACATAGTTGCTAGTCAGTCTGATTTCTTAAGCAGAAAGCAACTTATAATACTTCTTCATTTGAAATTGTTTGTAAACTGATATCTTGCAAGGTGGGTGTACCTTCCAGTAAAAATATGTTCTCGGAGACCCAAAATCGTTGGCTTGCGTCTGCCAACACGCTCCTTATTGAATTCCTCCAATACATTTCTTAGTTTGAAAGCTTCTTCAAAGTAATTGTCCTGCACAGAGACTAACCATGAGGACGCAACATTCAATCTCTGCTTATGACTTATGAGAATGAAGAAGAATACATACTTGATTCATATCTATAGTTTGTAGTGCTTCACCACGTGTAAATATGATAGCATGGTTTTGATTTTCAGGCTTTCCTTCACCAATTTCAGCTGGAGGACCAGGAAGTTTGATGCGATAAATTTCCTAAAAACGGAAGACCATTCACGTTAAGAAGAATGACATGTATAGAAATCTAATATGCATAATGGAAAACAAAATATACAAAGAGTATGACTGATAAAACAAACGGAAAAGCAAAATTATAAGATCGCCACTAAACTTTATAGTTTTTATTCTATGATTTAAAGGGATTCAGACTTGAGGTACCTCATCAAACTTGTCGCCTCCTTTTAGAAGTACAGAGTAAAAGACCTTAGGAGATTTTGCATCTGCTGTCTCCTCCCTCTCATCTACATAAGCAACCCGTAATGATGGATATCTAAACAAATTGACAAGGTTAGGCAAATAGATCATGATATATCATCAAAATCTATCCAAATTTAACATACTTTAGCATGAGCTGCAGAATATTCGTGTAGCAACTACGGTTGTGGATATCACTGGACTTTTTCTGATTTCCATAGACCTGACAAGAAACAACATAAGTGAACTTCAGATCTGCAAGAGCTTTAGCACGTTCCAGGAAAGCCTTCTGATTATCATCGTTGGATGCCATGGCCCGAAAGACACTAAACTCGGCTGCAAAAAGTAGCGAAATAGTAAATTAAAAAATCTCAGGTTTTGAATCCAAAAGCTTTGATAGCATTCAAGTTACTGGCAACTGGCTCAGAAAATACAAACCTTGTTCCCCTGCAACTTCCTGGTAGCATTGAAGCTCCAGCGCCTGCCTATAGTACATCATACCCCTAACTGGCAGACATAATCAGAGAGACACAGATGAATATGCATATAGACAAGGTAATACCTATCAACAATTATGATTTTCATTGTAATCATTTTTACCTGTTCTGGCTAGCGTCTGACCTCTGTAGGATACCCACTCTCGAAGGAACTCGGACTTGTCTTTCTCAGTAAGCTTGGGATCATTTACGCGATCCAAAAAATTGGTCCACTCATCTAGTTCATGTATATATCAACTCAGTAAACTTGAATGTATAAAAAAAATACTGCTGGTCCTGATAAGAATCAAGAACGTACCAGGATAGATCTTTTGTAGGTAGAACAGTATGGAGATCCCATCTTCATTTTCTTTGTTAAGGTCCTCCTCTGAATATAGAACATCTTCTTTGTAATAAGGAGTTAAAACACTGAACATGAACAGAAATTGATTGGATACTGAGACAGAATCTAGTCCACACAACTTCAAATAGAAGACAAAAAGATTGGTACTTCACCTGAAAGATAGCATATCTCGTATTCTTGGAGCATTAGGCATATTCATAAACAGAGAATTAGCAAAGAAAGTGATACGGCGCCGGGCGTCCAAGTTTTGTGGAACATTTATTGCAGATTCTTTGACCGACAAGAGCAAATGAAGCCGAATAACCTACAAAGAAGAGTCAGATATCATGCACGATGAAGTAAACACAAAATTCTTCGCATGAAGAGTTACCTTTTCCCGCCAGCATTTATCCTGTACGAGGTGAATGTTAATTTTCTCAAACCTCTGTTCCTTTTTTTCATTTTTGATGTCAGGAGACTGAACACGAGCCCTTTCAAGAATTCTACAGCAAGAATACATGAGAGTACGTCAGACACTAGTTCTGATGACATATCTTTTGTAGGAATAGGACTAAGGCATATCTCCTATCTGCTGAAGGGACTTGTTATACTTACTCATGCCCATTAACCAAGAGATCTTGAGTGATTATTTCGATAACATCCTGGAAAACATTAATTAACTGAGACTTGTATGTACCCTGGTCTTCATATTCACTTAACTGTTTACATATTAGAACGTAAGCACACACAAAAAAGGTTTCAAGCATTAGTTACTGTATAAGGCCTTACGTAGTTAATGAAGGACTTAATTTTTAGATATTACCAATATACTTAGAAACTTTTCCAGCTTATCACTAAGGAGCGGCAATCCACTCATCCGGAATTCATATATGAATCTCTGTTGCTGTATGCTCATGTCCACTTCTAAAAATACCTGATTCATGACCCTAATTCACAGAGAAAAATATATATGATATATGAAACAAGGCTCAAGATGCATAATATGATAGATAACTTTCACCATTGGAAGAAAAGCATGAAGCTTGTATACCTTCTATCTGCTTCATCTTCCAGTAGAGCGTAAATTATTTTCTTCAATGTCTCATAACTCTCAATAACAGCAAAATACATGTAGCTATCACTCTTAATCTTTCTAAATAGTTCCGCATCCTCTTTTCCCTTAAAATCTTTTGCCATTTTCACAGCAATGGGAATCTACATTGTGGAAAAACATTAAATTTCAAAGAATTTGGTTGAGTTCAAAATTTCTAAGAACTGGCATATATGGCTGGGAGGAAGTTTAAAAAATTAAAACAATCACATATGCGCATTCAGCCTATTCTTCTTTAGTAAGGAAATGAAATTTTCCAGTGATAAAACTTTTAGACCTGAGTGGAAATTAGGCATCATAACAAAAGAGTTGAGAACTCAGACATTTTGATCAATGAATCATTTTTTGCTACTAGAATGGAAAGAAGTCCTCCAAAACACCAATTATGTATTACCTTACTAGCAAGCAGGAAAGGTGGCCACTGGATTACAGACACATCACCCGAAGAAGATGGTACAAGCAGCAAGTCCCTATCTCTGAGTTACAGCACAGATAGGAAATGTTACATGACATTGATATATGCTTTGCTAAACTGAACAACAGGAAAATAATGATAAGAGTGTTTTCTAAAAGAAGAGAGTTATATAACCTGTCACTAATCTTATCCTCGCTTCTCATAGAGTAAATGAACTCGTTCCACACCTGGGAGAAATTTGTGATGTTTTTCTGGTCCACATAGTCAACCTATAGTTCACAGTGAGAATCAATTAGTGACAGAACAGGGAAAGAAAGGTAAGTATCAAAGTACTTATCTGTAAATATCAGATATGTAAGTACAATAAATTATAAAAAGCATAGTACCGCATGTTTTCTTTTTGCATCTTCTGATGGCATGAGGGTGCGGCTAAAGGCAATTGGTATTGACTCAAATCTAGACCGCAACATTCCAAGAGTCCGTATCTATGAAAACCCAAACGTGTCAAGAAGTAACCATTATTAATACCAAATAGTTACATCTGAAGTTCCATAAAGGGTAAATATCATCTACTAGGTTGCACAGTAAACAGTAGTGTTTGTTTGTTCTTGTGGTATATCTGAGAGTACAAAATCACTTACTTCTCCCAAATGACTGAAGGCTCCATGTATGCCTCCAAACAAAGTAGAAAAAATGGCGTACCAT
Organism: Crucihimalaya himalaica; assembly: GCA_004349715.1. Lineage (NCBI taxonomy): Eukaryota > Viridiplantae > Streptophyta > Magnoliopsida > Brassicales > Brassicaceae > Crucihimalaya > Crucihimalaya himalaica. The sequence goes on along the minus strand of SMJT01000008.1, from coordinate 2,755,415 downwards.
ATTTGAGTATCCATCAGGTAAACCTACTCAAAATATAACACACGCAAATATGTAAGCCATGTATAACAGAATATGTCTTCTTCTTGGGAGCTCTTTGATTTCTACTTACCAGTACAATTGGAGCCCATATAGCAATAACCACTCCAATATTGTTATTTGCTATATCAAATCAAACATTAATAAAGGCAAGTGTAATCAAATGAAATTGCAACAAGGATGGTAACTTGAAAATTTACCATGCGGGAAAAATTCATGCCACTGGTATTTATCAATGTGCAAATTCATGATCATCTTTGTTGGCGTAATAAGGGGTAGTATCTGTTTGCAAGATATAATAATAGTCATCAATGCTTAAAGTAAAACAACAGTAGGAAGACTCCGTTCCAGATTAGACAATGTATCAAGATAGCCTACATTGGAGTAACTATAAGTGAGTTAAAGAAAGTAAGATTAAAGGCAAAAACCATACCTCGACATAGTAGTTGAAAGCAAGCTTGCTGATCAGTAGCATTATCCAGAAGGTGGTATACCTGACCATTAAGTTGTGCTATATGAGAACAGGCTAGTATAAGAATTAAAAGAAAATTTATGAAGTTAGTAATGGTGACAGGAAATGTCATGATCACTCACTTGAAGAGAGAGAACATGTCCTCATGCATACCTCTTCCAACATATAGTTTTGGCTACAAGATGGAAAAGCATAAAGAAACAAAGATGACGAAAAGAAAGAAAAAAAGTGAAGACCAGTATACTCAAGAATTAGAAGAATAGTTTAATACTTGCCTGAGCCCACCACATTATAACCTTGATAATTCGCATGTCTGAACACTCCATGACTCTCCGGAATGGTGGAATGAGGAAGAACACAGCTGCCAGTATGTTTGGTAACACGTAAAATGATACAGCATACGTATAAAACGACTGATCCTTCCAATCCCCAGTCCAAGTGCTGAAGAACTTTACAACTCCAGTTGGGCGTTGGACAGACTTTGAGTAAGCAATTGGAAGTAGCACTGCCCACATAGTTGCTACTGCGAATTTCAGCAGGTACCGCAATATCTGGGAAAACTTGAAATTCTTCCAGGCATTGAAATTAAGGATAATATCCAGTGCAGCTATATAAAGAATCATGAGCGAAAAAGAGGTCAAGAAACATCATTAGAACATCAAATAAGAAAAACTTGTCATTAATAAACAAGAAATTGCAAAGAAATCACAACCTTGTAAAAGAGTCAGATACGCCGAAGTAATAAAAATAGTTAACACCGTTTTGAATACATCCTTGTCAAAGATATCGCCTAGGGACCCAGAACCATGCCATCCAACTATTACCATAGCCTACGATAGTCGATAGATAAGGATAAGTCTGATTATATAACTTATTTAGTTTCCAGACAAACACAACTCTTTCAAAATACTAAATTTACCTGAAAAGCCATGAGAAGAAATATCCACATTCGATCAAAATCTCTGAAGAGGTTCCAGAATGTGCGGACTTCAACAAAGTTGGTTTTAGGCTTGCTTTTTCCGTAAGTGACTTGATTCAGCCTCTGCAATACATTAGACCTACACGATCATGTTTCTGTAGTAACACAAAAATGGAAGGCTTTACAGAGAGATCAATATGTTCATAATGCTGCTGTATCATATTTTGGGCTTGTTTTCCCCAAAATAACTTAATCTGAGCTATCTACAATCTAAAGAACACCTTGCCAACGTAAATTTTGGAAGCTTTATGTAGAATCATTAGCCTCATATTAGTTAAATTTTGTATCTCTGCTATCTGAGCTGAACCATAAGATTCTACATTTAATATATTGAAAGACTGAAAAAAAATCTCGCAGCAGGTAATAGAGGGATCCTTCAACCAAAGCATAAGACTGCTTTCTAAAACTAAACGCACATAACTTTAACAGTTACAAAGTCTCATACCCTAATAAATTTAACAAAGATTACAGTTACTCAGAAGCAAATGAAATATACCTCGTTCTGTGGGGTTATCTCGTCAGAGTTTAAGAAAAAGTCTGCTTTAAGGTCAAGAGGCCATCCTATCTTGAAGCATTTCTTAGACCTACAAATAAATAAAGATATTGGCAATCAGAAACTAGATCAAGTCGGCATGTATAAATAATATAGTAAAGAAAGTCACCAAAAGTATTCATTCAAATCGTCATAATTTCTCCATTGTGAATGGCTTGCTGTGCCCCCCTTGTTCCTTTTGGCTTCCTACAAGGTAAGTACAATCATTTTCAGTCAAAATATAGAGTCCACTGTACAGTTCCTGATAAGAATATACAACATTAATGACCTTGATATACTTACCTTGCGTATGACTTGATAGATTGGAGTTATAACATTTCTCAGAAACGATTCTTCATCAATAACTTCTTCGGTTTCATATGTCTCACCACTTACAGCTTCAACATTGCTAAACAGAATTCCATACACGTCATTTGCCATCTTAAGCAGAAAAAAAAAACCGACAGGAAAAGTATTTCAAACCATTTAGAACCTGAAGAACTTAAAGTATGCATAACTAATTCTATAACTGAGAAAACTTACATTATGGAAAATATAGCAGATACATTCGGGCATAAATCTAACATTTGAGGCTTCACCCCATATTAAAAGGTACAGGGAAATATATATAAGCTGCAGCTGCTGTTCATCACAATCGTCTTGAAACCTTTTAGGAATCAAGATGAAACATCCAATATCAGATAAGCGACCCCAAAGACAGAACATAATGCAAAAATAAAATCATTGGAACTTATCACAAAATCTTGATCAAGAATATAACATACCTGAGATTAGACTCACAGTGCAAATATTTACACCATGAGCAATAAGTTTTAAAAGTTTTGTCCATCAACTCAGTGACTGTGCTAGGTTTCAACTGCAAGAAACATACAGCATTACTAACGATAAGGGGTAACAGGAAGATGTGTAGGAGAAATATAGAAAGAATTCCGTACAACAATGCTCACCTCCTCATATTCTTCATCATTTCTGTTTCTAATATCAGCATTAGCAAGAAGCAGTATTATGTGCTCCCTCTGATTTGCCACGTTCCCTCTCTTTAATCACCATATGAAGTGAAACAACAATGAATATGCAAGAACATTTAAGTAAACCAAGATATGCTGAAAGAAACTTAACCATGCGACACTCAAAGTTGACTTGATTCATGTGATTACTCAAAGTTGACATGTTTATCTATTGTATATAATTTTGACAGAAACTGTAAAGCTAGTGGTATGGTTCACTAACAGTCTTCATAAAGACAGTTAAGTAGCAAGTTACCTGAAACCCGAACTCAGAAGCAAGCCATTCAAGTATGTCATTAAGTTTGGTTCTAGCCTTGCGCATTTCATTAGGGGCATTAGATGGTAAGTGGACTCTTCGTCGAGGAAGATTACGCACATTACGAACAGCACTGAATGCAGCCTTGACCTATTTTGTCACATCACAAAACATAACAAGAAAAACGAAGAGTGTAAATATATTTCTCTAGCACACTAATTTCGTAGCAGTCACCCTGTGTTCAAACGCACCTCAGGAAGTTCCACAATTGCAGGTGTAGTCCCTACAGCATATAAAGGAAGAATATTGTAGTGCTCATATCTATCCCTTTTCTTTTCAACTTCTTCGGCATATCTACGGGTCTATAATAACAGAAGAAGGAAACAAGCATATAAGAATGAGCTGGCTTCACAGAGAAATACAGGAATTTACTAGGCATATAAATCAAACCTCGTAATCCACTTTTGGAGAAGGTACTACAGTCTTCAGTACATCATACAATACCGAGGCAATTTGGTAAAGCCTTGCCATCTCCTCCCTTTAGAAACAAAAAAAAAACCGAAACATGAGAGTACTGCATAAAATCACTACGCTTAGCTTATTGAATCTTTAGCCAGGATATAGGAAAGTGGCCTCACGGTTTTCTCGATGTTTCTCCTTCTTTAATATATTTCTCATAGAAGTTCTGGTAATATGCCTGAATTTCTCTAGGATCGTTTTTGGCCAGCTGAGGCTTGGTTTCCTCTTCTTCCTAAAACACAAATAGGTAAAATGAAAATCTCTAAAACACTTAGAGAAAGCATTTCACCAAGCAAGTATGTATATATATATACCTTTTCTAGTCTATGTAACAGATAGGTCTTAAACTGACGAACACCTCGTCCACTCGATGTAGCATCCATCCTATGAGCCTTCTCAAAAGCATGAAACCGGCCTGATGTAGTTAAAAGCCAAACCATACTCGTTATGTTAACAACTCATCTATACAAAAATAGAAACTGTCTAAAGGAAGCAAGACTATTGGAAAACAATACTAGTCAAATCTTAATTCTAACAAACAAAACTATTGTAGCTTAGCAAAATAACAAAAACTTACAGAGATAAGCAACTCTAGGATTATCCTTTTCGATTTCATTAGCAACGCGAAGAATAGGAGCAATAGAAGCGAGAGAGGAAGGAACAAGCTCGCTATCCATAGCGCTAGCATCTTCATTTGGTCTATCAATCATCATAGTAGTCGCACGCGACGGAGCTCTCCGTGAAAGAGAACGCGGCAACTCTGAAGTTCCACTAGAACTAGCTTCCATAGCCGCAGTGAATCACTACTACCACAGTCTCCTCCTCCAGAAAAACCCAATAAGTTCTTTTTCAAATCAAAAATCTCAGTGAAAACAAAGTAATCTATTATCATATTTGATAAATTGATCTCCTTTTATACCCCACTTTATAGGAAAAAAGAGATTGATAAAGAAGGCAAAAGGGTTTTCTTCGAGGGATTGGTTAATTCTATATATATATTTTTCTGCTTTTTTCTGTCTAAGCTTTTTCATCTTTTGATCTTTCTTCTTTTCTTTCTCTCTCGCTTTTTGCTACGAAGCTATCTCTCTCTCTCTCTCTCTCTCTAAATTCTTTTGCTTAGCGAGGAAGGTGACAGTGGAGGAGAAAGACCAAAACTCAAGACCACCACGACACTTGAATATCCAAAAAGTTCACAAACAGCTATTTCACAATAACATCCCCAACACGACACCGTTTTCACGATCACAAATAAAATTTCAAAAACACGGCGCTACGTTGGCCAAAAATAAATCGCGCTATAAATTTTCGAAAAAGAACGTAACACGGCACCGTATTATACTTCTCAACATGGCGTTTGATCTCAACGCCAACGCTAATACGCCATCGTGTAAAATTCAGCACGATGCGTTGCCATATTTGTGAATGATATAAGAAAGCGATTAAACGACGCTGTTTAGAAAGGTAGACAAAATTATATCTTCCTTAGATCACATGTTATAACCAAAGTCCCAACAACACATGACATGATGCACCTAAAACAACTAAAAACTGCAATCAGAAGTTCATATTTACAGAGCTTTCGCTGACTCAATCCTCCAATTCTATCTTATCAACAAATTTTTTTTTCTTCTAAGGGGACACAGAGAGAAGAACACGAGCTTGTTTCCACTATCATTCATTCCAGCACAAAACACCACATTGGGCCTAAGAACCACTCCGCACTCCCACGAGGCTTTTCCCCGGTATCTAGAGATGAAAAATTGGCGGATTTTTGCTTCAGGCCAATACTTACAATGATTCTTTGGTTCATATAGGACTTGCCTTAGAAACCTACACCATTGTGTCCGAACCAAAAACATGGTAAGTGACCTCCCTATGCTCCATAAAGAAGAAACTCTGAAACAACCTCACAGTCGCTAATAAAATGAACACCACTATCTAACTTGAGGCTTTTCCTTAGTGTTTCAACTATGTATTCATGTTCCGACCACGAGTTTTTAAACCTTTCTTAAATGCTCTCAACATTGCGTTTATCTTAGATGTGAGCATTCCGTTTGAGTTGTTGTTATCTTAAAAGGTTAGTTTGCTATAAATATTGCGGTTTATATTCCCACCCCTAGACTTTATCTGATGCGCGCAGTTTACAGATTACTACTACAAAACTCCTATTGTGGTTCAGAAATGACTTCCTAATTTTGATGTTCATCAAGAGAATTGTGTACCTGATTTTTCGACACTGTTGTGGAGGCCCACTGCTGGGGAGGCTGCCTTGCAACAGTTTCATAGTTGACATAGGTAATTCTTCTGGGTTCTTCTTGTCTACTCACGATGTTTTGAGGAGGTAACTCCCGCAAAACCCATAAAACGAAAGCCAATGGTACTGTGGAACCTGTCAAAAAGCGTTCTTATCAGGAAAACTACATTTGAGGTATTTAAGACCACAAATGAAAGAACAATCTTTCACCTATGAAATAGTATATGATCAGAAGAACCAATGCTTTGATGCCGTGTAATTTGCTTGGGTTCCAATGATAGAAGAGCTGAGATCAGTAATTATATTTTGGTTAAGCATATCGACAAATCTTAGGTTTCGGTTTACAGATATACTTTGGGAAATAATGTCTTACCGGAATGTGTGTGAGAAGAGCCATTAAAGAGCTAACAGTGAAGCAAACAACTGAGACGCCTGCTAAACCCGATACCTAAAAATGGTTAAAATGCACTTTCAGTGTAAGGATTCGACTAAGATGTGCAAGGAAAAATAACTTCATGAGCTAATAAGGATCATTAGTTACCTTTCGCATCTCTGATGAAACTTGTTCAGACCGCACCTTCCTTAGATTAAAGAGCAGACGCAGGCCTACAGAAAAAGAAAGAACATAAAAGAGTTTGTATTAAGGATGCTTGATCAAGCTTAATGGTCTCATTGTGAAAGTTCAATTGAATCAAAGATCATAGCATTAAGCCTCTTAACCAATGACCAAAGCATCTTCACGAAATGCTACAAGAAAAAATCGAATAGCTAAAACCAGAAAAGAACTGAAGCAATCACTTACCATAAAAGCATATTCCTCCTCCCGTAATTAGGATTATTGAAGCAAAAATATCAACATACACCTACACAAAGAAGTGAATTTGTCAGAAAACCAGAAAAAGTAATAGCCAGAGTCTTCTCTTCTATATCTCGTGCGCAAGAACTTTTATGACAAAGAGGAAATATCACTGTGTCGAGATGACTTATCATATGGCGAAGGAGAAATACCACATACCTCTGCCAATAATGAAGCATTGATAGGATTCTTTCCGGAAGCAATCCATATAAGAATTGCAAATGATATCATTAAGATGAACACAAGAACAACCGCCTAGCAAAATATAAACATTTTTGTTAAGATCACATAAATGAATTGGCTAATGGTTAATGCATAAAACCGAAAGTATCCCATACCGCAACAACAAACTTCTGCCGGGTGCCAACATGAATCCCATGGAAAGAGCAACACTTTCTACGATCACTTGTATTCGAAGAACCTGGCTTGCTCTTGCTTTTTTCAAGCAACACTTGCTGGATGCTATTTTCTTCTTCATCATCATCATCATCCTCTCCATTACCCTGATGGCAAACATCTACCCTATAACATTAAGAAGCATCATTGTCTTATCTCAGATCATCATTCAGATAAAAATAATCAGGTACTACACAATATGATCAGAGTATTGAGAATATACGTACCAGAAAGAGAGAAGTAGGAGAAAAGTTGCCAGAAACAGAATTTTTGGAAAGGCTGCAAGTACAATTCAATTCATCAGGGACTAACCTATATGAGTAACTAATGAAAAACATAAACAAACCTTAAAAAGGAAATGGAATTTTTACCCATAAGTAGAAAACCCAACGCGTTGGACCAATGATGCCACCTTGTGCAAGTCGCTAAAATCGTAGCCACAAAATAAATGACAGAACCTGCCAATGGATAAGAGTAGCGACCTTACTCATGAGCTACAACTTCCCCCAACTATCTCTGTTTCTATATAGCGAATATCCAAGAATTTACCTGTGTTTGAAGAGCCAATCATAAGATGAAGCACCTGCAATTTACATTGATGGATATGTCAGATACACACCATGAAAATTATATATAAAACTAACATAGAACCTAAACTTGGATTGACAAGAAACAGAAACATGAGAAGAATTACTTTTTGCCGCGTCCATCCAACTTGTTTATTCCGCCTGTGAAATCGAGTTAACTGAAAGCAGGAGGCAGACAAGATAAATCTTATAAGCCCAACCCAGCAAAAAAGAAGAAGAAGAGAATAAGACTTTTTTAAGTAGTTCAATGTCTAAAACTACATAGGAGCCACCAAAAATCATAGTCTACACTCAGAACACTTTTGAAAAGAAAAGATTCTACTTTCTAATGCTAAAACATATCGGATTCAGATTCCTTGAATCAAATCTCTCATTATACACAAACACACTTCAGCTCCGCAACTTATTCATAGAGTTGACCTGAAACTTAATGGTCAACCACATCAACAACAGACACACAGCACTAAAGACTAAAATCAACCAATTCATTAAATTAAACACCAAGAATGAATAATATCGAATCTCATGGAATCTTAAAAGACGAAATTCAGCACAATGCTTCACCTGTCCGAACAGACCTAAACGGTCTCACACAATCTAGCATTCAGAAATAAATTAAAAAATCGATATTTTTTGGGAGGAAATCAACAAAACGAAACCTAAGAAATCAGAAACCTGAAGGAATGCGATGAGAGCAAGTGCGGCATCGATAAAAGCCAGACAGAGATTGACAGCGATGAAGCTTGGAGCATAGCATTTGTCCTTGGTCGATTCGACAAGCGTAGCTACGATCGTCATCACGAATCCTTCTTTTCTCTAGATCCTCCCCTGAGATCGAATGCCGAGATTTTAGGTTTGTGGAGAGAGGATCAACGAACACCACCGAGACAGATGGTTGTAGGAGATGGGTTGGGTCTGGTCTGAGAAAAAATATAAATAAATTTATATATTTATATATAACATATTTTCTGGACAGCACAATAAAATTATTAAATTTAATTGCTACAAGCGGTACGGCACACTTATGAGTCTTGAATATAGATACCGCCCTAAATAAAGTAAGTTTATTTTTTTGTCGTTAAATTAATAACTACTAGTGTCAATTATATTAAGTTAAATTTTGATTTTTTTAATATAATATTGTCATTGTTAACAAAAAATATATATATATATATATATAATATTGTCATTAACCTTATATCAATTTCTAAAATGATTTGTTATTCAATTTTAATATGTGTAAATATAGCTAAAATCTATTTCAAAAAATATTATGCTCAGTGGAAACTTTTTAATTTGAAAGCTAGATGGACCCCTTGTTGAAAGGTTTGTAATTTTATTTATGATTAGGTAGTAAATTTTATAATTATGTACTATTTTTAATTTTTAATATACCTGAATTAGTTATGTAAAAAAAGACATTATCATGGATTTCAAACTTGGCAAAAAAATAATAAAAAGTAATTAATAGTATCTCTTTAACTAAAAATTAAAATTAATTATTGTGAGAAGTTAAAAAATGAAGTGCCACTGCACATTACAGTAAAACATCTATAAATTAATACTCTATAAATTAATAATCACTATAAATTAATAAATTTATCTGGTCCCGAGTCGGGCCAGTGTAAAATTTAACACAATTCGATAAGATAATAAGATAATAATTTTTTTGAAATTTTTATGTAAATATATGGTCCCAACAATATAATAAATTAATAATTATAAATCTTATGCATACATACCTAAGATAATTTTGTAAAATATAAATATGTTGTTGTTTGTTTATTCTTAAAATTAGAATTTTGGTAGAGCTCATCTCTAATCTTCTTTATTGCATCCACAAATTCTAGTATTGTATTCACATAATTTTTTTGCGTATTTCATCTGTCATGGTTGATTTGGCAACATTTTTTAGATGAAAAGTCATAGCTAAGTTTGGCGTAAGAAATATAAGATGACGTGTATAATGCTTAATGAATTTCCAAAATAGTTATTAAAGCAAAAAAGTGTCGTAGAAGGCAAAAAAAATAATTAAATACAAAAAAAAATAGAATAATAATATATATATATAATATTGACAATAATACATAAAAAAATTTAAATAAAATAAATTTTAAAAGATTATTAAGTGAAAATTTTTATCTCTTTTAATTAATAAATTAATTTATCGATAAATTAAAACCTCTATACGATAATAAATTTTGGAGGTCCCAACATTATTAATTTATAGAGGTTTTACTGTATTAACTATTTTATGCGAAATTTATTTTTTCACTAACATTTTAGCATACATAACTAAGACTACAAGACTAAAATGAATTAACTAAAAAGGAATCGTTTATTTTGCATTTTTCGAAGCTAGGGTTCTAAATTCCCAACCTGAAATAAAAGTTTTCCAAGTGACTGAAGTCAAAAGTCATGTTAAGCTTTAAATTTGTTTCTTCTTGCACTGTGAAACGCAATGGCACTGAGTTTTCTTCTTGTCTTCACCCAATTTCAAACCCTTCTTCTTCTTCTTCGCCTCAATGTACAAGAGAGACAGACACCTATCTCTTCCGACCTTTCGCAGGTACACAATCCGATTCCTTTTGTATGGTTTGTGTTCTGCAATATCCTGAAGCTTCTTTATTTTCCAATATCTCTAGATTTTTGGAGTTCTATCAAATTCCCATTTAGGGATTACCATCGACCTTTGACAATTGCAGATAGTATAACTGGTTCTGTCCAACTCTTGCTATTGATGTTAGACTATATATAGTTCGTGCAAATACATATAATTAACTCACTTTGTATTCAGAAAGGAAGTACATTAGTTTGTGCTCTACAGCGATACATGTTTAGAAAGTAATATCCTAAAGAATGAATAAATCTAAAGGGACAAAAAAAGAATCTGGTCTTATTGTGTGTACAGTTGCTTTGATGGGGCTTTAAAATCTGTATAATCCACAGAAAATGTTATATATCAGCACACTTTGTAGGTGCATACCCGAGCCTGGACTTCTTTGTATCATAGAGTATATGAAAATTCTGCTGCTGGTAGTTTCCAATTATTGAAAAGGCTGATTTGGGAGTTCCAAGAATTGCTAAGCAAACCAAATCTTCATTCAACCATATGAAAGAATTCTCGGTCGGGAAGTTCCAAACCGCTCCATCTGCAAAAGCAATCCCAAGCTCTGGCAGCTGAACGTTATCAATGCCAGACACGTTGAAGCAAGGATCTAGGATTGGAAAATCTCTATAGACCGGGTACTTCCCTTTCGCTTTCTCTGCAATCTTGTTCTTGATGAATTCATATGCAGGTTCCGCGAAATAACTTAAGGTTGTACCCGAGTCAATGATCGTCCCTCCAGCGCCATCCGATGAGATATTCCATGTTTCTTCAGGTATGTTTAGAACTTCTCCCGCGACTATAATGGATTTTATATGTACGTAGTAAAATGTGTCAACGAGGTTTTCTTTCCCGGCAACAAAAGAAGTGAAGTTCAGATTCGGGTGGCTCAACAAATCCTTGTCTTCCCCGAAAATCAATTTGCTACTAACGTTGGTATCGCTATTTCTATCGACAAGGCAATAAGAGAAGGAATGACCATAAAGAGACTGAAGCTGAGAGGAAAACGAAAGCGGGCCTCTTCCTAATCCAAGCAAGCCTGCAGCACCATGGAAGAGACCTCGGTTCCAATGACCACAGCCGAACATCATGTTTTCGATATTATACAACTCCGAGCTCCCTCCACTTGTTGTCAGATTAACTGTGAAAGTCTCGACTGCAAAGTCTCCAGTGGTGTTGGAGCTATCCCCATACCAGTAGTAGTAAGGGCATGATTGGTTATCTGATTTGCAGGGCTTTGGAGGGTCAGGTGATGATACTAGGTTGCATCTTGGGTCATTGCAAGTTATGTTCTTGTAAGAAGTAGAGGCTGTAGGGTCATAAAACGCACCGTTTTGCTGGAAACAGTCGTAGCAAGGCAAGCATTGAATCCAGTTCAAGTCACTCCCTGTGTCAAGAATCAAAGAGAAGTGTTTTGGTGGCGAACCAACCAACACGTCCATGAAGTACTCGCCGGAACCAAGAGTCATACCGGACTCAAGTGTAGCCACCAACTGACCAGCCTGCAGCTCCTCCGCTGGAGAAGAAGCCACCGGAGACGGAGAGGTAACGACTTGTTTATTCTTCTTCATCTTCTGCTTCTTGGCAGTGTTTTGGTTCTTCTTCTCCAAAATCCTTCTGTGAAGCGTCTGGATTCTAGTGAGATCTCGGAAATTGAGCTCAAGAACAGAATTTGATGTTTTCTTCTCTGTTTTGTGCTTCGTTATCGTTTCTCGGCGCTTTAAATGAAACTTCACCGTCTTGTTTTGTCCGGTCCTTTCCTTGGTGGGTTCGTTTTCAGGCGAAGAGAAGCCGCAGTCGTTGCTTGTGGAAGAAGAAACAGAACCGAAGCGCATCGGATTTGGAAAGTCAATCCCAGAAAAGCCCGAGATGTTCTTTGGCTCATTGTTTCCAGCGAGTCCTCTTGAGTCGCCGGAAAATGCTGTGACGAAGAAGAAAATAAGACAAAGAATGAAACTATGTTTGGACAACATTAGGAGATATGTGAGAGAACAAAAAAAAATGAGAAATCGCCGGCGACGATCAAGCTTGGAGTCGCCGAGAAAGAAAAGTGTGAAAAAGAAGAAGTGACAGAAGCAGAAGTTGTCTTCTTTTTTAAGAGAGATATTATTTGTTCAGATTGTAAGGTTTTTGATTTTGAAGCTTAGAGGAAGAGAGAGAGAGAGAGAGGAAGAAGAAGAATAAGAAGAAGAAGAGCAAAAAACAAAGAACAGAGTAGAGAGATCTGCTGAAGTCAGATTACTGAAAAAGAGAAAAATAAAATATTAGTTGATATTTGTTGACTAAATTTATCTTCTTCTTCACGCGGTTTCATTTCTTCATTTCTTTTACCGTTTCTTCTAAATCTAAGATCATATTTTCAAATAAGGAGAACAAGAACATAAAGAGTTAGTTAGATGTAATTTTTTAAAAAAGGGAATTTAGGTTGAATAACCATAACAAATAAACATAAAAATATTGATAAAGAAGGCATTAAAGATGCAGAAAAAAAAAAAAAATCTTATCAATGAAAATTTTGGAAATGGCAAAAAAAACGAATATACATCGAGTGCACGTATTGTTACTATAATACTATACGTGCAATATAGCGTATATATAATTTGTGGTATTATACATGAAATATAGGGTCATTTTGAATAACATTCAATTGTGAAATTATATTTTGAGACTATTATGTAGCTTTGAATTGTTGTGGCATAAAATGGTATGGTCAATGAGATTTATATAGATACAAATGTTATTGGTGTGTTTTTCAGTTTGGTGTAAGCAAACGTGATCATTCTGCAATAAATGTTTATCTACTTTTTTTTATCAACATTTAGTCCTAAAAAACAAACAAAATTCAATCGCAGTAAAATATGTGGAAAAAAAAATATGACCAACATACTTGTTAGGGTTTTCTACGCAAAAAAAAAAAAATCCTCCAAAATATCATTTTTTGCAAATTTATCCGCCAGCTGTCTCTAAAAAATACATATCAATCTCGCGAATTCAAAATTGATACGCTTTATATGATCCCTCGTCATCACCATTAAATTCGTAAAATAGTGACAAATAATATATCAAATTGAAATTCACGCGACTAAGAGTCCATTTAAAATTTTGAAAATCTAATATATGTGACAGTAAAAATATTTATAAGATACGTATAAGAATTATATATTATTTTTTATTTCGTATGACTAATTTATATTTTTTAGAAATAAAGAGTAAAGTTGCAAAAAATAGCGATTAGAATGGTTTTTTGCATAAACCCTAATTTGTTATCATCAGTTAAAATTGGAAATTTGATTGGGATACTAAGCCACCATTCAAAATACCTAACAATTAGACCAAAATAGCTAACACTTAAGTATCTATTGATAAAGAAATGTGAGAAAGTAGTAGTTTGACCGCCAAACCAAACAATGAGATCTTTGAAAGAAAAAGAAAAAAAGTCATCACCGATAAACAATTACAAACCTATTCTTCACCTTTTAAAGACGCATGCCAAAATAATACTGTATAGACTCGTCACAATATAATAGAAGATTCAAAAAAGGACGCATTATGAAAATAGACCCATGTCAATATAATAATTCCAACCAATCCATTCTTAGTGTGTATTAATAACTACTAATTACTATATAAAGCAGAGTCGTTAAAGTTGACCGATTATAACAATTCGAATTCAATTTGGGATCAATTTTAAATTAAGAAGAGATTTGTATAAATATATTTGACGATGGGGGACGTCGGGACAAGTCCTTACGTTTTCTCTTAAACTGTTTGACTATGACCAACAAAATTGATGTTTATATATATATATATATATAATTATTGATCGTAAACTTAATCTGAATGACAATCTTTGAGTTAATTCAACATCCTCGAAACATATAAGTCGTGTTCGTTTGGTAGTCGCTGGCGATCGCGACCAGCAACCGCGACCAAACGTTGTTCGTTTAGTAGTCGTAGGATTCAGCGATCGATCGCGACGACGGATCGCAGCGACCAGCGACTAAAATTTTAAGTCGTTGTTTTTTTTAGCTACCGAATTCAAAAATGCGGCGGCTGAAAGTTATGATCACTAAAATACCCTTGTTATTTTTACTAATTTTAAGAAACAACAAATAAACCTGTAACTCTAACTAATCACGCAATTACTAAACGAACAACATAACGACTAGTCCCACAATTGCTAAACGAACAACGACCTGCAATTTACAAGTTTCAATCGCTCGCAGTCGCCAATAACAGCGACGGCCAAACGAACACTACCTGCTTCTGGTCACCAAGAAAGCGTATAAAGTTAGAAGTTGACCGGGGGAAAAGGTTTAAATACTTTTTCCATTGCGACACTATTCCAAGTAAACACAAAACAACATGATTTGATTTGGACTTTGACTTTCTTGTGGCAATGTGTTTTTCTACCAAATTGTCGAGTTGAACCGGAAAACAAAAAAAAAAAAAGTATTTGAACATTAACAATCCATTAGTTGTAGTTCGGAGCAAAATACACTAATTATTCTCTGTATGTATTAACATATTACATATCCTAGCTAGCACTTTACATAAACCGTGATTCAATAAACTTGAATTTTAAATACTACAAATATTTATCATTTATTTATTGAATGGGTACATTTGATTTGAAGAGATTATAGTTGTTTAATTAAGCTAACAAATGGTTTTATAAATTCGTGAATGTAGTTCTTTTGCAAACTGCAAAAAAACTGAAAATAAATATTTTGAAACCTTTGATTTACGAACGTTTGAAAATTCTTTTCCACAAGAAGTTAGATTTGAAAAAAATATTGTTTCGACCTTCAGAACTGTAATCATCACAAGGTCGGCGGCGGAGCAGATCGGAGAGACGGTAAAGGTGGTGGGAAAAGCGAGCGGCGGATTTGAAATTCAGATTGAAAACTATATAATAACGAAGAGCATCACGAATCCCCTCAGGTTGATTTGTTTCTTATCCACATACTTCTCCGCCGCTTCTAGCCTTTCATTCCATCCACCCTCCGCCGCTAATCCGCCTTCCTGCACCGCCGCCTTAAGGTTTCAGAACGGTCTCATATAGAGTTAGGGTTTTTTTTGTTTGGCCCTTTTGTAGGACTAAACTGGGCCGAATGGATAGACCCAATAAAGCATCTCTGCAGACCACAATACTATACCGTTATAAATTAAAATTTTGGGCCTTTTTGATAATTTCATTGTACTGATATCATGGCATTTTCTCCCGAGGCTTTATTTTATATTTAATTAACTAATGTGATGTCATAAATATTCAATATATGGTTCCTTAAATATATTGAAAAATAATTAATTAGTTTTCACGTCAAATTGTTGGTGTCTTACTTGGCCGAAATCTAATATCTTCATAGCTTTCATTCATTCGTATATCGATTAGAAGATGAAAGCGACGACTTATGCCGACATGAGTTATTCACCAATGACAGTATAAAGTCGAGTACAACGACACAATTTGAGTCCAATACATATCAATAAATATGGTATGTCTTTAATTTTGGGGTTTTATGAATTAATTATGGTTGGAACCAGTAGTGTAACCGTGTTCATCTTTGCTTGGTTCGGATAACTACGTTTTATATATATCGTCCACGACGTAAAATTCTATATATCAGTTAGTTCATCCAACTCGCAACTTGCATACAAAATAAAGGTTTCGACCAAGTGCTCTTATTCAACAATTTTCACTAAACTACTCATATTTAAATATCATGTTGCAATATACTACATATATAACTGGAACACTTGGCTTATGGCTTTCTATAGCTCTGAATGGACGCTATTACAAACTCGTCTCTTTCGTAGAAAAAGCAAATGAGGGCCAAAAACTTTTAAGGAAAGTGTCTCCTTTCGGTGGTGGATGCTTTGTTCACAATGCGCCCAATGCGCCCACTATATATGTCTACTTGTAAGTTGCAATGTAATATTTTCCAAGAATTTGTCATAATATGTTGTTTATCCTTAGATCGGTAGGGGTTATGCACATTAAACGATAAGATTGATGTGATAAGGGTTCGAAACCTGTCTAGTAATCAAATAATTGTGATAAGGATTCGGAGATGAATGTTAGCATAATTTTGGCGGACCATTGTTTGTGGTCCATGACAACGAGTCACATCGGTCCACCGATTAGGATTACGACATTGTGATTTTGCATTTGTATATTTAGGTTTAAAACTATTGTTAATTAATATCCAAAATTTTGTGATTAGTTGCTAAAAGGAAGGTGTTTTGGTGCTTTATTAAATGTCATCAGGTGTTTATAAATTCCAGTTTCATAATGTCAACTAAAAAATCGTACTTATAGACTTGAAGTCGGTTACAGATTTTATAAACACAAACTTACGATCGAAGTCGGTATACTAGTCAACATGTGAAATAAATGCGATGTGGAAATTTGCCGACAAAAAATAAATTGAATTCAGATAAATTATATAAACCCTTTTTTATATTCAAAATACAGTAGATGGAAAAACTCATCAAAGCATCCATAGAATATAGATTTTTTTTTTTTTTTTTTGTATTGTTATTATTATTATTAGAGACAGATACTATTGGATTGAAAGAAAACATAAGGGGGTGTGTGATATGACAAAAAACACCCTTAATCATTGGTCAAGACTCAAGTGTGTTGCAGATAAGGTACAGATCAGAAACCACCGCTAGAAATCGAGCAATAGATCTCTCATCTCTCTCTTACATTCACAGACAAAAAACCAACCGAGTTGGTGGGTCCAACTAACTCTTAACTAGTAGTCTGATAATTCGCCACGTGTCGTTGATCTGGATCAGTTTCAGTACTACTGCCCCCACCGAATCATTATCTCCTCTTGCTCGTTCGCTCGCTGTGTTATCTCTCTGCTTCCTCTAGCTCTTGTCGCTTTCTGTCTGAACCTGGCAAAGAACCTTAGCCTCTCTTTCTCTTTGTGTTCTCTGTTCTGTTTCAACTTTCATCTCTCAGTTTCTGTACAATTTCCTTATCTTGAGATAGAAAACACTCATAAGGTTTGTTCAGGAGAGAGAATCATTTCTTCTTCTTCTTCTTTTTCTATCCTAGCTAGATTTTGTTACATGTGAAGATATAATAGCTAAATCTTCCTTTCATTCAGAAGCTTCTAAATCTGGTAATTGCTTTTAGACCTTTTGGTTTTAAGAGTTTACTATATATAGAATTAGTTGCCTTATTAAATCATTTCCTCCTTGATTGCTGGAGAGTGGGTTGTTTCGTTTTTATTATTTTCTAATGATTAAAACTGTTGGGATTTCGAATAATCTTTTCTAAGCTGATTGCTTTCATCATCTTTGTTTGCTCCTTGTGTAAAAGCTCATGTTAATCATTATAAATCAAATCATTTCTTATTTACTTACAAAAAAAAAAGTAATATATTCTATTTGAATGTCTTCTACAGATCTGACATGGAACAAGTTTTTGCTGATTGGAATTTTGAAGATTGTTTTCACATGTCCACTAATAAAAGATCAATCAGGTATATAAAATATTCTCAAAGTCAAATATTTTTTAATTAATTACCAACCTCACTTCTTAATCATAATCACTTAAGTATGTGTTTGTTCATATTTTGGGACAGACCAGAAGATGAACTAGTGGAGCTATTGTGGAGAGATGGTCAAGTGGTTTTACAAAGCCAAGCTCGTAGAGAACCATCAGTCCAAGTCCAAACCCACAAACAAGAAACTTTAAGAAAACCTCACAACATTTTTCTTGACAACCAAGAAACAGTACAAAAGCCTAACAACACTCTTCTCGATGATCAAGAAACCGTCTCCTGGATCCAATACCCTCCTGATGACGTCGTCGACCCCTTCGAATCTGAGTTCTCCTCTCATCTCTTCTCTTCGATCGATCACCTGGATGGTACCGAGAAGCCACGGTCGATCGAAGAGACTGTTAAGAATGAGGCTCAAGCCATGGCTCCTCCTAAGTTTAGATCCTCGGTTATAACCGTCGGGCCGAGCCATTGCGAGAGCAACCAGTCTACGAATGATCATCAGGTTCAGGTGACTACACTTCCGGTTTCTATGACTGATAGAAACAAGAACGTCGAAGAAAGACTCGACACATCGTCCGGTGGCTCGTCCGGTTGCAGCTACGGAAGAAACAACAAAGAAACCGTTAGTGGAAGAAGTGTAACCATTGACCGTAAAAGAAAACATGTAATGGACGCTGATCAGGAATCTGAGTCTCAGTCAGATATACGTTTGACCTCAACCGATGATCAATCCATGGGCAACAAGTCAAGCCAACGGTCTGGATCTACGCGAAGAAGCCGTGCAGCCGAAGTTCATAATCTCTCAGAAAGAGTATGTATATACTTTTTCATTAATTAGTCCTTGATCAATATATTATCGTAGTAATATTATTTCGTTTTAAGCAACAATTCAGTTTTAAAATTCTACTATATATATGTTGTGATCTTCCTTTATTATAGAGGAGGAGAGATCGGATCAACGAAAGAATGAAAGCTCTTCAAGAACTCATACCTCATTGCAGTAAAGTAAGTTGACATAAATTAAATGACTCATATAAATCAAGTAATAAGCTGAAATTAATTATAATGATGGAGATAAATCAATGGTGTGTTTAACTATGTTGTGCTTTTTGGTGTGTGTAGACAGATAAAGCTTCGATATTGGATGAAGCAATCGATTACTTGAAATCACTTCAAATGCAACTCCAAGTGATGTGGATGGGAAGTGGAATGGCGGCGGCGGCGGCAGCAGCAGCGACTCCGATGATGTTTCCCGGGGTACAATCATCTCCGTACATTAATCAGATGGCTATGCAGAGTCAGATGCAATTGCCTCAATTCCCGGTTATGAACCGGTCCGGTTCGCAAAATCATCCCGGTTTAGTATGTCAAAACCCGGTTCAATTCCAACTCCAAGCACAGAACCAAATCCTATCGGAGCAGCTCGCTAGGTGTATGGGCGGGTTCCCCCAAATGCCACCGGCGACGAATCAGGTCAGTTGCAAACGGTATCGTTTTGAGGAGCGAGTGAAATATATTATTTGTTTTGATATATTTATTTAATATCTGACGTGTCATGTTTAAAAATTAAATGCAGGCCGTGAATCAACCAGCGGACATGATGAGATTTGGGTCTCCGGCGGGACCGCAAAGTCAACTGTCGGCACCGGCTACCACCGACAGTCTTCGTATGGGTAAAATAGGCTGACGTGGCATATATTATTTTCTACTCCGAGATTATTCTTTTCTTACAGTCGATTTTTTACTATTTATCTTTGGTCCCCTAAGCAGGAATGAAACTTAAAAAAATGTATTATAAGGTAGTCTCATACGTACAACTTACTTAAATTATATCAATCAAGTGTTGAGACGAACATACATTTATGCATCAACATTTTTTAACTGATGCGTAATTCTTTAATCATAAAGGTTAAATATGTTACGAGGAGCTTCAAAAAACAGAATAAAAGGCTTATATGGGCCTGAATTGACATTCTGATGGGCTTTGTTTTTGTCTTGTCTGGGCACATTTTAGCCCTTTATTATTATGCTCATCAAACGTATACTCAACTACGATTCGTAACCATACCTACTACTCGATTTCTAGTTTCCAATTTTTGTTCCGAAGCAAAGTAGAAAATAAAAGTGTATAATATTATTCAACCAACCAAAACCCTACACCTCAGCAGTCTCAAACCAACACGATTTATTTATTATTAATAGAAAAAGCTGCGACTCCTTGGCCTCTCTCTCTCGATCGCTCTTTGATTTTGCCTCATTGTTTGCTCGAATCTGATCTAAATTTTGGAGAAATCGTAAGATAGGGGAAATCGCATGAATCTGTTTGGAAAACTGTGCTTTACATCTCCGAATTCAAATTACTTCACTAATACGTGTCTTCTGCCTTCAATTCTTAGTTTTTCTCCTCAATTGCCGATTTCGCTCTTTCTTTTCGAGCAGAAATCGTTAGATCCTTTATCGCTTAATAATAATAATAATAGTCCTGAGAGTAATTAATCCGATTAATCGCCGATCATTGTTGAATCATGGAGGCTGGAGGCAAAACTAATCGTCAGCTGCGTAAAGGTATTACCTTTACTTCGTATAATTGTTTTTTTTTCTTTTCTTTTTTGTGAAATCTTGTGTGACAATGAATTTTGGTTTTTTATTCTCTTGTAAGTATAATTTCATGGGTTTTAAGTCTTAAGGCTCTGAACTGTTTCAATGTTGTTTGTGTTTCAGCTATTTGTGTCTCAACCGAAGAGAAGATGAAGAAGAGATCACCTTCAGTGATAGTGATTGGAGGTGGTATGGCTGGGATTTCAGCTGCTCGCACTCTTCAAGATGCTTCCTTTCAGGTCTGTAATTCGAGCAATGCAGTCTTAAAATTACTGTGTTATGAGGAGGAAGTGATGTATGTATTGTACCAAGTGCAGGGTCTTATTATTCTTTTCTTTTTGCAGGTTGTGCTATTGGAGTCTCGTGACAGAATTGGTGGACGAGTTCACACTGATTATTCATTCGGTTTTCCAGTTGATCTAGGTGCATCTTGGTAAATTCATGGCTCTCTTAACCTTGTCTTCTCATTGATTGATGTTTGGATTTTTTTTTCAATCGATGCTAACTAAGCAACATCGTTTTCTGACAGGTTGCATGGTGTTTGTAAAGAGAATCCTTTGGCTACAGTAATAGGGAGATTAGGATTACCCCTTTATCGTACTAGTGGTGACAATTCAGTTTTGTATGATCACGATCTTGAGAGGTGTGTACAACAGTCTTGGATATCCCAAATTTGCACCTGTACTAATATTCTCTCTTTGTTCAAACTCACGGTGAGATTCTGCTTTCTGCAGCTATGCTCTATTCGATAAGGCTGGTAACCAAGTCCCTCAAGAGTTGGTAACAAGAGTTGGCGAAAATTTTGAGCACATTCTGGATGAGGTGTGTACTTGGTGTGTAATTTTTCTTTTATTTTGTTTCTAGATGGTGCGTATCTTTGATAACTAGATAGTTGTTTCATAAATGCAGATCTCTAAAGTCAGGGATGAGCAGGATGAAGACATGTCAATAGCTCAAGCCTTTTCTATTGTATTCAAGAGGAACCCTGAATTGAGGTGTGGAAACATATTGTCTCAACTCAATACTTTATTTTTTGTTTTTATCCACTTTTATATTTGTTGCATGCTCAGTTAGATTTTTCGCTTCCAGGTTGGAGGGGCTTGCCCATAATGTGCTTCAGTGGTACTTGTGCCGCATGGAAGGATGGTTTGCTGCTGATGCTGAAACCATCTCGGCAAAGTGTTGGGACCAGGTTAGTAACTTAATTGCCAGTTGTTCTCGGTTCAGTGATTGACGTATGTTCTGGTTTCTTGATTTGTCAATTAAAACATTCGCAGGAAGAACTGTTGCCCGGTGGACATGGTCTTATGGTTAGAGGGTATCGCCCTGTTATCAACACTCTCTCGAAAGGTCTTGATATACGACTAAGCCACAGGTAAGATTCATTTGTCAAAGGAGTTTCCACCTTTTTGCTAGATCTGCAGCTAAACGTTATTGGCCTTTTTTTCTGTCAGGGTTACCAAGATTGTAAGGCGCCACAGTGGAGTGAAGGTGACTACAGAGAAAGGAGACACCTTTGTTGCGGATGCTGCAGTCATTGCTCTTCCTCTTGGAGTCCTAAAGTCAGGAATGATAACATTTGAACCAAAGCTTCCACATTGGAAACAAGAAGCTATCAACGATCTCGGTGTAGGAATCGAGAACAAGATTATATTGCACTTTGACAATGTCTTTTGGCCAAACGTAGAGTTTCTAGGAGTGGTTGCAGAGACTTCCTACGGATGCAGTTATTTCTTGAACCTGCATAAAGCCACTAGTCATCCTGTTCTTGTTTACATGCCGGCTGGTCAGCTTGCTAGAGATATCGAGAAAAAGTCTGATGAATCAGCTGCAAATTTTGCCTTTTCGCAACTCCAGAAAATTCTTCCAGATGCATCTTCACCAGTACTGCTCTAGTCTATCTTTCTTATGCCTAAGTCTCTATATCTTTTGCCAATGTACAAGCTTTAATGGTTTTTTTTGTTGGCAGATACAATATTTGGTATCAAGGTGGGGATCAGACATCAATTCATTAGGATCATATAGCTATGACATGGTGAACAAACCTCACGACCTCTACGAGAGGCTGAGAGTGCCATTGGATAATCTATTCTTTGCTGGGGAAGCCACTAGCTCGAGCTATCCAGGATCAGTGCACGGTGCTTATTCAACCGGATTGCTGGCCGCTGAAGACTGCAGGATGCGTGTGCTTGAGCGCTATGGAGAGCTTGAGCATGAGATTGAAGAGGAAGCCCCTGCATCTGTCCCTCTTCTGATCTCCCGTATGTAATTTAAACCTCGGGTTTTGATTTTTAGTTTCCATATGGGAGCATTGTTAGATTTCATTTGATTCTAATGAGATTAATGAGATTTCACTAATTCTAACTCTTGAGCGAATCAATACCACTCCTTTTACTTAAAATCTGATTCAGATCATTAGTCCAAGTCAACTGTGCAATGTGGATTAATTGTGGAATCCATCTGATCCAAGAATTATGATAACATCAAGCGTAAACTTCAAATTACAGCACTGGTTCTGGTGAAAGCCTTTCTTTTTCATTCCTCACAATCAATCGAGTAAGAGTACCAAAATCGAGTAAGAGCAAGAGCCATGTTGAATCAAATCGCTTTAGAAAGATGTCGTCGAATTGAGTCATATATGTAAATACCAGTTGCTAACAGTGGCACTATCGTCAAATATCCCATGAAACCCCGCCTCCAATTTTGGTCTAATTTCTTTTAACTGAATTAAAAAAATTCGAGTTAAAAGAGTTTATAGTGCTCCCAGAACCAGAACTATTAAAATATATAAATCCACTTTCAAGTTTCTGACTTTAAAGGATAAGAGGAGCATAGCTTTTTTTCTTCTTCTTCTTCTTCTTCTTCTTCTTTGCTGCTGCGACAGAGAAGGAGCTGCGAACTTTAGATGTCACAGACTGTAATTTTCAAGCCGTTTGTCTCAGTTCCATCAAGTAATCACAGGTTTCCTTTTCTTTTTCCTCTCTACTTTTTTAGCTCTTTACCTTTTCGAACACCTTTCATTTTGGGGGTTTCGGACTTGCTTTTGTTCTACAACTCTATTCGTTTCTCATTGACGGGTGATGACAATTCTATGAAAAAGGAACCATCTTTCCGAATTTCTGCGAAAAACCATGGTGGGTTTTGTTTAATGGAATCGATTCTGTAAGCTTAAGCTGTGTCCTTGTGGGTTTATCATCTGAGGGATGTTCTCTTACCTCAAATCTTAGGCTTATTAAAAAGTTTTAGTTTTTTTTTCATTTACGAACTTGTCTATGTGTTTCTCTTTGTGTCAGCCAGAGGAAACTACAGAACAACATAATCAATGTTGGTGTTAAAATCCCAAACCGATTTAGAGTTGTTTGTATGGGAATGCTGGCCCCAAGGAAATTTCTGCAAAAAAGGAGGAAAATGGAGGTTTTCAAAGATGCAGCTGACGAGAAGGATCAGAAGAGATGGAGAGGGCTAATGCTAGAGATTGAATCGACGGGTTCTGCTGTTCCCGTGCTTAGGCAGTACAGAACTGACGGTGACCAAGGTCTTCCCAGGGATCTTGTTTTGGGTACTTTGGTTAGATTTAAGCAGCTAAAGAAATGGAACCTTGTCAGTGAGGTATGGACAATGAATTGACTCCCTTTTATGTTTTGATCCTTTCAAACATTGGCTGAACGAAATTTATGAAGTTAGTATTGAATCTTGATAGAGATATTAGATGAGTCATCTTTCTCTAGTGTTGAGGATTGGTGCTGCCAAAAGATGTGTTTGTTGTTATTTATACCTGAGGAATTACTCTTACGGCTTGACAAAACTGTAGTTACTCTCAGAAATGTTTGAATATTGACTATTGCAAGCTCTTAGTTTTAACAGGAAAGTTGTCGGGTTGTATCTGATATTTGGTTCCTTCGTTTCTTTTGATATCCAGATTCTTGAATGGCTTAGATACCAGAACTGGTGGAACTTCAGTGAAATGGATTTTTTAATGCTCATTACAGCTTATGGGAAACTAGGAAACTTCAATGGAGCTGAAAGGGTTTTGAGCGTACTGAGTAAGATGGGCTCGAGTCCAAACGTGATTTCTTATACCGCTCTCATGGAATCTTATGGGAGAGGAGGCAAATGCAACAATGCTGAAGCAATATTTCGGAGGATGCAGTCTTCAGGCCCAGAGCCTTCTGCTGTAACTTATCAGATCATACTTAAGACTTTTGTAGAGGGGAACAAATTTAAAGAAGCTGAAGAGGTTTTTGAGACTCTTTTAGATGAGAAGAAATCGCCATTGAAGCCGGATCAAAAGATGTATCACATGATGATATACATGTACAAGAAGGCTGGAAACTATGATAAGGCTCGAAAAGTATTTGCTTCAATGGTTGGGAAAGGAGTTCCCCAGTCTACTGTCACTTACAATAGCCTTATGTCTTTCGAAACTAATTATAAAGAAGTTTCTAAGATCTATGACCAGGTGACTTGAATGATCCCTTTTTATAAGTATTTAGTATACATTAGAAACACCATCCAGGTATGCCTTGGCCTGTAATAATAGTGATCTAACCCTTTTAACTGAATGTTTAATTTTTAGATGCAAAGATCTGGTATTCAACCCGATGTTGTAAGTTATGCTCTACTTATAAAAGCATATGGAAGAGCGAGAAGAGAGGAAGAAGCTCTATCTGTTTTTGAAGAGATGCTTGATGCAGGTGTAAGGTCAGTTTTTTTGGCTTCCAACAACTATTCTTGAGCTGCTATAGCTGAAGAGTTTACAAAGTAGACCTCTCTTTTGGATATATTATGTGTCTTTTCTCGTTTTTCAGGCCAACACATAAAGCTTATAACATTTTGCTTGATGCATTTGCTATTTCCGGGATGGTGGAGCAAGCAAAGACTGTCTTTAAGAGCATGCGGCGGGACAGGTAAATAATACTTCCATCATTTTTGCTTGTTTTAGATTGATAAGCAATTAACATGTATCCCTCGCAGAATTTTCCCGGATCTCTGGTCCTACACAACTATGTTATCAGCATATGTGAATGCCTCTGACATGGAGGGTGCTGAGAAATTCTTCAAGAGGATAAAAGTAGACGGTTTTGAACCGAATATAGTCACCTACGGGACAATGATAAAAGGGTATGCGAAAGCGAATGATGTTGACAAGATGATGGAGGTATATGAGAAAATGAGGTTAAATGGCATCAAAGCGAATCAAACCATCTTAACAACTATCATGGATGCGTCTGGGAGATGCAAGGATTTCGGGAGCGCTCTTGGTTGGTATAAAGAGATGGAGAGTTGTGGGGTACCACCTGATCAGAAAGCTAAGAATGTGCTTTTATCATTGGCTTCAACTCAAGATGAGCTAGAGGAAGCTAAGGAACTTACTGGTCTCAGAAATGAGACAACAACCATTATTGCTAGAGTGTATGGATCTGATGATGAAGAAGAGGAAGAAGATACAACTAGTGAATTTAGTGATGATGAGGATGAGGATGAGGATGAAGGAGATGATGTAAGAGAAACTGTGTTGTATGATAAAGCACAAGAAGGTTCTTTGGGTTATGGTAGCTTACAGCTGGAAGAACTAGTGGGGTTATGAAAAAGTGCGAAAAGTTTTATTTTTGTAATCATCTAAAGCCACAAGATAAGATTTTGCAGAAGAGGACTAAGTAGTTCGTCCATTATTTTTGTCTGTAGTTAATGAAATGATATATTTTCTGAATCCTCAAATAACTTAAGAATAAATAGGTTACTTATTTCATTATAGTATCTCTTGCCACCAATAGATGGGAAAAATACAGTCACTGTTGCTGTTATCTTAAATTCCTTGGTTAGCCATCTCTTGATTCTCAGTTGCCGAAGTCTTTACTCTCTGAGCTGCATTTTCCACCTACAACAGATGCAGGGTAAAGGTAAGAACTTTGGACTACACTCAGAGAGAGAGGGTTGTCACTGTTTTACCTCGGAAGTCCAGTTAGTCCTAAGTGTAAGAACAATCAAAGTTAGGGTTTGAAGTATGACTCCTGCAATCATCCCCCACCAGATCCCCTGTACAGAGAAATCTCCCAAATCTTATGATATAAACACATAGGAACTGAGATAAAAAGAGAAGAAGAGAGATTATACAGCAACTCCAAGACTGGTTTTGAAGCCAAGAACACAGCCAATAGGAAGACCAATGACATAGTAAGTAACAAAATTCACATAAGCCACCACTGCTTGCCACCCACTTCCAATAGCAACCCCTTTTTGACCATTTTAACCATATACAAATCAATCCACAAAGACCAAAGATCAATCAAGCAATTCACAAAAAGGTTTCTTTTGTATGTTTTACCAGAGAGAATTGGTTGGATTCCGTTTAAGAAAATGGAAACGGCGAGAAGAGGAAAGAGGTCAGCGACGGCTGCTATAACTTCTGCGTCGCTGGTGAAGGCTTTGCTAAGGCCGGCGCGGAATACAAGAACGAAGACACAGAGAACTAAGCTGATGAGTACAGTCGTTACGTTGACCACCACTACTGATAACTTAGCCACTCGTGGATTTCCCGCTCCTAGCTCATTGCTCACTCGCACACTGACCAAAAACACAAAAATGGTATGATGTTTCCAAATGGATCATTTCAGCTAAAATGGTTTTGTTAATACCTGATTGCTGCACTTAGACCAAGCATGAACTGCATATCCCAACTCCAATAATACATGCTGCAAAATGACTAACCCGGGTCAAGATATAACCATCGAAATTCATCGGTATTTTGATAAGTCATGGTGAACATTTACCAAATCGAAATCGCGTCTAGAGAAATTGTCGGATTGGTGAGCAAACCAGAGATAACCACTAGCCCTTGGTTGTACCATATCTCCAAACTGCAGATTTTTTTTTTCCATTTCAGATTGGTATCAGCTTTCATCAAACGATAGACTCAAACGGTCAAATCAAAACAGCTTTGTGTGTTACCATAGCATGACTGCTGAAGCTACCGTGAGCTTGAAGTAAGGCCATATCCCTCTAAAAGCCCTAGCTGAAAACCCAGTCCAAGTCTCCTTACAACTCGGACTCATCACGATATACAGACCGTTCACAGCCGCGAGTAGCCACCACGAGAAACTCAGAACCAGAGCCGCCCCAAGTAAGCCAAAATCCAGCACGTCGGTTACCAGCCACGTGAGTAACGTGTGGAGCAAGAAAACTCCTAAGGACATGTAAGCCAAAGGGTTCACTATGTTCTGAGCCTGGAGAAACCTCTGCATCGGGCAAGCGAGGGCAAAAGCGTAAATCTGGGGAATTATCCCGCGCGCAAAGACCTGACCCTCGTGCGCGATAGCTACGGATTGTCCAATAGCTTTTAGGATGGGACCCGAGTACCAGTAGAGGAATGTGAGGAGGACTGCAGTTGCAAGGTGCAAGACCATGGCTCGTTGGCAGATTATTCCCATTGACGAGTACTGTCTCGCTCCGTACGCTTGACCACACACTGTCTGGACCGCACTCGCCATTCCCAACTAGTCAATTTGATCAGTAAAGTTTCAAAAACGAAAAATGTTTAATACAGATAAACCAAACCAAAATGAGTCAAATGACCAGTATGAAAACCAAACTAATTCCTAATGTATGGTTAGTTTTGTTTTTCTTCTCAATATCTAGACAAAATTCGTTCTACACTATATTATGTTTTTTTATTTTGGTTATTGTTATTCATAAATCGACAGTTCAGAAACTCTAGAATCTCAAACCAAAACCCGGATTTATGAAATGGTAAGCAAATGAACATAAATTATTATAGGACGTTTTTCTCTGTTTTTTACTCTGTTTAAAATGATAAAATCATATTGAGTCATATGGACCAAAATGAGCTTTCGTACCATAATACCATACGCTAGGCCTTGGATGCCAACGGTGGCGATGGAAGCGCCTGCGAGCTGAAGAGAACCGAGATGGCCGGTGAACATGATGGTGACAAAGCTGAGCATGTAATTCAGCACAGAGACGACAATGGAGGCTCCAGATAGCGTCCATAGAATCTTCGACTCCCACACGAACAGCCTTAGCCACCACCGTGGGGTCACCGTGGATCCACGAAGACGGAGAAACTCCTCTATCTCCGGCGAAGACCGTTCAGATATCTGAGAAGCGGAGTGTAGCCGTCTCAATAGCGGCTCGTATGTCTCTGTCGAGCTCATGGTTCGTTTATTAGAACTTCTTTTTTTTCTTTGTCTTCCTTTCTCGTGTTGTTGTTTTGTTATATGAAATAATCCGTCTTTATATTACGGCTGTTGTTTTGGTTATGTTGAGGCTTCGAGGGTCGTAATGAATCGATGGTTTCGATATCTTCTGACTGTTCGGTCTGTAATATTGATGAATTTGAGTTCATAGTGCAACAACCATTTTTCTAACCAAAAAAAGATAAAAAAAAAAAAACGTAACAACCATTCTCTAGTTATCGTTAATAGACTAGAGATTTACCGATCAATAATTTCATTGTATATTTGAAATTTCTTTGTTTTTGAAACGTTAGCTGATAAATGTGAAACTTGTAGACAAAATGAAAAAAAAAAAAAAAGAGAAACATCTGATCTGAGAACTGACAAAAGAAAGAAGAAGAAGTGAACATCTGAACAGAACCAAATCAAAGTAGAACCGAAGTTAAGCCATACTTTTCTCTCAACTGATTGGACTATACAAGTATTCATAGTACAGGAACCGGATTTAATCAAATTTCACTACACCGTTTTTTACGATTTTTTTATTTTTATCTTGATAATATTTAGTTCATATTTTCGTGTTTGCTGTTTAATCTTTGGTTTGACTTTTTTAAACCAAACCATTTTTTTTGGATCTAACGACATTGAACCAAGAGAATTCTGTTACACAATTTGAAACATTTATACCAAATCAAGAAACCAAAAATGATACCGAACCGGTGGAAAAAAGGTTGTAATTCATAATAACAGTACCTAATGTTCTTCAAGGAATGTGAATAGATCCAACGGCTAGTCTCGACATTGTACTATACATCACAAATAAATTGGGGAAGAAATATTATTTTGCACGTATATAATTATTAAGTAACTTTTTACAGAATAGTATTTTACATGCTACTATTTACCACTTATGTACTCCTTTTTCTACTCTCTAGTTAAACTTTAAAGATGCTAATGATAATGAGCTTTTGAGACGAAAAGAAAGAATAGCTTTTGAGAGCTGTCAAAAAAAAAAAAGAGAGACAAGCTTTTGAGAATTGTGGCCCACGAAATGTCTCTCAGGCCCATGTATATCCCGCGCTTACTCCTGAAGCCCACTTATATAACCAACCAAATAAATCCTTCGCATTTGATGAACTGTCCCTGACGTAAGATGAAAATCAATGAGTTGTCTATTAGGTCGGGGATGGGTCCACTTAATTCAGAATATTACTCATCATTATTTAGCTAATTATTATACAAAAGTGTTTTTATTCTCCAATAATTATATATATAGAATTTCCACTATATCAAAATTTATTACATTATACTCCAATTAGATATCGACTACTATACTTATCTTTTTTTTTTCTTTCCTATTTTACTGATATTCATGTATAGAAATAGAAGTATTGTTTTGCTATGATTAATATCACTTGATACTGTAAGATCTATATATTTTAATTAATTATTTTCAGTATTTAAAATTATCTATATATGTGTTTGATCACAAATTCATTCATATTCATTAAAATACAACTTTTAATAGAATTATCAAAGAATCAGATAAGATACTGAAAATAGTGAATAACATGAATTTCATAATATAAACCCATTGAATCCTATTATTATTATTATTATTATTTTTACGGACATTTATATAAATAAATAAAAAGCGACCATCGACCGTGTAAACTAGTAGGGCGTGCCGTGAAGAAAAAAAGGTGAGTAGCTGCTCCAGGCAAGTCTCGGTTTGTGATTGTGTGTCTCACGTGGGTTTTTTTTTTTTTTTTTTCACTTATTACCACGCGCGTGGGCGAGACTTAAGACTTAACCACACCAACGAACCATTTAAAACCCTAGACCTTCTTCTTATACCTCTCTCTCGTCTTCGTCTTCGTCTTCGTCTCTTCTTCCTCCTGATTTGACTCTCTTCTCTTCGTTTTCCACCGGAGAGACGACACCGGGAGACTTCAAATTCGTGACTTTCCGATTGTTTTTTTCGGATCGTTTGGTTTGTGAATTTTCCGATGGATCTGCCTAGCCTTGCCTTAATTGTTGGCGCGGCTGCTTTCAGTCCCAATCCTGAAGAGCGTAGAGCTGCTGAGCAGAGCCTTAATCAGGTTAAAACGAATTATTTCTACTTCTAGTTCTTGTTCCGTCCTTTGCTTAGTTCGACTTTTATATTTTTTTCAGAATCGTTTGAGGACTAAGCTTATCCAATCTCGGCAACATAGATGCTTTTTATAAGATTGACTTGATTCGACTGTGGTTATATGTGCTATATCAATTTTAAATTTGTTTGGATTTTTTTTTTTTTTTTTTGCAGTTGCAGCACACTCCACAGCATTTGATAAGGATATTGCAAATAATAGTTGATGGTGGCTCTGACCTTTCTGTACGCCAATCTGCTAGTATCCATTTCAAAAATTTCATTGCTAAGCACTTTTTTTTTTTTTTTTTTTGCAGTTGCAGCACACTCCACAGCATTTGATAAGGATATTGCAAATAATAGTTGATGGTGGCTCTGACCTTTCTGTACGCCAATCTGCTAGTATCCATTTCAAAAATTTCATTGCTAAGCACTGGGAACCTCATTCTGGTAATTGTTTGTTTGTTTGATTGATAAATTATATTATATGTTGTTATGTTAGCTCTCTCCTTGTATTACATTGTTTTTGGTTATGCAGGTGATCAGAACAAAATCTTGCCGAGTGATAAGAATGTTGTCAGGGAACAGATTCTTGTATATGTCTCTCAAGTTCCCCCGATATTGAGGTAGCTGTTATTGTATACCTTGCCATTAATACAATGCCCTTTCTGCAGTCGACCTTTGTGTTTGATTTTACCACGTACTGATGTGTTTGTGTCATGTAGAGTGTAATGGCTTGATTTATATATACATAAATGACGTGAAATGTCAACTATGAAGTATACATAGAAAAGACAACCTCTGTTTTTGGTCCTTATTCTAGCTTGTTATTGGTGTGTATGATGCAGAGTTCAGATGGGAGAGTGCCTGAAGACAATGATTTACGCTGACTATCCTGAGCAATGGTCCCATCTCCTGGACTGGGTGAAGCACAACTTGCAAGGTCAACAAGTTTATGGAGCGTTATTTGTGTTGCGGATTTTATCTTCAAAATACGAGTAAGTCTGCTTCTCTGAAATTTCAGTTATGTTATGAACCTGGCTGTCGGAAATCACCATATGTGTAAGAATTGTAGCTCAGATTTTTCACCTCCTCATTCGTAGTTCATGTTATAACCATAGATTGGCAATTGGCCTTTTTTCAATCATCTTATTATTTTTTTCTTCCTCTCAAGAAATCCTTGTGATTTATATGCACTAGAGTTCCTCTATACCCTTTTTGTCACTTAATCTGAGATTCTTTTATCAGTGGTGCTCTTTATCTGCGTTCTGCCTCTGCATAGTGATTTGTAGATTTCTTTTTTCTCTAATCAATTTTGATGGTCATAGAGGGTTATATCTTAGTAGCCATCTTTTTGCTGTGGTCTCAACTTTTGATTATGCAAAGCATGGCACAATTATCAGTAGTAGATTAGTCGAAAAGAAATGCGCATTTAGATAAGTTGGGGTTACTTATCACAGTGGGGTTGATACTGTCTACACGCAGAGTTTGATTATCAGTATCATATTTTAAAATCAGGGCAATAGCTTCTAATGTAATCAGATATATATTTTAAATGTCCCTTTCTGCTTTTCCCTCTTTCTGTTTATAGGTTTAAGTCAGATGAAGATAGGGCGCCCATTCACCGAGTAGTCGAGGAGACCTTTCCGCACCTTTTGAATATATTTAACAATCTTGTCCATGTTGAAAATCCTTCACTCGAAGTGGCAGACCATATCAAGCTTATATGCAAGATATTCTGGTCATGTATTTATGTAAGTCGTACATCTTGTGGTAATTATCCTGAATCGTTCTTCGCTGTTTCTTGGCTTCAACTGGCGAAATTCGTGGATAATAAATTTTGTAATGAGTTTATGGGTTTCAGGTGGTTTGTAATGAAGTTTTTTCTTAATGATTCTCTTGTATCCTTGTTCCATACAGCTAGAGCTTCCGAGACCATTATTTGATCCAAACTTATTTAATGCTTGGATGGGTCTGTTCCTAAACATTTTGGAACGTCCAGTTCCCATAGAAGGTCAGCCTGAAGACCCTGAGCTTAGAAAATCATGGGGATGGTGGAAGGCCAAGAAATGGGTTGCTCATATTTTAAACAGGCTGTACACTCGGTATGGGGGAACATGAAAATCTTACCATTAACTTACAACCTAGCAATTTTTTATCTGCCTTGAGTTAACAGTTTCGAAAACCTGTTTAGGTTTGGAGATCTGAAACTTCAGAATCCAGATAACAAAGCCTTTGCCCAACTGTTCCAGACGAATTATGCAGCCAAAATATTAGAATGCCACCTGAAATTGTTGAATGCCATTCGAATTGGTGGATATCTTCCGGATAGAGTCATCAACCTAATTCTTCAATATCTTAGCAACAGGTCGGATATTCTCTGTGACAAACTTTTGAAATTTATTTAACTGATGTCCTCTGGATGTATTGAGCTGAAAAAATCATTGCACCTGATGTACCCAGGGTAGGATCTTTTGGCTTTATTGGAGAGTATAGTTAGTAATATTTTTTCTGGTTTAAATAACTGTTGGTATTTTGGATAGAAATTCTAGTTGCAGTTTTTATTGTTTCCTTCAAAACTGTTAACGGCTGTATTTGAATCTGGATTTCTTATACCATGTATGAGGTACCAGACTTCTTATTGATATCTGTGTCTATGCAGTATCTCGAAGAATAGCATGTACAACTTACTGCAGCCCCACCTTCATACTCTACTATTTGAAATAGTTTTCCCACTTATGTGCTTCAATGATAATGATCAAATGCTTTGGGATGAAGACCCGCATGAGTATGTACGGAAGGGTTATGGTATGGTCTTAAAGTCTTCCTTGTATTGTTTGGATAATCCTAAAATATGCCTTTTAGGTTATTTTTGCCATTCTTTGACTTGCTACAATAACAACATTACCTGTCTACAGATATAATTGAAGATTTATACAGTCCCAGGACTGCGTCTATGGACTTTGTGACTGAGCTGGTCAGAAAGCGTGGAAAAGAAAATTTCCCAAGATTTATACAGTTCATCGTGGACATTTTTAAGAGGTACCTTCAAGCTTCATCTACAAAAAAAAAAACAGAAAAGGATATTTTATAATTGCGATATGATATAATTACGTTGTTTCTTTTTTTAGATATAATGAAGCATCTCTGGAAGAAAAGCCTTATCGCCTTAAGGATGGTGCTCTGCTTGCTGTTGGGACACTTTGTGATAAACTTAGGCAAAATGAACCCTACAAATCTGAGTTGGAGAATATGTTAGTGCAACATGTTTTTCCTGAATTTAGCAGCCCGGCTGGTCATCTTAGAGCTAAGGTTTTAGTGACAGCTTTTGGTTGCTTAAGCCCTCTTCTCATTCATTTCTGTTATGCAAATCATCTTTATATTCATTATCATTTATGCATGTGCTTAAAGATGTTGCACATATTTACTACTAATTATCTGATGTTTTGAATTTTCTCCACCTGCAAATGCTTGATTTTTTCTTTTACTATTTTGTGAAGCCGCTGTGCCTGAAATTCTTGTATATCACTACCATGTGAAGTTTCTCGAAGGATGACTTTTGTGGTATAGGATATACCTTCTTAGATGCTGCAGTGACTTAAGTATTTTTACATCATTATCTTTCTTGGGTTTCTGTGACAAAGCAACCTGTTATTGTTAAATGATGTAGCATCATCCACATTGCTTTCATCCTGTAACTTGTCAAGCTTATTTATTTATCCCATCCTCTGTGTAGGCTGCATGGGTTGCAGGGCAGTATGCCAATATCAATTTCTCAGACCAGAGCAATTTTTCCAGGGCACTGCATTGTGTTATCTCCGGTATGCGTGATCCAGAACTTCCTGTTCGGGTGGATTCAGTTTTTGCTTTGCGGTCATTCATTGAAGCCTGCAAAAGTAAGTATCAGCACCACCAAAAAATATGTTTCTGTTTTTCTTAAGATTTCACTGGCCCTTTTCCATCTCCATACTTAAATTTAACACGGATTTGTATATTCTACTAAATTTATCTCCCCTGCAGATCTAGATGAGATCCGCCCAGTTCTGCCCCAGCTTCTTGATGGTACACTTTACAAATGATTTTGCTGATAGTTATACGTATTTCCATTTCAACTCACTAAGCTAAAACTGAACATCATGTTAAACAAATGAAATAATCGGAATGGACTTGTGCTGTGCAGAATTTTTCAAGCTAATGAATGAAGTTGAAAATGAAGACCTTGCTTTTACTTTAGAGACTATTGTGTATAAGTTTGGAGAGGAGATTTCTCCTTATGCTTTGGGTTTGTGCCAGAATTTGGTAAGATAATATTCTGTTGTGTAGCCATTTTGAGTGTTATATTGCTTTTAGCACTATTATACCTTGTTCATGATAATAAATTCCAGGCCAGTGCATTTTGGAGGTGTATCGACACTGACAACGGTGATGATGAAACTGATGATGCTGGTGCATTGGCTGCAGTGGGATGTCTCCGCGCCATCAGTACAATTCTTGAATCTATCAGTAGTCTCCCTCATCTCTATGGTCAGATTGAACCACATTTGCTACCAATAATGCGGAAAATGCTGACAACTGATGGTCAAGGTATGCATAATTTTTTAGAAATTCCATATATTTGGAGTTGTTAGTCATTTCTTGGGTTCCTTTGAATGATGTATATTGGGATTTATGTCATTTGTGCTTGTTCTAAACATTGTGCTTCATTCATATATTTGGCCAGATGTGTTTGAAGAGGTTCTGGAGATCGTCTCATATATTACTACGTTTTCACCTACAATATCATTGGATATGTGGAGCTTATGGCCTTTAATGATGGAAGCACTCGTGGATTGGGCTATTGACTTCTTCCCAAGTATGAAACTTGCAGTGTGTTTTTGCCGTTTCTGTTTTCATAAAATTCATTCAGTTCTTATTTACTTTCTTTTTTGCTTGATCGTTATTTTGAATATTATTAGATATATTGGTCCCGCTTCACAACTACATATCCAGGGGGACTGGACATTATCTCACTTGCAAGGAAACAGATTACCAGCAAAGTCTCTGGAGTGTGATCTCTGTGGTAAGCTCATCATCTGATAATTGCTGTACGTTTACAGTTTACTCATATAAATAAAACAGTAGATGGGTTCATCCTTTTTCCCTCCCACTGTACACATACTTACATTGGTTAAGTTGTCTTCTTTCTCATGGCAGCTTATGGCGAATAAAAACATTGATGACAGTGACCTTGAGCCAGCTCCGAAGCTATTAGGGTTAGTGCTTCAGACTTGCAAGGGGCAGGTGGATCAATGGGTGGAGCCCTACCTGAGAATCACACTAGACCGGCTACGAGGTGCTGAGAAATCTTCCTTCAAGTGTCTTCTGATTGAAGTGGTAAGCAAAGTAGCCTTTGTTAAACTGTGCTTCATAAAGTCATTTGCTGCAAATTGTATAGCTGTCTTTCACAGAGTTAAGCTATGTATTTTATTTCCTGATTGGCAATAACCGCTGAATGTATCCCTTTGATATCCTTGGGCAGATTGCAAATGCCTTTTACTACAATACCCCTTTGGCACTTGGCATACTGCAGCGATTTGGTATCACAACAGAAATTTTTACTCTATGGTTTCAAATGCTGCAAGAAAAGAAGAAGAGTGGTGGACATGCTAACTTCAAGAGGTGGGTAATCCAACCTTTTTTAAACCTCTATCTCTCTCTACTCCTCACATTTCTTTCAAGACATAAATAATCTTCCTTGCTTTACATGCAGAGAGCATGATAAGAAAATTTGCATACTGGGGTTGACATCACTTTTCAGTCTTCCTGCTGGTCAATTGCCCGTAGAGGTCTTGCCACATGTATTCAGGGCTCTTCTCGAGCTTTTAGTGGCATACAAGGATCAACTTGCTGGTCAGTGCCATTTACTATCTCTCACTTTTCTTATAACAGAAGTCTGGTCAGTGCCACCCCTCGCTAATATTCTTATTTGAACATTTATGGCAGAAGCTGCCAAGGCAGAAGAGGAAGAAGACGAAGATGGTGATGACGACGACATGGATGAATTCCAGACAGATGATGAAGATGAGGACGGCGATGACGAGAATCCAGATGAAACTGATGGAAGTACACTCCGCAAGTTAGCAGCACAGGTCTGTCTTCTTTGACCCTAAACTAATCCTCTAATTGATCTCATAAAAGGTGCAATGCTCTTGTCGTAGTGGCTCACTAAGTTGCTTCTTTTGTGTATTATCATTAGGCGAAGGACTTCCGCTCTTACAGCGACGATGATGACTTTTCAGATGATGATTTTAGCGATGATGAAGAATTAGACTCTCCAATTGATGAAGTGGATCCTTTCGTACTATTCATGGATGCAGTCGCAGGTATACGAGAATTAATATTACATGATCTTTTTGCCATGTAAACATTTGATAGATTATCATTTAATTTTCTATTTCCATAGCAATGCAAGTATCGGACTCGCCCAGGTTCCAAAGCCTTACACAGACACTAGACCCGCACTACCATGGACTCGCAAGCACTATAGCTCAGCACACGGAGCAGAGAAGAGCCGAGATTCTAAAGGAGAAACTTGAGAAGCAATCTTCTGCAACAGTTGCTTCCTGATTTCTCCACGGCTCAGTCCTTGAAAAAGCCAATCGTTATACTCTCCTTTGGCTGCATTTTTTAGTAAGCCTCTTTATCCTCAAAAGATAAGAGAGGCTTATTGAGGCGAGTCTGGTCGACTCTCATTAGTCAGTCATCTCTTCAGAGAGATTAATCTCTGCCATCTCCAGTTTTGCATTTCATCGTCTTCATCATTTTTTTTTTTTTTTTTTGAATCATCCAAAAGACCAAAACAAAAGACAAAACCCATTCGAGTTCCTTTTTTATTTTATTTCAGATAGAACAGAGAATCCTTTGGGGGGTTTTATGTTCTCCGATTTGGATTGGAGGCATCATATATATGAAAAAAGCACATAGTTTTTTTTTTTAAAAAAAATTCTTTATCATTTATGTTTGTTACATTTACTTTAGCTGTATTGCTTGATTTGAGTCGTTCTTTAAACTCTGTTCATTCGCAGCCATCCCTAATAAACGGTAAATTTTCTCCTTTTTTCTTTGTTAGTCTTTGTCACACGAAATTATACATAATTGTAAATTTAAAAGTGAAATTGTAATCAAATATTTATTCATTATGCGTAATATATATTAGATAACCTCTTCTATTTTTATATACGTCGAGCTAAAAAGTGGTCAACCTTAAATGATAATGTGGGGCTATATACGTTATCGGATCCCCTTTTTGTCATGTTTGTGTTTCTGTCTATTTTTCCATGATTGTTATACGTAAAATGTACAATAATGAATACACAAAACTATATATATATATATATTGTATAATAATAACGTCAGTGACATTGATTTAACCTGTAGAGTATCATAGCTAGTTTTACCAATATAATATATTTTTTTATTAGTGCTCGAAGTCAACGGATAAGTTATATCAGTGATTCAGTATCATCGATTATGATTACAAATTTCGGAATTTTTTCTTATCTTCTCCTAGATTGTTTAATTAATAATTTAAATTAGTATTTTAATGGAGGAAAAAAGATAAAAACTTCAAACACAGATAACTATTTGTATGCGGGTCACTAATCTAAAAGGTGTGGTAACTCGTTGGGTACAAAACCAACATATAAAGTATGAAGTATCCAAACAAGTTCAGAAGCAACTAACCAAAAACATCAATAACTTTGTTCGTAAAAGGAATCGAACCAAGAACCTCATCGAGTTTAATTATGCCCTCAGACGCGGACCCTCAAAACCCTTTGCAACACTTTTGTTGTTCGGTTCGTAAATTATGTGTACTTTTGTTTGTAGATTGCTATATATATCGCCAATAATTAGTGATTAAATTGTATTTTTAAGTGTTTAGGTGATTAAAACGGTAACGTATTATAATTCAAAAAATAATTCATCAAGCAATTTTATAACAACATTGTTCATCTACATTATTTTTGTTAGAACTTTCATTTTAAATTCATAAGAATAAAGAAAAAAATAGTGATACTATCTTTCGATGATTTTTTTACGGAGTATGGAAATTATACTTTTGTGGTCTTTAATGCATTTCCTCATTTGGTTGAAGACGTCTATTTTGCAACTGGAATGACTTCTAGAAGGTGAAACTACACGTACTATACGTTGTTATTTTTTGGGCCAATGACTAGAAATTTTAAAGATTTAAAGAGTTCTTTTTATTAAATTTGAAATGTATATAAATATATGGACTAATGACTATTCGTTTCTGTTAAACGAATTATAACAAAAGCGTTAGGTGCCAATGACACTTCTCAAACCTTCGTTTTCGTGCTTTATGCAAGTAAATCAAAATCAAATCAATCAATTTCAATCCCTTAATCGAATTCATTAGTCTGCATCATTTCTAAAGCTTTTTTCTAGTTTTATTTTTTGATAACCAAACTTCAACTTTTCAACGGAAAATAATTCGAAGACAACCGACAGACTGACATATTATAATTACGAGGTTAATAGATCGATAATACGACTAATTCCATGAAAGTGATTGTAACATTTTTGCAGCTAATCCAATTGGTTTAAAGAAAATTCCAGTGGTAAATATGACGCTATGTTTTTTTTTCTTTTTTAATAATTATACGAGTAACTTATAAAAGGGTATATGTAGTTTAAAACTAGTTGTTAAGTAAACCAGGGGAAGGACTATGTAGTATTTGACGTTCCCAAAATACTGATAGACCATCATTTTCGTTATCTATGGCTTTTTTGGCGAAAAAGTTATGGATTATAAAGTGTCGATTGATTTGTCACAAATTCACAATGGGAAATTGTATATAGTTACTGTTATCTATAATAACTCTATCTCCTTCTAATCTTTTCTAATCTTAAATATTATATATATATGATTTGATAACCTTGTATATTATAATATTATACATTATATATAATGTTATTTTATATTGTCAACAACATCTATTATGTGGGTTTAAATTAAAGTAATAATGTACGCAACAACAATACTAATATAAAACAATATATTGCATGTTATGGCTTTCTATAATTATAGATAATAACATATTTACTTTTGTATTGAAAAATTTGAAATATATGTATTAAAGTTTAAATATATGTATTTAAAGTTTAAATATATGTATTCAGTTTTGAATCACAAAGAAAAGGTGAGAGTTACATTCATGGACATAAATTAAAATGGACCCAATATTAAGACGATGATTGTATAATGAAGCCAGAGAATTGACTTATTTTGGAGAAACTTGTTGACTTTACCTCCTCTAAAAAATAGCTATACTTTCTAAGTTGATATTTAGAAAACACGCACACAAAAACACTATACCTCGATTTTCATTCCCAACGTTTATTCATGAATAAAGCATACATGTATTTTTTTGAATTTTTTTGAGAATAAAGCATACATGTTCACATGAATTGTGTTTAATAGGTCATTCTCTGATTGATTGAACATAAATCTTTTTTGATTGAAACTTAATTATATTATATAATGATTTCATATAAATATATAATTTCAAATTTTTCAATACAAAAGTAACACACAATTCATGTGAATATGTATGCTTTATTCATGAATAAACGTTGGGAATAAAAATCGAGGTCTATTGTTTTTGTGTGCGTGTTTTCTAAATATCAACTTAGAAAGTATAGCTATTTTTTAGAGGAGGTAAAGTCAACAAGTTTCTCCAAAATAAGTCAATTCTCTGGCTTCATTATACAATCATCGTCTTAATATTGGGTCCATTTTAATTTATGTCCATGAATGTAACTCTCACCTTTTCTTTGCGATTCAAAACTGAATACATATATTTAAACTTTAATATGATAATCGAGTGGTAAAATTATTGTTCTCAATTTTTACGCATGAGCGATGACTCATGGATATATACTACATGTGTATGTGCAGTGTAAACTAGATCCTACTTAATGATCGGATTTTTTCATAACGATAGTGAGATAATTATTGAAATATATAGACTAAAGTTACGATAGAATGAATAAGGAACGATCATTGATCGTGATTAATATAAGAAAAAAATGAATTTAATAAAGCCAATAACAATAGAGCATCAATGTGTTTAGTCTTTAGTGGCATGCATGTTTTCCAGCTCAGATTTCAACTCAAAGACAAAGACATATTCATGGCCCAAGTAGTAGACTTCTCTAGTCTTCCTCATATTGTCTTCTTTCTTTCTTTTTATGTTTACGTGTGTGTTTATATTTCTATAAATATGAACGGAATATGTTTTCTTTATTTTCCCAAGAAGTTAAAAGAAGATTCTATCTTCTAGTTTTTTGGTAGTACTACAAATTTAAGGATCAGAATAGATACTATAGACTATAGAGGTTACCTAAAAGCAAACCCACCCACTTTGTTCTGTCCATTCTGCAGTACTTCAAAATTATTTATTTGGTCTTAGTTCTATTTCGTACTACGGAGTATTAGAATTGGTTTTTATTAATTTTATGTTTTTTTTTTGATATAATTGTAAATATCATTAGAAAATGAAAATATTAGAGTTCTTACAAGATAAAATCTATGGTTTTTGAGAACCTTACCAAAAAAATTAAAACAAAGCAACAAAAAAGAAAAAAAAAAACACACTTGCGATAGTTATCTAATCCAAAGGGACATAAGAAACCGAAATTGCTTCCTGTGTCTCAGAGATTGAATTCCGGATTTTATAATGTTTCATGCACGCAACCTATGTTACGCTTCCCCATTTATAAAATTTTCAGTTAAGATTAAGAGCCTTTATTTTGTATCCAACATTTACTATTATCAAACCATATGGTATATTTTTCTAATCTTTTATAGGTTTTTGATAACATATATCGTTGCAATATATGATCTAACCCACCCTGAATCAATATGAAATATTTGTATAACTGTGCCTTATCATGGAAAAGTATGATATTGTTTTTGTCCACATATTCTTTAACATATATATGTTTAAATTCATTCCTTCTAACTCATCTTTTTCATTTTATTATTATACCATGATTTTTTGGAAAGTTAACTAATACTATTGTAGATTAATTTTCACCTTACTTACACAATTTTCATTCCATATAAGTTCAACATCATATCAATATTGTATATTTACTTAATATTATAATAGCTGATTTATATTTAAAGGAAATTATTTGTATATTTAGTTAGATTCTAATAGCTGATTTTTGGCATAAACACAGTATATGTATCGTAATTACGAAACTGTATAACATATCTGTCGAGATGACTTTTGCATAAAAAATCTATAATTTCATTATATGTTTTGGACTCCTTAGAAATGACGCTATATATGATGATACTCATATGATATCTTGACTCTCCAGTCTCCATTTATATATACAAATAAATTATACGTTTTTCTACGTAGAATTTTGTAGACATTAATACAGTTAAATGGACAAAATACGTAAACCTTTAATGTGAATGGAGGTTTTTGACACTAATTTTAAAATAACTCATGTGAGTATTATAACTAGTATTATACAAATTCTAATACACTAAATGAGAATCGACAAGTTCTCTTTAGATAATTGAATTGAAATGTAGTTGCGGCTTTAATTTGTTCCCAGCGAGTCTAAATCGTTGAGTAGTAGTGACGACGACGAGTGTCTGAGAACTAAAGTCTTCGAGAAAAGTATATCAATTTCATTAATTATAAATTTACATATCCATGTGCGTTTGGTGGAATCATTTATGATTTATCCATGTAGATATCATGCCATATTTGTCTTGAATTTCTCAGTATAATTAGGTAGGTAGCTAAAAACTATCTCTCATATCGTTGTA
Organism: Crucihimalaya himalaica; assembly: GCA_004349715.1. Classification (NCBI taxonomy): domain Eukaryota; kingdom Viridiplantae; phylum Streptophyta; class Magnoliopsida; order Brassicales; family Brassicaceae; genus Crucihimalaya; species Crucihimalaya himalaica. The sequence goes on along the minus strand of SMJT01000008.1, from coordinate 2,712,588 downwards.
TTAATATTTAGCAGGTATTTTAAAAGTGAACTTTAGTTTCGTCGTCAATCCTATGTTAATTTCACATTATTACTTTTTTTTTTTGTAATTACTAACATCCTAACTCCAAAGCATAAACTGAATGATTAGTGTATGATATAAAATTGGTGTGATTTGTTTGGTCCCTTTAAGATTAAAACTAAATATTAAACGTAGCTTGTATTTATCACAGTCATGCGATTTTTGTAGCTCATGCGTAATTAATATGTCTGTTAGGATTAGCACAGAAAGATATTTGCTTTCTTGTAAACTAAACCACGACCAAGCTAAGAACAAGTAGAGATGATCAAGTCTTTTGTACTTTGAACTTTCTTATGTAAAGTCTAAGCTTTTGTTTAAGAGATTAGAGCTTAATGTGATTCAGATTGAACTAAAGATGAAAAGAAACGATTTGAAATAGAAAACAGAACAGGGAAGAATAAAACAGAACATAAGAAGCTTTGTTCACCCAGTTCACGTCTTATAGACGCTACGTCTCGGCCTAGACGCTACGTCTGGGCCGAGACGTTGCTCGGAATCCACTAGAAAAAATGTAAGCTGATTATAGAGATAAACACTCAGAAGAAAGCGGCTTACACTCAGCTCTCTCTAATCTACCTCCTCTGTTTTCACTCACCCAAGAGAAACAACAACAGTTTACACTAGTCTCTCTCTTAGTTGCTTAACATCTCTCGCACACTCTTCTACAAACCTAATAATGCCTTTTATAAGGTCAGAATTTAGTTAAGTTACAATGTTCAAATCCACAAAGCTGCCACCAAAAGCAATCTGCTCCAAAACCCCGAAACCTGTTATCAAGCAAAACTCCAAACTGTCCTTTTGCTTTATTGTCGGTTCTGAGACAAACACCCATTGTGGTCCTGCTCCATTTCTTGAAACTCACAGTCTTCAAGTCGCATATGAACGATTAATAACCTTAAGCTGGCCAGAGTTGTGTCATCACATATTCACTCCTCACAATTCTCCACCTTAACATTTGATGATCACAGCCTGCAGCAAAAGAAAGACATGAGTGTAGACTTTAGCTTACCATGGATTCCTGTCCCGGTTCCTGAGTGGATTACCCAGCCTTGACCCGAAGGAAGCTCAATGCAGATTGAAACTTCCTAACTGCCAAGATCTTAGTGAAGATATCTGCTGGATTAGTCTCAGTAGATATCTTAACAACATCCACCTCTCCATCTGCAATAACATCTCTGATGAAATGCAGTTTAACATCAATGTGTTTTGTTCTTTCATGATGCACATTGTTCTTAGAGAGTGCAATTGCACTTTGAGAGTCACAATGAATCTCCACCTTCTGTTGTTCATATCCAAACTCTCTTAAAATTCCCTTCAGCCAAACAGCTTCTTTTACTGCTTCTGTTAGGGACATGTATTCTGCTTCTGTAGTGGAGAGTGCTACCACCCTTTGAAGTCCTGACTTCCAGCTTATGGTGTTGCCTCCTAGAGTGAACACCAATCCTGTTATGGATCTCCTTTTATCTACATCTGCAGCGTAATCAGAGTCACAATATCCAACCAACTTGAACTCTGAATTTTTCTTGTAACACAGTCTTGTCTTGAGAGTGCCTTTGATATATCTCAATACCCATTTCACTCCCAACCAGTGCTCTTTAATAGGCTTGCTCATAAATCTACTGATAACACCTACATGATATGCAAGATCTGGCCGAGTACCTATCATGGCATACATGATGCTTCCCACAGCATTAGGATATGTAATTGATTTCATATACTCACTGTCCTTGGCCAGATCCTCCTCACTAGCATTACTCAATTTTAAATGAGCTCCTAGTGGAGTCACAACCTGTTTTGCTTCCTGCATATTGTAGGTTTCTAAGATTTTAGTCAAGTAGCCTTATTGAGATAGCCACAAGGCTCCAACTGACCTGTCTCTTGTGATCTCCATACCCAGAATTTTCCTTGCTTCACCCAGATCCTTCATATAAATTTAAGACTGAGATCTTGCTTTAACTTAGAGATAGCTTCCTTGTCTTTTGCAGCGACCAGCATATCATCAACATAGATGAGTAAAAAACATTACTGAACCATCTGTAGCTTCTTTGGTGTAAGCACAGTTGTCATATTCACTTCTGACAAACCCAAGTTCAGACATGTAGCTATCAAACTTCTGATTCCATTGTCTTGGAGACTGTTTTAACCCATACATAGACTTGTTGAGAAGACATACATGTCCTGGTTTGAACATTGAATCATAGCCCTCCGGAGGATTCATGTAAATCTTTTCTTTAAGTTCAGCTTGAAGAAAGGTTGTCTTCACATCAAGTTGTTCAAGTTCAAGATCCTCTTGTGCAACGATTGAAAGCAGTATCCTTATAGACACATGTTTCACCACTGGAGCGAATATCTCGTGAAAATCAATCCCCTCCCTTTGAGCATATCCTTTGGCCACAAGTCTGGCTTTGAATCTAGGCTCTTCTACTCCGGGAATTCCGAGCTTATGCTTGAAGATCCATCTGCAGCCAATAACTCTGTGATTCTCAGGCCTGTTAACAATAGTCCATGTGTTGTTTTTGACCTGAGATTCCATTTCTTCATTCATAGCCAGTTTCCAATTGTGCCAATTTGGATCCCTTTTAGCTTCTCTGTAATCTGCTGGTTCAATGCTTTCACCATCTTCAGTTATATACAAAGCTTCTCCATAGTAATCCTCATCATCAAATCTTCTTGGTGCCCTGATTTCTCTTGGTTCTCTATCTCTGACAAGGTGATAACTTAATGGAGTCTGATTTACACCAGTATCCATTTCACCTTCTTCATTTTCAGCTAGTGAGTCCACTGTTGGACCTTCAATCATTGGAGAAGTAGAAGTAGCTCCTTGTTCTCCACCTGAAGGAATGTTCTGATCTTCTTCAAGATCTAAATCCAGAAATGATCTTGACTGATCCTCATCTTGCATTGCAATGACTTCATTTCTCTTTAACAGATCTTTATAAGCAACATCCTTATGAAACAGAACATTTCTTGTGATATCACATTTCTTCTCATCAATCAGCCAAACTTTGTACCCTTTAACTCCTTCAGGATACCCTATAAGAACTCCCTTCTTAGCTCTTGGGCTTAACTTCCCATCATCAGTGTGTATAAAGACTACACACCCAAACATCCTGAAGTAGCTATAAACTGGTTGCTTTCCAGTCCACTTTTTATCAGGAATTTCAAAATTCAGAACTGATGATGGAGTTTTGTTGATGAGAACAGCTGCAGTGTGGGTTGCTTCAGCCCAAAACATCTTTGGTAAGCCAGAATCACTTAGTAGGCTTCTTACTTTCTCCATAATCGTTATATTCATGCGTTCAGCAACACCGTTCTGTTGAGATGTGTATGCACACGTTTTATGTCTGACAATGCCTCTTGATGCACATAATGTGTCAAATTGCTTGTTGCAGAACTCAAGCCCGTTATCAGTTCTCAGAGTCTTCAGTTTCTTATCACTCTGATTTTCTACCAGACTTAACCATTCAACAAACTTCCCAAATGCCTCATCTTTGAATTTCAGAAAATATACCCATACCTTTCTAGTACAATCATCAATAAACGATATGAAGTATTGACATTTACCTAGTGATAGAGGAACAGAAGGCGCTCCCCATAAGTCAGAGTGGACATAGTCAAGCTTCTCCTTTGATTCTTGTTGAGACAAACTGAAACTCACCCTCTTGGTTCTCCCATATATGCAATCTTCACAGGAACCAAATGTAGAAACCTTTTTCTTATCGAGAAAGCCTTTGTTGACCAAGACTTTCAAGTTCTTTTGGCTCATATGCCCCAGCCTTTGATGCCAAAGTAGAGTGTCATCACTTCCTTTCTCTACAGTGAGTGACACTCCTGAATCAATCTTGAACTGCAATAGGTAGAGAGTTTCATACCTTGTTCCTTTCAACAGTGTGTGGCCTCCTGTGGTGATTTTAAGTTCACCATTTTCAGATTCAAACTTGTAGCCTGCTTTCTCAAATGTTCCAAGTGACAAGAGATTTCTGTCCATGTCAGGTATATACCTTACATCCGTGAGTAACACAGTTAGGCCTTCCTCATTCTTTAGCCTTATAGTGCCAACACCTTTCACTTTTGAAACAGTCTTGTTTCCCATTATGACTGCTCCTCCAACGTCCTCATTCAAGTCATCAAACCACTCTCTTTTGTGAGTTATATGGTAGCTGCAGCCTGTATCCATGATCCACTCATTCTCCAAATTTATATTTGAAGAATGTAAGGCTTCAGAAACATACAGACCTGTAGCTTCTACCAAGTTCCCTTTTCCAGTAGAAGAATCACCTTTGTAATTTCCAGAATCAGTGTTCTTTCCTAGAGCTTTGTGTTTGTTTGGGCAGTTCTTCTTAAGATGTCCATCTTCCCCACAAATCCAACATCCTCGTTTACTCTTAAACTTGGATCTGGCACGGTTTAGCTTGCCCTTCTCTCTCTGTTCACTTCTTCCTCTTCCTTCTACTCTTTCTTTCACAAAGAGAGCCTCAGCTTGATTTCTAGTGTTTATTTTGTTAGATCCAAACTCCAACTCTTTAGCATAGATAGCAGCAACCACTTCATCTAAAGTTAAAGTTATTCTTCCATTTCCATATCTCAGGGTGTCTCTGAGTTGATCAAACTGTCTTGGAAGAGACATCAGCAGTAGGATGGCTTGATCTTCATCTGAGACAGTGACATTTGTGTTCTCTAGATCAGCTATCAACCTTAGAAAATCATCAATGTTGCTCTCTATAGACTGACTTTCAGACATCTTGAAGTTGTAGAGTTTCTGCTTCAAGTAGATCCTGTTTGGAAGTGCTTTAGACATGTAAAGCTTGTCTAAAGCTTGAAACATGTTAGCTGCAGTCTTCTCTTTTATGATTTTCCTTAACACTTGATCTGACACACTCAAAATGATGGTGCTTCTAGCCTTTTTCCTCTTGTCTTCTGTAACACCTTCTTTCTCTTTAGCATCTTTCACATCTTCCTCAGAAGTATACGGATCTGAAGCTTTCCCATCTGAAATCTTTGTTTCTTCTAGAGCTTCACTCAAACCCGGAATATTTAGATGTGCTATGAGGTTTTCCTTCCACAGCGTGTAATCTCCCCTTCCATCAAATTTCTCAACCTCTATTCTTGCTGAAGACATGGTTCTCAGCTTGAGAAATCCACCAACCAAAGCTCTGATACCAGTATTGTTAGGATTAGCACAGAAAGATATTTGCTTTCTTGTAAACTAAACCACGACCAAGCTAAGAACAAGCAGAGATGATCAAGGCTTTTGTACTTTGAACTTTCTTATGTAAAGTCTAAGCTTTTGTTTAAGAGATTAGAGCTTAATGAGATTCAGATTGAACTAAAGATGAAAAGAAACGATTTGAAACAGAAAACAGAACAAGGAAGAATAAAACAGAACACAAGAAGCTTTGTTCACCCAGTTCACGTCTTATAGACGCTACGTCTGGGCCGAGACGTTGCTCGGAATCCACTAGAAAAATGTAAGCTGATTACAGAGATAAACACTCAGAAGAAAGCGGCTTACACTCAGCTCTCTCTAATCTACCTCCTCTGTTTTCACTCACCCAAGAGAAACAACAACAGTTTACACTAGTCTCTCTCTTAGTTGCTTAACATCTCTCGCACACTCTTCTACAAACCTAATAATGCCTTTTATAAGGTCAGAATTTAGTTAAGTTACAATGTTCAAATCCACAAAGCTGCCACCAAAAACAATCTGCTCCAAAACCCCAAAACATGTTATCAAGCAAAACTCCAAACTGTCCTTTTGCTTTATTGTCGGTTCTGAGACACACCCATTGTGATCCTGCTCCATTTTTTGAAACTCACAGTTTTCAAGTCGCATATGAACGATTAATAACCTTAAACTGGCCAGAGTTGTGTTATCACATATTCACTCCTCACAATGTCAATACATACGTGCTTCATTATTTTGCTGTGTGAATTTTGCATGCCCCACGATTAATTTTTCCTTTAGAATCGTTTTCGTTTCGTCCAACCTTATCCAAATACGATATCATAACCAAAAACATTTACAATATCAATAGGGTTGCCGTAAAAAAAAAAATCAATATATAGGATGAGTTTCGTATATTAAAAACCAAAAAGTTTCGTATATTAAAGCCCGACTAAAGGTTTCTGCTTTTGTCTTAAGAGTTTGCATTAAAATCATTACATGCATAGAACATTATTGGGGTCCATTCATAAATCATTTCAAAAGTTGTTATTACATTTACATCTCATAAAAAATTTCTTTTTGGCAACCCCATCCTACATAAATTAAATGTCAATATTCGCTATCATGTTAATAGAATGAATTTGCGAAACAAACAAACCAGTAAACAACCTTATATATATAATATACTCCAGATATGATCCTCATGATCTGATCAAATTATTTCTTTTAAAACCCCATCTAGGAAAATAGAAATGCAAATTATATCAGTTTTGCTTTACTATACCGTTTAGATGTCAGATGTACATACTCTAAATTATGAATCCTTTACTCTACTACACTCTTTATCGCTTCTTCTTGTTTTGCTTGCTTTGTTCATACGGTGTTCTTATCAGCCTGGATGTTTATCTTGTTAGCGTCAATGGTAGTGTTTCATATATATTCTCTCAACTTTTGTTAGGTATCATTAGTTGTAGTTTTCACAATAAACCTCGTATTTCAACACATTCTAGTATTTTATAAAAAATATTTTGTAGAATACTATAAAAATTCTAGTATTCTATAACAATCATATAATTCGTTATACTCTAAACTTTGTAGTTGTACCCGAACTTATAACATCAAATCCCAAATCAAGTACCAAAATAACGAAAATAGTCATAGTTCCCAACCACCACTTTTTGGTTAATTCTCCAGGAAATCAACTAAATAGTCGTTCTCTTTGTTCTTCCAACACATGCCTGCTTCTCTTGCACGTCTCGCGTGTCCCATTAGCGTTTGGATACTGACCTTGAGATGCAACGGTGGGAGGTAGCAGGAGAAGTCAACAAGGTACACGGGTTTAGGTCGAGTTAACATGTATCAAAAATGTAACAAAGGCTCGTGTTACGATACTTATTACAAATGGATTTTACATAAATAATAAATAACTATCCAAAATACTTATTAAATCAAACTAAAATTTTCATTATATAATTCAACAAGTATTCTACGAAATTATGAACCCCATCTAAAAAAAACACACCTTTTTTTGTTTGCCGTCGAATAATTTCACAATTTTTTTTTTTTTTTGTAAACAACAATTTGTAAATTGTTATTGGAAAACGGAAGGGGTGAGATAATGAATTAATGTAGACCAATTAAATGATAAGAAACAGAACGAATCAACCTTTCAAAAAGCCATCAATTATTACGGGACAGGAAGGCATGGTGGCTGTCTTATATGCAAAAAAGCCAAAATTGGATTATTCTTTTCTAGGTTTATATATTTTAATTTCCTTATTGATTTTGCTATATAATTGGTTGAAACTTTAAGAGTCATGCAGTAATAACGAGATAAATAAAATACCTGAGAAAATCAAACCCATACAAAACGTAACAGCCTAACCTTGCCAACAAGATTCTATATTGCGTAAGATCGTGATAGAATTACAACTAAATACGGATGTAGTATTAATAATCATCGAAAAAGGTAAGAAATCTAATGATCTTTTGAAACTTTAAAATGCAATAATATTAATATAATTATCATTTTTCTTACCGGATTAATTTTTTCCACTCGAAAATTTTATCTAATCCGATATATCAAAACGGACTATAATAAATTAAAAAGTCTCTTCCCAACCATGGGAACTCAAATTTATGAATTTGGTCCACCAACCTAGTATACTTGTTTATTTTTTATTTTATTTTTAAACCTAGTAGTAGTTATTATGAACCTATATATAGATTACCAAGCACATAAACACTTCTTCTCTACTACACACGAATCGTCAAAATTGCACATAAATCACAATGGCAACTAAATTATTCTCGTTACCAAATCATAAGTTCCGGATCAAACTATTGTTGTTCCTGACTTTAAACCTCCTGTCTCTTCATACTTCAGTGTTTGCCCATTCATCAAACTCTAAATTTACAAAATTCACAAGACACCCAAACTCCGACTCATCATCAAGAACCAAACGCTCAACTTCTTCTAACAAAGGGTTTCTCAACTCGGTCCAACTCAGCTTGGACCACGCTCTTTTAGCTCGTTCTCTCGCCTTTAATCTCACGCTTTCACACCGTACCTCTCAAACCCTCACGCTCGATCCTGTCAACGACTGTCTTGAGCTGCTTGACGACACACTCGACATGTTGTCTCGCATCGTTGACATCAAGCGTAAAGATCAGACCAACGATGATGTCCATACATGGCTAAGCGCGGCGTTGACTAATCAAGAGACCTGTAAGCAAAGCCTCAGCGAGAAATCTAGCTTCAACAAAGAAGGAATCGCGATGGATTCCTTCGCAAGAAAGCTCACTGGTTCACTGACTAATTCCCTAGACATGTTCGTGTCCGATAAGCGGAAGAGTTCTTCTTCGTCTGGTGTATTTGGTGGTCGGAAACTGTTGTCGGATCATGATTTTCCGACGTGGGTTTCTTCGTCGGACCGGAAACTTTTAGAAGCTTCGGTAGAAGAGCTGAGACCTCAGGCGGTGGTGGCAGCCGACGGAAGCGGGACCCACAGGAGCGTAGCCGAAGCGTTGGCGTCTTTGGCGCAGGGAAGTGGCAGAAGCGTAATCCATTTAGCAGCCGGAACCTATAAAGAGAATCTTAATATTCCGACCAAACAGAAGAACGTTATGTTGGTCGGTGATGGGAAGGGCAAAACAATCATTGTCGGTAGCAGAAGTAACAGAGGTGGCTGGAATACTTACCAAACCGCTACTGTCGGTGAGATTTTCACTAAAAATTTTATTACAAAATTGAAATATCTAAATCAAGAATTAATGGTTGTTCGTGAAAGAAAAATCAAGATGTTTAAATGATCCACGTACATAACTTTTTTTCACGTCGTACTTTAGGTTAGAACATTTTCAACGGGGGTTTTTTTATTAGAAACCCCTAACAAAATAATACTAAAAATTGAATAAACACGTTAGAGGTTCTTAATAAGAACTCTCTTGTTTAAAAACTCATGAATTTTTATTAAAAACTCCTCTTTACACTTGTCACATATTTATAAGTCAAATATTTTAAAAAGTATTAAATTTAACTAATTATATAATTTTTATTAAAAATATTATTAGTTTATTGTTAAGATACTTATGAGTATTCTACAAGTATTTTAACCATTGAGGATGCCCTTAGATTCTCTTGGAAATATTTATTATTCACAAATTTATTGTAAAACACTATATTCTCTAACTCTAGTGACATGTTATTAAACAAATGTTCTTTAACATGTAAAGGAGATTTAGAGAAGTGTTATATATTATATTGACGTTTAAGGTTTATTTTTGGTCAGTTTTATTTCAAGGGTATAGTTGCTCATTTAAATACTTCACGACTTCCAATTTTAATTGTTCTTTTTTTATATACTATTGAAGCCGCCATGGGAGATGGATTCATAGCTCGGGACATAACATTCGTGAACAGTGCGGGACCAAACTCGGAACAAGCTGTGGCATTACGGGTGGGATCAGACAGGTCCGTGGTATATAGATGCTCAGTAGATGGGTACCAAGACTCACTCTACACACTCTCAAAACGACAATTCTATCGAGAAACCGACATTACCGGCACCGTGGATTTCATCTTCGGAAACTCTGCCGTTGTTTTCCAAAGCTGCAACCTCGTATCTCGAAAAGGCTCATCAGAGCAAAACTACGTTACGGCCCAGGGCCGGTCCGACCCGAACCAGAATACCGGAATTTCTATCCATAATTGCAGAATCACCGGTTCGACCGGGACTTATTTGGGTCGCCCATGGAAGCAGTATTCTAGGACTGTTGTGATGCAATCGTTTTTGGACGGTTCGATTCACCCTTCGGGTTGGTCTGCTTGGTCAGGTAACTTCGGTTTGAAGACTCTTTATTACGGAGAATTTGGGAATTCGGGTCCTGGATCATCGGTTTCGGGTCGGGTTAATTGGGCCGGGTATCACCCATCGTTGACTTTGACTGAAGCTCAAGGGTTTACCGTTTCGGGTTTCATTGACGGGAAATCGTGGTTGCCGTCAACAGGTGTCGTTTTCGACTCTGGACTTTTATAATTTAAGCGTGGTTTTATATGATTTTTACTCTGATCATATTTATATAGTGCTTTAAGTTGATTATTTACTAATCAATTGTGTGGTTAAACAAAACAAAAAGTAAATGTAATTTATTATAGTTGTGTATTATGCGTTTTGTGTTTGGTTGTATATGTCCTATAGGTGTAATTTCTCTTGTCATGAATAAAGGTGATCAATTTGTATATATTCACTTTATAATCTCTTCATAATTGTTACATATTTTGTGTGTGTAAATTGTTCTATTTTACTACTCTTGATATGTAAGACGTTGAACTCAATGGTTTGTGTAAGTACTCACGTGAATTACTACTTGAATGTATATCCAATTGATTCAAAGCAAATCAAATGTTTGATAAAGCATATGCATTAATCAATCACACAAACAGTTACGGCCCATAAATAAGAAATGTTAGTATGGCCATGAACGGTGCAACTTGTGATCTTCTCTCTGGTAATGTCTTAGGCTTGACATGTTTTGGATTTTTCTAATAATGGTTTTTTTCTTTTCTCTTCCTATATCTCCTCTAAAATACATATGAACACGCTATAAAGTTTTTTTTTTTTTTTACGTCAAACACGCTATATAAGTTTTTACGTACGGCAAATGTATATAAGGCCAACATCTTTTGTAACTCATTGTTTTTTATCTTTTTTTAGGCAAGATTACACTCTTAGGTTAACCTTTTTGTAAAACCTCAACTCTTCATTCTTTAATGATATTCACATTCCTATAAAAAAAAAAACATGTTTGTTTCAACGGAAATAACAAACAGAACCACATCATCGCTTATGGACTAGAGGGAAGAGTGTTTTTTCATTTGTTTGTGCCGACTGTTCATAGTTGCAACCTCAAGCTTACTTAGTCGCTACTAAATAATCAGCCGCTTTTATTTTTAAAACAAATATGGATTTGAAGTAACTAAAAAAGCATGACTTTATTTTAAATTAAAGATGTATTCATTTGCTTAGTTTTGAATACGAGAGTTAGAGAGAGAGTCGACCATGTAACTATATACAAAGATATTGATTAGCAATAATTAATTAAGGATAAGATTAGAGAATGTGAATGTTTATGGTCATGTGCCTTCATGTGGTAGTTGACCCAATTGTGGTCATACTTGTCCAACTCTAGTTTCATTTCATTCTTCTATATGTATATTTTGTCCAATGTAATATGTAAAACCGATTTTGGATTCGGAATATCTGATACTGATGTGCCTATGTTTTTAAAAATTACTCCAAAACAAAATAAATGTAATTGTTTTTTAACATAATAATCAAGTTTTTTAAGATAGTCAGATTTTTCGTGATAGTCAGGTTTTTCAACATAAACAAGATCATAATTACTATCAGATTCAAGATAGTGCTCTCCAAATTGCAGCAAGAGGAAGAATTTGAAATTGAAGATTTAGGAATATATACGAGGAGGTTTTGGAAATTGTGGTTTGTTCAAAATACAATATGTATAACAAGGGTCTTCAAATTTGGAATCTTTTTTAGCAAAAAGGGAAAAAATATTTAACGGAGTCCCGCATCATCATGTATCATAGTTAAATGATGTAGCTTTTCGAATAGCCTAATTGCATAGCAGAAAAAGTAAAACATCTTGAAATCAAATATAATCAACTATAGTCATCAACTAAGTGCAATTATGGAACAAAAACCTCAAGAAGCAAGTTTGCAACCTCTTTTGGAACTTAAGATGAATGCTTTAACTATTCATGTTAATTTAATTTCTCAAGCTATAATTAACAACTACAAAATAAAATAATAGAAAAAGAGAAACAGATAACAATGAAAGAGACCACGTTTTATTACATAACGACCTACCTTGGTGTCTCAATACGCACGTTTAAGACTTATAATGGTATTTTCGTAAATATTAAATTCTATTCATAATTAAAAAATTGTATGGTTATAGTATATTCATTTTCCCTCTATAAATGACTCTGTTTCATTTTGTGCTTCACTTACGAAGCAGCACACAACAAGAAGCAAAACAATGGCGACTTCTCTGCAAATTCTAAACCCTACACTCTTCAAATCCTTAGCTTCCTCAAATAAAAACTCCACCTCATCTCTCTCGCCATCTCCTTTATTTCGACTCAATTCCACCTCCACAGCTTTCAATTTCAAACCACTTACTTCCTCCTCCGCCAGGATCATCACACGCGCCGCCGCATCTTCCTCCGAATCAGACAACTCGCAAACCAGAGAGACTTTCCACGGCCTCTGCTTCGTCTTGAAAGACAACATAGACACCGATCAGATCATCCCCGCCGAGTACGGCACTCTTATCCCTTCGATTCCAGAAGATCGCGAGAAGCTTGGCTCGTTCGCGCTTAACGGCTTACCAAAAGTTTACAAAGATCGTTTCGTTGATCCAGGAGAGATGAAATCAAAGTACTCCGTCATCATCGGCGGAGATAATTTTGGCTGCGGATCTTCCCGTGAACACGCTCCGGTCTGCCTTGGCGCGGCGGGAGCTAAAGCCGTGGTGGCGGAATCGTACGCTAGGATCTTTTTCAGGAACTGTGTAGCTACTGGTGAGATCTTCCCGTTGGAATCGGAAGTTAGGATTTGCGACGAGTGCAAAACAGGGGATGTGGTTACCGTCGAGCCCAAGGAAGATGGTAGTAGTTTGCTGATCAATCATACGACGAGGAAAGAATACAAACTGAAACCACTTGGTGATGCAGGTCCGGTGATCGACGCCGGAGGAATCTTCGCTTATGCTAGAAAAGCCGGCATGATTCCTTCTGCATCCTCTGCTTGAATTTAATCGGATACATAATTTCTGGTTTTTGAGTTTAGTCCGGTTTGGTTTATTTGGTTCGATAACTGGGAATTCAAAAATAAATTATAATCAATCTTGAACCCAAAAAATAATTGACAGTTTGACTTGTGTGCCACGTAAAAACAGCGCAAAAGGATAAAAAATAAATTATAATCTTGTTTGTATACTTTTGCAGTGGGTGAATGTAAGTTGAAATTGTGGTTTGAAATCTAGGGTTTGACAAGAGAGAATGGGTAGGATTAGTAGTCTACCAAATGAGATTATTTGTCATATCATCATATCATTCCTTTCTGCAAAAGGAGACTGCTTTTTGCATCAGTTCTGTCAAATAGGTGGCAAATCTCTTAACAATTGTAAAAAAAACTTGAGTTTGATGACTCAGTTTAGAATCAAGGGATTAGTAGTTCTTGATGTTCTTTCTGATAATGCTTTTCTACCAGCGCTTGAGACCCTCTTTCTTAACTCAATTTGGTTCAAAGATCTTCGTGGTTGTGCGTTTGAAAAGCTTCTTTCTGCTTGCCTTGAGCTCAAGGACTTAATTATAAATGGTATGGAGTCGAAACATTGTAACCTATCCTGTCCAACCCTTCATAGACTTATTATTCATCATGGAGATTCCTATACCACTCTTGAGTAAATGTATTTCAAAATTCAGCGATTGTGTTTAAACTCAAACCGATCCAGGCCGGGAAATCAAAACCAAAACCAAACCGATTCAGAAACTAAAGGATGCTGTTTGAATGCATCGATATCTGACTTGCGCAATCTCGCCGTAAATGTGGTTTAAATTTAGTGTTGTGTTGAAGCTTAAATATCCACTGTTGTTGAACATGTATAATGTGTGCTGGACATTTGTCTTATGTAAATCATATGTTGGGTACAAACCAAACCGGAAAATTAAAATCAAATCCAAACCGATTCAGAAACTAAACGACACAGTTTTAATACTTCAATATCTGACTTGAGCAATTTCGCCGTAAAAAAGTTTAGTTACAATTCAAACCCTATTCCTCACTGGCGTTTATGGCAGAGGAAGGATCCATCGGAATTGGAGAAACCGAAGAAGAAGCGGCAGAGATCGGCGATTTCTCCTACAGCCACCTTTAGATCTCTGACCTGCGAAGAAGAAGCTGATTGGAACAATTATTGTTTTCCTGGTTAAGTTCGATGGGGAAAGGTCCGTTATCGTTTCGCCGTCTTTCCAGCCTCCGTCACCGGAAGAAAGGTGCTGCGGTGAAGGATGACGCCGCACAGACATCGACGCCTTCATCTCCACCGCCGCCTCCACCGATTAATGCAGGCGGACCGATTGTGGGAGGGACGGGGAAGGCGAAGAAGAAAACCGGAGGAGCTAGGCTCTGGATGAGGTTTGATCGGACTGGGGCGATGGAGGTCGTGGAGTGCGACAAGAGTACAATCATCAAACGTGCTTCTGTTCCCGCTAGGGATTTGAGGATTCTTGGCCCTGTCTTTTCTCACTCTTCTAACATTCTCGGTAAAAATTTCGATTTGCTCATTCTTAGATTCTGCACGAATTAGGAATTATTTAGGTGATCAGATCATTTTGCATGCGCTTTTGTTTGTTTCTCTTGTAGTTACTTGCTGCAAATTAGCTTGGACATTGTTTTTCGAGGTTCTAAGCTTGTGTTGTTGCTGACTACTTGAGGAAAAGTTAGTAATCGATTCATCTTTTGATCTGTAGCCAGGGAGAAAGCTATTGTTGTCAATCTAGAGGTCATAAAGGCAATAGTTACAGCTGAAGAAGTGCTGCTTTTGGATCCTCTCCGTCCTGAAGTTCTTCCACTCGTTGAACGATTAAAGCAACAGTTTCCTCAGAGGAATGGGACTGAAAGTGCACTGCAAGCTTCTGCAAATTTACAATCTCCTCTTGATCCAGAAGCTGCCGAGGGTTTGCAGAGTGAGCTTCCTTTTGAATTTCAGGTCCTGGAGATTGCACTCGAGGTTGTCTGCTCATTTATTGATAGAAGTGTGGCTGCCCTTGAGACAGAAGCTTGGCCTGTCCTTGATGAACTAACCAAGAATGTCAGCACCGAGAATCTTGAATATGTACGAAGTTTGAAAAGTAATCTCACCCGCTTGCTAGCCCGTGTGCAAAAGGTAGAGGCTGAAAATTCTACCTTTTCGCATGATACTATATTGTAGTGTGATGGATGAAAACATAAAGCTGTTGTACGTTATGCAGGTGAGAGATGAACTTGAACATTTGTTAGACGACAATGAAGACATGGCAGACTTATACTTAACAAGGAAATGGATCCAGAACCAGCAAACCGAGGCAATACTTGCGGGGACAGCACCTAACAGCATTGTCCCCCCACCACATAATACGTCAAATCTTCACCGACTCACATCAAACAGAAGCGCCAGTATGGTGACGAGCAATACAGAGGAAGACGACGTGGAAGATCTGGAGATGTTGCTGGAGGCATACTTCATGCAACTGGAAGGAATGCGGAACAAGATTCTTACAGTGAGAGAGTACATTGACGACACTGAAGACTACGTGAACATACAACTGGATAATCAACGTAACGAACTGATCCAGCTGCAGCTGACACTGACCATAGCCTCGTTTGCAATAGCTGCAGAGACATTGTTGGCGAGCTTGTTCGGAATGAACATACCATGTCCATTGTATACCACACATGGCATCTTTGGCTACTTTGTGTGGAGTGTTACTGCGCTTTGCGTTGTGCTTTTCATGGTCACCCTTGGTTACGCCAGGTGGAAGAAGCTGCTAGGCTCATAATTTACTCTATATCTCTCTCTCTTTTACAATCCATGTGCAATTGCCCCACTTACTGTAATAAAAAAACTCATTTCCCACATGGTTAATACATATAACAAAGTTGTTTCACTCATATCTTATCCAGTGAAGACGTTAGAGATTCATGTGTTCCTGAGGAACACAAAGGTAGATGGGAATAATTTAAGAGTATATGCTGAAGAGAATGGTCCTCACCTCGAAGTCTCTGATATGTTTGAACTAATTCTGCAGATATTAAGTCTTTAATATGTTCGAACTCTACGACAAGTTGGGTCGGGACTGTTTCGCCTTACTTTTGTAAACTGAAGCTGTAACATTTAAAAAATAAAAACCAGATAAATTAGAACCAAACATACAACTATACTAGAGTCCGCCTCAACCGCTCTCAATCTACCTTTGTCCAGGAACATATGTATTAATCATGTGGGAAATGGGTTTTTTCTTTTTTTTCTTTAATCACAGTAGACTGTAGTATTGCTCCCTCCCATAAAGAAATTCTCCCTCAAGTTTAAATCTGGTGTTGTGTCAGATCGTCTGAATCAGTGGATATGTAATGTGCTGCAGCGTGGTGTTTCAGACATGGATCTGTCCGTAGATTTGGGACATAGATATCTGCTCATCGAAACTCTTATGAGCAGAACTCTAGTTGAGCTGAAAATAGGTAGCGGATGTCATTTTTATTTGCGGCTTGGAAACATTTCTTTACCTCTGCTGAAGACTCTCACTCTTGATGGCTCAGTTTGGTATGATAGTAGTCAGCTATTTTCTGCTTGCCCTGCGCTTGGGGCATTACATTTGGCAAATGTACATTGGCCATATTCCAATGCTACCGTGTCAAGTGCAAGCCTCAAGGCTCTAACAATTGACTTTGCCAGTTCCTTAAGCGCCTTTTCACTTAATACACCGAAACTTATTTGCTTAAAGTACTCTGGATTAGTGGCGGGGGACTATCCATTAGTTAATTTGGAAAACTTAGTTGAGGCTCGTATCAAGCTTATATTAACTGATCGTCAAATCAGGCTATTAAGCTTACGAACGAATTATTCCTCAGAGAAAGATAAAGTGCAGAAGCTTGTTAGTGGCATATGCAGTGTCCAGAAGCTTTACTTATCTCTTGGTAGTCATTAAGGTATAAAACATAAACTATCAAATGAATTGAACAACACGTTTGCAAAGATGCAGTTCACGATTGGAAACCCCTAATGTCTCCTTTCTGCTTTTAGGGTGGACTCTTACACTTTGTCACAGATGAATGTGGCGACGCTTGTGTCTGCATTTCTCAAGAGGAGAAAGGCCGTTCGCTCGCATCTTGTCCGGTGAAGCGGTTAGAGATTCGAGAGTTTCAAGGAACGTTGAGAGAGATGGACATGATCAAACATTTCTTGGACTATTTTCCCTGCTTGAAGGAGATGGAGATCTATTTTAAAAATGGTCGTTCACGGTACCTAGCCCCTATAGCGTCGGATTCTAATCCGTTCAACGACTTATCGGGTCGCAATGTTAAAATCAAAGTGCAATGTTAAAAAAGATAAAATTTTAAAACTTTTTCTATGCATTTTTTTAGTTATTGATGATGAATTGTAAATTCCAAGAAAAAATATTTGAATACTATTGGTTTAGAGTTATAGAAAATTGTTAATCACAAAAATATGCATTTATAACCAAATTTTAATATGTTTTCTTGTAAAATGCATAAAAATTGGATTTATTAGTAATAGCGGAGTGTTATTTTGTAAGTTTGGTAAGTTCAAAATTTAAACGCTTTAAGTCTCCCAGATTTTTCTCAAAAACATCGTTGGTTCAGATCTTACAAACAAATTTTTTTCAACAAAAGTCTTGAATAAATGAGCCACAAAATTGTTAGGGTTAGAGCTCGTAAAAGGCTAAAGCCTTAGGACAGACATGCTCACTTTGTGTTACAACTTCATGTGGATGCCTTGTTTTTATTTTATCTAAATATATAACAAAACACTTTTATCCATGACTTGTACAATTCATCATGAGATTTTCATTTTGGTCAAGTAATTCATCATATGATAAAATGATGAAGTGAATATAAATCGTGGTTACAAACGATAAACCCTTCTGATTCAACGCATATCTAATTTACAAACATAACAGTTCTAAAACGTATGACCTTATAGTTGTTATAAACAATATATATATTATATATATATTGGAAACAAAACGATATACAATATAATTCGTTTTCAATAAATTACCAAATTTAAAAACAAACGTTTTTCTGTGTGGTCTATAGAGAGACGCACCGTTACGAAGCAATCAATAGATAAAAATTTTACATTCTTGCCATAGGAAACCAACCAATATCACTCGTATCTTTTTCCTATACTGTCTTTTTTTATTTTACGGCAAGACCCTATACTGTAAATATATATATAGAGATATATATGTTTTTTTTTTACACTAGATTAGGTCCCGCGAGGGATTATAATTTAATATTTTAAAATTTATGAAAAAAATCTGAATAGAAAATTTGAAAAATAGAATTAAATCACCCGTAAAAATAATTATATAATAAAATATTGAAAACGTCTATACGAAATCATTCACCAATATAAAATCTAACAAAATTACAATTAATTTTTTATTTTGATTATATATAGGTTGATTTATTTCTATTTGAATAATATTTATTTATTTTTAATCATATTGAATTTGTTTTTTCAAATCTACATAAAAAAATATTTAATGTTGTCATTCTTAATTTCTTTGCTCAATATCTTTTAGAAGATAGACATTTTCTAAAAAATTATAAGAAAAATCAACCAAAATTAGAGGAAATATTTTTTTTTATCATAAAAATATATAAATCAACTATTTTTACGACAATCTCATAAGAATAAATTAAAATAATTTTTTCTTAATAATAGAATAAAAATAAACCTAAATTAGAAGAACTATTAATAATCATAAACTATATAAATATATTTTTTACGACTAACTCATAATAATGAATTAAAATATTTTGAAAAAATTAAAAGGAATAGAAATTTTACTAATAGAATGAAGTTGAATGTACGATGGTTTTGAAGATATGATGGTTTTGAAGATATGATGGTTTTGAAGAAAAGTGTTTTATTTGTTGAGAAAACATAAAACTGTAAAACAATTTTTTTTTAGGATTAGAAATTTTCTTAATTATGGAAGTTAATTATTTGTATAATTTCTTTATAAAATTTTTATTTTTTGAAAATGGTAGTTAATTATTTTTTTGTATAGTTATTAAAATGACCATTGTCCCGTTTCTTTATACTAATTTTTAACATTTTTTCAACTTTAACACGTGTCGAAATCTTGAATTTAATAACATGACACGTGTCACCATCCTATGAGTTACTAACTTTTGAAAACCCTCTTTTATATAATAAGATACACACCAATTCTATCCTAATTTTAGGTGTAAAAATATGCGTTTTCTTGTTCAATTTGAGAAAAGTAAAAACACAAAAATGTTATTGAAAAATTATAATTGACTCTCATTCAAATATAATAGTGATTACATATGTTTATATAGGAAGAGAATGTTAAATCTAATTTCCTTAACTAGATATATATATATATATATATATATATAGACAATAATATCTTTACATTTTTTATTATATCTTCTTTCCTCTCAATATTGCTTGTCCCTCAAATCTAAATTTTTTTGAATTTGTGCTTCGTATCGTGGTAATTACTCCATAATATATCAAATCGTCTCTGCTTCCATTCTGGTCATTTATTAGGAGATTCAGTTATCCCCAAATCAATTGATTTAGCAAATGCGTTTATGTGATTTATGCTATGATTTAGGGTTTTAATCAAAACCTCTGTAACCATCCATGTACGTCTATATTAATTTGCTTCGAGTGGTTTCTTGCTTGAATCAATTGCTCTGTTCTGTTCCTTTTCTTTGTTTGTAGATCCTTACTATTTAGTAATTATGTATGCTTGACTTTTCACATCGCTTAGGAGATTTGCGTAGACAATGGACTCGGACAAGATAGATCTCTTCAGCAAGTTACCGGACGAGGTTATTTCTCTTATCTTGTCTTTACTTCCAACGAAGGAGGCTGCTTCAACATCGGTTCTTGCAAAGAAGTGGCGTAATCTTTTTGCGTTTGTCCCTAATCTTGATTTCGATGACTCTGTTTTTCTGCATCCCGAAGAGGGTAAACGAGAAAAAGACGGAATTCTTGAGAGTTTCATGGATTTTGTAGATAGAGTTTTGGCATTGCAGCGTGATAGTCCCATTGAGAAGTTCTCCCTAAATGTTAAAACTGGTGTTGACCCCGATCGTGTGGATCGTTGGATATGTAATGTGTTGCAACGCGGTGTTTCTCACATTCATCTATTCATGGAATTTGATGAAGAATATTCTCTGCCTTACGAGATATCTGTCAGTAAGACATTAGTTGAGCTGAAAACAGGATATGGAGTTGATCTTTATCTGTGGGACGATAACATTTGCTTACCGATGCTTAAGTCTCTTGTTCTTGACTCAGTTGGGTTTGGTAGGGGTCAGTTTCAGACACTTCTTCCTGCTTGTCCTGTCCTTGAGGAATTAATGTTGGTTAATATGGAGTGGAGAGATAGGAATGAGATCTTGTCAAGTTCAAGTCTCAAGTCGCTTAAGATTATCTCCATAGACGGCTGTTTAGGCACTTTTTCATTCGATACACCAAATCTTGTTTTCTTAGACTACCATGATTTTGCTGCGGAGGACTATCCAATAGTAAACTTAAACAACTTAGTTGAGGTTGGGATCAACCTTGCTCTTATTCCAGATCAAATCGATCAAGCATTGAAAAATGTGTGGAAGCTTATTCATGGAATACGAAACGCTAAGATATTTCACATAACCCCTAGTGCTTTCGAGGTCAGTTTCCTATTTTGTTCTCTTTAATCTGTAACACTTATTACAACTTGTTCTTTATAAGAAGGAAAGCCGAACATCTTGTGGAACATAACAATGTCGATTGTATCAGGTGCTTTCTCTTTGCTGCGAAGTGCTGCCGGTTTATAAAAACGTTACCATTTTAAATGTTAGGAGTGTCATGGAGCAAGGATGGCAAGCAATGCCACTTCTTCTAAAGAACTGTCCACATTTAGAAAGTCTATTCCTTGGGGTACAAAACACCAAACCACTTCTCTTAGTTTCCCTACTTTTGACTTTTGAAATCGCTTATTGTCTCCTTTATAATGCTTTTTCAGGGACTCGTACACACTGTCACAGAGAAATGTGGGGATGTTTGTGACTGCATTCCTAGGAAGAAGAAAGGTCGTTCGCTTATGTCTTGTCCTGTGAAGAAGATACAGATTCAAGGATTTAGAGGAACTATTAGAGAGGTGCACATGATAAAGCATTTCTTGGACTATTTTCCGAGTTTGAAGGAAATGGAGATCATATGTGAAGAGAATGAAGCTACACTGTTCGAAATCCCTAAATGGCTTGAAATTGTCGAGGAGACGCTGATGCAATACAACGAGATGTCGAGTTGCACTGTTAATTTCAGGGTGCACGCTCCCTTGTACTGGAGGTGGACTCGACAATGGAGTCTTCGAGGATGAAAACATGCTTTCTTGTTTCTCATTATAGTTTTTATTTTACGTAAGTGCTTTGATTCTGGTACTAGCTAGACGAAACCATTCATGCTTCTCTACAATTTAAATTTTAAACGTTTTCACAATCTTTAGCTTTTCAATGGGAGAATGCTATACGTTTACGTATTAGAGATATTGCCATGTCTTGAGAATTGGTGAAAGTTCGTGCTTCGGTTATTAAGGAAAGGTTTCAACTCATTAATCGGTTTGTGTTCTCTACAATTTGGTCACAGTTTTTGCTCTGTTTTCTAGTGTTTTTATCTTCGTTTGAACGTGAATCAGAATACTAATAGGTTCTAGTATGTCAAAAAATGTACTGATACCAAAATTGGCTTTGATCGCTTGGAACAAATACATATCGTATGTTTCAAACCTGTTAGTACAAAAATATCACCGACACAAACTGTTATGTGTTTTAAAAAAATTTGGTTTGTTTCTGCTATGGACAAACAACTTTGTAGCCATACCTTACCTGGTGACAGATAGGATGAGAATATGCGATCATTGCACATGCACATCATGATGATCTTTATGATGAAAGCACTTATGATGTTGATGATATTCTCATGGCAGATCCTACGCATGTGGACTGTGGCAGTGGAAGCCCATGTCACGAGCATCACTTTGTTTTCTTCTTCCGGAGTCAATTTTAACAAAATCTGCACTATTTAATTACTAGTAGTAGAATTAGCTTTTCTTTTGTTTTGTTTATGTGAACTTAATTGAGAAAAACAACATATCCCATTAAAAAAAAAATACAGCAACAATTCACATCTGAAGAACGAATACATCCAAGCACGTTTCTCTATGGGAATCAGTGATTTGCGTCTTTACAGTCTAACAAAATCTTGTCCTGAACTTTGGAACTTATGTTCAGAAAATTGTTTCTTAATAATCGGAATTGGGACATTCTAAATCTTAACCAAATCATTGAGCATCTTGTCCCACGATCTTCCATTTTTCTTTACCAAAAGCCAAGAGTTCAAAATACAATTTTAATAAAGGAACATTAATTTTGTAGATTTGTCTAAGAAATTACAAACAAAAAATAATGAGTCCGATTGGTGACATGAAACGGTACAAATTTTAGCGGATAAAGGAAACGGTAAGCGATACTATAATATTTCAAAACCTTATAAAACAATGATAAGAGGTCTAGAAGGTGGTGGGCTAATGGTAGGGCGAACTAAGTGGTGGGTTGGTGATTCTCCTAACCTGAGTCCGATCTTTTTTTCTTGCTATTAAACACATTTTTCAAACACTTACACGGATATGAGCTTTTGTTTTCGGCCCATTTACATACCCGGAGAGAGAATCTATTCATGGGGTGCACCTTTCCCAAATGATTAGTCTGAGCACTTCCCACTTATGGACATACCTCTGAGTTAACAAAAAAAAAAACAACGATTAGAGAAAATGGTACGGAACAGCTAAAAGTAACGTTTTTGGTATTATTTTGTGATGGGTAATTATTATAGCGGTACCTCATTGCCAATCAAACTCAATATGCACCGCAGTGGTATGTATGAGGTTACCAATCGAACTCGATATTATAAAGGTATTACCTGAGTTTATAAGACGTTTTGATCGTGGGTGGGGGACGTTTAAAATTCAGAAATTATATTAAAATACGATTCATGTTACAGACAAAGTATGATTCAGAAGGGACCCACACCCATGTAACCTTTGTCCCAAAGATCAACCGTCATATTATTTTGGGTCTACTTGGTTGGCCCATATTTCTCAACCACATAATAAGAAGACAAATAATTTGCAACTAATAAAACCATAACATATCACTTGTTTTCGTCCTTTTCATCTTTGTGTTTTTTTCTTTTTCCCCCTAAAACCAAGACCAATGATTCTCATCTCTCAACACCAATTCTTGTTTTAACAACGCACATTAACTAACCTCATTGATGTGACTATTATTTAAGATGACCAGAAAACATTTATGAAAAAAAAAACAGAAAAGAAAACTTTGTGGTTGAATAATGATTAACCAAGGCAAATAGAAGAAAGCTGGCTATGTTGATCTTCTCAGGGTCGATTATTAATGTAGTTTTGTGTATAATATAATATAATTTATATACATATATTAACCCACCAATATATAAATACTAGAATTGGGGTAAGTGTCAGGTTGGTCGATGGTGAAAGAAACCGATTCTGATAATCTCAATCCCAATAAACCAAACCCCCTCTCTCCGTTCCCTCCTTGGAAACATCACCTACCCTCTATATATTTTCTTCTCTTATAATATAGTCGTAACACTATTGTATATGTTTTAATTTATTAATATAGTATCATATATCGATATCACACTAAGTTTAATAACGATGATGGTGGAACTTCTAAAATAGTTGTAAATACTCCATAGAGTACGAACATCAACAAAAATAAGTACTACTCGTTAAAATATACTTAGCCTTATATCTTGTTTTTTAAACGATGAACTAGAAGTGAATTGTGTAAAGGATTAATGCCGACATGAGCACGACGTTTCTGTTTCTTTAATTCTTGTAGGATTTCAATATAATAATTTCTTGGAAACCATGAAAAAAAAAAAATTGACAAAAGATGAGGGGATAGATTTGTAAGGAATTGAAAAGGTAGGTTCCATAAAAGATGTCACGTGGCTCCCATGCGAGAAGTAAATCATGTGGATCTTCTTCTGTGCAACTACTGCAACTAGTTAAGTAGATCATCATAGTACCACCACCACTTCACTACCTACAACTGTATCTCTATTCATTCTACCTATTACCATAGTATGTATATGTATAGAGAGAGAGTGTGTGTGTGTTTGGAAGTGGAAGTAAGGCACATGGAGCTAAGCTAAGATAGATGGAGAAACTCATGTGAGCACATGTGCTTTCCTTTTCTCTTTTCCTTTTTCACGGAGCTTTTGTGGATCCCATCTCCTCTCCCTCTCTCCCATGCACCTGGCGCAGGTGATTCCCACTCTCTCTCTCTCGCATACTTGGTTATGAGTACTAATTACCATTAATTAACTGTATTTAAGTCACGCCGAGTTGAAATCTGAAACTTGAAATACTTATAGATTAGTTGTGTAGTATATATATTGTGGGAATTGTATACGGTATACTGATTAAGATTATATGTAAACTACTACTAGTAACATAGCTGAACTATATAGTATTAATTTGAGGATATATCACATCATTAAATTACTAATTGATTGGTTTTTAATCTCACATTCTAAATACATTCACCTTATATCTTCAAATACAATTAAAAAATTGTTTGATCCAAAAATTTCGGATTATATAAGAATGGTCAAGCTAAATATAATACATCTTCATCCACTTTTTTTAGTTTTAAATCTGGATGAAGAGCATGTATTGCATTTGTCGTATGCATGCATAGTTAAGTTAGATGGCAATAATTAATTAGTTTATCTATAAGGTGAAATATACTATAGCAAACCCATCATTATTGTTTTCGAAAAGAATACAAAACAAAGACCCACAAGTCAAAGTCTGGATTAAGTTTAACACATGTCGATAAGTCTATTATTACTAAACTAAGCATGTTACAATTTGTTAATGACACGCATTTTCAATTTGTATTAAACTTTTCTGATTTTTTTTTCTTCTTAAAAGACAAATAAAGATCCAATCTATCTATCTGTCAGGACCTCAGGGAGATCCACTTGAGCATAGTGACGTCTCCACTAAACCACACAATATAGCGCGTGATCATCACGATCCAAATCTCTCTATAAACCAACAAAACAAACACTCCACATAATTCGAAAACACAAGAACAAAAAATGAAAATCACAACTGGACCCAGCTTTGATTGCATACCGGCATTACCCAATTTCGAAAATTATAGCCAAACCCAAACCTAATTCTGAATCAAACAAAACCAAAACATAGTACAAAACTAGAATCTTAACCAAACACACTAAGATTCAGCTCATAATCAATCAATTAGGGGCAAATTAGAGTAAACCAAAGAAAAACAAACCGGAATGGTTTGACCGGTCCTACTCTAATATACTAATTTCCTATCACTCATATAAATACAGACACATCTCTTTACCCCTTTTCTTCCAACACATCTTCTCTCCATCCGTCAATGGAGAAAACCCTAGCCTCTTCCCATACCAAACGCTCTTCGCCATCTCCATCAACCGCTGTGAACACAAGCTCCACCGGTTTCAACCGCAGAACCAGACAGAGACTGTCTGATGCAACGGTGAGTGTAAGCGAGACCCGCGTAGAAGATGATGATGACGACGAAGAAGAAGGAGTGGAGGAGAAGATCGAGGCGCTTCAGACAATAGTTCCCGGAGGTACGGCTCTTGGTGTCGACGCGCTGTTCGAAGAGACAGCTAGTTACATTTTGGCTCTGCAATGTCAGATCAATGCCATTAAAGTTCTTACTGCGTTTCTTGAGCGTTGTGAGAAAGATGATATGAAGTTTGGAGGTTGAAGATTGAACAAACCATTTGGAATTCTCTCTTTTTTTTCTTCACTTTTTCAGCTTTATATTATTTCTTCTTCTTTTTTCTTTGTGGCATAGTTCGGGTTCATAATTTTAGTTTTTTTTTTTTTTCCCCTTTATATAACGTGTTTTTAGCTCTAAATATTACGAAAAGTTTCACTTTGAAATTCAAAAACTATGTAAGAGCCATTAGATTGATAGAGTTGAAGTTAAAATTAATGATAAATACTGTGGATATAAAGTCATAATAAACTCATCACATATTACAGAAAAAGAAGACACTCCTTCAACGAAGAATAAAAATATAATAATAACTCTGCAAGCGAGAGTTGGGCCTCATGATGATCTAACCACTCATGGCCCTTAAGGCCCATATAACATAGATCACTGAAACGATGATGCCAAGTGGACTTGCTTTAAACGAGTGGGTATTCAAAATCGGCCAATTTCTCAACGCCATTTGTTGTCACTATAAACCCTAAAAATCGAATCTTTAAACCGATTAGCCGATCCCTCCTCCGGAAAATCTCGTCTTTTTCATTTTTTATCGGAAGGTAAACCTTGAAGAGATAACTCTCTTCCTATTTATCTTCGTGATACCTGTTTTTTCCTGATAAAGGAAATGTCTTTATTACTGATGATTTTTGGTTGCTGAGATAAAGTCAGAGTGACTGATTCTCTTAAAGTATTAAACTTTACAATTTTGTTGAGTTATTCATGTTATTTGCGTCTTGATTCTGTGTTGAATTTTCTCTAGTAGCAGCATAAAATGGCGGATGAGGTGGTAATTCACAGCGATGTTGAAGATCGGGCGGCGATGGGGATCTCCGAGCGCGATCAAGGAAGCGGTGGAAAGACGACGGAGCTGGAGAGGAAGATTGAGGAAATGGAGAACAAGAATCAGGAGCTTAAGATGGAGAATCTCGAATTGAAGGAGAGGTTAGAGAGGCTTACGGGAGAAATTGAAGAGATGAAAGGTGTAGAAGCGGAGATGAATCAGAGATTCGGAGAAATGGAGAAAGAGATCGAGGAGTATGAGGAAGAGAAGAAGGCTCTTGAATCTATTTCTACGAGAGCTGTGGAGCTTGAAACTGAGGTGTCGAATCTTCAGGACGATCTGATCACATCCTTAAACGGCGTGGATAAGACTGCGGAAGAAGTGGCGGAGTTGAAGAAAGCTTTGGCGGAGAAAGTGGAGAAGCTAGAGGGATATGAGAAGGAAGCTGAGGGTTTAAGGAAAGATAGAGCTGGGGTTGAGAAGAGGGTTAGGGATTTGGAGAGGAAAATAGGGGTTTTGGAAGTGAGGGAAATGGAGGAGAAGAGTAAGAAACTTAGACTAGAAGAGGAGTTGAGGGAGAAAGCAGATGAGAAAGAGAGAGGGATTGATGAATTGCATAAGAAAGTCGGTGTTTTGAATCGGGAATTGGTGAAGAATGGAGAGGAATTGGCAAAATGCAAATCATTGAAGAAACTCACGGATGTAGCTTTGAGTGAAACTGAAAAAAGGGAGAAGGAGATGGAGTTGAAGAAGGACGAGTTGCTGAAAAAGGTTGAGGAAGGTCATAAGATGATTTTTGGGTTGAATGAGAAAACCATGAAGCCTAGTAATGGAGTCAGAGACACAAATGGTGGTGACCAACAGGGTTCCATGGAAGCAGAGTTTCAGTGGCCAGTGGTTGTTGCTGGATCAGTTGGAGCTGCTGGTTTGGTTGCAGCAACCTTGTTCGTCTGCTATTCTAAGCTAAGGTGATTTTGATGAATATGTAGTGGAAGAATAACTGATGAACAAGTTCTTAAGATTGATTTCAGGAATGGATTTATACAGGTTGGCTACAAATTTGTTTTGGGTTTGGATTTTGAGTTTGTGATGTTTGTTGATTGTTGGCTATCATGTTTTTGTTGATGGGATCAGTTTTGATTAAGCCACGCGTCTTGCAACTGTTCTCTATCACTTCTACTTGTCTTATAGATTTGCTTGAGCAGTGCTTCTTCTTTACCTCTAGTCCATGAGTGAAAACAGCTTTATATTACTACCGATTTTGAAATGCCAATTGGGAGAACCACTCATTATTGCAGATCAGGAGGTTACCTTAAGGACTGGAATCTCTGGTCTAGAATCTCCTCTAGTTTTCTCTTTGCTCGCTTTGTTTGAGATTCAGACTTCAAGATTTGCAACAGGAGATTACCAGAGTGAAGAAAGTGTTATACAATTTAGGACAAGAGGGGCACATGAGCATAAAGTTATACATGCCATAAAATGTGTTCAAAGACGGCCATATTAAGACAAGAGGGACACATGAGCTAAACATACAATTTGACTTGAACATTCTTCGATTCATTTGGACAAAGCATTGGAATGAGTTTGTTTTGTTTAAGGTGATTAGTTTTGATTACTGTCCGTTTATATTTTTGGAAATCAAAGCGTGTGGAACAAAAAAGAGTCATACTTTTTTTTTCTAAAACAGCTCCAAGAAATCTGGAATTAGTCGATAAACAACTTACAACTACTTTGTTGGGTCAATAAAAGTAAAAACAATATTATAAAGAAGGCTGAGATGCAGACCCCATCGATGGCTGCCTCCACTACCTTGTACTACCCAATCCCCAAAAGTTTCCTTCTTTCTTCTACCCGACACAATCGAAACCCTAATTTCATCTCTTGCTCCACCAGACCCATTTGCTCTCCCCCATCGCCTTCTTCTTCGTCTCCTCTGCAAACGACAACAAACCATCGAAGCCAAAAGCAGAATCGGCGTCTACCCACGTTTGAAGATTCGTTTCTTCTTTACCAATTCAGCTCTCCGACCGAAGACCCAGGATTCTCTAACCGGATCCCTGAAGAATTTGACGGAGAGCCACGCGAATTGGTGTTACCGAGTGTAGAAAACAACAAGGGATTGGCCATTTCGTCGAACATGTGGTGGGCAGATCTGAAAGCGGCTGTCGGGCAACGAATCAATGTTGAGGGCATCGTTTCTTCGGTCTCCGTTGTTGTTAGAGATCGTCATTTGGTTATTCCGCATGTTTCTGTGAAAGATTTAAGGTACATTGATTGGGGAGAGCTGAAGAGAAAGGGTTTCAAAGGTGTAGTTTTTGACAAAGATAACACTCTTACGGCTCCTTATTCTCTAGCGATTTGGCCACCACTACGGCCTTCGATTGAGCGGTGTAAAGCCGTGTTTGGCCATGACATTGCCGTCTTTAGCAATTCTGCTGGTATACAGTTTGAATTTTGTTTGTTTCTTTGGTTGTTATAGTTTCTCGTTGATTGAAAATGCTAACTTTTATTACTTCCTGGTCTGGTGAAAAATCAGGGCTTACGGAATATGATCATGATGATTCCAAAGCTAAAGCATTGGAGGCTGAAACAGGAATTAGAGTGTTGAGGCATAGTAAGTGACATGATCGTCTGTGATTGTCTTAGTTTATTAGCATTGTAACTGATCATTGATAAGGACTTTTTTATTTATTTATGGCTTAAGGAGTAAAGAAGCCTGCCGGAAATGCTGAAGAAGTCGAGAAACACTTTGGTTGCGCATCTTCGGAGCTAATTATGGTAATTTCATGATGAATGTTAGAAATTAAACTGGTAATGAGTTTTGGTAGATAAGATGTTTATGTGTTTTAAGTGTTTGTGGGCAGGTGGGTGATCGACCTTTCACAGATATTGTTTACGGGAACAGAAACGGGTTTCTAACCGTATTAACCGAGCCTTTGAGTCGAGCTGAGGAGCCTTTCATTGTTAGACAGGTTGGTTTTTGTCTCCCCTTCCTTTGTAGTATACTTTGGTGTGCTGATTCAGGAATGGAAGTACACAACTCTGTTCCTACATCTCACTTTTAGTTTTTCAATAATTGTATAGTATAGCTGAATGGAGTTATATCACTTATTTGTTGCAGGTGAGGAGATTAGAGTTGGCCTTGTTGAAACGTTGGTTGAGAAAAGGTGTGAAGCCTGTGGATAATAGTTTGGTATCAGATGTATCACAGTTTGTTAAGGTTCCATCAGATTTGTAAGAAGGATTCTCAGTTTGCTAAAGCAACGACTACTTTGTTCCTTGTTTTTTTTGTGTAATGGAAATTTTGACTATGAGAAATGCCGTATTTGATATTGTACTTCTATTTTTGCACCGGCAAGATCTTCACATCAGGGGTCTTCAATTTTAATGCACATTTACGTATAGAGGTATGGAATCAAATTATGGATGTGATATTTCTGGAACAAAAAAAAAAGTATTTTATTAGCGATTAAAACTGCTATGTCTGTCAGCCAATTAGCTCATATGCGATTCAAACCAGTTAAAGATTTGTTCACACTGCAAGCTCGTCATTTCGTGGTATGCATATGCAAGATTCAGTTCTTCCTCAACAGGAGTAATCAAACTTTGTTCCAAAGATATTTTGTAGCCACTAAGAGCTTGTTTCCACGGTGTTCTCCGTCCATCACGTTTCATGTATCCTTTCTCATCAACAAATCCCTTGTCTTGAAATAACTTGAACAGTTTGGTTGAGATAGCCGGATCAAGACCTGGAATCCTATCTGCCAAAAAATCAGGAGAAAGTGGTAAATCCAAGCATTCAATCTCTACAGCATCAATGCCTTCCATTCTGAGACCTTCTAAAAATTCTCTAATCTTTTGTTGTCTGTACACATCTTTAGGCATGTGCACAAAAAGGGTCGGAGGATACTGTTTACTGATACTAATTTGATCAAAGACTCCTTCAGCAATCATAAGCACGATGCTACTAAAATGCATCTCTGTTGCAAGAGCAGAGACAAAGTAACCACCAGATGAAGCCCCCAACGCAACAAGAGGAAGCGTTTCGAGCTTGTGCTTCTTGACCCACGATTTTATGATGTTTTTAACAATGGTTTTTTCCTTCCCGAGTGTCCAGCATTTCCCAGCACTAGATACAGTTAAAACAGCGAACTTCCGAGTTAGAGCAAATCGGACAAGAAACCTCTCCTCTGGTAGACCAGTACATTCAGGGCAATCTGAAGATTTGTCCCAAAAGTCAGAAGCTTTTCTATGGCATCCATGAGCAATAAACAGAACTGCCTTTGGGGAATCAGGTCTCGTCCATATCAATTGGGTCCCGTTCTGAATCTCTACGGTTGGATGAGATTGCAATCCGGGCTTGGCATTGTTCGAAATATGTCTCAGTGGTTCCAATTCCAGTTCCGAGCTCTGATTCTTGCCACTGAAACAAAATAACATAACTGCGAACAGTAAGGTCCCAACAACGAAGAATACAACTCCGAATTGATTGTTTCGAGATCCAATCGACGATTTCCCTTTGTCAGCACGATTCAACATCACTGCAAATACAAATTTAAATCTCAGGACTAAACAAAACAATGAGACATTCTCTATTTGGAATTTTCTCCTCGTCGTATATAATCAACCACCAAAGAAAAGTCTATCAACCAAATTCTACCAGATCCAAGTACTGCCCGCAACGAATCACAGGGCTAGGACTGACGAAATCGGAATTAGCATAAGATCAACACTTACCGGATGAGAAGAGAGGAATCTGTTAAAACCTATTTCCACTTTATTCCGACCGGGGAGTGACGACCTCGACCGGTAAGATTCCGAGAAAACTCCCGATGCTGTGGACGACGACTTTAAACTTCGTTCCGTTTACTTACAATTGTGAATTAACATTTAAACTCGAACCCTTTTTTTATTAAATATCTTCATGAGAAAAGCGCTCCATTTTGCATTTTCTAACCCACAGTTCCTGCCGTTTTAAACCAAGCGAAGAATTTATGAGTCCTGAGTTGTTCCTGGCTCATTTCCTTACAACCCAAATTGGACCAATTGGAGCGATATATGTATTAGATTTGTGTGGTTATATTTAAATTTAATTACGATATAATGTTTAATTTTAATTTATATATACATACTTTTAATATATACCCGCTTTTATAAAAAAATCGTTTCTACGATTCCAAATGTTACGTTTCTGCATACCCGTTTTTGATTTAATGTATCTTAGATGACACGGTAGCCATGCCAATACTATATATAAAATAAGTTTTAGTAGGTTACATATATTAGTTACCCTATATATTTAAAAGCATACAATTTCCAAATTTTATAAGTGAGAATAAACAAGGCCGGCGGTATTGGCCTAAAGTGTGTTTTAGGTATCAAAATATTAAGGAAATCAATTATGGAAATTCATATATGGTGTAGTGGTTGAGTAAAGTTAATAATGAATAGTTTGCGCCCTAATTAGGTTGCGTTAATTGTGAGTTGTTTTACAATGTTTATCTTAATGTGTGTGTTAACGATTTGAATGTTTTTTTTTTCTATAAGTCAACCGGCTATGTTGGTAACCATTAAGAACACTAGTGAAAGATCATCCTGATCCTCAAATATATATATGTACCAAGATTGAGAAGAGAAGTCCTTGGGGTAGATCATCGTTAAGACTTAAAGAGCCTAAGACCAAAGTACGGAGAAAATATTTCACTTCAAAGCTTTAAACGACTTTCTTAGATACGTAAAAGTATGAGAAAAAAAGGTTGTGAGGCTGTAAAGTTAAGATAATATTTATATAATTTAAAAATCCATCAACTTGCGTGACGAACATTAGCAAATTGCACTATCGATACATGCAGAGACGACAAAACGCATGTTGTTTTCAAAATAATTTAAATTGTAGTACAACTTTCTACATTGAATCATATGATTTATGTTATCCAAACAGGCTGACACAGTTTTTGTATTTTAGACTTTGATCTTTTCTGGCTAGACTATATAGTTTTATAACACATGTGTTGCCTCATAATGCACATTTTTCCCATATCGATAAACATCGATCAGCAGCAGCCAGCAGTCATATATTATTGTGAACTTGAAATGGTGTGATTATTAATATATGAAATTATACATTTCACGATGTGAACGTATGGTTCTATTATTCTATCTCAAAACATGTTCGTCGCCAAAAACTATACAACTCAAAACATGTTCAATCAATTTTTTGATTTATAATAAATCATCTCAAATAGTTATATATATCCAATAATCTTTGTCTTAGTTAAACATTAAGAATATAGTTGCATTGCATATTATCAGTTGCCTTCCATCCACAATTCCCATAATTACGATACGACATATTTGTCTCCCAACTATTCACAATCATGAACAAAAACACAAAACAAGGTAATATTAGCGTCGTACAATTCACACGCCTAGGCATAATAGCACGATAACACTCAAATTCTATAAGCGTATGCATCCAGATTTTGTTAAATAAATAGTTTAGGGGTCGTTTAGATATGTTTTTTTACTTTACTTTTCTAAGTAAGGTAATTTTAGAGTGTTTTTTTGTTTGTCGGCAAACATATTTTTTTCACTAGCTGAAGAATAATATCTTACAAAAGGTAAGAGTACAGATTATTATAATGAACAATATAAGTTTGTCGAAATGGTCCATTGGTTAACTTAAGATTAATATACTAAAGTATAGTTAAATCCCAAACAAACCAGGCTGCATTGGCGTAATGAGAGGCATTACATTAATGGACGGTGATCTCCAGGAATAGCGCACCATTTAATTCCATGTGGGCTCCCACACTCGAACCCGTCTCTGCTATGTGTCGGTGTGACTCCACAAAATACAAATACTCTTAGAAAAGGACATTTCTGTAATTTTCTAATTTTATCGGTAAAGTTTCCATAATTCGTTTTACTGAAATCATCTTACCTTATCAATTACGTATCATTAATTTATGTATATTTAATATGTATGTGCTAAATTCCCGCGGAGTTAAACGCGGCATTGGTTTTGGCTTTTTTTATTTTATTTTAAAAATTTATTGAAAAGAATAAATTTGATTTAATATTGAGAAACTCGTGAATAAAATTGGTGAAATATTATCTTTTAGGGGAAATAATAGTATTTGGCTTCTTTAGAAATTCTACTTTGAATGTTGTTTTTATTTCCGTCGTACAGATCAAAAACCCAGTCTCTCTCTCTCGCTCTGCGTCGAGCTTCGTTTCTCCATTTGATTCTAATCCAAATTCTAAATTCGCGTTTGCTTTGATCGCATCTTCGTCACTGCCACTGATCTTCTTCTTCTTCTTCTTCGTCGAGATCGGAGATCTGGAAGATAAGAGTTGTGTGCCACTCTTTTGGATTGATGGAAGTTGAGAGAAAGTGTGAGAAAGTGAGGGAAACTGTGAAGTAATGAAGTTTTACATATCGGCGACGGGGATTAAGAAGGTTACGATATCGAATCCAGGCGTCGGAATCGGAAAAGGAAACGGAGGATGCGCGGCGGCGAGGAGATTCTCTGGTCGGACGTTGTTACTGTTGCTGCTGCTACTCGCCATCGTCCTCCCTTTTATCTTCGTCAGGTTCGCGTTTCTCGTCCTCGAATCCGCCTCCGTTTGCGATTCTCCTCTCGGTACCCTTTTTTATCTCCTAGATCACATTTTTTTTTTATCATATTAGATTTCATATCATCTGCTCAATTTTGGTAATGAATTTGCAAATCTAACCTATGAATTGTTCAAATAGCTGCAAATGTGTTAACTCAGTTTGGTTTCGATTTGGATAAATCTTCTTCGTATGTATTGAATGCTATGTGCCTGTCATCTTTTTTGTATTTCGTATGATTTGGTAATTTAATAATAATACTTTTTCATTTGACTCTTGTATTCACAGACTGCATGGGACTGAGACTTTTCCGTGGGGGCGACACATCTCTGGTAAGCTTTTTTCTTACCATTACCCTAAAAATAAATACTACATTATCAAGTTAAGTGTATTAAACTAAACGTCTTTCTTCATTGTAAAGTTTTATGTCGGCAAATGTTATATAATGTATATATAGTACATAGTATATATCTAGGTACTAAATTAAAATATTTAGATAGTATTTTAATCATTAAACAGAAAAAAAATTCAACACTTGCCATAGTGCTGCTATTAAAAGGAAAAAAATATATGATTGTTGTATGGGAACCCAAAAATTAAGTCTTTGCCAGCTGTTTTACGTTAGTGTTGCTGGTGTCGTGTAGTGAGTGATGAGATGAGTTTGCCTCTTGGACCTGGTGGAGTAAAAATGTAAAACCGTCATCATTATCTTTATCTATGTCATTGTCTAGGAACAGAGATATGATATAGTCTCTAAGGGTGAATTTTGCTGATTTCTGATTTGTGGATTGTGATTTGCTCTAGTTTTCTAACCATGCAATGGCTTTTTACTTTGATAGTATATATGATACTAGGATGATTTTGATTGATTGATTTGTTATTATTTGCGCTTGATCTGATGTCAACATGTGAGCTTGTCGGAAACGAGCCCACAAAGTGGTTTCTTATTAACTATTTACCTTTTTTACGGAGCTAAATTCAGGGAGCTTAGTTTTAGTGGATGTAAAAAAACAAAAATCTTCATATGGATTACTATAGATACCAGAACCAATGTAGTAAACTTTGGTTAGATGTATAACTCCGGAGTTTCAACTTTCCACTCAGTTTTTCTGAGAGGACACGTGGCAGTTTTTGCTACCACCAGAAAGTGCATAGCCACTTGGTTCCTTCTCCTTTATACGTAGCAACAAACAGGAACAAAGAGAAACGAGACAGACGGATAATTCCAATAGATGACTTAAAAAAGGCTTTTCCATTTCACTGTTTTCGTTGAAGCAGTTTTGTTGTTTTGTGTCATGAGTTGATGTAAAGACAGTATGACAGCTTTTTAGTTAGTAACAACTCACACGGCAAGTAAATGCGTGTATTTCAGAAAATTGGGGAAGAGTTGACACGAGCGCTAGTGGAAGAGACAGATCAGGACGTTAATGGAAGAGGAAAGAAGGGCTCACTGGAGTCGTTCGACGACCTTGTCAAGGAAATGACGTTAAAACGCCGTGATATAAGGGCGTTTGCTTCTGTGACTAAGAAGATGGTATGTCTTTAAACAATTTTGGTCATTACTGTTGTATCAAGTTTGATGCAGGACGAAATTGTTTACCTTAAGATATGATCCAGTGGATTTGTATTGGAGCTACATCTGAGGAGGCCATTGTCTTGCCCTTTACTTTATTATCATAAATGATAAACTTTCAGCTTGTAGAGACTACAAGTGGTCAAACTATGATGCATTATTGGAATTGAGATTATTGGTGTTTAGATTAAGCACAAATAGATGTTGGTTTTAAGATCTATTGATGGTATCAAACGTTCAGTAAGCAATGAAAGCATACAGACATAAATCTTCTTGTGTTGAGAAGACAAAAGCTTCTTCTCTTTCATGTCAAGCATTTACTGCACTGCTATTTATTATCTTGACTTATAATCGCTCTGGCCCTTATATTCATGTGACACTTTGTTCTCTTTAATTTTCAGCTGTTGCAGATGCAACGTAAAGTCCAATCAGCTAAACATCATGAGTTAGTGTACTGGCATTTAGCCTCTCACGGTATTCCCAAATGCCTCCATTGCCTTTCCCTGAGATTAACTGAAGAGTACTCTGTAAATGCAATGGCTCGAACGCGTTTGCCTCCACCTGAATCCGTTTCTCGTCTGACTGACCCATCTTTCCACCATGTTGTCATCTTGACTGACAATGT
Source organism: Crucihimalaya himalaica (assembly GCA_004349715.1). NCBI lineage: Eukaryota > Viridiplantae > Streptophyta > Magnoliopsida > Brassicales > Brassicaceae > Crucihimalaya > Crucihimalaya himalaica. The sequence continues at coordinate 2,676,038 of SMJT01000008.1, read as the reverse complement.
TCTCGCTGCTTCCGTCGTCATATCTTCTACGGTAGAAAACGCTGTGAATCCTGATAAGTTCGTGTTTCATATCGTTACCGACAAGAAAACCTATACCCCTATGCACGCTTGGTTTGCTATCAACTCTGCTTCATTGCCGGTTGTTGAAGTAAAGGGACTTCATCAGTATGATTGGCCTCAAGAAGTGAATTTCAGAGTTAGAGAGATGCTGGACATTCACCGCATGATTTGGAGACGGCATTATCAAAATTTGAAAGACTCTGATTTTAGTTTCGTCGAGGGTACTCATGAGCAGTCCTTGCAATCTTTAAATCCGAGCTGCCTCGCCCTTTTGAATCATCTTCGCATCTACATTCCCATGGTAAAGTTTTTCTTCACTCAACTCTTCTCTGAGCTTTATATCATTTTGAAGCCACTTTCGTTTGGACCACGCAGCTTTTTCCAGATCTCAACAAGATAGTCTTGTTGGATGATGATGTAGTAGTACAACGTGACCTTTCGTCTTTGTGGGAAATGGATCTCAACGGTAAAGTTGTTGGTGCAGTTGTTGATTCGTGGTGCGGAAACAAGTGTTGCCCGGGAAGAACTTACAAAGACTACTTTAACTTCTCACATCCTCTGATTTCATCAAACTTACTTCAAGACGACTGCGCATGGCTTTCTGGTATGAATGTCTTTGATCTAAAAGCCTGGAGACAAACCAATATCACAGAAGCTTACTCCACATGGTTAAGTCTCGTAAGTATATAAATAGATCGATCTCATTTCTTAGTTATATTATCCCCCCACTCAACTAGTTACACAAATCTGATTTAATTTGACTGCAGAGTGTTAGCTCCGGGCTACAATTATGGCAACCAGGAGCTTTACCACCGACACTACTTGCTTTTAAAGGACTCACACAGTCTCTTGACCCGTCATGGCATGTCGCTGGACTAGGATCTCGATCCGTAAAATCCCCTGAAGAGATTCTAAAATCTGCTGCGGTTTTACATTTCAGTGGTCCAGCAAAGCCGTGGCTAGAGATTAGTAACCCTGAGGTACGATCTCTTTGGTATAGATACGTAAATTCCTCCGACATCTTCGTTAGAAAATGCAAAATCATGAACTGAGAAGAAACAAAACTGATTAGAAACAAATAAAAGAAAAGAGAAAACTGAGTGATAAAGCCAATACTTGCGGCTGTATGAGAGAACGGAGGGAAGAAGGTTTAAGCCTTCAGCCTCTGCTCATATTTCTCTCATGTCCATATACTAAAACAGTAATTTTAGAGGAAGGACATTTTAATTAGACTATGTAGCTTTTTCTTCATTATCTCAACTAGTATAGTAAAGATGTATCTTTGTTTAATTATAGCTACACATATTGTAATAATTCGTCACATAATAGATGTTTGTAAGTTTGTATTTTTGTAACCCATAATTTATCTATGGGCATGTTGTATCATTTTATCAAGTATGTCTATAATTTTACTAGTCTATATTTGTGGGTGTTTTGTGATTCCCTTATTATTATTAGAACGTAAACTATGAATAAGAAGTCGCATAATAGATATAATGAACCCTCTAGTCTGTCTCTCTCTCTTTCAATCGTTTTGATGGGGAAGAAACAAGTGTTCATGTTCTGGGTTACACAAGTTGAAGAGGAGGTTGGTCTTGGGCAGAGAATTGCTGATTCGGTTCAAGAAGGTTCACCGGAATATAGTTCCGATTATAATGCTGCGACTGGTCATGAGAAGACACACCGGATTCGTAAACAGTCGTCCCTTGAATCACACTCGATTCTTGCTGATCCGGATTCAATCTGGCGCATTCAGTTATCTGTTAAACCCAAAATTCAAAAAGTTTGCTTGTGATACACGTGATCTTAGTTACACAATAGAAACTGAGATTCGGAACAGAACGTGGCTAACCTTAGCTCTCAGGTACATGTTATCTTGTTGCAACTCCATCTCCTACATGATTTATGGGAAAACTCAAACCCCCCAAAAAGACAGACGAAAGATCTAATTACTTGGAAAGGAAGAAACGTTGTTTTACCCTCTTCTGCATATACTCTATCTCTGCCACTAACAGCTCGTTCTGCATAATTTCACAAAAGAGTGAGAAAACAGTTTATAATAAGAGAAGAGAGAGAGAGAGAGAGAGAGAGAGAGAGAGAGAGAGAGAGAGAGAGAGAGGTTATACCTTTTTGGATCGGACGCGGCTGATTCCTTTTTCAAGCCGACCTTCGAGGTTTTTGAGTTCCTTGAAGTTCAAGGAACCAAGTGATTCCCCAACAATATGCCTTCAATATAAAAACATGAACATTAGTAAACAAAATAACCTCTACAGAAAATTACAAACGAAATTTTGCAACGAACCAAATTAATTGAACCAAATCGAAAAGTAAAACAGTCCCGTACCGAACATGCCAAGCAAATTCCAAGTAAACCAAACTTAAAGATAGATGTGTATATATATTTTTGAAAAGAAAGTAGCTTTCAATTAAGTTCAGTTAATACAATATTTATTTGTTCTATCTGTGTATCTTAATTTGATTAATCCTGAAAAAATAAGCCACGCCCAAAAGTTATGTGAACTGAAACGTAACTAAAATAAAATAAAATAAATGATCCCAATTTTGATTACTTATAATTGAACAAATCGAAACCCTCATCGCTATATTATAATAGTAGAGTCTCAAGAAACAAGAAATTAAACATATCTGAAACCTGATGAAAAGGTAATCAGTTACCTGTTTGAATTCTGAATGTCCCGAATCTGCCTCCGAAGCTTAGAGGCTTCTTGCTGATAATACTTCAGAATGCCATGTATACAAAAATTTCAATGCATTTCAAGAACCCTCTCATTTTGTGGGTAATAATGTTTCATTTTTTATCCAACACTACTTGATGATGATGAAAACAAGAAAATAAAAAATAAGAGAATAAAACTACCTGAGTATTAGCTTCGGTTACGGAAGGAGGGTTGACGGCATCAGAACAAGCTTTCTTGTACCTTTCAATTGTACCCCTCACACTAAAAAGTTCCATGCATAAACCATTATATTTAATTTCACTAATGTATAAACGTTGTATATATATATATATATATATTGGTTTATGTAGGAAGGATACTCTTGATTATAGTCTTGCAATTAATTTTTTCAAGCGCAAAACCTTAATATTGACGAGAAAGGAATGTGATGGCTTTGGAGTTTGGAACAGTTTCTGACTAGTACGTACGAGGAGTTCAATTCATGCACATAGCCCAAGGTAAGTTACATGACTAAACAATGCAATTAATGAAAGTAAGAATAAGATTTATGGTTTTAAATTGTAATTAGGAGTTGATGAGGTATATAGAACAAGTTTCATGCATATATAATATGTGATTCGGTGTCATCAAAATGTGTATTAAAGATCAGTAATTGTTTTTCTGTTTAGAATAACAAATAAATGGAGCACAGAATACCAGAGATTCCTATTGGCTAGTACACTTTTAATTTCCGACACTTCTCTGAGTTCCCCCTCTTATATTAATAACCAATGCAACACAGTCACACACACACATATGTGTATATATCCTAAAAGGGTCTATATTTTAGTTTTATTATTTGCATAATTGTACATTTGATGACTAATTCCAATGTTAGAGAAACTCAACTGTGTGTTTTTTTTTTGAACTTTGGAGGAATCCGAATCCGAATTGGACTTTGGACTTTCTCAACTATCATCATTTTAGAATGGATACCTAAAACCTAATTTTTTTTTTTGTGAAAAAACTAAAACCTAAAACTGCATATACATTATCATACCTAATGTCCCTTTTACAACATCGTTGGTTAAATTAAACATTAAATGTTAAAATATATTGTTACATACGACTTGTTTATAAATTTGAAAATCCAAATGTGCATTAGGCTTTAGGCTGAAGGGATTCCTAGTGACAACTCATATCATAAGCCATATATCAGGCTTTGTCCCAAGTTTCACTAGAAAGAGGGTTACATATGTCGATCTTGATTATTTCCATATATGTTAATTCGTGTCAAGAACCCAACTGATGAAACCCTACGTACACCAGGGTTCTAATGATTTGCAGGAAAAAAAAAACTAAGGAAAAAGCTAATCAAAAGTTGAGAAGACAAGACAGCTTTTTCTTCTCCTTCTTCTTCTCCATTTACATATATACACACACATACACACATATATAGATATATATATATATATATATATATATCTATATATATATATGGGAGAGGTTTATAAGAGAGAATGATAACTCTAGAACAAGTAATAAATCCAGGATTGTAATTGAACAAAAACCCTAATCTTGGCTCTCAATCTCCACATCCACATCATTTTAAATGAGATTATTTTAGTAAATTGAGAAGTTAAGAAAGATCAAGAAGTACTGCAAGAGAAGAGTACCTGTTGTTGGCGTACTCGTAGAGACGGCCACGAGTGGAGAAGATAACGAGGGCAACCTCGGCATCACACAAGACAGAGAGCTCATAAGCTTTCTTGAGAAGACCATTGCGTCGTTTGCAGAAAGTTACTTGACGATTTGTTGTGTTCTCTATCCTCTTTATCTCGATCTTCCCTCTCCCTATCTTCTTGCTACTATCTGCTTCGTGACTACTTCCTCCTTCCTCCATTGTCCCTATCATATCACCAAATGAATCAAACCACCTATATATATATATATATATAGAGAGAGAGAGAGAGAGAGAAAGATAGGCTAATCTTGATGATACATGTCTTTACAGATCAAAGTATAACCAAGAAATAGATCAAGAATAAGGGATCAATTAATGAAAATGGAAAAGAAACTTTGATTATATAAATTTGGGTTATAAGGGGTTAATAGATATACTTTATAATGATCAATTATCTTTCTATAAAACAATAACCAAGAAACATATATACCAAACCCTTGAATTGGTAACACAAGAATCAGAGATTGAATTGAGAAAGAAAGAAACTGTGATTATATATCTTTTAATATATAGGGTTAATCTATACTACATAATATCCTTCACAACCTTACCTGAAATTTCAAGATTATGATAGATCAGCAAAAAAAAAAAGGAGATACTATATATTATTATATATTATTTATCTCAGTACCACTTAACTGCTGCTTCTGCTTTTCTAATTATGTTGTTCTTGAAAAATATCTTTCTTTTTGTAATTTCTGTTTTGGTTTATGAGTATCATTTGAAGGAATATTTCTTTGAAGGTATTAAGACCCTACTTGCTGAAAACAGAAGGTGAGTAGTTTTTTATTTGAGTCGAAATATATTTATACACATAAGAAAAAAAAAAAAAAAGAATAGACCAATTATCTAACAATTGTCCAAAACGCACATACTCAACAAAGCTAGAAACTCACACATTTTTATTCTCTATACATGCATATAAATAGATATGGTATCTATAAGTGAGATGTGTATTTTCTTTTTACAGAAAGGTAAATTAGATATATAATTGATTAGTAATAATAAGTAAAAAGAGAGAGAGAGAGAGAGAGAGAGAGAGAGAGAGAGAGAGAGAGAGAGAGAGAGAGGAGTAGGTGGAGGACATTGAAGGAGGACCATCCAATTTCTTTCATGGGAAGGGGAAAAAGGAGAGGGATGGGCTCTGTTTCTCATCAGAACCATCTTTTGGAAACTCCTTATTTTTGGTAATCTTTCTCACCTTTTCTCTCTTCCTCTTTTACCCTTTCTGCATTACCATTAGATGCTCCTAGCCTTCTATGGCTCTATCTATCTCATGTCTTTCTTGATAACAATCAGATTCAAATTTGGGTATTTGAATCAAGCCAAACCAAACCGAGTCTATCCGAAGCCAAATTGTAGATAATCTGATCAGTTCTACAATTCGTGTAATATGATATCAGTTTTAAAAAGGTATTCATTTAATGTTTTGCAAGATTTTTTTGATAATTAAACTCTATAATGATGAAGATTTCTGTTAAGAACTCTCTATGTTGAGAACCCTAAAAACATAAAATCAAGCTTTCACAAATTAGAAATACCGTAACTCTTGAAGAAATTTGAAGAATATATATAGAAGGTTTAGAAATCTTTTTCTAAATCAAAAGTTTATGGTAGGGATATGTGACATATGTAATTATTAAAGGATCTTTTGCGTGGCGACATATTTATTTTCTTATGTAGTAAATACACAAATGTCCCAATGGATTGGAATTTCATCATATTCTAAAATGAATTCAATTGTAAAATATTGATAAAAAAAAAAAGATAAAAGTATTCATGAAAAAGTGGATGCCAAAATATACACATAGAGACGTAGGTGCGGTATAATATGGATATATGATGACAGAGACTTGCATGTGAAACTTGCCTCAACTTCTCCTAGTACCTGAATCTTTTATGGGAAACAAGAATTTGTTTATTGTGCTTTAATCCTTTATCTTCTTTTTTTTGTTTGAGTCCCCCCCTGAACATTTTGGATTTCTAATCTTGCACCCTCTTAGTTTTACGTTCTACACAAAATTCCAGACCAACTAAAATCATATTGGTCTTTTCTTTTGCGTGGGTCCTCTTGTGACAATAACGTTGATAACACATCTAGTTTAGATTCGGAGTATCTAGACATCGCTCATGATTCAAATATTTTGAACATAACCGTCAATTTCAAACGATTGTTTATATAAAATAAACTTAGTGTAGTATTAATCTATAATTCAACAGATTAATATCTTCTTCTTTTTTAGGTTAGAAAGAGATTAATTTCAGGAGGAGAAGTCATATACTCATATGTGAATACGCTACTTTTTTACGTTTAGAAAGAATATTTTGCGATAAAACCAAAGAATTTGACAAAGATATAGGTGGATAATCTTATCGTACAAATGTAAGACTAATCTACTAGAATACGTATCTAATCTTCCGTGTATATTTTGTCCATATAAACTTGTTTCTTAGTAAATAAGTAATTATAATGACATGCATGCGAAAGTTAATAATTAGAATTGCATTGAAAGCAAACCTTTTCTTTTATATTGAGAACTTGAAATGAATACTGAAATCCATATTTAAAAAGTCAAGTTTGAGAAGATTGAATGTAACATATCATATTATGTTTGCATGGTTTCTGGCATTGTCAAAATACCGTCAAGTCCATTTTATTTTCTTTTTTCTCCGTGGCATATCTTATTATCGCATATATGGATACTCAAACCTTGTTTTGGTTATATTTGGGGAAGATATATAAATCGAAAAAAAAATAAAAGAAAAGAAAAGATGAGACGACAAATTAATAAGGGAACAAGAAATTAAGGAATCCAACAAATAGTGACTAATCATACGTATAGTCATAATCATCCACAACCCTTTCAACAGTTCACATTAACTAATTGTTTACAAATAGAAAACTCTCTTTGCTTCATACCTCCCTGCCTTGTACTAGTAATTGCATTTATTTTCATTCATATATATATTGCATGCATATATATCATTAGGTCAAAACTTATCTCAAATTGTGGTAAGTCATTTCAAACTTTTGGAATGGCTCGTGTTTTGCTTGATCTTTGCGGGAACAAAATTATGGTTACCTCCACCAGCTACTATCTCTAGTCTAGTTTCTATTGGATGCAAGTTACAATTATTTAGAAGTCATTTTATTATCTAACAGGTGATAAGTTCTAGATTTAATCCTTGTCACAAAAATTGATCACTAGTCAATACAACTTCTAGTTTTAAAAAATTAAAATAAAATATTAGTGGATTTGGATCAACATATTGAGGCTTCTAAATTTTTATCAAAAGAAGTCTAATCTCAACACACTGTAATATCGTAGGAAAGAGCGTAGCTTACAAACACACACACAATTATAGTATTATGGCAAGGAAAATATAATTTACTAAATACTATTTGGACATTGACAGCATGACCATTTTCAAAAATTCCAAATGTAAATTATACCACTATAAAATTTAAAGGCATAATAGGTTATATATTATTTTCATTGTGCATAATATCTAAAATCTAGTGATTCCAAAGAATTATATGATAGTAATCATTTTCTTATATCTTTTGTTTTATCACAGAAAAACTAGATACTACAAAAAATGATTTTGAAATAAAATAAACAAAAGATTCATGCAGTAAGACCAGATAAGAATTAGATCTTCTTTAACCACAAAAAAAAGCATATCAAATTTGACCAAGTTTCCGACCAAAAAAATAGTCATATATTTTATAATAAAATTTTGCCCAAATTACGATGAACATTTGAAATGATGAGTAACTAGTCAAAACGTTTTGACCTATATAATTGGTTGATAAATTGTCAAAATACGAAATTTTGATCAATTTAATATTTAGTCCAAAATTGGTCCGTAATATCCGAAATTGATTGATCAATTACCGACCAGGTAAGTAGCTGTTTGTATTCGTTTTAGAAAGGTAATAAAATGTTTAAACATTTTTGACCAATATTTGATGAATATAGTTTACTGTTTTTGTTTTTAAATATTTGCATTAGTTTGATGTTTTTTTTATTGGTCCTGTTGGAATAAATAACTTTACTATATCACTCGAAATTCGTCTATATACGAATTTTTATGGATTCCAAATTGATTCATGCGAGAAAAGACAAAAACTTTCTCTTGATGGCTTGATGCTGATTTGTGTTCATTACTATATGATCCAGAGAGAATGATCATACAACTGTAGAAACTGCAGAGGGATTAACATGCTAAAGCATGATGAACTCGAAGCAAGATCATTTAAGTGTATACATGGACGTAACAGCATAGGTGTTATATGCACCATACTTTCATACTCCTTATGTTTTGATCTTCTTTGTTTCTTCTGGTGTTGAGCTACCTAAACAAGGCAATTATGCATAACAATTCAATCCCAAGTAAGACATTATCACCGAATCCATAAAACACACAAGAGATGGCTAAAATAATTAGAAGGCTATTAAACTCTTAGACTTTTAGAATTGTGATTTCCTAAAAGAACTCTTTCCCGGAATTTAAGCCACCTTGCATTGGCAACTTGGGGATTTTATGGTTCTTCACTGGATATTCCTCTACTGATGTTGCTACCCGCTTATTTTTTGCTCCAACGTTTATGTAAGAAGATGACTTTGACCCATACAAGGACACTAGTTGCTCCGTGGGGTTGATGAAAGACATTCCAGAACAAGAGCTCTCAAATGAGAAAGGAAATCCAAAAGATGGGTTTCTAGCATCAGGAAGTAGACCAATATTGACGTTGTTGTAATAAGATGGAAAAGGTAGTTGTTGCTGGCTGAATGTGAAACTGTTTGGTAGCCCTAAACTAGATCCATGGAAGTTGAGAACCTTATCAGCCAATGGAAAAGACGCAACCGAGCAACATGGATTCATGATTGTGGGAGGAAATCCTGAATTAGGAAAAACATCTGTTCTTGATTGAGAAGCCAAACTGACATGTGGTTCACAAAACAAAGGAAAAGGATCCTTTGTAGTATCATGTAGCAAAGCTTGGTTCCAACTCTTATCCAATGTTGTGGTTGAATGATTTTCTGAAACTTCAAGTGTTGTCCTACGCCAAAGCAAGCTCTCGTGAGTATGGCTTCCTAGAGAGGAATAATCCATACAAGCATCCGGTTCTATGATCCTCTCGCCTGTTCTAACCATACCTGAGTAACTTGTGCCGACAGAAACATCTTTACCCATCAGCCGCATTGTTGCTTGATTGTTTTGTAAACACAAACCATCACGCTTTGAAATAACATTTCTGTTATTTAGGTTCTGATTCAGACCATTCTGCTTCGACATATTGACTGTGTGGCTCCTCGGATTGACTTCAGAAACTGGTGAATGTACAGAGCGACCGCACTCTTTATCATTAGTGTTTGTGAAATATGCTTTATCTGTAAAAGTCTCATCAAGGCCTAACCTAGCAGGAAAGTACTTGTGGCGTTTCTCATTATGCGCTGCACTGTCTTTGGCAAGTGCTGGCTCAGTTGAATGTTTCTTTTCACTGGAAAAGTCCACCAAATTTCCAAGTAAAAGATCATTTCCTGTAGATGCAGGTATAGAGGAACCAGAACATAAACCTGACCGATCAAAACTTAAATTTAGAGGGAACCCTAGGATCGCCTCTCCCGCATGCCTTTGTCTATGTAAAACTGACTTTTGCATAAATTCAACTAGAAGTGGATCAAAAGGTGATTGGTACGGCAATGTCCCACTGTGCATATGAGCTGATGCAGGTTGAGAGAAAGAAGAACCAGTTATGTATGGGGTCTCACTCGAAGTAGAGATAAATGATTGAATAGGTTGAGCCACATGTTCCTTTCTCTCCAAGTCCAAAGCATCCTCTACTCTTTCCTGTGAACTAAGATGTGGTTCAAGAAAACAAGACAAGTCAGATTTTGAAACCGCAGGCTGAAACTTGCTCTGTTGCCCGGATTCTAAGTGCATAACCGCACTGCTATGATCACTCGATATAACCTGCACTTGCTTGTCATATACAGGGGAATGATCCTCAGAGGAAGAGAGACTCAACCTATTCATTTCCAAGCAGCAGAGTTCTAAAAAGGCAGTATTTTCTTTTCCACTTTGATCAGAGAACCTCACATGAAGATGCCTTTTCAACTTATCAGGACTCCTCACAAAACAAACTTTTCGTTTAGCCTTCAATTTTGCAGGAATCTGAAACTCAGAATCATGATCTTTACTGACTGATCCAGCCATCTTGCTACTAAGAGATATAACACCAGAGCTTTCTTCAACCCCAAGACTGCATTTCCCAACACCATCCACTTTTTCTAGAGCTTGTTCTTTGCATCTATCAACCTGAATGCACACCAACACACTAGTGTTATTTAACACGGATGCGTCACAAACTAGTTATAAGAGCTAAATAGAAAGCCCAATGTAACATAGAGAAGCTCGAACTAGTGCCACATATAAAGAAAGATTAGTAATTTTCTCTTTTAAGTATGTTGTCGATCCAATTTAATCCTACACCATCTGTAATTAGCTTTAATAGATATGAACCTTGAAAGGAAGTTTCCGATCACCGGAATCTTTCGTTCTCTTTCTCTTTGAACAGATGAAGACGTCGGGAACCTCTCCTTGGTCTTCTCTGAGCGGTAATTGGATATTGGGCGCCGTCGCACAAATATCGACGAGGGAGCGCTTCTGACAGGGTTTAGACTTAGCCTTGAGCTTCCGACGAAAGTTGGGATCGGAATCATCAGCCACAGCCAAGGGAGATTTAGTTAGAAGCGAGGCAAGCTCATGAGACCACCAGCGGAACTTAGCAACGGTAATCGGAGGAAGAAGAGAGTGAATAAGATCTCCGGAGAAGGGCCAACATTTACGTACATCAACACTCCTTATATTACGCGTGTACTCTCTGCGATGTCGCCATATCAATTCATAAATTTTTAAAAAAAACCCGCAACGCGTCTCACACAACCAAAAGTCCCAAGTCAAAAGCTATAACTAATAAACAAAATATCAGCACTCACCTGATGGAAAATCCTCCGTAATCAGCCTCCATGGATCACACAAAGTTGACGAATCGATTTCTTGAGAAGAGAATGACAAAGGAGAATAAGAGTGAGAGTCAGAGAGATGATGAGAAAAAGATGCATTTCAGAGTTTCCCGCTCGGAGAGTCTCTCTTTCTCTCTAATGGCGCCTTTACATAATTTATTCTTTTTACAGCTTTTTATGAACTCAGTTAATTAATAAAGCTGAAAGCGATAGAGGAGACGGCAACTGAACCACAGCGTAGAGATGCAATCGTTAACTTCAGACTCTAACCAATAGTTAACTTTGGCCTCCGAATCTGCAACTAAACCCCAACTACGACCTGTATTATAAAAGGTTGTCAGAACTTAGTAGCTACTATCTACATTAGTCAAAAAAGAATTCTACAGATTCGATTTGACGTAAGCCTGCTGAAGTACTCCACAGCTATATGCAAAGATAGGACAATTCGATTTGACCTCATCTAATTTTTGTATTACACTTTTTTTTTTCCTTTTTATTTGTAGCACATACCTTTTTATCGGCTCGAGGTCTTCTTCTTTCTTTTTTTGCCGCAAGTAACAAAAAAGGGTATTTATAAATTTTGTAATTTAACGTCTTAAACAAATTCAGATACTTGAATTACCTCAGAGATCTCATTACCACAGCATAATTATAATACACACCATGCTCATTCAGGTTAAGAAAAACAGCCAATATGCCATATATATATTGAAAAAAAGAAAAAAAAATGACATTGTTTTCCTCCCTTTTAAGGCAAACGAACCAAAGCTCTTAGAGTCATCTGGTGAAGCTTGATGAACGGTTACTACTGGGATTCACATAATCTCGCTTCTTAAACAATCTAAATCTTGGAATGCATCTTCCTAGCATCACCTGCTCATAAACACCATTTAACCGTCTCAGAGACTTTGTATACTAACACTAGAGCGTGTGTGTGTGTGTGTGTGTGTGAGAGAGAGAGAGAGAGAGAGAGAGAGAGAGAGTAACAACCTTCCAGCTCCTTTTGCGTGCAATTCGATCACTTATCAACTCCAATGCAGATATGATTTCTCGAAACGTTGGTCTTTTTGATGCTTCTTTGTCCCAACAATCCTGGATTAGCCTGGAAATAGAGAGAGATATCCTAAGACTTTCAATAGTGTTCGAAAACAGAATTACTTATGCCAAAAACTTACTCTCTTAACCCGAAAGGATAGGATTTTGCTGGAGCATTGAATGGTGGACGTTCATCTTCAATATATGCTTTAGGCACTTCCCTTTCTTCTATCTCATGAAATGGTACACAACCTTCTATCATCTGTTAAGTTTGTTTAACACTCTCAACATCATACTTGAGATTATGGTGTAACACACAAAACTTTATTCAGAAGTCTCATAGCTCTCTCTGTTGCTTTACCTCTTGTAAGATCAAAGCGAAAGAAAATACATCAACTTTTGTATCATACTCTTCATTCCTATAAACTTCTGGAGCCATGTATCGCCCTGCTTAGCCAGAATGACAACCAAGAGTAACATCAGCAATCAGCATAAAACCTTCCAAAACAACCATTAGATTGGGGGTAATCTAGCTTTAGACAACAAAAGCTAGCTGAAGACATCAACATACACAACTCGATAGAGCAAATTTTTAATATATCAGGAAAGGGAACTTACACGAGCTGTGCAATGATGTAACAGGTCTGTCTTTTTTAACAGTCTTCTTAACTACCAGCAGCTTGCTGACTCCAAAGTCTGCAACTTTCAGATGTCCCGAATCATCCCGTAGTATGTTTCTGTTCTCTTACTCGAACAAATGAGAACCTTTTGGATTTTTTCGATATATGAAAAACAGTACAACAGAAAAAATTGTGCAATGAAATAAATTATACTGATACAGCCAAGAGGAAAACATACGGAGGTTCTAGGTCGCAATGGATTATTGCTTCAGGTTTATGCTCGTGCAAATAATTCATTCCCCTGCAAATATATGAAGGGATACCATAGAGATAATCAGAAGCCAAGCCACAACATCAGAATTCAAGTGTCATTGCACTGGTCATGCATTAATATGAACCTGCATGACTATGAAGAAAATATAGAAGTACAGAAAATAGCCACTTAACCTAGCAATTTCAAGTGCAAACTTCACTGCGTGCGCAGGCATTAGAGGTCCTTTCCTGTCTAGATATTGTCGAAGATCTCCCTACAAATAGACATAATAATTTAATACTTAGAAGCATAGCTTTATGTAGTGAAATATGAAACTGAGCAGTTTGCAGAGATGAAGATCTAAACATCTTCAACAACAATTATACATCAAAGCCGTTCTTCATGTCATATCTAACGAACAGTCAAGGTAACCAAAGGACTAGCTCAAAATTGTTTTCAGTTTATTTTGTAAGCTTCTTGAGATCTCCTCAACCCAGTATTTCCAAAATGTTTATAAGATTCCAACTGCTGGTGTTCATGATAGATCTTGAAACTAGGATGATAATTTGTAAATCTAGAGAGGTCGTACATTCTCTGAGTGTGGTTATACAGATTGAGAAAGAATAGGACCTTTGGTAAATATTCTGTGACAATCATCATGGGGGTACTTTGAGTAACTGCCCCCAGAAACTGAACAACATTGGGATGGCGTATCTTTTGAAGCAGTGCAAGTTCGTCCCTAAACGCGTTCCTGGATACCAGAAGGATATTTTTAAACCTTTAGCGAATGATTAGTACAATAATACAAAGAAATCGATGGAGTGTTAACTCACACTTTGTCTTCATCAGTGAACATCTCCTCTCCAAAGGCCTTAACAGCCACGTCAATTCCACGCCATGAAGCCTTGTGAAAGGTACCCTGTCGACCACACAAACAGTAACAACAATTGTGAATATACCAGTTCTATAACTAGTTAGCTGTTGATGGAAAAGGCCTAATACGTGTTTTGCCAACAAAAACTCTTACTAAAGATATATGGAAAGAAAGCAAATGAAAACAGCATCAAACAAGTTTCTGCAAGGGAACTACCTACCTTTGAAATTTTGACAGAGTTAGAAAAATCAAGCTCCGTAGGATGAATCTCATACTCTGGAACTTCCTGCATAGGAGCAATCTAAATTCACAAACAATTATAAATTAATCAGTACACTGAGAAAAGCTATAAACATCCATCCACGGAATTATGAGGTATAACACATACCGGGGGCTTTGCACCATGTTTCTCCAAAAGTTTAATCACATCATGATTTTTGTAATACACTGCATCTGCAAGAGGCTGTTAAGATCAATCACAAATTATTAACATCATTATGATCCGCTTTACTAAAACTCTCCAGCCATCATCCGATTCAAAAGAATTTCAAGGATTGTTAAAACACATGCTTGTGAGGCAATTCGTCGAACACAAACGAACTATGAGTCAACGAGAAGTCAAATCAATTCAAAGCAGACAAAATTCAGCCCAGAAAGAGTACAAAATCCGTACCGTACTTTCCCATCGGTCCTGCGTATCAACCTTAGCACCACGGCTGAGCAGCAGCTGAACCACATCGGTTCTTCCTTGACAAGCGGCGACGTGAAGAGCAGTACGGCCATCGCGGTCACAGTAATCGACATTAGTTCCCGAATCCAACATCTTCTTGATCCCATCGATGTCACCTTCGTTGGCTAAATACATTAGACGAATCGTCGGATCCACGATCCCAGCTGTAGCCGCCGCTGCCGCCAACTCATCGTCCTCATCTTCCGTTAACGTCTCTACCGGGGTTCTTGATTCCGGCGCAAGCGATGACTGCCTTCCTAATTTGAATCTCGCCGGCGATTTGGGCACAATCGTCATGTTCAACAGGAAGACTTGGTGTGATTCTGCCGCAAGCAATATGAGCTGTAAATGGAACTGTAACGGCAGCAACAGAAAAAGAAAAAAGAAGTAAAAAAGCCCAACCAATCAGCAGGCTTTAAGGGTTTGCCTCTTAATGCGGGTGAAGTATCATACTCGTTTTCCTACTCATGCTTAAAATTTTAATTTTAATTATTTTATTTATTTACTTTCCATTCTTTTTTAAAAAAAGGCTAATTGCTTTTTTTTCTTCTTTGGATAACAATTTAACGGAACAAACAAACAAATATGATTAGTGCAAAAGCAAATGGTTTTAGGAAGACAAAGATATGGAAATTTTATTGAAACACTTTAAATTACAAAGATATGTATTTTGAAAATAAATTCATACAGTTTAATATAAAATTGGTTTTAGGAAAAATACAATACAAATTTATTAAATTGCAGATGGCGTTTAGTTTTGTTTAGATCGGGTATCTAGACAATTTAGATGATTGATTAATCTGTTTGGACTTCTCCTTTTCGAGTATATTGAAAACTTATTGTTAAACCTTTATGCTAAGTGTACGAATATAAATTTCTATTATCTTTTAAAAAATTGAATTGCAAGATATTAGACCAAATTAATGATTTAGAACCATGTTTAAAAAGCCTAGTCATGAGTAGGCATAAAGAGCTAATGGGCCGACCTATATACTTTTCGAAATTAAATTTCTTAATATGAGCCCAAAAGTTGGCCCATTATCAAATAGATATTTAATACCGTACTTTGCAACCCGAGGAGGGCAATCAACATCTATCTACTCAATCCACGTAGCGTCTGAAAGTCACACGCTCATGTAACTGTGTCCGTCTTTTTAAGCGAGTAGTTTTCACCGCCCTTCCGCGCGTGAGTTATAGAAACAAAAGTCAAGTCCCAGGATAAAACTGACAGATAAGCCTCTTCGGACTTTCCATTTTTTAGATTTGACGAAGAAATGTTATCCGTTGATCTATGCTGAATCATCTTATCACCGTCGATATTTGGATAACGCGCGTCCATTTTTAGTACTCTTACCCGCAGAGAATAACTAATTCAGCTACTACCAAAATTGGGAAATGAAGGATACAAAAGCTAAGTTACTCACCAAAGATTGTTTCTTCTTCTTCTTCTTCTTCTTCTTCGCTTCCTTTCTTTGAAATTTTATTCTGATCTTTTTTTTTTTAATTAATTGAGGTGAAAAAAATGGAGATTTCGGAGAGAGTGGAAGCTCGATTAGCCGTTCTCACTGCGCATTTGGCGGTGTCTGACTCCGTCGGATTGGAACAGGTGTTGACGGCGATCGAGCCATGTTACACATCGGCTCACATTACTGCTGCACCGCATGGATCGCTTAAGGGAAACTTGACGATCGTCGATGAGCGTACGGGGAAGAAATATCATGTCCCTGTCTCAGAGCATGGTACCGTTAAATCTGTTGATCTCAAGAAGGTATATAACGGAGTTGTGAAATCGTGTATGATTGAGCATGAGTAATTGACGTTTGTTATCTATCGTACCTGTTTTTTCCATGAATCTGAGAAGGAATTTGATGGATTTACATGTTTGGTGTGCAGATAACGACGGGGAAGGATGATAAGGGGCTTAAGTTATATGATCCTGGTTACTTAAACACGGCTCCTGTTCGATCTTCGATTTGTTACATCGACGGAGATGAAGGAATTCTACGTTATCGGGGATACCCTATTGAAGAATTGGCTGAGAGCAGTACTTTTATTGAGGTTGCTTATCTCCTCAGTAAGTCTTGATCATCTCGTAGCTTATTGTTGTTGTTGCTTATTTTATTTTTGGGGTGTATGCTTTTCCACAAACAAATGTTTGATCATAGTATTGGATATAAATTTATCATCTTTTGTGGGTATGTATTGAAAATGGTGTCTCCCTTAGTGTCGTGTTTGTGGGTTAATGTGCTTTATTTTATACTGGCAGTGTATGGGAACCTGCCTTCTCAAAGTCAGCTAGCTGATTGGGAGTTTACAGTTTCTCAGCATTCAGCTGTGCCACAAGGAGTATTGGTGAATTTCTACTCTTTCCTCTACAGATTTTCATAATAGTGCCAATTCCGAACTTTCTTATAAAATGTAAATCTCAAACCAGAGAGGGATTTCGAAAACGATTTCTTGTGAAGTATAAGTTGTTTCTCTTGCTTGCTTCTAAACCATGGCTGTCAGGTCCATGAAGGATACTAGATCTCTTTCAACTATTAGTGCCTTATGTTGTACTCACCGTTGTGAATATGATTATGTGTGTATGCTTAGTAAAAGAATTTTGATGTCGATTTTACTAGCATCTTCGACCTGAGACTATTTCTGAATGTTTTCACAGGATATCATACAGTCCATGCCTCATGATGCACATCCAATGGGAGTTCTTGTGAGTGCGATGAGTGCACTTTCTATCTTTCATCCTGATGCAAATCCTGCTGTTAGGGTAAGTTTTATAATCCTGTTTTTCGTACTGTTAAGATGTTCTTTTTTCTGAAAATGTCAAATCCCAATTGGCTGTGCTCCATTTGTTTGTGTTCTTGATTTCACAGAAATTCTCATTGGGTGCAGGGCCAAGAAATTTACAAATCAAAACAAGTTTGTGATAAACAGATTGTTCGTATTCTTGGAAAGGTATTGTTGTGTCTGTTGTTTGTTTCCTTTACGTACTGTGAATTAGTTGCGGGACTATAAAGAGGTTTACAACGTGTTTGCAGGCACCAACAATTGCAGCGGCTGCTTATTTAAGGATTGCGGGCAGACCTCCTGTTCTTCCTTCGGGCAATCTTTCTTATACAGAGAATTTCCTCTATATGCTGGATTCAATGTACTTCCCCTCTCTCTTCTCTCTTTATTTGATTAAACACTTGCATTTGAAGAGGCTAGTCATAAAACTGTGCACTGCTTTGGTCACTTTAGATCCGTTCCTAGTTTCAAACGTGTCTGTATCAGGATACATTCTTTGATCTTCCATTGATTACAGGGGCAATAGGGTTTACAAGCCTAATCCACGTTTGGCTCGTGTGCTGGACATCCTCTTCATACTGCATGCTGAACATGAAATGAACTGCTCTACTGCTGCTGTTCGGCATCTTTCCTCTAGGTACTTACTTATCACTGGTTAAAGATTCATTTGAGTCTGCTATGAGATATGTTTTAACAAGTATTGTGTTTATGTAGTGGTGTTGATGTGTACACCGCTGTTGCTGGCGCTGTTGGAGCGCTTTATGGTCCACTTCATGGTGGTGCAAACGAGGCTGTGCTTAAGATGTTAGCAGAGATTGGGACAGCTGAAAATATTCCAGATTTCATCGAAGGCGTGAAGAACAGGTAACTCAATGTTTAAGAACTACAAGCACCAAGTAATCTAAATTGTGCTGAGTCATGCCACTAATGTCATATCCCTTTTCCATGTTCTCAGAAAGAGGAAGCTGTCAGGTTTTGGACATCGTGTTTACAAAAACTACGACCCCCGAGCAAAAGTCATTAAAAAATTGGCAGATGAAGTGTTCTCCATTGTTGGTAGGGATCCTCTCATCGAGGTACTGTAGATCCTTGTGCTCACGTATCTCTTTTAGTATATGGTTTGTTAAATTCCTTTTTAACATGACTGTGGTTCAAAAACTATTTGATGGATGATGATTCAGGTAGCAGTTGCTCTAGAGAAAGCGGCACTCTCTGATGAATATTTTGTTAAGAGAAAGCTGTACCCAAATGTTGATTTCTACTCTGGATTAATCTATAGGTAAGACACTGCCGAATCATTAATCATTGAGTTCTTGACCTGAATCTTGTGTATTGGTAATTGAATGGGAAAAACCACAGGGCAATGGGATTCCCACCAGAATTCTTCACTGTCCTATTCGCAGTCCCGCGTATGGCTGGATACTTATCGCACTGGCGTGAGTCGTTAGATGATCCTGACACTAAGATCATGAGACCCCAACAGGTAAAATACATTACATGTATTTGATCGATCAAAAGGTTTTTATTTTGGCTCATGGCTCATTGTATTGTGTGGGCGCATAGGCCTATACTGGAGTGTGGCTGAGGCATTACGAGCCAGTGAGAGAACGAACATTATCAAGTAATTCAGATTCGGATAAGTTTGGTCAAGTTCCCATTTCGAATGCATCAAGAAGGCGCTTAGCTGGATCTTCTGCGCTTTAGTCTCAATCCTACTACTAGACACCAATAAAGAAGAAAACATTGGGATACCTCTGTCCAAACAAGAGAGTCTTCTCAACAATCTGTGTTGTTTTCTTTTCCCTTATAATTAAACAATTACATCCCATTTTTATTGATTGTCTGTTATTTCTAAAGTTTATGATTTCATAATAATGTTGTTATAAGGAAGACATATATAATATATGATAAATTGCGCTTTTATCAGGAAACCTCAAAAGAAGATCTTGTTCCTGAATCTTCGAAATAATCTTCTTTTCACGCAATTTAATTATAATTTGCCTTGAAGTTTTCCTAAAATGAGGAAGTACTCCAATTTGTATTATTGCCATTTGTCAACAATACTATTTCCAGTCAAAAATGAGGAAGAAAATCGTGAGAAATGTGAACAAATATAAAACTGGCGTTAAAATAACAAAGCCTGGAGTACTTGACACTTAAAAAGGTAAAAGGGAGGATACAACCAAATAAAAACATAACTGTCACAGACTTTAAGATAGTTAAAACTTAAAAGCCACAAAACTCTGGCTGAAGACCAAAACAACACTGTAGATTCACGCCAAAAGTGTGACGAAATGAAAATTAATTATTTACACACTTTAAATTATCAAATACTTCGTCACTATAAAACCATATCTATAACATCAATGTTTATTACAGTCACTTGGTTTCTTTGAGGTGAAAAATGGAGAGAGCTAACGCTCGATTAGCCGTTCTCTCTGCGCACTTGGCGGTGTCTGATACCGTCGGATTGGAACAAGTGTTGCCGGCGATCGAGCCATGGTGCACATCGGCTCACACGAGTGCTGCACTGTATGGTTCTCTTAAGGGAAACTTGACCATCGTCGATGAACGTACTGGAAAGAAATATCAAGTACCAGTCTCAGATGATGGTACCGTCAAATCCGTTGATCTCAAGAAGGTATATTAATTACGAGCTGTTATTCTGAAGTGAACTTTAAAAAATGAGTACATTACTTCTTCACTGTGGCCCTTATTTAGTACTACGAAAAGATTCGGTTTTTGTATATTGCGTGTGTGTAAATGAATTTGCATGTTTGGCATGCAGATAACGACAGGGAAAGGTGACAAAGGGCTTAGGTTATACGATCCTGGTTACTTAAACACGGCTCCTGTTCGATCTTCGATTTGTTACATCGACGGAGATGAAGGAATTCTACGTTATAGGGGATACCCAATTGAAGAGTTGGCTGAGAGAAGTACTTATAATGAGGTTGCTTATCTCCTAAGTAAGTCTTGATCATCTTGTAGATTCTTGTTGTTGCTTATTCTACTTTTGGGTAGTTCTTGAAATTTTTGTCTCCCTTAGTTTACTACCTTTTTTTTCTTGCAGTCTATGGGAATCTGCCTTCTCAAAGTCAGCTAGCTGATTGGGAGTTTGCGATTTCTCAGCATTCTGCTGTGCCACAAGGAGTACTGGTGAATATCTTCTACTCTATCCTAACTTTCTCTGGATCTTTGACCTAGCTGAGATTATTTCTGAATGTTTTTACAGGATATCATACAGTCCATGCCTCATAATGCACATCCAATAGGAGCTGTTGTCACTGGGATGAGTGCACTTTCCATCTTTTATCCTGATGCAAATCCTTCTCTTATGGTAAGGTTTATATTCCTGCTTTCTTGGTACTTACTGAAAATGTTCACGCGGACGCGCTCTGCTCCATTTTTTGTTCTGTTCTTGATTTTCATGGAAGACCTCATTTGGTTGGTGCAGGGCCAAGGTGTTTACAAGTCAAAACAAGTTCGTGATAAACAGATTGTTCGTATTCTTGGACAGGTACTGTTGTGTCTATTAATATATATATGGTGCCTTAATGTATGACAGGACTGTGATATAAGTATATAATATAACGTGTCTACAGGCACCAACAATTGCAGCAGCTGCTTATTTGAGGAAGGCAGGCAAGCCTCCTGTTCAACCTTTGAGAAACCTCTCTTATTCAGAGAATTTCCTCTATATGGTGGAATCAATGTACGTCACCCTCTTTGTTTGAGTAAACACTTGCATTTGAAGAGGGAAGTTATAACTTATAAATTTGTGAAACTTTTGGATTCGTTTTCTATCCTCAAACGTGCATGTAACATGATATATTATCTTCATCTTCCATTGATTACAGGGGAAATAGGTCTTACAAGCCTAATCCTCGTTTGGCTCGAGTGTTGGACATCATCTTCATACTGCATGCTGATCATGAAATGAACTGTTCTACTGCTGCTGCTCGTCATCTTTCCTCTAGGTACTAACTTATCACTGGTTAGAGATTCATTTGAGTCTGCAATGAGATATATTTTTGATAAGTATTGTGTTTATGTAGTGGTGTTGATGTGTATACCGCTGTTGCGGGAGGTGTTGGAGCCATTTATGGTCCGCTTCATGGTGGTGCAGTTGAGGCTACGCTTAACATGTTATCAGAGATCGAGACTGTTGAAAATATTCCAGAGTTCATCGAAAGCGTGAAGAATAGGTAACTCAATACTTAAGACTACAAGTATCTAGATTGTGATGTGTCGTTCCATTAATGTTAAACTCTTTTCTCCCAGGAAGAGGAAGTTGTCAGGTTTTGGACACCGCATTTACAAGAACTACGACCCTCGAGGAAAAATTGTTAAAAAACTGGCGAATGAAGTGTTCTCCATTCTTGGAAGGGATCCTCTGATTGAGGTATCTTAGATTCTTCTTTCTCACGTAACTCTCGTTGTTGAATTCCTTCTTGTGTATGATGAATGTGGTTTAAGAAAGATTTGGTGTATGATGTTTTCAGGTAGCAGATGCTCTAGAGAAGGCGGCACTCTCTGATGAATATTTCATTAAAAGAAAGCTTTACCCAAATGTTGATTTCTACTCTGGATTAATTTATAGGTAAGTCATCGATGAGTCATATAAAAAGTTCTTGCTAATGAGTTGTTGTAACCATTGAAATCTTTTGTGTTGGTAATTGAAATGGGCTAAAAACACAGGGCAATGGGGATTCCATCATCATTCTTGGCAGTCATTCGTATCGCTGGATACTTGTCACACTGGCGTGAGTCGTTAGATGATCCTGAGACTAAGATAATGAGACCCCAACAGGTAAAATACACTCTTTGATAGATAATGACTTGAAGACGTTTATTTTTGGCTCACTATGAGTAATACCTTATACATAGAGATTCATACACTTTCTGATAGATCAATGAGTAAAACGTTTTTTTTTTTTGGCTCATGGATAATACGTTATGCATAGATTCATACACTCTTGGATAGATCAATAACTTGAAAAATGTTTTTTTTTTGGCTCATGAGTGCTACATTATACATAGGTTACATGCACTTTTTGAGTAAGATCAAAAGGTTTTTTTCTTTTGGCACAGGTCTATACTGGAGAGTGGCTAAGGCATTACCAGCCAGTGAGAGAAAGAACCACCAAGTGATACGGATATGGATCAGTTGGGTCAAGTTTCGAATGCATCAAGAAGGGGGTTAGCTGGGGTCATGTCTCAATCCTACTGCTGATGTTTTTAAATCTGACCCGGAAAACAAAATATATGAAGAATAGATTAAGTATAACTGGGTCAACCTGTTCCGACCTCGAGTCTTTAGAACTTCAATATATAATATATACATGTGTGCGTGTATATATATATATATATATATATATATATATAAGTTGTGAAAATAAACAGCAAAAATATTTGTACTATACCATGTTTTAAGGATATGATGTTTAACAATAATCATAAAGTGATAAAAGAGTTCAAATCAACATTAAACCTAACGGAAACAGTGAAATAGTAGACAATTGAGCAAGGACATATGTGCACCAATAAAGACGAGAACATTGGGATACATGTGGTCAAACAAGAGGGTCTTCTTAAGCAATAATCTATATACCATATCCTGTTTTATTGTTTGCTTGTTATTTATCAGTTTAATGATTGAAAACATATATTGTATTAATTCCATAATCAATTTCCATGTAATAATAATGTTGGTATAGGGGAAGACATATACTTTTGACACATTGCGACTTTATCAGGAAAGTTTTAAAATTACTGTAAATATAACACATTGCTAGGGAAAAAGTTGACACATTACTGCAAAAAAAAATGTATAAAAATGTGTGTGACTATAGTTTTGGTCCTAACGAGTGTAGCACTAAAAACGTGAGATGAGTTCATCGTCTAATAAAAGGGGGCCCACAACGGATCCAGATTTAAGACAAAAGAGTAGGCCCAACCATACATGATGAGCTGTATATTTATTTTTTATTTTTGGCAAAATAAGACCCTCATTTTTACAGTTAATTACAAAAACAACCCTTTCTTTCTTTCCTCCACGATCAGCGACGAGGTCGTATTCGATCTTCTTCTTACAGTTCCTAAAATCAATTTTCAATTTCTCCAAAGCTCTATCTATCTCTCTCTCTCTCTATCTCTCTCTCTGTCTTCTTCGAATCCACCTCAGTGATTTACTTGTTAAAGAAGTCGCCTCTTATAGTCTCCCGAGAGGCCCAGGTATGTCATCCTCTAATCTCACTCTTTCCTCTCAAATTCTCTCTAGTTTAATTTCTTTTGAAGAAACGAATTGAAATCTGGGTAATTTAGGGGTGTATCCATAAACCCGACTGATCAATTCTGAGTCCAAATGGTTATGTGTTCTCTGATCCAGATTTTCGTCTTCTGGGGATCTGGGAAACGGTATAAATCTAAAGTCGTAGACTTTGATTCAATATTAAATTATCGAACTTTGATTCAATCTGGTTGAAGTTAATTTAAAATCTGATTTGGATCTCTTTATGGATCGTTCGAGATGAAGATTGGTTGCTTGGTTGATTAGCCTAAGATTGTTCAATTCTGATTGGTAAACCTCAATTTACCGAATTTTAAGGTTGATCTCTGTCGCCAATGCTGCAAGTATTGTTTCACAGCACAAAAAATCATCTTTTTGTTGCTGTTGTCTTCTCCCATTCTAGAGGATACTTTAAAAAGTCGTTTGTGTGTTGTTTAAATGACACAAGATAATCCCATCTCTTTCATTTGCAGTAGTTTTGAAAGATGGCTGGTCAAAACGCCCGTTTGAATGTGGTTCCCACTGTTACAATGCTCGGGGTTATGAAAGCCCGACTTGTTGGAGCCACAAGAGGTCATGCTCTCCTCAAGAAGAAGAGTGATGCTTTAACTGTTCAGTTTAGGGCACTTCTTAAGAAAATTGTTACAGCTAAGGAGTCCATGGGAGATATGATGAAGACATCGTCTTTTGCTCTGACAGAAGTTAAGTATGTTGCTGGCGAGAATGTCAAACATGTTGTCCTTGAGAACGTTAAAGAAGCTACATTGAAGGTTCGTTCTCGGACAGAGAATATCGCTGGGGTGAAGCTGCCCAAGTTTGATCACTTCTCTGAAGGCGAGACCAAGAATGATTTAACCGGTTTAGCTAGAGGTGGTCAACAGGTCCAAGCTTGTCGTGTTGCTTATGTGAAAGCCATTGAAGTTCTAGTTGAGCTTGCTTCTCTCCAGACTTCTTTCTTGACGCTTGATGAAGCAATCAAGACGACTAATCGCAGGGTCAACGCTTTGGAGAATGTGGTGAAACCGAAGCTGGAGAATACAATCAGTTACATTAAGGGAGAGCTTGATGAGCTCGAGAGAGAGGATTTCTTCAGGTTGAAGAAGATTCAGGGATACAAGAGGAGGGAAGTCGAACGACAGGCAGCTCATGCTAAGGAGTTTGCTGAGGAAATGGTTCTTGAAGGTATCTCTATGCAGAGAGGGATTTCAATTAACGCTGCTCGTAACTTCCTCGTTGGTGGTGCAGAGAAGGATACAGACATTATATTCTGAGGTGCAGACATTATTTTCTGAGGTGTGGGCTCTCTTGGTCCCTTTTGTGATTGCTCGGTTTCTATTCTCGCTGTCATACCTTTTATCACTCTCTTCATCATATTTATGTTCTTAAAATAAAAAAGGATTTGATGTAGATGACTTATTTGTATCATCTTGGATTGTGCTTTGCTATAATTTTTCTCAAGAGATTTGTGATTGATACTGTTTTGGGTAATGATAATTCCCCTGTTTCAAGACCAATCAAATGTAGAATCTTTCTTGTGCTTTCTCTAGTAAAGTTACTGTTGGCTTCTATTGTTGGTGGGTTAAGCATAGCAAGATGAGAAAGGAAGGAACTTTATGAATCCCTTTTAGAAAGGTGGGAGATTTATTTCAATTTTTAAGTGTGCTTTAAGTATACGTGAAGCTTGAAGCTTAGCAATCTAAACATAACCTTCAATATTAATGCAGTGAAGAGGCTTCTGGGAAACCTTCCATAGAGAGACATGTAGCAATCCTTCAAATCTGATATAATACTGTTGTTTTGCCAACTTACCAAGTTTTCTGGTATCGACTCTTCTACATAACATCCAGTTTAAGATTTAGGTCATGATACTTGTTCAGGAGACAAGACATGGCATATCACACTAGGACAGATTCCTTGCTTAAATTATCAGCTTATAGGGAATCATATAAGTGGAGAAAGAATAACTCAAAGCAAGAAAAGGAATATAAACTGCATTAATACAAAAACTTATCAAATCCCTTATTTGTAACAAGAAAGACCATTCATCCTCAGCTATGAACAACAACAGAAATGGTTATTCTTCTACTCCAAATCAACCCAATTATAATTATGATTCAGATACACGATCATCGGGTTGGCGAGTTCCTGCCTTCTCTTCGCGGAACGCTTGGTCCAGGAGTAATTCAGTAAGTCAACTTTTCTTGTATCATATATACTCCTAGAGGAATGTTTTTAGCCTACTTATCGGTTATATGTTTTGGTCTTCTCTTTCAGATAGTTAACAGGCGTTTGCTCGATGATCCTACAGCCGCTTACTCAAGAACTGCGGTTTCATCAACCATGTACTTATATCATCGATTCATCATCATCTGATAATTCCTGCTTTTGATTTTGTTTCAAAAAGTTTTAGTCTTTACATGCTCCCAAGTACTTGAAATCATTGTTCTTGGCAGAGATTCATATAATCCGCAACAGAATCCAACCCGTAACAGCAACAACCTGCGAAGGCAGCACCTCGAGGCAATAAGGCAAGCCGTACACAACCAACCTGCTAGACCCGAGAGCAGCTCAAGATCATCATCACAAGCCAATGAAGAAGACGAGATCCTCAAACATCTAACAAAAGAGACATATAACCCAGCTCCAAAAAGCACCCTTCTCAGAAACCTGAGCTTATACTACAGAAACAAAGGAAGCGAAAACGCAAGAAACACTCGAGACCTCCCAGGCGAAGAAGAAGACAAGAGATGTTCTGTGTGTTTAGAAGACTTTGAGCCCAAGGAAACAGTGATGCTCACTCCTTGCAAACACATGTTTCATGAGGAATGTATAGTTCCGTGGTTAAAGAGCAAAGGACAGTGTCCTGTCTGTAGATTCGTCATACTCAAGCCAGCAAAACAAGTCTCTTCTCCAACAAATGGATCAAATCTCGCCGGAGACATGACAATGAACGATCTCTTCACATTAGAGCTACTCTCTGTGGTAAGAGCAATGGAAGAAACTTTCCTTTACGGTTATCCTCGTCGCATATAAAAATCTTTGTACCTTCTCAAAATACTCTGAATTCTCTCAAATGATAGTACTTTATTATTTGGGTTTTTTTTTTGTTAATTGAATCATATGAATCCACCATTGATACACCTTTACAGTGGAAAAAAAAAATGTTTTTTTTCTTTTCATTTGGCTACACACACACACACACTCATCTAGAACTATCACAGAAAGGAATGGCGCCAAAATCGCATCTCCGATGTTGCTCCTCCGTAGCAACCGTCCCACGGCGGAACACGGAGGCGCAATCAGGTAAATCACCGAGATCACCAAAAAGAGACTCATCTTCTTCTTCACCTACTGAAAAACCTCTCTCTAGTGTTACGTCGAGAAAATTTGAAGAAGCAGATGAAGATGAGATTGAGGCGTCGTAGAACCACCCGAACTCGCCGATTTCGCTGTAGCAACCACCTAAGAGCAACGGAGAGTCCACGTGGCTCAGATCTAATCCCAAAGGAGGTTCCTCAACGGCGGCTAGGGTAAGTTCCTCATCCTCCTCTTCGTATTCTTCTTCTTTTTTGGCGGTTTTGAGGACGACGGAGGAGCGGTGGTGGTGGGATTTGTTGTTAGCGGAGGAGGAAGGGAAAGGGTGGTTATGGTCGCAGGCGTAAGTAATCATAAGCTTTGAAGGGTCAACACGGCTTCTCTCCACCTGCTTCCTCGCCGGACATCCTTTTGAGCTACTACATCTGTAATATCCCCTGCAAAAATACAATTCAAAAATGTTATTAACTTAAAACTTGCAATTCAAATATTTAAAACACATTAACGCAATTTTTCGTGAATATACTCAAAATTAACACCAAAATGATTCGTTAGATAAAATTGTACTTTCTAAAAGTTAATAAACCTTACATGAATATAACTTTAAATAGTTTCCTTAAAGAAATGGTAATAAATGAATTTTAGACAATAGTATAATATTGGCACGTTAATCACGTACATATATATGTAAAATACTTTTCCTTTTTGTGCTCATCACCTTTTTGTACAAATCAAGATCTACCGCTACTTTAATATTTCACACTTCCCCGAGGTTATCCAAAAAATATAATACTAAAACTTCAACCAAAATTAAATTAGTGACCCTAATTACAAAGTACACAACATTAAACCTCCCCCCCCCACCCCCAAGAATTAAGGAGATGGCGCGTGACGCCACGCGATATCAAACGCGTCCGTTTTTCACATGGTGCGTATGTTAGCCCAACCACCGTCAGGCTAACGTGCGCTTTCTAATTTCTAAGCCGCCGCTGATTAAAACGACAAAAAAAGAAAGGACAAAACAGTAATCTAAAGTGTTTGTTTAGTTTACCTGGGATAAGGCGAGCCTTTGATCGGTTTTTGTCCGTATTTTCTCCAGGCCCATGAATCGGACGGTGGATATACTTCTCCTCTACTCTTAGATCCTTCCACGTCAGCAATCGGAACGGAGACAACTCTCTTCTCTACGTTCCTCCTACTACACAATTATTACATTTTCAGATCATTCTTTTTTTTTTCTTTTCTTTATAAACAATTCATAATAATTTGTAGAAAAATTCACAAACCTTTTCTTTGGAGTAGGTTTTGAGATCTTTGTGTCTTCACAAGAAGAAGGAGATTCAGGAACTACGTCGTTGTATGTCTCATCTTCTTCGTCATCCGATTCTTGAATTGCTCTACGGTGCATGATTCCGAGTTCGCCGGAACTGAGAAAAGGGATGATGTTTTTTTTCTGCTGTTGAGAACTAGAGGAGGTGATTAAGAAGGTGATTAGTGAGAGGGTTTTAATCAATCTGATGTGATTATTATTCTCTACTTGTTTGGGGACGTGCAGGCAAATATCAATGGCATTATATTGGTATTATATTTGGTCATTGGTATTTTATTTGAATTTATATATGACCAGTTGTTTTGTAGTGATTTGTTTATTTATTTTGAAAGGTTCTCTCTCTCTCTCTCTCGTGGAAATTTTATTTTATTATATATACCATAAGGTTTGCTAATCAAATGATTTCTTTAATTAGCTGGACTTTTTGATTAAGTCCATGCATAATTATGCAAATCTATATTATAATTATCCGCATCTGATCTATAGACTGTGATGTTTTAAATTTTTTATGTTCATGTAATAAAAATAACATTATGCGCACAAACATATATATATATATATATATATTGCTCATTTTTATAATATCCAAAATGAAACCCGAATCAGAGATGTTATAATGCAGTTACTGTTAGATGAATTTGTTTAAAGTGAAACTATAAATTTAGACATGAGTTCGTAAGCTGTCCTTAAACTATGAGTTGATTTGGTCCGTTTCAATCTCCCAAAATGCATCATGTTTGTGAACTTTACATAAATACATACTACTAATTTTTTTTTTAGGTTTATGATTTATCCATTTTGGACCAAATCTCCTAGACTATAACCTATTGAAAATTAACCAAGGTCATTTTCATCCGAAGTTTCTGATTTTTTCAAGACTTTATGTCCAATGTTCTCTTATTCTGTGCTAAGCTTAGTTTTCACAATTTTTTACAAATTAAATAACTTTACATAGGAAACTATAAGTTACCAACAATAATATATAATATGACATTAACTGATTCATTAATTACCAATTGAACTTAAGTTGAAAACTCATAAACCTCAAATGATATTAGATCGTACAATATGAATAGCAGTAAAAAAAGAAGAGGAGATATGGTTCGTAATTATGAATCATATAGTCCTCATCTCGAAATATGTTTTCATGTCTTATGAATGTCATATCGAATAAGATAATTCACTCGTTACCCTATTGGTATTAACTATTAAGTTTACAACTATGAACACATAAACAACCAACGGAGAGATGTTATGCGATCTTAATCAAAAAGTTTGCAGAAAGTAACATGTGCCCTTTCTATGGAAAACAACGATATCACATTTGATGACGTTTGTTGGAGGATATTGCCTAAGTAAAAGCTGCAACTCATTTTTGGGATAAAAAATAATTATCTAAAAAATACATAAACATACATGTATTTTATTTTATTTTTTGATAAAAAGAAACATAAATATATAACCCTAGTTCTAGATAAATGACTTCATATATTATTAAGGTATATAGAATTTGGGCTGGAAATGGCTATAATAAATCTGTGTGATCAAGTCAAGATTCCTCCAGTCATTTATTGAATTGTAAATCATAAATAGATAAAACTATAAAAGCCTCTGTCATAATTAATAGTTTAATGACTCCATTATTGTTTCCAGCTTCTGTCAGAATGGAGCCAAAAAATTTATTTTCTGGTTGTATAGGTTTTTGATTAATTTATATATGCAAACGCGTGTTTACACACACACATATGTATATATGTTTGATTTGGTCATTTCTGATCATGAAAATTAATGTCGAACCAATCAATAATTCGCTCGTATCTGATGCAACTGAGAAGAATTGACAATGAAACATGATTGGATAATGTTTTTGATGTTGTTATGTTAAAATAATGTACAAGTACAAGGTAATTTATAATTGACACGTCTTCTAAATATTAAACATATTCATATAGACGCATAGTCAAAGATTCTTTTTAAAAAAACAATGTAAAAATGCGTTTTCGCATTCATTCAATAATTTTCACGTAAGTTTATGCGTTTAAGTATATTATCTAGTTGGATCAGGATAAACTAACTCAAAAGTTAAACCGACGTATCTATATAAGGAAAATTCAAATGTATGAAGATCAGAGAAGCAAAACAAAACTTAGAAAATATGATTCGAACAGGGAAAAAGAACAGATTAAAGATCTTTGTTTGACACATTTGTTTTAGCCAGTAATGTTCTGAGACTTGTTGAGAATGACTCCTTCATATTTCACCTGGAACCATTTCATGGCATCATCTTTTGTAACTCTATGCTGGATTCCAACACGAGCCTTGCATCTTCTGCGACGTGCCACACGGTAACCGGGTCGCTCAAGAACAACATAGAAGTCCATACCGTAGATTCCAGTCGATGGATCATACCTAAGATGTTTTTAAAAAAACCCCGCTTGATCATTGATTACACAAAGCCACTCTTTAAGTTGTTCTATGTTTGTTTTAGAAAGAAAGAGACTTACTTGATACCCAAATCAATGTGCTCCTGAATCCCAAATCCAAAGCAACCAGTGTCACTAAAGTTCCTTCTCAAGAGTTCGTATTCTTTAACTTTCAGTCCACTCTCAAGGAGCTGCATTGCCTTCTCTCCCCTGACAGTGACGTAGCAAGCAATCTTCTCATTACGTCTGATACCAAAAGAACGAACAGTGTATCGAGCTGCAAAAGAGAAACAAATGTTGAGATTTACCCACAAAAAAGTTATCTACCAGAGGCTGAGGATTATTAAGATTTTCCAAGCAATCGATAAAAAAACAGAGATGACAACTGATAGCTACTGATTCTCACTGCAACTCTCTGAGAATCCAGGACAATAACAACTAAAAATCATCTTCACCTCAGAGCTAACAAAACACAATTTCCTACACTAATTTATCGTCCTAAAATTTATTTTCCAATGTATAAGTTGAGATCACTAAATTGATTCAACTTAGAAGAAAACTCACCCTTGGAAAAGACAGGAGTCTGACCACTTAATTGTTCCAACACCTACAAAATAATCGAAGAACTAATTCGATTCAAATCGAGCACAATCGGGGGTAAAAAGAGAAATGAAGTTAAAGAGTAAAACCTTGGAGGCTCTCGTGAGACGATCTCCACTCTCACCGACGGAGATGTTGAGCACCAGCTTCTGCACTTTAATATCCCTCATTGGGTTTGATAGCTTCTTCTCCGACGCCTGATTCAACCAAAACAAAAATCACCACATATTCATCAAACATCAAAAACGAGAAATCAAAGCAGACGAAATATCTCCGACGGACCATTTGGGATAAGGGTTGCGATTAATCTCCGACCGACGGGAAACACGAATCGAAAAGAGGAATCGGAGAAGAAGGGGCAAAATATATAAACCCTAGATCTAATAAGCCTCTAGGGTTCTAAGCAAATTTAGGAGTTCGAAATGACGCTTTTACCCTCCACCCTCCAACAAACGCACGTTACCCGCACGTGACCTTTTGGTTTGAGTTTTAATAGGCATACCAATGGGCCAGGATCGGCCCATAGATAAAATGTAGAGATTTCTCTTTTATGATGATAATTTCCATGTTTGATCACTCAAACTCAAGTGTTACATTAGAGTCTGTTTTAGCAAATCCCGTAGTAGATAAGAAGCCTTACATTTCATGTTCAAAAAAGGAAGCCATACAGTTTGTTTAACTCTGATTTATTGAGAACTGATGCTTGCTTTACCTGGCGAATTAGGAGACCGACCCAAGCTAAAGCTACTGGAGCATCCACTAAGCTTTGAAGCTGACCTACGGTTTCTCACTAATGGAACCAGTGACTGCACCACATCTGCCATTAATGGTCTGTAATCAGCTTCTGCTTGAACACACATTGCTGCTATTGCTGCAACTTGAACAACCTCTTTTGTCGAGTATTGTCCTTCGAGTGTTGGATCCATTATGTCTACTACTTTGTCTCTGTCAGCCAATTGAGGCAAAGCCTAGAGAAAAGGAAAAGAGAAGTTATTAGAGCAAAAGACAAGAAGAAATGACATAAGAGCAGTTTCTGAAAGGAATGTGTACCCAAGAGACAAGAACGCCTTCTCCTGTAGCTCTCTTCATATCTACTGGAACCCTACCGGTTAGTAACTCTAACAGGACTACACCGTAGCTATAGACATCTGATTTTGTTGTCAAGTGACCGGTTAAAGCGTACCTGAACAAGAAATTAAAAAAACAATTGAGTGTTAATATTATAGCTAATCAAATTTAGTAATGGAGGAACGAAGAAATTGATTGAGTGGAAAACATACTCAGGAGCAACATATCCTTGTGTGCCTAATACACGAGTTGATACGTGTCCACCAGCTTTATCTGATCCGACTTTGGCCAATCCGAAATCTGAAACTTTGGCATTGAAGTTTCTGTCCAGCAAAATATTGCTGCTCTTAAAGTCTCTGTGAATCACTGGGGGTGATACTTGTTCATGGAGATATTCCAAGCCTTTTGCAGCTTCCAGAGCTATTCTCATCCGAGTTTCCCAATCTAATCTTGGTGGGACAGAACCAGATCCTATATGCAAGAAAAAAGAGCTATCAAATACACAATAAGAACTCCAGATGCTATGTTCACCAATTAGTAACTATAATACATTATCTAGGATTCATGTAACATACCGCAACTTCTAACACAACAGGAAGAAGGAACTTACTGCTGGTAAGATACAGGTGTTCCTGCAGACCACCATTTGCCATAAATTCATACACAAGCAGTTTGTGACTATGGTCTGAGCAATAACCAAGAAGTGCCAACAAGTAAGGTGAACGCAGACGGCTCAGTAACTCAACCTGTCACCAGATACAAAAATTGATCAATGGTTTCAAGTAATCGAAGTTCTGCAAACAGAAAAATTAAGTTCGAAAAGCAAAGATCAATGAGTAAGCTGGAAATAAACAAACCTCCATCTTGAATTCTTCTTCTCCTTGCTTTCCTGCATGATCCATGAACTTGATAGCAACTTTTCTGCCATCGTTAAGCACACCACGATAAACCAACCCAAACCCACCATGCCCAACCACATTAGACTTACTAAATCCACCAGTTGCTGAATGCAATTGCTTAAAGGTGAAAATCTGCAACCCATTGTCAGTAACATCTTGTAGCTTTAGACAATCGCCACCATTCTCCTCGCAATCAAACCCTAAAAATCGACAGGTATAACAAGAATAAATGCAATACCCAGACTAAAAATCCAACCCTAATTGGAAATCATCTTCCAAATTATTCCATAATTTATAACCAAATTTCAGTATCCAGCGAAAACAGAGGGGGGAAAAGAACAAGAAAATGCAGGTAAAGATAAGAGCAAATGTAAAATGTTGAGCTTACTCTTGCTAATTTTGTGACGCTTAGAAACTTTGTTACGAATGTAGCAGTAGTAGCTAAATGCGACGAACAAAGAAGATAGAGCAAGACAAGCAAGAACGACAATGGCTACAAGTGCAGCACGCTCTTTCTTTTGGTATGCTTCGTCTGTCTCCATTTATATCTCCCCCCCTTGTACTAGTTTCCAGAAATGGAAAAGAAAAGAAAAATGTTAAAACCCTAGAAATTGCCACTCTTGAGAAGAAGGAGATGAAAGTGAAACAGTAGAGGAATAAGTTAGAGCTTCGGGTTTCGTGAAATAAGTTTTTTTTTGTTTTTTGATTTTTGTGTTTGTGTGTGTGTCAGCTTCACTGACTCACTGTTCTGCTTTGTTTTGTGGCGCGGGGAATAGTTGCAGGGATGTACGTATTCACGCCAATTTTACAGTCTTGTCCCTATACTTAAATTTTATACAGTTTAGTCCCTGAGTGTTATATATGGACAAAGCGTAAACGCAATCAAGGCCCAAAATTAGATATAATCTAGCCCAAAAATTAAGCTTATGTTAAATTCATTTATATTTTCCATAAAATTCTTTTTTCTCTTACACAGTTTTCAACTAAGACATACATATTTAGAATCAATTGATCAAATCATTATTGGCAGTAGATCAATTCAACCTTCAACTTTGTTACAAAAATTATATTCGTGGAAGATGAGGTTTACGAGACATGACGAAAAGAAAGAAAACAGATTATTTATAATGACAAAAGGTTCCAAACAGCTTTGTTTTTCTTACATCATAAA
This sequence comes from Crucihimalaya himalaica, assembly GCA_004349715.1. Taxonomy (NCBI): domain Eukaryota; kingdom Viridiplantae; phylum Streptophyta; class Magnoliopsida; order Brassicales; family Brassicaceae; genus Crucihimalaya; species Crucihimalaya himalaica. The sequence continues at coordinate 2,641,125 of SMJT01000008.1, read as the reverse complement.
AGATTCCTCGCAACACACTACTATGCCATTAAACCAACCATATAGTTTTCATAGCATATGGTAAAGCATCTGAACTGGAGAGAAACTGCGATTAGCTTTCTTTTTTTTTCTTATACCTTGAGAGCTTTGTTCTTACTTCTTTCCACGGAGTTTAGCACCAAGTGCTCTCTCCAGCTTAGAAAGGATCTGTTGATTCGGAATTGCTTTCCCTGACTCGTATTCTTGGATCACTTGTGGCTTTTCATTGATCAGCTACAGAATCAAAACATATATTATTACCATCATGAATCCAGTTACACACAAACAAGTAACAGCAGAGAAAAGAGAAAGTTACTTGGGCGAGTTGGGATTGAGTCAGCTTCTTCTCCCCTCGGGCTTGCATGATGGCTTTCTTCAACTCAGTAGGCACGCGTTCATCTGATTATACAACCGTATATACACAACGAAGGTGTTAGAAGATAACCAACGTTACTAATCAATCTATCACAAAAATGGAAAACACAATGTATTGGGGAAAATACAATACATAAAGCTTCAGCACTTGGCATCCCAATAACCAATCAACAAATAAAGACTTCCTCTCACTAAGAAATACAGACTGGAGAAAACATTAACAACCCAGAAAGACATACGCCAAGAATTGCCCTTATAAGAACATGACTAGTTTATAACTATGTCCCAAAATACAGAGGCACTACTAGTATTTCTTAGTCAGTGCATAATAAATCTGATGAATGATTCAGAGATATATATACTCACGAGATAAGTTCTCAGTGTCATCATCTAGCTTCTTCGTGTTCAAGGAGGTGCCGCTAGACGCAGCCTTGTTGGATCCAGCATTGACTAAAACCAGGCAAAAACAAACGAGATCCCGTTACACAAGTATAAAATTCATGTTGAACAAAAAAAATAGATTCAAGAAAAAAGGAAAAAGAGAAAGAAATGGAGTCATATTCGAATGTCAAAACAGGACCTGATACGAAGAATAATCAATTAGCAAACGCAATTGAAATCATAGCAATCGATAACCATATACGAATCCTTTCAAGAGATCACAACAAACCAGTGGCGGCGAAGGTATTTAATTTGAATAACCCTAATCCTGGAAACTAGTAAAACACAGCGTAGTAACAACTCAACCTAGATTCAATCGCCAAAATCTTAGCCTAAAGCAGATAAAACTTCTCGCAAAGCATAAGACACAGACGGAGATGGATTAAAAAAAAAGAAAAGAAAACAAACATTTTCGAACGGTCTCAATATCGGCGCCGCTTCGACGAGCGGCGTTGACAGTCTTCTCATCACGCTTAGCAGCAGAGTTAGGAGCTTTCTTACGGATCACAACTGGTTCCCAATCTTGAGTCATCGGTCCAACTCCTGCCATGGCTTCTTCAATTGAGATTTCCTTTTCTTCTTCTTTTAGGTCTTCTTCGTTCGTGGATAATAAAAAGAAATGAGAAAGAGAGAGAAGAGGATCAACATAAACAAAATCCTTGATCGTTTTATATTTCTGATTTTTTCAAAAGGGGTAATTAAGTAAATACGTAAGATTGAAGGGCCCCCAACGTAATATATTTTTTTAAAAACCTTCCTTCGAAAATATCTTCCCGATGCAATACGATAAGGTTTCGTCCAAGCTCGATCGTTATAATTTTTTTTTTAAAATGTCACAACCTACACGCCAAAACTATAATATATAAGAGATCAATAATCTTTGAGTTGGTCGGAGATTTTTTTTTTGTTTTTTTGGTTGAAAATGTCGGAATTTATCCGAAATAATATAGAGTACATGACATTGATATCTATAAATAGATGAGAAAAACTCAGATTTGGATAAAGAGAAATGATTAAAGTGAAGAAATCAGGCCGAGAAAGCCCGTTTGAAATTGGTAGACGACAAAACGGACTTTAGCTATACCTTTAATGGAGCAAGGTTACTATTACTACTATAGCACATCAAAAAGTTTGGGCTTTCCTAAGTGTTAAAAGTACACTAATAGATTACGGGCCGATTGGTAACGATTTTTTTTACTGTAGATATTTTAGCTGCAGAGACTTTTGCTGTAAAAATTTTGACTGTAAAATTTTTTACTACCGATTGGTAAAGATTTGACTGTAAAAATTATATTTTTAAATAATATAAAGTATACCGAATATAATGAAGTATATAATATAAATTTTGTTCTATAGTTAAAAAATTTTAAAATTTGTTTATTGATCTTAAATAAATTTATCTATGTGTATTGCATGCCTATCATATTTGTCTGTTTTGACATAATTTTAATATTTGTTTCTTCTCTTTTATATAGAGAAATTGATCTTAAAAAAATAAGAAAAAAAAAATCAATTATTAATTAATTGAAAGTTTTTAAAAATTAATTTATCAATGAGTTTTATGGAAAGTTTTAATACATGTGGGGAAAAAACAAAAAAAAAAGTCTTGGCTTTTATTTTTATTTGTTTTAAAGTCAGGTTTACGAGACTTTAAAAAATAACTGTAATCAAAGAGTAAAATAGAAAAGTAGTGCTGTGAAGACTTTTAAATTAATCAAAGCCAAAAAAAGCATGATTGATAAAATTTTAACTGTAAAGACTTTTAAAAAAAATTACAGCCTTAAAAGTGCTCGCCAATCAGCCCCTACACGTCCCACCCCTAATATGAACATAATAGGCAATAGCTAAAAGATACCTTCTAATTTTACACTTTTTTCATATAAAATTATATTAAAAATTGCTACTTCATTCTCTCTTTCCTTATATTCCTAATAAACAAAAAGGTAATAGAATCTACAATTTTAATTCTCTTAATTAATTCCAGTTTCCAAAAAAAAAAAACGATTTAGAACAAAAAGACTCTAGTGAAATACATATATTTGCTACTTGTTTGATATAAAATTAACATAGAATAATAAGACGAGATTTGTCCGGTCAACTCCACAAAAAAGAGTTGTAGTTTGTTCTCGTCCTAGAAAAATAGGTGGAATTGATTCGAACCAAGAAAAAGCAAAAGGGGGTTGAAATTGACTATTTTGAAAAGTAAGGGGAGAGAGAGTGAGACTTGACGTTTTTAAAAGACTCACATAGCAAAAGATCAAATTCTGATACCTCCTTCCTCCGACTAAAAACCATTTCCATCATCGTTTATTTTGTTCCTCCGATTCTCTTCTTCCTCGCCCTTCTTCGGATTTTCACTCTTCTGCTCGAAAGGTCTCTCACTCTCTCTCTCTCTCTTAATCCATTGAAACTGAAAGCTCACCGTAACATCTCTATATCTCCTTCTGCTTCTAGTTATAGCTGTTCATCTTCTTCTACTTGTTGCAACAACTCGTAATCTTCATTTCTCTTGGTCCTATATGTTTTCTTATTGTGTTTTTGTTTGTGATATTTTCCAATGAATTGAGAGAATTTTCTGGGCACCGTTCAATTCAATTCTGCTCGATTTATGATTCAGTTTAGCAACATAACTGACCTAAATTCTATTCCTGGCAATACTTTTTTCTTCATGTGACTGAGCTCAATTAGGTAGATGTAGTGATTTTGTATTCGATATGTACTAAAAGGTTAATCATTTCACTTGTTAGAGTTCATCAGAAACACCATTTTGTCAGAGACGCAGAGCTCCTGGATTTATCTGTTTTCAGATTTGTTATTTTAGATTCTGGAGCTCTATATGAAGTTTAATTTGTTGTCTTTTCTCTTCTTTCAGGGCAGTGCTTGAGAATCATTGAAGAAGGTGATCGCTGGTGCTAAAACCAGAAACAGATACTGTTCGTTCATCTTTACATTTAGATATCTCAAAGCTTGATCAGAGCCGTGTTGCGCAAAGAGGGTTACCAAAGTTAGGAGCTCAAGAACTTGGAGTTTTCTTCCTTTCCGTATCATGCCGTATTATATTCAGAGGCTTTTCAATACTTGCAAGGCATCTCTCTCACCTAATGGACCCGTGTCTGAGGAGGCCTTAGACAAGGTTCGCAATATGTTGGGTAGGACTACATTTTTTTATCCACTGTGTTGAAAGTATTCTTCCCTTCTCTTTCTGCAATCTTTCTTGCTCCATAATGTTTCTTAGGTACACTTTGTTGCTCGTGATGTCTAAGTTGCAGTGCTATTTTTTTGGTATCGCACTCTCTTGTGTTATTAGACTACTGTTGTTTATCAGGTTTAATACTTGCAGACATACGTGATACCTCTATTTTCTATTTCAGAGAAAATCAAGCCGTCTGATGTTGGTCTCGAACAGGAAGCTCAATTGGTGCGTAACTGGCCTGGTCCAGGGAACGAGCGTAATGGAAACCATCATTCTCTGCCAGCAATAAAATACCTTCAGTTACATGAGTGTGACAGCTTCTCGGTGAGCAAACTTGCTTTCAGGATGGTAACGCATGTAGTTTTCACCTTTAAAAGTTTGAGTATGCTTTCATCGGTATAGGAAAACATTGGCTATGAACTTTTGAGATAAGGTGGATAGGCATTAAAATTTATGTAAAGCTGATAATATTTAGTAGAACTACATAAGCTAGACTTCTTATGTTGAAACCAGATCTCTCATCATGACTAATCTTTTTGGCTCCTGGTATGGCCATTGTTCTAAGCCATGGAGCAACACGCTCCACATGTATACTGCAGTTAAACAAAGTTCTGAAATCTTACTTTTCTTGTCTGCTTATTATGCTTTGATCATTACTTCGTCAGATTGGAATTTTCTGCATGCCACCAGGGTCTATCATACCACTTCATAATCATCCAGGCATGACAGTGCTAAGCAAGCTTGTTTATGGTTCAATGCACGTGAAGTCATATGATTGGGTTGAGCCTGACCCATCAGAGCTAGACGATCCATTACAAGGTAATAGTGATATGTAAACTGCCCCAGTAGAACTTCCGTGCTATGTGAATCATCTCAAAATGAGTAATCTGTTGTTCCCTTTTACTCATAGCAAGACCCGCGAAGCTGGTCAAGGATACTGATATGACTTCCTCTAGCCCAGCGACCACTCTATATCCAACAACCGGCGGCAACATTCATTGTTTCAAAGCCATTACTCATTGTGCAATCTTCGACATCTTATCTCCTCCGTACTCTTCTACTCATGGCAGACACTGCAACTACTTCCGGAAATCCCCAATACAAGACTTACCTGGTAAAATAAAACAAACTTCACGAGAAAATCACTTTATAACTTAAGCGCTTAAAAATGGTACTATATTTCTTAATGTTACTACTTTCATAACACTTTGTTAAGGAATCATGGGTTAAACCACTAGATTCTTGATTAGATAATAGTCTAATAGTAGATGTCATGGAACATGCTCATTAATGTGTATTGCTAAACAGATTTGGTTTACGACTATCATTTGTTATTATGGAAATGTTGTTGATGACATCATGTGTGAAACCAGGTGAGATTGAAGTGATGAATGGAGAAGTGATCTCAAATGTGACATGGCTCGAAGAGTATCAACCTCCTGATAGCTTTGTGATATGGAGAGTTCCGTACAGAGGTCCTGTGATTAGAAAATGAGAAAACAAAAAGGTTTAAGCATATAAGAAAAGAGCAGAAAGAGAAAGGAGCTTGTCATCAGAAGAATAGTTGGTAAACCATTCAAAGGATGGCTGCATAATGGTCAAGGTTATTACATATTTGTGACCACATTTAAGTTCAAGCCTATTTCGTTGTATGATAGTGTTTACTACATACATCTTTATGATTACTTCACTAGTTTAATATAATAATTTTTTTGGTCCATTTTTATATGCAGCTACATAAAGAATTGCTCATAAACAGTGTCATATAGTTTTGATATTTTTGTTTCCATTGATCTTTCGCCTTTCTTTATTTCATGTCTATACCATAACGTAACGACTTTGAATTCTTCTGTTGGCTTATTGAGAGTAATCAAGAAACTCATGCATATTTTGGGTATAACTGTGCTATGAGACTAGATGATTTTGAAGTGTTAACCTTTGGTGAGCAATTTACTAAGAGATCATGTACGTACTATCATAACTCGATCGAATGCTTATTGCAATAAATTCAGATATAGTCTTTGTTAAGAAAGAAAAACGTTAATAAATACTTAAATAAGCTAACAGGTAACAGCACAGCAGTATGTTTCACCAGTTCGATGTTTCATAGAAGTAGTTCAAGATATGAAAGGGCTCAAAATGTAACAAGGAATACGATAACAAAAAGAAAACATAAATCATACTCAAAATGGCAAAACAGTCGAAATCTTCACTTTGCCTCATTTTCTAAGCGCACTCTTCTTCCTCTTCGGTTTCAATCCACCACTAGACTCGTCTTTCAATATCTTTGTCGTCTTTTTCAACTTCCCTTTGGCAGGTTTCTTCACTGGCTTCTCACTCTCTACAACCTCACTTACCTCCTTCTTCCTCTTCTTCATCTTCTTCTGCTCGTTATCCCCAGACTCAACAATCTCATTCTTATCCTCATCACCACCAATCTCATCCTCATCAAGCACCTCAGATACATTACTATCCATATACCTAACCTCATGAATTCTACCCTTCTTCTTCTTTCCTTTCACTGTAACACTCTTATCGCTACCATCATCAGCACCTTCTTCAACTTCACCTTTCTTCTCCTCCTTAACAACACTCTTTCCGGTTTCAAAAGCATCGATTTTGAGCTTCAAATCAGGCACAGCCTGATATATAGGCAATGCTAAACTCTCAGACAACTTCACATGCAAAGACCTAACGTATTTCCACTTATTAGGTAAGATCTCAACTACTCCATTCAATGTCTCCATCACATTCTCAGCAATTTCACGACTCTCCATAGACAATTTCCCAACCTTAACGACACTACACGTCCCAGTCCTCATGAAGAACATAGCAGATCCACAAGCTTTCTCCATCTGCTCTTTCCAGTTCTTGTGCTTCAAATCAATCGCCACTGGGATCTTCTTGCTCGCAAAGAACTTCTTCCCAATCAACCTCGGAAGCAGAGGAATTATCCTCCGATCAGCGAAAAACATGTCGTACGAGTCGCAGAGTTTCCTCTTCGCTTCGAACGGTCTGTAATCAGTCTTCAGCTTTGAAAGCTTAAGAACCTTAGTGATCGGAATATTCTCAGATTTGATCTTCTTCATCGCATCAGCCTTGGTGAGACCACTTTTAGGTCTGTCGTCGATAATGAGACAAAGCTCCGGCGAATCTTCCGTCGGATTGATAAAAGGATGAGGTAAACGGATACGATGAGCGTTTGTACGGCTCGTCTGTGGAATCTTCTTCAGTGTAACGATGAGGTAGACGAACTCGTCTTGCTCGAGAAGTTGAGGCTTCTCTGTCTTTGTTTTTTCGCTTCTCGATTTGACAAGACCATTGATGGCGCTATCAACGGTCTTGGGACTCACTCTTGATATCTGCGAAGCGGGAACAAGTTGCTGCTCCGTCTGCTGCGGCGGCGACACTGCGGTGGTCATTGCAAGACTTGGGGAAAGAGAAAGAGAGAATTAGGGTTTAAGGAGAAAGAAGACCAAAGAAGGCTCTGTCTTTAGGATATATGTTCACTGGTTATAAGTGGGCCTAACTTCTTTTCGGCCCGTTATAATTTTCTTACAAATATGGGCTGAAATTATATATGTGTGGGTGAAAATAATTTATTTATAAAGATTCTGTCGATTGACTCTGCATTGTGAGATTCAAGTCTCCATGCGTGCGAAGCTCCTAGTCCTAGGGCTTTTATCTAATTGCTCAGACATCGTTCTCATATACTCTACCTTGGTTTCGCTACTTCGAAGCAACTCAACCACAACAACTTCATCTACTCATTTACTCTTTTTTTTTTTTTTTTTTCTTATCTCTGATTTTGTTAGCTCAAAAGTCCAAACACTATACTCCAAAACCCCCAAAAAAATAAAAATAAAAGTTTTAACTTTCAAGTGATCGAATTATAGAATGCAGTATATTACAAATATTCAAAATTAAACGAAAGTGGAGCCCGTGTGAGACCCAAAACTAATTGCATTAAAACCCAAAAGAATAAAAAGATTATAAAAATGACTTATTACTATACAGTGACTGCACTGTTTACAATAAAGTCTTCGCCTTTATTTTTCTACACCTGAAAATTGAAACGTTATGACCTTTTTTAAAATTATGTTTTTTTTTTGGTCCCCTAACCAATTCAAATTCTCTTACATTTGAAACTAGAAACTGCAAACTGAAACATAAGTATATTTGTATTCATATAGCAATTTCGATCTGCATTGGATACCAAATATAAACATTATCAAGCTAATATAGATGAGATCATGCTATAAACAAAAGCCAAAATAGTGTTGAAAAAAAAAGTTTTTTCCTTTTTTTGTATAGATAAAAAAAAACAACACTTTTAATTGCTCAAAGGAAACTTTCAGTTTTCTAAATTCAAAAACTCTCTTTGTCTTCTCTTTTTCTCTCTCTATCCATCTTTGCAACGGCTCTCTCTGTCGTCATTTTAATTCAAACTATCTCTTCTTTTTCTTAAAACGTCTCTTGCTGCTTCTACACTTCTTTTAGCTCACTACCCAAAGCCCTAATCTCAAATCTGTTTTGAGCTTTCCTGATCTTACCCATTTCGCAAAAACCCCCAAATTGTCTCTTTGTTTTGTTTGTCTGATTTGATTAAATCTCATTTTGTGTTTTATCTTCTTCCTCCGACATTGTTGTCTTCAGTGCCATTGTGAGCGAGAGAGAGATAAAGTGTTGAGCTTTGGTCGATTTTTAGGGCTAGATCTTCTAGCGCCACAAATTTTTTCGGATGGGCTCAATCCAATTTTCAAAACATCTCTAAGCACATCTGGGTTCTCATTTCGCTGAATTTGGTAATCTTCCATAAGGGTTTCTGCAAATTACACTTAATGAATGAGATCTTTGGCATTCTGAGAAACTGAGAGGTAAAATAGTTTCATTCGTGATCTAATTTCCTATAATCTTCTGCTATAATCATCAGGTTCTCTATATCCTTCATCTAAAAATTGGGTGATTCATTATATAATCACATCGTAAAAATTTGGTCTTTTTGTTTTGTCTGATTGGATCCAATGTCTTGTAAGTACATTCCATTGAAACTGATTCTATTTTTTGTTATCCATAGGTAGAATTAAGATGGACGTTGTTGAGAGAAAAAGACCTAGAGGAGCGTTTCTAAATCTGTTTGATTGGCATGGAAAATCCAGGAAGAAGCTTTTCTCATCCAATATCTCCCAACTCTCTGGTATGTCTTCACTCTTTTGTTTTCTATGTATACAAATGTTATGTTGTATATATAAGATAAGGTAATGCAGTTCAATAATCTAAAGTTTCTTTCCATGATACAGAAGAATCTAAGCAAGCAAAAGAGAATGTTCAAAACCCCTCTATTATGCAGCATTCTCTTGTAAGGCTTTGCTCGATACCATTTTTCTTATTTTATTCGATGCTTTTTTTGTTAGACATGAACTAATTGTGTTCTGTGGTGTGCGGTGTGATCTGTTTTAATAGTTTGAGGTTGATCAGACTGTCAAGAACTCAACTTACAACCCGAGAAGTGACTCGAGCTGTTGTGCTTCATCTGTAACTAGTGATGATGGAAATGTAGTTAGAGCACCGAGTGTGGTTGCGAGGCTTATGGGTTTAGAGGGTTTACCGCTACCAAATGTTTTGGAACCGCGGGTTAATCCTGATCTTGATCCATACTTTCTCAGATCCTCGCGCCAGGCAAGCACTTGGGATGCTAATCTTGATCATCAGAGTGATTTCGATGGTGTTTCTTGGGATCATTTAGATTCAAGAACGAGTAAAGGGCCGCGTAAGCGGATGATTGAGCGGTTTCAAACCGAAACCTTACCCCCAAGAGCAGCTAAACCGATCTCTGTCACTCACAATAAGCTCTTGTCTCCAATAAGGAATCCTGGATTTGTTCCATCTAGGAATCCTGCTTATGTAATGGAAGCTGCTTCAAGAATGATCGAGCAAAGTCCACGGATGATTGCAAGAACACGGGTGGTGGCATCATCTGATTCTTCTTCGCCAGTTCCATTGAGGATTCGAGATTTGAAAGAGAAACTTGAAGCTGCGCAGAAAGCGTCAACTTCAGTTCCTCAAATCTCTAATGATACTCGCAACAGTAGGTACCTAAGAGGAGATCAAAACGAGAAGAAAACTACAGTATTGGGGAAAAGCAGTTGTGATGGGTTGAAAGGTGAAGTGAAGCCACCTTCTTTCTCTGCGCAAGCAAAGGCCAGTAGTAATCAGAAGCAAGACAGCTTAACAACGTCCTCAAGTGGTAACAAGAGGATGTCTTCGGGACAGAAGGAGAAAGTGGAAGCAAAGAATAGGGCGGTTAAAAGCCAAAACAGTATCAAAGGACCTTCCTTGAGCACAGGAAAGAATGTTCTTAAGCAGAACTACCAGAAGCAGAACTGCAGAGACAATCAGCAATCCAGGAAAGTAATGAACAAAGTAGTAAATAAGGTTCTTGTGGAAAGTGGATCTATATCGAAAAGTGGATGTATATCAAAGAGCCCAGGATTTACTATGGCATCAGCAGAAAAACCCACTTCTTTACCTTTATCCCGCAAAAAGAGTCTTCCTCGGAACAAAAAACCGCGGAATGGAGTGCAAGAATCGGGAATTTATGAAGATAAGCGGATCAAAAGGGGTGAAAAGTCGATAAAATGTAACATTTCCAGTGATGGCGACTCGAGTATGAGTAAAGATGATCAGAAAAGGGACATGGATGTGATATCTTTCACTTTCTCATCTTCGATCAAAGGTTTATCATCTCATTTACAAGGGACCAAACAAGATGCAGACTCTGCTGTAAGGTTCAATGTGATAGGTGGTGATTCTTTAAATGCGCTTTTGGAGCAAAAGCTCAGGGAGTTGACCTCGAAGATTGAATCATCTAGCTCTAGCTTGATCCAACAAGAGTCTTTGAATTCCATTTCAAGGGATAGAGCGAATGGGATGATTTCATCGCCATCAAAATATAGTGAATTGACTCAAAGCAGTCTTGATAAAGTTTTAACAGAGAGTGAATCTGTTTCTGACTGCACTTCATTCTACAACAACCAGAAAGTCCAGGTTAGTTTCGATAAACTGCAGCTTCACTATTCTATTACATCGAATGTTTTCTCAGCTTACCAGTCTCTGAGAAAATCTTGTCTTTTTTCCTTATAGAAGAAGAAGATGATGCAGGGAGAAGAACAAGAAGTCAGCAGCATCACCACTCTTACAGAAGCCGATGATTTTGCACTCTCCTGCAGCAAGTGTATCTCAGATTGCAGACATGACAGAGAATATGGTATGTCTTTGTGAATTTATATCTGGATTTTCTTCCTTTTTTATATGGACCAGGTTTTGAATTCACACCAAATAGTCTTAGTAGGGAATTGGTTTGATTTGCAGCTAAATAAGCTTAATGTTGTTGGGTTTTTCAGGCATGGAACAGAGTTCATCATATCAAGAGCTCACTTGGGTTTCATCAAACGAGTCACAGCACACCTTAGATGAAACAGATTCAGCAACACTCGATTGGGAGCTCGAGTACATAACCGAGATCCTCAACTCTAGGCAGCTCATGTTTCAAGACTTGGCCTCAGGGACAACTACTAATGAATCATTATTACCCTCGAGCCTCTTTGATGAAATGGAACTCTCTCGAGGAGCTGCGATGTCAATGAAGACAGAAAGAAAGGCGCTTTTCGACTGTGTGAATCAGTGCTTAGCGGTTAAATTTGAAAGGATGTTAATTGGAAGCTGCAAAGGGATGATGGTGTCAGGTGGGATTTTGTTGGAACATAGAGATCTGTTGGCTGAAGAACTGAACAGAGAAGTAAAAGGATGGAAGAAGATGAGAGAGATGATGATAGACGAGCTTGTGGATCATGACATGAGCTGTTTCGAAGGAAGATGGATTGGTTACGAAAGAGAGATGTTTGAGGAAGGCATCGACATGGAAGGAGAGATTGTTTCTGCTTTGGTTGATGATTTAGTTAGTGATCTTTTCTATAATAGTGTTCTTAAACGGTCGTTGTAACTTGTATTGTCTTTTTAAGAAGCTTCTTCTGGTTCTGAAATTGTCTGGATGAAGTAAGTGATCTGAATATACGGCTAAAGAAGAAGTGTCACTCTTTATTTGAATGATCTAATGAATAGCCGAAACTGATTCTTTTTTGGAATGGTTCTAGCATGTGAGTTCTCGTAATTTTGGAATGGTCTAACAACTTAAACCTCAACTTTAACAACTTAAACGTCTAATAAGTAATTACACATGCCTGAAATGACATGTAACTTTATTCCGTCGAGTTTTTTTAGATATCAAAGTTTTTTTTTTTTCCTTGGCAGCTAGATTAAAGATTATTGAATAACTATTATTGATTTTATTACAGTATTTTTAAAAAATTTTCCTCTCCATCAAACTCTACAACTATGTTATGTTATTCTTAAAAATGTTAGGCGTTTTTCAAAGATATTTTATAGAAAGTCAAGTTGTCGGTGGCAAAATGAGGAGGGCACGAGCACTTGTAGTTTTCTCTTTTTCGGCTTATAAATTGGGTTTTCATGAAATAATTTCCTCATAAATTGCCAAAAAGAATCATCACCAGAGATCAAATTAATAGATCGCGTTTCTTTTTTTACTGTCGACAAATGTTAATCCTTATTATTTTAATAAATTCTAAAATTTTTAACGTTTAGAAGATATTTTTCCTTAATAAAATTTAATATAGTGTTTGATGAAAACAATTATCCCAATAGATATCACATCCATTTAACTATTTTAATCATCAAATTTTGTTGCCATGCTTTTTATTATCAAAGACCATTATATCTAAAATTCAAAAATACTAAGAGTAATTAAACTAAAACGTTGATACCTAGAAATAGCTTTAAAATAAGTTAGGTTTGGTAATAGTTGTATTTCTGGTCGAAAAAATATTTTTAAAAAACGTTAGTTGGGTCAATGGGTTGTTTGAATAATTACACATCATGATATATATTTTGTTTTAACTAGTTGGTTATCAGAATTATTCGAAGAATATTTACTTTGGCCAAACAAAAAAACATTATAACCGGGAAAAAAAGAAAAGAAGAAAAGGAATAAATTCGATGATAATGGTCCACGTGCAAATTTTTAATTTTTTGAACTTTTCCTCCAAATCTTATTGACTTTGACGTGATCGAATTTTAATTAATTTTCTCTAACTTTGCTATAATTGCACAACAAAAAGTCACCATCAGTACGTCATTTGATTATAAAAATAATAACAGGTTCTGTTTCTCACATTTTAACTCTTATATATAGTAAAATCATTTTTTGATTACATATGATGTCATTTCTTCTTTGTTTTTCTAAAGTACTTTAATTTTTCATTAATAAAAACAATCTTCATACAAGGTAAAGTTTAAATATCCCCGTATTTTACCAATTGAGAATAGCTTATCAATTTCTTGTTAATCTTTAATTAAGTTATAAACAAAATCCTTTTTTTATGACAATAAATCCTTCTTAATTTGTACTTTTAGTAATTTAATTAATCAAGGTCCACTCCATTCATTGAATAGATAAAAACATTATATGTGTTGTGAAAAAAAAAATGTACTAATTTTTCTTTTTTAATCTATAAATCTGTCTTAAAAAAAGAAAGTAAAAGATGCATTAAGGATTACTAACCAATCAGAAAAAAGAAAAAGAGAAGCGACGGTGGTGATTCACGAGGGATGACGTATGATGATGCCAGGTGTCTATAGGAGAGAGGTGCATCTACTTTATGACACGTGACTCATCAACTCGCACGTGACTTCGCCATCGTCACTTGGGTCAGTCGTCTCTCTTCTTCTTCCTCTCCTTTCCCTCGTCTTCATCACTTTCCTAAAATCCCATCACTCTCTCTCTCTCTCTCTTTTGGTCCCTCAAATCAAAATCAAAAATCAAAAACACTGTATAACATCCCAATTTTACAGTTCTTATAAAAAAACACACACATATACATATGCTCTCTGATTGTTTGTATGTGTGTGTGAAACGCATAGTTCTTTGCTGCCTTTGATCGGGATTTTTGCTGCATCTATCTTCACAGTGAGATCGAGTTTGTTTTTTTTTATGCAGTTTGATTTCGTTTATTCTTCAATCGGGAGTTCGATCGGAAATTGAATGTGTGGATCTGATTACGGTGATTTTACAAAAACCCTTATTGAACTGTTCTACTTTTTTTTTTTTAATGCTCATCTTTGGAATTGTGATTCGTTTGGTTTAATATTTGTGACACTTCGTGCTGTGCATTCGATCGATCTTAGGTGGTTTTCGTATCGGTTTTTCAGTTTGGTGGGTTTTGCGTTAGGAATGGTTTCGCATTGAAACTGAGTTTCAGGGTAGATCGAACGAGATCGCACTAGTGAACTGTTATATACGGGAGTAAATTTATGCAGAATTGTGGTATTTAGTACCTGGAGATTTTCGTGGGATCTATGTTGGTTTGCTCTATTCAATTACTGAGATTCTGTCGTTGACTTGAGAGTGAATTCTGTTGTTCTTGTTGAAATGCTGATGGTTTCCTTATCTTTATTAACTCTTTAGTTTCCGCTTCTTGTTTCGTATTTATGGCTGAAAATGAATCATTTTGTGCACCGAGTGAGATATTTGGTGGTAAAATCGGAAGCTTAGGATTGATCCTTTAGATTTTTGTCTTTTCCTGTTGACCGAGATAGTTTCAATCATTTGAGACAGAAGCTGGTATTTTGGATGCAAAAGAATCAAAAGTATAGTAGAATGCACACATTATTGAAGTGGAGAAATCTTGAATTTTCCTTTATTTGGAATTGTACCAGTTAGGTTATGATGTAGGAGTGCAGCTAGTTTGTTTCTTTAATTTGTATTTATGCATGTAAATTTTTAAGTGAATTCATTGAAACCTCCGCCTTCTTTGTTTTCATTTTTTCGATACCATCATAGTTTTTATTTACCATTTTTCGTTTCTGTGAACGCAGATCGAATGACCTCCAGATTAAGGGCTACTGGTAAATGAAGTTTGCTTCTCAATATTTTGGTCTCTAGGATTTCCTTGTTTTATCTAGTGTTCCTTTTATGGGATAAGTAGGGGCTGATATAACTCTAGCAATCAAGGAAATTGGCAATGGGAGAGACGGGAGATGATGCTGGGCCATCAGAGCAAGGACCTTCTAATCAAACCTGGTGGCCTTCAGAATTTGTGGAGAGATTTGGTTCTGTTTATCTGGGATCGCAAGAAGAGACCTCTAGTACTAAAGACTCACCCAGAAATCTTGAGCAAGATGGGCTGCCATCTAGTACTGTGTCGAATATCCTCTGGAGTACTGGTTCGCTTTCTGAGCCGATCCCAAACGGCTTCTACTCTGTGATCCCGGTAAGCTACTTTTAGGTTGATATTAGCTCTGTTCAATGATGTTTCAGTGAGATTTATTCGAATTCGATTAACTTGTGGTACCTGTCGTTTTTTTTTTTTTTTTGCGTCCTTTGACAATGTTTATATTTAAATTTCTACAGGATAATAGATTGAAGCAGCTATTCAATAGCATTCCTACATTGGAAGATCTTCATGCTCTGGGTGACGAAGGTCTAAAGGCTGATGTGATTCTTGTTGATTTTCAGAAAGATAAAAAGCTTTTCAGGCAAAAGCAGCTGATTACCAAACTTGTCAGTGGATTGAACTCAAAGCCAGCTACTATTATTAAGAAAATTGCTGGGCTGGTAAGAGTAATTAAGATACTTTGTATAATGGTCAGAGTATCTGCGTCACATCTTTTATAAATCTACATGCTAAAAATTTGTTTCCAGTATGAAAATAACAATATTGTTTCTCCATTTTCAAGTTGCAAGCGAAAATAGTGATCATAAATAGATAAAATTGAGGTAGGAAGAGACTAGGTGTCTGTCTAATGAAAAGTGATGTTGAGAGTGTTCGTTACAATACTAAGATAGAGGCCACATGATCTTAACGTCTTCTTTGTTTTCTAAATTGTGAAACTATTAATATATTTCTGTTGTGTTTCAAGATAAACTTACCTGACTATTTAGTTTCTTGCCCTTTATTGAAATTTTCTGGCAGGTAGCAGATGTTTATAAGCAATCAACTCTTCAGAGTCCGGCAAAAACCTCGCAATCGTTTGAAAACTGTGGTATTCAACTGTTAGGACAGATCAAGCATGGTTCTTGTCGTCCTCGAGCAATCTTGTTCAAAGTTTTAGCTGATACCGTTGGTCTTCAAAGTAGGCTTGTAGTGGTAAGTGCTAAGTACCATACAAAAATGTGATCCATGGTCTTATGAATAACTCCATTTTGCATATGATGATTAGTTTTAACAAAAGTTATTCTCGAGAAAAAATATTCATTATGACTTAAATTATGAATATTTTGACCACCTTTAAATGCTATGCGTTTTGATTGATTTGTTTGATCAGGGTTTGCCAAGTGATGGAGCTGCTGAGAGTGTGGACTCATATAGTCATATTTCTGTCACGGTTCTGCTGAATTCTGTGGAAATGCTGGTTGATCTAATGCGATTTCCCGGTCAGCTTATCCCTCTATCAACCAAGGCAATTTTTATGAGTCATATCTCAGCGGCAGGGGAAAGTGATTCTGCAGAGAATGACTCTTGCGATTCACCTTTGGAGCCAAACAGTCCCATGTTTGGTTATCCAGAGAGAATTGACCATGAAAAGTAAGTAGATATTGAAGTTTTAAATTGTAAAATCTCACTGCATGAACATGCTTTAATTATAAGTATAATGTGTACCATATTTCACTGCACCTTTGTTCAATACTCAGTGTTTTTGTGTTCAGAGTTTCTAATTATTCTTGTTGTACAGTGCAGAAAAAGATGAAAACCTTTCGTTGCACAGGAAACTGGACGGGTCTCCAAATATGTCTGGTCCACCATCAAGGAATATGCTGTTACGATCTGCCTCTGCGCTAGAGAGGAAATTAAGGTGATAAGCCTAGTTGTTTTTATTATGTTTTTGTGCTAGCCAACCCCAGGTTTGAATATAGCTTCTGTTCAACCGAGGAATGTAATAGATGACTGTATGTCATTAGTATTATCTTTTACTCTCCAGTTTCTCACAGAGCGAGTCAAACATGGCTAACGAGTTTTGGCGGCAGAGCCGGAGAAAAGTTATTGCTGATCAGCGGACTGCTAATTCGAGGTTACTCTCATCCCTGTTGAATTGTATATGTATATGCATTCTGAAACCAAGTACGTCGATGTTTGATTTTACCATCATTCAATCTTCTAATTTCTTAGATCTTTTTTTATTTATATCGCGTCTACAGTCCCGAACATCTTTCCTTTCGAGCCCGTACAAGGTCCATGCTAAGTGGTGAGTCTGGTGACAAGAACTTGGCACGAGATTTCACCGGTGATGTTGCCACATCAAGGTTGGTAAAGGATTTTCCCTTTGCAACTTAGATATGTTGGAGAGGTTTTTCGCAGATTTGATTTTAGCTTTTCTTTTTAAAAATATGCAATTTATTGCTGCAAGAGGGTATGGTGGTTGTTGGTGTCTGGTTTAGTGTTTACCGAGCTCTTTTGTCTAGTTTTTGCTTTAATAATATGGTGCGAGAAAACTTAGTTCTGGTGCCTAAAGTTTGTTAAAAAATGCTTATGTATTCAGTTTTCATGTGCAGCTGCAAATCTGTTGGAGGAGCGAAATTGGAAACTAAGAGAATAAGGAGGAGAAGCATTAGTATAACTCCTGAGATTGGCGATGATATTGTCAGGTGGGTGTTTAGTTTATCGCTCATCGAACTTCATGTGCATGGTAAAGCTAGTATGATGTTCTTTCAACTATCTGCATCCTGTTTACATATATATTTCCCTTGTTAACAAGCTTCTCTGGTTTCAATATATCGTTCTTTTTTAGTGATATGTTGCAGTTTTTCAGTTTCACCTTATCTTTTTTCTCAGTAGTGATTTCATATATGTAATGATTCCGACAATATTAGTGGTACACTCTCTTATGGATAATATCAAAATAATGCAAAGAGAGGGCATTCTTTTTCTTAGTTGGGATCACATATGACTGCACGAGCATATGATTATATAACATTCCATATATGGAACTAAACGTTTTAGCAATTGCAATGATTGTTACCTCTCATTAAGATTTATTGACCATTAACTATTTGGAACACGGAGCTCCATTGTTGTTATTTTATTGATAACTTTAGTATAAAAGTTACCTGTTAATCTTTTTCAGGGCAGTACGAGCGATGAATGAAGCCTTGAAGCAGAATCGCCTCTCGAAAGAGCAAGGGGATGATGGTTCATCTCCTAACTCTCCAAAGGACAGAACTGAGAACTCTCATCTCCAGAAAAATGTATGTTAAGCTTATTAATATATACATCATTGGAATATTTTGAGAAATTTGGTTATGCTGCTAGCTTGTAAACATAGAAGTTAAAATACTGAAAACAAAGAAACTTAGACTGCAACAGGATTTATGAATTTCACGATATGAAAGTGAAATCCTAGGAAAATGCTATGTTGTGATCCGTACGAAATCAAAATTTCTGTTCAACAACAAGGACAATAATGAACTTCAAGTTGACGTTTGTTTTATCTTGCAACATACTTAAATTATGATTCTTGGAAACGTTCGCTCATTTTGGATAACAATCTTGTGAAATGTGTGGCTTAACTAGACTTTTCTGCTTCTAGGTCTCTGGTTTTCATCTTGATGCCCATGACCAAGTTTCTGGTGGAAGGTCGACACTTTCAAGGGAAACACTAGATCCGCAGAAGGCAATCTCACTACCGTCTTCTCCCCAGAACTACCGAAGCCAATATGAACAAAGAGGATCGTCACATCGTAATATAAGCCACATCTGGGATATAGTATTGGGATCTCCCATGTTCCAGAATAAGCCATTATTACCATATGAAGAGTGGAACATAGACTTCTCCGAGTTGACTGTTGGGACACGTGTTGGAATTGGTAAGGATCTTTAGCTTCACGGTTTTGTATTGGGTTTATGTGTTCTTGTAAAATTGTTGGCCATAAATTTCCTTAAGAAAATTGAATATGGCTTACGTCTAGTATTTCTTAATTATGCTTCACACTCTTTACCCTTGTAATTTTTGTCAACAAAAGTTTACTTTTTTAATATTAGCATCCGAACTAAAACTTTTTTTTTCTTTTCCTTCCAGGATTTTTTGGAGAAGTCTTCCGTGGGATCTGGAACGGGACAGATGTCGCCATCAAAGTGTTCCTTGAGCAAGACCTTACAGCTGAGAACATGGAGGATTTCTGCAATGAGATATCAATTCTTAGGTATGTCTATAGGCTTTCTCTGTTTTATACAAATTCAGCAATAACATCTTGACTTGTCTTCTGACTTTCTTTCCTGCGTTTTCTTTCTGCATCCAATGACTACCAGCCGACTTAGACATCCCAATGGTACTCATCTATCTGTATGAATTTTCATTGTAAGATTTTAGTATATGATTTCATTAACGCGGGATCTTTGACTTCGTGTAGTTATACTGTTTCTTGGAGCATGCACAAAGCCTCCACGATTATCACTGATCACTGAGTACATGGAAATGGGATCTTTGTATTATTTGCTCCACTTGAGTGGACAAAAGAAGAGGTTAAGCTGGCGGAGGAAGCTTAAGATGCTGCGTGACATTTGCAGGTAATTTCATCTTCCATACTAAACCGTGTATCCTCCTTTTCAACATAATATGTGGTAATAATGTGGTAAAATATTGGTTTGACGAGAAGGCAATAACACTTCCAAATAGGATCTGGAATTGTGTTTCGATGAGAAAGATTCATAATCATTTGTAGCAACGAACAGGGTTTAAACTTGTAAAATGTTGCTAGGGGCTTGATGTGCATACACCGGATGGGGATAGTACACCGTGATATAAAGAGTGCAAACTGTCTTTTGAGCAACAAATGGACTGTTAAGATCTGTGATTTTGGGCTCTCGAGAATAATGACAGGAACAACAATGAGAGACACAGTCTCTGCAGGAACTCCAGAGTGGATGGCTCCTGAACTTATACGCAATGAGCCCTTCTCAGAAAAGTGTGATATCTTCAGCTTAGGTGTAATTATGTGGGAACTCTGCACTTTAACCAGACCTTGGGAAGGAGTACCGCCTGAACGGGTAACATAACTGAACAAAGGACTCCTTAGCGACACATTTCTATATATACATAAATGTAACAAGTTTCTGCATATTTATCAGGTTGTTTATGCTATTGCTTACGAGGGAGCTCGGCTTGAGATTCCTGAAGGACCACTGGGAAAGCTTATTGCAGGTCTTGTGACTCCTCATTGTTCCTGAATCCTTGTTTGGGTATATGGAATATCCTTTTCTGATGTGTTGTCTCTTGTTTGTAGATTGTTGGACAGAACCGGAACAAAGACCAAGTTGCAATGAGATACTCTCTCGTTTGTTGGATTGCGAGTATTCGCTTTGCTAACTTCTCTCAATCTTTTTTCCTTCTGTGAATATATAAACTTTGCACCAAGAAAGGTCTTCTTTTCTTGGTTTCTTTTTTTGAATATTGTTTGGCTTTTCTTCTCTTAGTTTGTACAAAAGAACTTTGGCGCTTTCACATCCACAAAAGCTTTGTGGAACTCTTTTCCCTTTGATCATTGCAAATTCGTAAAATCAAAACCTTTTAAACAAAAAATTGACTTATAAATTTTACAAGAAGTGAGAATACTAACTCATTCTTTCACCTTACAATTAAATGAAAGCCTCGTCTTTACCCATTTAACAACAATATGCATTTTACCGGATTATATTTCGAATGGTGATATAACAACGAGATTGATATATATTATTAAACTAAATGTTCTGATTGTTTCGTGTCACCCATCCAGTTTATTACCCACTTAGTAATGTGTCAATAACTTACAAAAAACATGTCGTTTAATCAGATTGTCGTTTAATCAGATTCTACTTTGCATTACTAGCATTTCATTGTAGGGAAACTAAAATAAAATAAATCAAACATCGAACTAGCCATATCCGATCAGTTAATTACCTTGATTCTCCTCTACAGTTTCAGAAAATTTCACCATTCTCTAAATTATTCAATTACATACTATGTATGGTCGATACCAATTCATTTCTTACGTTAACACCATATATTCTAGTTAAGTTTGACAAAAATGGAAAATATCAACCAAAACCATACATATTACCAACTAATCTTAAATTGCGAATATTTTCATCTGTAAAAAAAAAAAATCAACGCAACATTGACTAACCTAAAAAAACCATTAAATAAACGTGTTGAAGAAGTACATTGAGAAGCTTAAAACTGTAAAACATAATGAACTCTTTTATTGTAACAACCACACATATTAGACTATAAAATCTCACATGCTCTTTCTATAAAATAAAAAATAAATAAAAAATCTGCTTAGGTAGTCCAAAAATAAAATAGAAACCAAATTAAAATGTTTTAGCTCTTAAGAGAAAAACCAAATTAACGATATATATATATAAATAAATTAACTGGAGCTGGCTCGTTTTGTCTGCTCACGGCTTCGTACATGCACACAACGCTCAACGCTGGTTAGTGTTTTTTTTAAAATCTTCGTTCCTCCTCAATTCCGTTACCGTCACCGTCACCGTCCACCTCCGTTTATCTCATCCGTTCATCTTCTCCGATCTAGCTCACCGTCATTCACCGTATGATGGACTCCGTTAACGATTCCTTTTCGCCGGGGTCTTCTCGTCGTTCGCCGTCGACGCTTACTCGTGAAGATTGCTGGAGCGAGGAAGCGACCTTCACGCTCATCCAAGCCTGGGGTAATCGCTTCGTCGAGCTTAGCCGTGGTAATCTCCGTCAGAAACACTGGCAAGAGGTGGCTAACGCCGTTAACGACCGTCACTTCAACACCGGCCGAAACGTTTCCGCCGCCAAATCGCAGCCGTATCGCACCGACGTTCAGTGTAAAAACCGGATCGATACTTTGAAGAAGAAGTACAAAGTCGAGAAGGCTAGGGTTTCGGAATCTAATCCCGGTGCCTACATCAGCCCTTGGCCTTTCTTCTCTGCTCTCGATGACCTTCTCCGGGAAAGCTTTCCGACGTCTAGTACTCCTGATTCAACTGATAATAACCCGAACCAGAGGCTATCACTTCCGCTGGCGATTATTCCAGTTCCGGTCGCTCCACGATCGGCGATCCCCAGGCGTCCGGCGACGTCGCCGGCGATTATACATCACGGCGGTGATGATTTACGCGGATTCCGCGGAAATCTTAACGCATTCGCGGCAGCCGCAGCGGCGGCGGCGTGTCCGGCGTCTGAAGATGATTCGGAAGGATCAAGGTCTAGATCGAGCGGTCGTAGCGGAAGTAACAAGAAGCGGGAGAGGGAAATTGAGAAGAAGCAAGGTTACAAGGAAGTTGCCGACGCAATTGAGAGGCTTGGACAGATATACGAGAGAGTCGAAGAGAGGAAGAGGAAGGAAATGTTGGAATTGGAGAAGCAGAGAATGAGATTTGCTAAGGAATTGGAATGCCATAGGATGCAGCTCTTCACTGAGATGCAGGTACGTCTTCACAAGCTCCGGCGTACCTCTGGCTCCAAAGGTCCCACTTCCTCCGCCTCCGCCGGTGAGACCTGAAACCTTTCTCTCGCCGTATTTCGTTATCTGTTTGGAATTCTGTGTCCTTCTCCATTGTTTTAGCTGTGTAACAGTGTCTTAGCTCATTTGATTTTACGTTAACTATAACTATAGCATCGAAAAAAAAGTTTACTTTGCTTGTGATTCTCTGTGCCAATTACGACTTGAAGTATAATAAACCCATCAGTTAAAGATTTGAAAAGATTATAAAGAACAATGATTTTGCTTCTTGCAGAACTGATCTACATGATTTCATTTATGTATTTTGAGGATTGTAAAAATTCAGTAGCCTGGATTGTAAAGGAAGTGGCGCTGTAACCGATACTGTTCGTATCAAAGCAAATAGATTTCCCTCATAGGTGATGAATCAGAACGGAAAAAGTAATTAGTAGCACGTATTGTATTGGTATCTAATATCTATGATGAGTAGGAGGTCCTGGTTACATCTCTCTTTGATTATTAGCATTGTTACTTATGTATATTGTTATTATAGCTTGAGACTGGAAACATTCTCACAATGACTGACATTAGCATTAGTTGGGAAGTTGTTCATGAGCTAGAAAGTTGAATCTGCTTTTGTTTGCTGCTAATAGCTTAAGCAGGAGTGATTTTTTTTTACTGGCACGATGATGATTTCCTCTATTGCTTTTCTATTTTAAAGTGACGGCCAAGAACGGTTTCCCTTCAATATGTTGCTGGAATTTGTTGGTTATGTTGATTTGGAGAGTTTACGTACTAATTGTTCGAAAGTTAGGACATAACAACATCGATGTTTGAAAATAGAATGCATGATATGTTGGAGAATCAGTTTTAGTTAAGAGGGACAATGCTTGAGATACTACTGCAGAATGGAACTGAGAAAACAAACTAGCATGACAAAATTTGCTTTTTGGATGCATCAAATCTTGCCTGCAACTTGGCTATGGCATTACACAACAAACCTTGTTTTTTTTTTTTTTTTTCGTTTTTGCTTGGCTCATTCTACTCGTTAATCTACTCTTCACCTGTTAATTTTGTTGAATTCCTCTTTGCATTATATGTTTGACCAGTAGAACTAATAATCAGCAGGAGTTTATGTATGAATAATAAGTGAATTTTTTTCTGTGTATGCAGCTCTTGATTATGGGATGATGGATTTCCCTAGTTACTTCTAATGGTAGGCCTCCTTTTGTTAATTTTAAAAACTCTATCGTCGATCAAAACTTTGCCTAAATCCGAAAGTCATGAGCGTTGATTTTGTATGCAGCATTATGAGTTTGTGATTGTAGCCACTGATGAAGAAGGGAGAAGTCAGCATCTAATCTTTCTTCTACCAAACAACAGAAGATATGGTAACAAAGAAAAAGGAGTTTGTTTTATTTATCTTGTAAATTTTTACCCTTTTAGAAGATTCTGATTCCAACCTAGAAAGTTTTTCTGGTGACGTTATATATATTGGTATATCTGCACAATGGAAACAGTTACAAGAAACTACAGCTTCTTCCATTTTCTTGAGTTTGGTTCGACGAACTTTAAACATATGGTAGACTTTTGCTGCCCCGAGCCCAACTGCTTGATCCTCAAATATTCTTGTTAATTTTTTTCTTTATTTATGGCCCATAAGTAAAAATATTACTACAAGTAACCTAGGCACCAGTGACCAGACCCACTTGTAAGTAAGAGTTTCTTAACAAACAAAATTAAGAATTTCAATATGATAATACAGTAAAACAAAACAAAAGAATGAAAATTTCAATCAATAAATGGCTCTTTGAATCAATTTAGTGATTTACGTTCGTGAAGACTAAAGATTTGAAAAAAAAAAGGAATGAGAAGAGATATGTTATAAGAGGAAATGCGTAACCGAGTCCTCTAGTAACTGATGACTAGGACACACCATTTCCTTCACTTTCTCTCCCTTCTTATAGATCTTAAAGGTTGGAACTTTCTTGATGCTCTCTGCTTTCGCCAATGCCAAGCTCTCTTCCACGTCCACCTATAGACAAACCCCGTTACTGCGTCAAATGCTACCGCGAATGCAATGGAATTTACTAGATTGAGCATAAGAACAAGTGTCTTGCCTTGAAGAAATGTACTAATGGATACCGTAAGCATAAGGTGTTGACGAATGGAGATATTGCTTCGCTTTGTCTGTTTGATGATGATTTGAAATGAAACACGGATATTCCTGAAAAGAGTTTCCAGTTTTTAGCCAAGAGAGAAATCTTGAAATTTTAAATCGTAAAGTGGGATATTTAGTTTATACCGGGAAGTGATGTTGCGGTCTTGAACTTATCTAAAGTCGAGACCTCTTCAACTTCGTTATTGAATCCTAGGTATTTAGGCTCTTCGGATTTGTTCGATAGAGCGGTCTTTGCTCTCTCTAAAGACTCAGCAACCTCGCTGTCTCCTGGAAGTTCTTTTCTCAATACTTCATATTCTCTAACCGCATCCTCCCATCGGCCAAGCTGCATTTAACATAAGCAACATTGTCAATTCAAATACTTAGAAACACGGTTTGAAACCAATTCAGTGTCTTTAATCTAACCTTTCCATATGAAGCAGCTCTTCGGAGAAGAGCCTTGGTGTAACTAGGCTGGATTCTTAGCGCTTGATTACAATCATCAACGGAATTCTCCCACATACCAAGTTTAAACCAACATGCCGCTCTATTACAATACAAAACCGAGTTGAACACATCGAACTTAAGTCCATCCCCATAAGCCACACTTGCTTCCGAGTATCTCCCTAAACTAAAGAGCTCATTTCCACGTATACGAGCTTTCGCCACATTCTTCACATTGTTTAAGACCGATATTATCTCGGGATTATTGCTATGATCAGTCGCCATGGCTCTCTCTGCCTTCACAACCGCATTCTCAAATCTGCAACAAACCTATCATCTCTACTCACTCACCCAAGAGCCAAACAACACTACTAATAAAGAATCAAATATCACCTTTCAAAGTATAAGCATTTCGAAACTCACCGTCCTAACGCCATATCAACTTGAGCCTGAACGCATAGCACATAAGCATCACTTACTATACCAAACAGTTCCGCGGGTGGTTGAGTATGATGATGATCCAATTTCGGAATGCTGGATAGACACATATCCGAATCTTTTATCTGATGAAGCCGCAACAAGGCTTCTGCTTTACAAGCTACAAGCTGCACAAGATCAAACCTCATTGTTTTAAAGATCCAAGTCTTTTTGGTGACACAAAAGAGGCAATGCCGCATTTCGATATCTAACCTGTGGAGAAGAATCAGCTCCATTTGCAATGGCTGCATCGATTTCGCTAATTACCGTTCTCCAATCTCCGATCTTTCGAGCCTCCGTACACAGCCTGAGCTGCTTCTCAAGCGTCTGCAACCGCTGCAAATCGGCTTGATCGGGACATTGCCCGGAAAAACAAAGATGACGTCTAGCATTTTCAGCTTCTCCCAATCTAAACCAATTCAATCAAAGATTATTCAAAACAGTTAGTTTAAAACTACAAAGTATAGATTTTTCTTTTTTTGGTTTTAAAGTAGAGATTTTTATACCTGAGGTAGAGAGAAGCAAGTCTCTGGTGAGCTCTAGCATAAGAAGGATCAAATCTGACAGCTTCAAGGCATTCTTTAACAGCTTCCTCTAACCTCCCTGACGCAGCCAACGCCGCCGCACGATTGCTTCTGTAAGCTGGATTTTCCGGCGACAATGAGATTGCTCTGTCGTAAAGAGCCAATGCCTCGCCGTAATTCCCTTTCCTATACATTTCGTTACCTGCCTTCTTCACCTCCTCTGAATCACACATTTCCGCCGCCACCACCGCTCTCGTCGTCTTGCCGTTGCTGCCGACACCGCTGCGTATGATGTTGCCGTGGCCGTAATTGGCTGTGCCTGTGCATAGAGTTTCGGGTCTAACGGTGGCTCTTGTAGCCATTCCGGTTTTTAAGATCCTTCCCGACGGACAAATGTTTCCGGTAGGTAAAACGCCGGGAATCGGCGATGTCGCACCGCTTCCGCCGCCGCGAGAGCTGTGACTTTTCACCGGAGATAAGCCTAGACCGGAATAAATCAACGGCGTTCCAGCAGAAGCAGATCTTCTGTGACCCTGTTTAAAACTCCGGTTAACGTTTCCGGATCCGGGTTTAACCGGACTGGTCTCGCTCAAACCGGAAAGCTCGCCGGAGTGACTCCGTCTAGCAAGCTGAGAAGTAACGGCTGGTTTACCGGAAGCAGAACCAGAGGAGCTTGAACTGCTTCCACTAACGGCAGGAGTAGCAGCGGCGGAAGATGAGCCACGGCGGCCCAACGGAGAATCAAAATCGAGTTCTCTGAAATCGGGTTTGTTGAGGACGTCAACGTCTCGTTGGAAACTCAAAGAATCACGGAATTTACCGGTAATGGAGTCAATGGAAGGTTCTAGGGAATGTCTTCTATAATGTGACATCTTTCAAAACACACAAAGAATGAAGAAGGAAGAAGAAGAGTTCGTGAAGAGAGAGAGAGAAGAGAGATCTTGTGATATATAAAAGGAAGCAGAAGAATGAGAATGAAGAAGATGGTGAAATCAAATTATATATTTTTAGATTACCGTTAAAATTTCTTATTAATTAACTAAGACGACTAATTCTCCGTGTTTTATTAAACAAGATTGTCAGATTAAGACATTGATCTTCTTCTGCTGCTGCTTCTGTTTGTTAATCACGAGTCTCTCTTATCCTTACTTGCCTTCCGTGTCTTTCACGGTTGCTTGTCGCTGAAAAAAATACGGTAATTCTACTATAGAGAGACTGTGTCTGTATCTTTGGTTGACTTTCATGTTTATGAAACTTGTTTTTGCCGACCACAACATATATACGGACTTGGTAAAAAGTCAAAAATAAAATCATGCTATTGGTTGGTTTTTTGGTTATCTAGGTTCAAAGTTCAAACCATTGCGTCGTCTCGTCGTGTTAAAGAAGATAGAAGACGATTTTTGAGAATCTAGTGCTGTGCAACCACTATAAATAATATTTCGGTGTAATACTACTACATATGGACAATTTCCATTAATATTGTAGATTTTTTTAGTTTCTGTGACAGCAAAATGTTGGGCAACAAATCAAGTTATGTAACTCATATGTCTTGTAACAGTAATTCGTACAAAATCAAATTCAAATGAAAATGCCACCTCGGATTTTGACCCTTGTATATCAGAGTCAGAGACAGCAAAAATTGAGGGTAAAATCGTCTTTTGATGCATGTGTTATATATACATTTGATTCAAGTTACAATTACATTCGTTTATACATTCATTCACCAAGAAAATATGCAAAAGAACAGAAACACAAAAGCAGAAAAAAATAGTGGAAAAAAAAAGATAAAAGCGAAGGCTCATTTACTGATGCATAGCTGGCAATTTTAAAGGCTAATTCATTGGATCCCTTAATAATAAGACACATTATTCATTTATTAAACTTTAATCAATGTTCTGTTCTAATTTACCATTTATATATAAAACCTACGGTTCTGCTATAATAGCAATAAATATGGATTGTAGAACGAAGAAAACAGAAATATTAGGAGAGCGCTAATATAGGGGTAAAACAGTAATTACCCTACGACTCTAGCCACGTGCAGTGTGACAATGCCAGCTGTTTCGCTACAGTTGCCAGCTAAGCACGCCGAATACATTTAACGGCGTTTCACGAAACCGGACGGACTATTATGATTAGCGGTCCCCCAATCCCGCCTAACCAATATGGGCTATACACATTTCTCCATACCGGACGGTCCGTGACATTAGTGGCTCCCAATTTTGGATCAATCGTACCGGCTTTTCTTTTCTTCAAACCTTTGACCAAATATAGCAAGTATAATAAGTAGAGAAACATCAAGTACATAAATAGATATTTAAAATTGGTCCCCGACTGAAAAATATATAATCATTGACCGAGAGTGGCACCTTTCACTGTTTCACATACTAATTCATAATGAATATTTTAACTCAATTATTGATTTATTTATTCCAAAATAATAGATATATATATATATATATATATATATATATATATATATATATATATATAAAGTAAGGCACAGATGTAATACATACTACATGTTGAAATAATCAGTCAAACAAAGGTAACATTTTATAGATGTATGCTGATCACATAATACATATTAGTTTCTATCAACTTGCATATTTTATGATTAGCATAATCGCAGTAGTAAATATTAAACTATGCATTTTCCAACTTAAAACTAATTGTCAATACATATGCCGGTCTATGTTTCTTATAAACTATTCAAGATATTTTTTAATTTTCGAAGTGAATAACAATTTAATCTCTAATATATTTTTTTAAGATAATAGCTCATTTGACCATTGATTTCGATATGTTTAGATTTGGATCAACAATATTCGGGCATGGTCGATGATTGAACTAACTTTAAATCAAATTGGGTTAGACTATATAGATCGGGTTCTAATACTATGTTAAAGTTTAAAGATTTCTAACTCAAAATTAATTGATAATAAATAAACATGTCGATGTTCCTTATATACTACTATGTCGATGTTCCTTATATACTACTTTGGACCCAACTTTAGATGTGCAATCCTTAATAAATACTTCAATCTTTGTTTGTTGCAATAATTGTTTCATATAGACTCACAAGATGCATTCTTCTCAAAAAATTTCTCCTCATTTTTTTATAAAAAGTTTATAAGTACTATCAGTACTGCTGGTGGCCGCAACATTTGACCCAAGCAGGAACGACAAAAGAGGAAATGAATAGTATTTTTTTTTTCAAATAGAAATGAGTAATTAGCTGGTAATTATGGTGCTTTGCATCATCTTAGACCGTCATTAGGTAATTGTTGGGCGTTATCTCAGTAAATGAAATAAGAAAACATAAGGAGAACTTTTACTACAACAATAAAAAAATAAAAAGGAGAAAAGAAACACAAGAAAAAGAAAAGGAGAAAATCTCCTTTTCCTCCGGTTGGGGAACATTCTTTATATTTTATACATAATTAATTTGATCTATAAGAAAATTAATGGTAATCAATTAAAAATGTTGCTCGTAATTCGTAATTTCTCAAGGGATGGCCTTTTTTTGGTGGTGGTGTGCTGGACGTACATGAACCCACACTTGTAGAAATTATAAGAATCGAACGTGACGTTTGCTAAATTGTTAGCCTATATTTTTCACTAAAGATAACTTAAAAGTTTAAATTACTAAAGTAAAATAATCATTGAAGGGAGTAAAACTAAACACAAAACGTCAAATTATTATGTAATATATTATATATCAAGTCTTTTACAAGAAATTATACTGTATAGATTGAATTCTAAGCAAGCCAAGAATAGTTTCAGACAACAGAATATATAAAAACCTTTTTAGCTTTTTATTCAATACTATTTCGAAATTATTTTCTATCCCGAAAAGCCAATATATAAAAGACAGATAAATATATATTCAATCAATAGTAAAATTACAATTTACACATGGTTTTTATATAAAAATTCATACAATCCTTTTATTTTTAACGGCACATCACCGAAGCTGTTAGTGTTTGTCTCACTTACGGATAACATAGGAAAAGGAAAAGATCACAAAAATATTCACCAAACGACTATTAATCCTAAAATCTGTATATTTTGTCAATTCGATTTTTCCGTATTATAAAAACTCACATGTATATTAAGTGTAGTACATATGCAAACCCTATAACTGGATCATATATAATTTTAAGGAGAATCTATTAATATTTCTTTCTAATAACTTATTCGAATGTGGAGTTGGAGAAATTTTTTATTTTTGAAAATCTACTTGTTTAAAGAATTAATTACTCAGACAGTACAACGATCTAGACACCTTAAAATAATAATAAAAAAGCATATAGTTCTAGCAATTATTTATGTAGGCATATCACATTTGTATATATACATGTAATTAATAGAGTAAATAAACACAATGATTCCCGATATACAACGACAAATAAACCACGTATGAGTGGGTATTATCTGTTTTTTTTTTCTTGTTTATTTAATGTTATTTTGTCAACATCTAGTTTTCTAAATTTTTGATTGATAATTTAATTTGGCTAAGCTCGATCCTTATGGTCATTAAGGGTATCCAATGTTTCATCATTCATATTTTAGTTCCGTAACCAAATGATCTCAGCGAATATACAGTAAGCAAGAATATATGTAGATCGCATTACCTTCCAACTCGCATCTTTTATACAATAAATAAAAAATGTTGCACGTTTAATCGAAACTGCTAGACATAATTTAACTATATTATCTGATTCTAATAAGATTTACTTTTTGATGTACAGTACAAGTATGCGAAAACAAAATACATATATCGTTGATTGGTTCCAAAGATATTGTTTGTATTGAAAATTTTCAATTATTTAATGTTTAACCAATTGAATTGTATTGTTTTCAGTATTATCACGTCATGGTTGATGGAAGACAAATGTCGATTAGTTTTCAAACTCAAATCGAAGATCGATTTATAAATTTTTTGTGTGGCATTGCCATATATGTGTGACAGTAAACATAATCTTTTGTATTTATATCATTCGGTATATACCATCGAGATGATTTTGGATTTCAACTTATAATTTTCTTTAATCCGAAACTAGAGTTTAATAAAATATCATCATTATTCGATGCATGTGGAAACTAACACAAATCTTCTCTAATCAATAACTGGTACACTAGTCATATTGTTGTGGGTAAGTGTTAACTTATTTATTTACTGAACCTTAGCGAAACTTAGAGTATTTTGCATCTCTATTCATACATAAAATAAAATAAGAAATAAAAATAGCAAGTAGATTGGATTATTTTAAAAATCTCAAATTATATATTTATATAAGTAACGAAAACAAATAATCAAACTAACAACATTATTACAAATAATTCTTATTGGTACCTGAGGGTATATGCTCGAGCATGTGAGCATATGCTCACAAGCTGTGAATTATCTCTTTATCTGCATCATCGATCATGCCATCATGATAAATAAACAGATTAATTAAGGAGTTTATTCAAAATGGTTTTTATTGTATTGGTTTCTTATAATCATGAACGAGAAAAAGTTGAAGAGCTTTTGGTATAGTGTGCACGATTTATGTGCTGTTTATATAATATCTCACATGCCAGTGTATTGATTTGTAGAAGAGTTTTTATCTATTAGGGCAAACTTATCTGATATAATTCAAGTAAGTTACTTTTTGATCATATAGATTAGTTATGTTGTTCCAACGTTGTTGAAATTGGATTCAAGTCTGGTGCCACGATTGGAAAATGAAAGATGATGATCAAAAATATCATCAGGCTGGATCTAGAAAAGATTATGGACCATTGTTAAATCAAAACATATAAATCAAACGTAAGAAGTATAGTATGATTTTTAATACATAGGCTAACACCTTTCTATAGCTTACTTCATTAAGCTATGGAAAATATTAAAGAAAATATTATATGAAGTTCGAGGATATTAAACATAAACAAATATCAAACAATCTTAAAGACATCTTGAGTATATCTCACGCCTGTTTTCTTAAAAATATATTTTATGGATAGGAAAAAACAAACATAAAATGGGTTTATTTGTATATGGTGAAAATGATGAGTCATACTCAATTTATTGATCAAAATCATGGTTGAATTGGTATTAACAGAAATAATTACAAAGCATTGGTGTCAAATCAAGATCACATATATAATACGATCTCACACTAAACACCAAGATTTTGTCATTTAACAAAAACAAAACACCAAGATTGTCTTATAACTAAACTAAAGTAGATAAATTAAAAAGGTATTGGTCCCGTCGTGGGATTCCACTAGTTACTCATGATAAGTTTGTTTTTTTCCTTCCAAAAATAACTAAATTTATCGTAACAATTAAGGTTTTTTTTTGTTTGACGATAAACTATTTTGGGTAACTCACTTACTCAGTATGTCTCATGGAGAAATAAGAGATATCGCATAATTTTCTTATCTTGTAATATGTGTACATAACAAATAAAAATCGGTTATCGATTTCGATCAACGCTACAAAACCATTAAACTATGTTGGTTTAGTTCGAGACTCTAACCTTCAACTCCAACCCTTGTTCTGTCATACTTCTCTTCTTCTTTTCTTTGCTTAGATTAAATCTAAAACATGAATCCTTATCAGTTGGACATTAAAAATTCTGGAAGGCAAGTTTTAAGTTAGAAGAGAAAAATTTGTTTTTAGTGTTTTTTATTTTATTTTGGGATAAATGAACATGAAATGTGGGAAAAGAGCTATACAATATGATTGGCTACACATGGTGGTCTTGTCTTTCTCTAATTCTTGAGCCACACTATCATATGATTGCAGAATTTTTAATTATTTATTTATTCTTTTTTCTTTTCTCTCTTTGTTTTCTTTTTCTCAAGCATTGTGGATTTGTATCTCTCTGTTTTTTTTAGAGGGAAAGGGAAAAAGACTTGACATATAATCAAATAGTGCAGAAGGAGGGAGAGCACATGTCATTACATGTGATTCTAATAATTTAGATTCTTCATTTCACAGTAAAAAGAGAGACAAAAGCATTGTGCTCTGCCAAGTTCCTCTTTATCTTTAATTTCGAAAAAACAAGAAAAAAAAACACAAATTATTTTTCCTTGTAAGAATAATCATATATATGTGAAACTGGAGACTAGTGACAACTTAGTATAAACATATATGAATCAATTACGTGAAAATGACTTATTTTAATGGTCATTGTAAAATTGTCATTTTAGTGATTAATATTTTAGACTTGCCATTTTAATAAAACAAAAAGATGTGTTTTACCCATTATGTTTGGGTTGCCTCATCTTCATTTTTTTTAGGGTTTATTGTTGGTTATTAAGTATGTGTTTTAGAAGAAAAAAAATCATAAATGTGTAGATTTTGAAGTGGCAAAGATGGCAAATCCACAAATTCATTAGGCAAATGACAGATTTAAAAGAATTGAGTTGATAAATGGCAATTTTGGGTAATAATCCCAACATATATTCAAATGTTTTTTTTTTCTATCGAAACGTGTAAAAATATACAAAAAAATTATTCTAAGCTCAAAACTCTCAACTGTAGATCTAAAACCTCACATTATTTAGCAAATGTTGTAAGAATAATAGCTCAGGGGTTGGTTGGACTGTGCTGTAGAAACTGTGGAAAGACACAACTTTGAGATTGAAACTCTCAGCAATATTAAGATTAAAGCAGACAGACAGATAAACATCATCAAATCCTTGCAGATGTTGCAATCGGGTGACAAACACAAAACAGTCCGACCCCTATTGGCTATTGGTATTGGGTTCCTGAATAGGCTCATTTTAGTTGCAAGTTTAGCTGTGATTCACATGGCTGCTATCTAAGTTGTAGTAAAAGAAGTTTCGTTCGAAACAATTTATTGATTTAAGTAGATTTAAGCAAAGAGACATAATTATTCGAATCCTTCAAACAAAACAGTCACGCCTAAAAACATCACAAACTCGACTTACTTAAAACTCCGATTACAAATAAGAGACTCTGACGAACTTTTCAACCCTTCACTCAGTTGCTAGATTGACGCAACTCAGGTCGGACAAAGTCTGCATCAGCTGGCACAGAGATATCAACGGTCGGCCTCAGCTGTGCACAAACCTCAATGGCACCATGGACTGGATCAGAGAAGAAGTTACTGATCAGGTCTCTGTTGATAGCTGCACCACTGTCCACAGCCACAAGAGCTTGTTGCGTCAGGATGTAGTCAAACCGCGGGGCCCATTTCCTCGAACCCAATCTTGCTGTGGTCGAGCAGTTGTCAACCATGAAAGACACTCCCCTGGCGTGCATAAATGGGTTTAGAGAGTCAACGGATTCAATGACACTCTCGTTGATGATCTCTGAGTAAGAGTGACCTTTCTTCCTCAAGATCTCAATCTACACAAAACCCCGTAGAAACCAAGATTTACATTCTGGAAATCAATCACACGCAGATACATATTAAATCTAGGGGTTGTTCAATGCGGTTGATTTGAACCAAACTATACAAAGAAGTCGATTCAAAAATAAACAGATTGATATCACAACTTCTTTGAAACAAGAGGCCAATTGAATTTACAATTTCGTCGGAATTACTTCAAAGTAGACGTGTATATTTTGCTTTTAAAAAAAAAAAAATTCCAGAACAATGCAACCGGACGATAAAACTATTGGAAGCAAATTCTTTGAAACTCTTAAGATTAAAAAAATATAATTTCCGAAAATCCAAACCAAAACGAAAAAATAGTGGGCACACCAGATATAAACACAAACATACCTGAGCCATCATAAGTGCTACATAAACTCCAGCGGTGAAGGGATACAATGGACCCAAGTCACCAGCAGGTCTGGACTTCCTGACGCGTTCACCCACCTTCCACATTCTTGTCTGGTCAATATTTCCCATTGGGAATGCTGGCAAGCCTTCTTTTTCCTGTTACAAGTACGAGAATCCATCAAAATTTCTGAACAAACTGTGTTTTGGGTAAATGTAACAAAAGGAAGATTCAGAAGAGTCATTACATAGAAGCGACGACCAGCTAAGACAACACTTCGAATTTCGCTGCCACTTTGTACATCCTCGTAACATTCATAGAGAATCTCCATACAAGGGTAGAAGGATGCACTGTATGCAGTCTCAAAATCTTTTTTACCTTCTTCAGACAAGGAGTTGTACACAGCCAACATTCCCTGATGTTCATAATTCATCAGAAACAGGTTTCAATTTTTGATTCTGATATGGCCAAAAAAAACGAATTAGTCTGGTCTCTACAGATACTAACCTGGGTAGAGATAGTCCTTGAAATTGTTCCTGTGATGCATTCTACTGTGTTCTTGTAAGCCAAGTCTTCACTCATCCCATTTTCGGTGTACCTTCTAAACAGAGACTCCACGATTCCATGGACAGCACCAAGCAAAATGCCTTTACAAAAAAGAAGAAGATATTTTTAAGTTTTAAGTATGGGATTGAGCGATAGAAAGACAGTTCTATTAGAGGCTCAACTCACCTCTTTCTCCAAAGATGTCACTCCTGTACTCTTGTTCAAGAGTAGTAGCAAAAGTAAAAGGAGAACCAAGTGCTACTGACCATCCCAGTGCAACATCGGCAGCTCTGCCGTCAACATCCTGCCAACCGAATAACAGAAGTAGTGGTGAAAAAATGAACACATGAGGTATAAGTGCTTTCACAAGTCACACCGTTAAAAACAAATTATAGCTTTTGCAGTAGAGATAATGAGATAGAAAACCTGGTGGACTGCAAAACTGGCGTTGATTCCAGCACCATTGATTTCTTTTCCTTGGACGTATAGCCTCCTCACAGAAGGACCCATTCCCTTAGGGCACACAGCGACCACGCTGATGTTCTTTGGAAAATCGAGTCCCAAGGACTGTAAATGCCCTAGTAGAAACCCGTGTGATAAACCGAGAATGCTGTTTGGCTTCATGTGAGAGAATATTTTCTCATAGTTATCAGCCTGCAAAAACAGGATACATTAAAGATCAACAGCAATACAAAGATTGTATTAGATATATTAGATATATTTGTATACACCTAAGAGAGCAATACCCCAACAAGTATTAGATATATTTGTAACAAAGTGCAGTTACCTGAGCAGCATCAGAGATCAACAGCAATACAAGATCGCTGCCAGAGATAGTTTCCCATATATCACCCAACGTACCACTTTCTTCAGTGAAGCCAGCGGCACGTGCCTCCTCAAATGAGCGGGACCCTTTTCTGAGCCCAATCTACGTTATAGTAGAGAAAAACAAGAAACCAAGTCAGAACATAGCCTTCAAGTAACAGCAGAAAGCCAAGATGAAGCAAATAAATAAAAGTATGCAGCCAACTTAGCAGTTGAAATACCTTAACAACAATGTCAGACTTTGCCTCCACAAGTGAATCTCTCAAATTCTGAGCTTGTGCAGGTCCCTGCACATAGATAACGAGTTTAGTAAAACAAATGAAGTAGAAAAAATGGAACTTGCAACTTATCTATTAATCTTGTTCATTCCAGCCCTATATGTAAATGAAAACACTTCATTCATTTCCTTTTTCTGACCAATCTCATTTTACATGCCGTTAATAAGGTTCCATATCCACAATCCAAAGTAAAAAAGTACGTTATTTACAGATTAGGTGAAACACACAAAGAGTTCCAAAAAGTAACTACCTGAGATCCCCAACCAATCACACCAATCTGCTTAACCCCCTTGAAAGCATCTGGAAGATGCTTGAACAAATCCCTTCCTCCTCTCACAATGTACTAAACAAACATTAGCAACAATCACAAAATACATCAGACACATGGAGATGACTATAGAATCACCACAAATTCGAATAGGAATGAAAAAAACAAGAATGATGAAATAAACCTCTTCGTAACCAGCAAGAGAGACTTTCTCCTTTTTGAAGACAGATGTCTCGAAATCGAGAGAGAGAGGGGCTTTGACCGCAGACGACGAAACCATACGAGCGGCAAGGGAGGATCCAGTAGCGGAACCGAGACCATTTCCAGCGACGGTAGCAGTTAATGACCTCAGAGACTTGGAAGAAGACGAGAGGAAACCGATATTGGGCAGGGCCAAGGTTCTAGCTTTCGAAGACTTAAGGGTTTTGGATGAAGAAGAAGGACATGGGCATGATAGGGAAGGAGCGATAGATGAAGTCGCAGCCGCCATTTTCTCAGTTGTAGCAAATTGACTGCGCAAAGAGTAGAGAGCTCTCAAATTAGGGTCACAGACTGGGAGTGGAGAAATTATTAATAAGCACACATATTTTCACCTACTCGTCACCACCAAGAGGCAGATATTGAAATTAAAAAAAAAATATATACAATAAACTTAAAATTATAATGGGCCATAGCCCATTATTTAAGGCCCATAAGGCTTACTATAGATGTTCTTTTTCTATTGGTTGAGAACCATCAACTGCTTCTATATTGACTTCCCAGCGGCGGACGAAGCACACGTGTCTATAGTCTATAGTCAGGGTCTTGAAAGTCAACGTAATGGACGGTTTAGATTAAAAGTAAATAACCAGAGTGGATGGTTTTGAGGTAGCTCAGATCGTAGTTATGGTACACTACACACCTAACGCGAAACCTCTGCGACTTATGAGATTGTTGTAATCACAGTTCGGCAAAGACTTAATATCAAAGATTTGATTTTGCGGGTGTGTTTGATCGATTCAGTCATCTGGGTTTGTCTCCCAAGTTATATTCTTTGTTTCTGAGATGGATCAAGCTTCGTCTTCTTCAAGTATGAAGGAAGACAAGAAATCTTCCATTGATCCTGTGACCGTCGACGATAACGAGGAGAGAGAAGCTATAGAGATTGCTCTATTCCAAGTGCCTGAATGCTATGTTTATTTGGTAAATTTCCAACTTTAACTCGGTTATTATGAGATGGGTATTTGGAATTTTTGATGAATTTTGCGTCTTTTGTGTTGAAGTTACATCCTTTCTTTGTAAGTTCACTTGATGATTTTAGGAGAGGGTTTTGGATATGATCATAAGTTAGAACGTAATTTCGATCTGGTTCTATAGACTTCTGGCAATGGTTTTGAGGAAATTATCTTAATCTGCATTTGTTGAAGTTAATGTCTTGATCGCCCAAAATTGTCTCAAGCTGGTTTAACGGCATGATCAGTTGCACATTTTTAACTATCAGCAAGAAAATTCTTAAGGAGATTTGGTAAGATAGATTCTTAAGAACTGTTATGAAAAGTTATCTATTTTAAACAGTGGCATGCTAAGTGGTTTCTTGATGAGGTCTCTGAAATCGTACGAGCTGCTAGATATAATCTTGAAATTGTTACATGTTCATTCCGTTTTGGGATGTTTGAGATTCCAAATTTGGTTTCCTTGAACTCATTAGACATTGTGAAGTGCTGTTATTTAGAGTAGCTAAAAAGATCTCAAAAGATAATGGGCTACCTTGGCACTTGATGTACTCGTTTTGAATCCTATCCTACCGTTACTGCTTTCTCTTGTCTCTGTTTACTTTACGGGACTGTTACAGATAGTGAGCTCCTCGTTTTTTTTTTTTTGTGTGTATGCAGATACCTCCAAGGAAAAGCGCAGCTTCCTACAGGTTCTTTCTTGCCTTCATGACATAAAGTCTCTAAATCATTCTGACCTCTGTAATTGGGAGATTCGTACAAAACCCGTTTTCCTGCTAAAAGATACTTGAAGAAGTGCATCGAGTAATCCATTGGAAGATGGAGATGGACATCAGCTGATACTCTTTATGAAATTTGATCCTTGCAGAGCAGATGAGTGGGACGTGAACAAATGGGCATGGGAAGGAGCTTTGAAAGTGGTGAGCAAAGGAGAAGAATGCATTATTAAACTTGTAGATAAAACCACTGGAGAACTTTACGCTCAGGCATTTCTACGAGAGGGTGAACTTCATCCAGTAGAAGCCGTAATTGACAGTAGCAGGTAACAAAAAGTTGACCTTAGAACTTAACTTGGTTTTTTCATAATGTGCAGCTAGTCTAACTTGGTTTGTCTTGTAGATATTTTGTTCTACGTGTTGAAGAAAAGATAGGTATTCACTTACCATATAGATATAAAGATGTTAACTTGTAGTAGTTGTTTTGAGTTTAGTTCTTTGAACCAATGTAGATGGTCGTATTCGCCATGCTTTTATCGGAATCGGATTCCGGGAAAGAACAGAAGCATATGATTTCCAAGCAGCACTCCATGACCATATGAAGTAACATTCCACTTCCAAATTTCAAAGTGTTATTTTAGAATCATTCTTTTGAAACAACTAAATCACGTCTTAATCTGATCTCCCTCTCTCATCGCTAAAGGTATTTGAACAAGAAGAAAACAGCAGAAGAAATGGAACAACACTTTCAAAACACTTCTTCTGTCGATTACAGTTTAAAGGAAGGAGAAACAATTGTTCTCCAACTCAAAAATGTAAGATTGACAGTTATTATCTAGAAACATTTTCGCAAGTTTCTTGTTTTTCACATCAAAATGATTGAAACAGAGAAGCGACAAGGACACAAAGTCGAAAATGGTAGAGAAGAGTCTGAGCAATCTCTCGTTGGAGGATAAGGGCAAGTCAATAGAAACCATTCCTTCAATCATCCCACCACCCCCACCTCCTGGACCGCTTTCCCCTGTCACAACCGCTCAGAAGTCCCCGTCAAGTCTGCCACCAAGCCTCAGCCTCCAAAGGTCGCCTAAACAACAAGATTTAGATACAAAGCGAGAAGAAGAGAAAAAAGAAGACCAAGAAGCCAAAGATGGAGGCGTTGAAGATGCACCAGCACCAGATGATGACTTTGGAGATTTCCAAGCTGCGGGTTGATTTATTATCTTTTTACCATACACAAAGCATCGTTTTATAAGTAACGTGACTGATCAAAGTTTGATTTGTTTGCTACTGAGATCATATTCTGTTCAATTGCAAAATTCAAGTCTATTTCCCTGAACTTGTGATTAGATAGATAGACTCTGAGGTTTACATTTTGACCATATTAAAATATGAACGTTGCAGGAGAAACAACAGAGAAATATCAGAATTTACACTTCTCTAGCAATTCTACTCCCTTCAACTACTTAAAGAGACGACATTGAGAGTGCTTCTCTGTTCTTCTGCAAATCTATTGCAACCATCAAGAAATGTACGCCATACAGGTGCATCTGCAGGGAATGGCATTCCATGAATCAGATGCTCAGCTTCCTTTAGGTAACCATTTCTAGCCAAAAGATCAACAGCGCAACGATAATGATCCATTTCCGGTTCAACACCATAAACCTTCATTTTCTGAAACAAATCCATTCCTTCTTTTACCATTCCACCATGTCTGCAAGCAGTTAGAATAGAGATGAAAGAGACACGATCTGGCTTAAAACCTAGAGATAGCGATTCCTTAAACATTTTAAATGCCTCATGTCCATATCCATGGATGCCAAGAGACGAAATCAATGCCGTCCATGTAATGAGATTCTTCTCTCTTGTTTCTTCAAAGACTTTGATTACACTCCTAATGCTTCCGCATTTCCCATACATGTCAATCAATACATTGCAAACAAATGTGTCAGCACGGCTGAAATCTGTTTTGATGATTACACTGTGAATAGAACTCCCGAGCGTAAGGTCACAAAGCTTAGAGCACAAACTTAAGATGCTAACGTATGTATAGTTATCAGGGCGAATGTTTGATTGAAGCATGTGTTTGAAAAGTTCAATAACCTCTCCGTAATTATCAGAACGGGAGCAAGCTGCTATTGCAATGTTCCAAGATACAGTATCGGGTTGTTCTAGAGTCGAAATCAGCTTCACGGATTCATGGTACTGACCTGTTCTGCTATACATTCCTGCAACAATGTTGAGTGGGATGACAGAAGATGGCTCGCTAGACCAATCCAGCAGAAGAGCATCACTCATCAGTTGATTCTTGGCGTAGGATCTCATAAGAGAGCTTAAGACATAGTTATTATCTTCATATCCCATTCTCACAATAACAGAGTGCAGCTGTTGTAACTCTATGACACGACATGGTTTAAGGGCTGTCGAAAGAGTATATTCAGTTGGCCTGAAACCCATTTGAAGCATTTGAAGAAACAAAGAGAGACAAATGGAACCATCTTTATTGGCATAACCCCAGAGCAATGTATTCCAACAAACAATGTTCTTATCACGTACAGAATCGAAACATAGGCAGGCATCTTCCAGACTACCACATTTAGCATAAAAGTCGATTAATGCATTCCCTAAATGTATGTCAGTTTCACAGCCATTCTTGATTAGCGTGCCATGAATCTGGCATCCAAAACTAAATATCCGCATATGAGAAGACACACTAAGAACACTAACATATGCACCTTGGTTCGGGGAAAACCCATGTTCTGGCATACTTACAAAGAGTTTGAGTGCTTTTAACGGGTTCTCACCTTTGGCTGTTGCACCAATTATGGAGTTCCATGACACTAAATCCCAGGAACCTGCCTCCTCAAACATTCTCTCTGCCATATGTGTGTTTCCACATTTTCCATATTTACTGATGAGAGAGTTAACGACGGAAATTTTACAAGCTAACCCTTTTTTCATTGCTGAGCAATGCAACTGTTTGCTAATATCCAAGTCATTTTCACAAGATACACCCGACAATACACCCAAGAAAGAGCAATCAGATAAACAAGCCCCCGTCCTAACAAGCTCACGGAATAGAAACATGCATTCTTTGAGAAAACCACGATGCCCCAACAAAGACATCATATGGTTCCATGTTTCCAAGCTCTTAAACGTCATATCTTCAAAAACTTGTTTCGCCATTTCCAGCAACTCAAGCCTCCCATACAAACACAACAAACCAGTACCAACAAATGCATCAGCCATAAACAAGCGATACTTAAAGCTCAAACCGTGTAACTGAGTTCCAGCATAAACATCCAACGATGCACAGGACAATA
Organism: Crucihimalaya himalaica; assembly: GCA_004349715.1. Classification (NCBI taxonomy): domain Eukaryota; kingdom Viridiplantae; phylum Streptophyta; class Magnoliopsida; order Brassicales; family Brassicaceae; genus Crucihimalaya; species Crucihimalaya himalaica. The sequence goes on along the minus strand of SMJT01000008.1, from coordinate 2,599,042 downwards.
AACCACTCACTGTTGACTGATTCGGCAAATATCCAAAATACCTCATATCAGAGAATACACCCCAGGCTTTCTCTGCATCCCCGCATTTGCTGTACCCTTTGATGATCGTGTTGAAAGACACTATATTTCTCTCAGGCATTTGATCAAACACTTTGCCTGCAAAAGAGACCTCGCCAAGCTTCTCATAAAGACAGATAATGTTGTTGGAGATATAAACAGGCTGCTGAAGGACAGAGCATAACGTGATGGAGAGTGCGTGAAGAGCTTTGGTCCTTGCAACGGAAGGAGCTTTTCTGCAGACATTGAGTAAATTAACTAGACGATCGTTGTGATTGACGAGATCTCCACAGCTGAGGCTCATCCAGGAGGATACTGAAAAAGAGTACTTCCCAGATCGATCTCAGTTCTAATTAGGAACTAAATTTTATGCATCATGAAGAAAGTTATAATAAAAAGTTATGATTTTTAAAACCCATCAGCAACAAAGTTTGAAATTCAGAACAAGGGAGGGAACCAATAGGATTGATCTAAACCGTAACCAGCTGGTTCAACCACAAAACAAGATCACGGTTTGATCTGTCCAATTGACCAACTTGGCACATATCTTTTATAAATAAGTTCTTTGAAATTTACATATTGGCCCATATTTAAAGAAATCGAATTAATATATTGGTTTTCTTAATGAACCAAAATCACCTTAATAACCAGTGTAATTTAGATATTGTGGACAGAGGTAAGTTTATTTTAACTTTCTTATATCAAAATTTCTAAAACTATGGACAAGGTATAGATTGAGACGAATCGAAAATCAATATTCCATATCTACTAATAAGTTATTCTAAATTGTTTTCAAATTATTTTTTAGGTGAAATATTGAAAAATAAAATTGTGAGCAAAAAAGGTTATTTATTTAAACTGAGAAAAATCACTGAGTAAAATTTAATTAAAAAACATATAAATCTTTGATAGTACTAAATTTTCCATTTTATAAAAGGTACTAATGTAGTAACGTTTACCAAAAATATTATTTTTAATAAGAAAAATAGAAAAAAATATTTTCTGTATTTTTACTTTGATGTAATAGAAAAACCAATTGTATATTTTTATACCATAATTCAACTTATTTATCATTTCCAATGAGATTTATAATATATTAATAAAAAAATAAGTTGTTCTTCTCCTCACCCCTTCAATCTTCCTTTCACATTTCTTAGAATAAACCTCATTTGTATAAACATTGGTTTACACATCTAATTCATAAAAAATAAATGAAAATTTTCTGAAACTCTTGAAAAGAAATGGACAATAAGAGTAATTAACCTGAGATAGGTTTAACCAACAACTTTTTCAATCTCATCACATATATCTTTAAAGTCAATCAAGATGTCTTCCAAATACTCTTGAATCATCATCAGATCATCATTTTCTTTTATTGTCTCTTCAGCACCCAAAGCCTCCAAGGTTGCCATAATCCTTTTCGCCTCATTCAATAGACTGTCATCTACCTTTTCCAAACATTTCTTCTCTTCCATTGTTATATCAACTTTCAATTTTTGTATGTTTTTGACGGCTTTCTTCAAAACTAACACAAAAAAAAAAGTTAAAAAAATATCAAATCAAATTTGTCACTATAAAGAACTAGTAAGAAACAAATTGTAAATTACCATCATATTGCAATCTCAATTCAGCTACTACAACGCTTTTGAAAAGTTGTGTACGTTCTGCATTTTCAATCATCTTATCGATTTTGATTTTGATTTTTCTTTTCTACAAGTTCGAGATGTTATTTTGTAGCGTTTTCTTTTTGCTAGTTATATAGAGTGTTTGAGGCTATTCTTCATTTGGAAGAATACCATTTTCTCAAAACAAAATGTTATTTACCATGCTCTCGTCCACACATATTAGGAACGCTGGCACTCCTAGTAAAAAAAGAAAAATATGTACTGGATGCATAAATAGAGAAAAAAATCTCGAAATTTGTTTCAATGGTACACATTGTTTGTTTTTTCTTTATTTAGTTCAAAAATTTTAATTTCTTAGTAGATGTCTACAATTGGTAAAAGTGTTGCTAATTGAGGTTTGAAAAAGTATTCAAGCCTAAGCGAACCATATCAAACCAATACATATCCGAAAACTAACCAAATCAAATAGAACAAAAGTTATATATAAAGTATAAAATTTATACTACTATATTTTAAAATTGAGTAAAACGGATCTGATTAACAAATAAGTTAGTCAACCAAAATTTGTACAAAACCAACCAAAATTTTCACAACCCAAACCAAAATTGTTTTGGTTTTGATACGCTTACATTTATCGAAACGGAAACCGAATGAAACTACCAAACCAAAAAAAGAAAAGCCAAAATTAACATGACAATTTCGATTTTGACAATGTTCAAATGTGCTTCTTTCATCAATTTGACAAATTCGACAATGTTTAAGAAGATCGATTAAATTGATAAACGAAAGTACACGTTGCTTTCTTTTGTATAAATTTTGCATCTTAAAAGAACAAAAATTTGTTAATTAGTCTTCAAGATAATTTTTTTAGCATCAAGTTTTCAAGATAATTATTCAGGAATTACATTTTCTTTACTCTTGAACACTTGCCTATTGACTCATATTCTTCATTCCTTCTTCGTTTCTGATCATGTAGTCTCGGAAATCATCAATATTGATTTCGTATAGCTACGAGTCATAAATCGTGAGTGGTTAGTCGTATTATTTGTTAGGAAGCACAAAATCTTCATTAGAGGTCCGCTTCCCGCTTCAGAATCCGAGCCGGAATTGAAAGCTCTCGGAAGCTTTCGAAATCTTGCTTCCGTAGCGATTCTAAAAATTTTATTTTGAAAACTCGTTGGTAGCTTGCGATTCTGTTCTGGAAGCTTACGCTTCCAATTTTAAAAATTTGTCACAAATAATTTTTTTTTTTAAAAAACAGAAATTATGTTGGATAGTTTTATTGTACAAGAAAAACAACTAGTTTTGCGATTTATACATTTTGTATACTAATCTTTGTATTATAGTTTTAAAATTATAAAAATAGTAACAATGGAATTGATTAATTGAATTGAATTAAGTAATAAACTTTGAGACACTTGAACTTAATGGTGTTTTATGAAAAACACAAAATTTGAAATTATTTTGTTTGAAAGAAATAAAGAAAATGAGAATGAAGAGGGTGATATAAATTTTGACTTTGAATTATCAAATTTTATTTGTTGTGACAAAAAGACTATTTGATTTTTATTTTTAGTGAGTTTTAAATTATATATATTAAATTTGTGTGGTTAATTTTTTTAATATGATACATCTTTGAATATATATATATATATATATATATATATATATATTTATACACTCTTTTAATGTAGCCCGCTTCCTAATTTTATCAAAATATTCGTTTCTCCACTTCTGAACGCTTTTGTTTGCGCGTATCCGTTTCCGACTTCATTAAGCTTAGATTGTTTGTTTTAGGCATATTATGGATTGTTAATTTACCCTTTTTATATGACACAAAGGAAACGAAAAACTTTCAATCTTTGAGCGCCAAAACCAAAATTTTTTGAGGGAGAGAAGATCAATTATATATATTTTAAAATATTCATAATAAATGTATTTTTTTTTTTGTCTTCCTAAGAGAAAAAAATATTGTTTTTTTTTTTGTCTTAAACCAACTCGGGAAAAAAGACAAGAAAAAATAAAAACAAAATCGATTTCATTGATTTGTTCCATATTCTCAGCGTAAGAATCGATCCTATAGAGAATTCCTCCAAGATCTCTCCTCCCACATCTCTTCTTCTACAAACTTAGATTTATCGATTCCATCTTCTTTTTTTTTTTGTTTTTTTCGATTTTGGATCCAACTTTGGTGTTACTGTAGTTTAATTTTTGGGTGAAGAAGGCATTTCATTTCTAGGGTTTCTAGAAATTCGACGGGTTTTTGGGTCAAGTAAATGGTGGATCAGCCTTTCGTACGCTCCACTTCATTAGGTTTACAAAGAGAATATTCATCTAATCAAGGTCTTCGTTCGATTCTAAATCTCTGCTGCGTCGATAGTGTGCGACAATTACCAGGTGTTATTGAAAAGCAATGCTGAGCGTGATCCGAGTGCATCTACCTTCTGAAATTCCCATTGTGGGCTGTGAGTTGACTCCTTACGTTCTTGTTCGTCGCCCCGATAAGAACAACGCCACTGATGATATCCCAGAATCAGCTCCTCTTGAAGGCTACTTCTTGAGATACAGATGGTTAGTATTCTTGATTTCTGATTTCCTCTGCTTTCTTGGATCCTTTGACGAATTGGGGTTTATCAAAGATTGAATTTTGATCCGAATTCAGAGACATCTCATGTAGATGTTCTGATTTAGGTCGTCAAAAGATATAATTAGGGGGATTCTTGTTTTTTGTTTCTTTTTAAAGTTCTGATCATGTTGTAGATTTATTGTTTGAATTTTGTTGTAGGTATCGTGTACAGAGCGATAAGAAAGTAACCATTTGCAGTGTGCATCCAACGGAACAAGCCACTTTGCAATGTGTATTCTGTTCAAAGCGTAAAGCCCTTGTTCCAAAAAGCTATCACTGTTCGCCAAAATGCTTTACGGATGCGTGGCAGCATCACAGGACTTTACATGAGCGAGCAGCTGCTGAAAACGGAAACGATGAAGATGAGTTGGCCCGGAATAACAGTGTGGGTGCTGGGGCTCTCGCTGGGACCTTATCTGGGTCTATGTCAAATCTTAATACTGCCAACAATGGCCCAGCTCCGTTTTATCCTTCTAATTTTACTCAGAAAAATGGAGGAGAGACTTTAATTGAGGTTGGGGGTTGCAAAACGTACACTCCAACAGCTGATGATATTGGCTATGTTTTGAAGTTCGAGTGTGTTGTGGCTAATGCCGAGACTAAACAGTCTGTGGGACATCCTAGTACCATTTTGACTTCACGTGTTATTCCTGCTCCTTCTCCAAGTCCCCGTAAGCTAATCCCTGTTAACGGAGCTGATGTGATGGGTCACATTGATCAAGATGGTCGGATTCAGTCTGCAGGATCATTCACTGTCCTTTCATATAACATTTTGTCTGATACTTCTGCAAGTAGCGACCTCTACAGTTACTGTCCTCCTTGGGCTCTTTCTTGGCCATACCGCAGACAGAATTTGTTAAGGGAGATTGTTGGATATCGAGCTGATGTAGTTTGCCTGCAAGAAGTATGTTGTTTGTATGGACTTGGTAAAGATTTAAGCATTTTAGTCCTTAAAAATCTACTTCTAATGTGTTCTTCTTTCGTTATCTGGCAGGTACAAAGTGATCATTTCCTTGAAATATTTGCTCCTGAGTTGGATAAGCATGGGTATCAAGCCCTCTACAAGAGGAAGACAAATGAGGTTGGGTCATTGATTCCACCTTCCTTCAGTGATTTATGTTTTGAAATCTCTTAACCATAAATTTCTTGTTTCTAGGTTCTCAGCGGAAATACAAGTGCCATTGACGGCTGTGCAACATTTTTCCGACGGGATAGATTTACGCATGTCAAGAAATATGATGTTTGTATCAGTTCTATATGTTTACTCGCTCGATTTATTTAGATCTCCATACTAATTCATGGACTGTAAATCCAGGTTGAGTTCAATAAGGCTGCTCAGTCTTTGACTGAGGCTCTAGTCCCTCAGGCGCAGAAGAGAACTGCTTTAAACCGATTGGTTAAGGTATTTTTGACATGCTTTACAATTTTTTTTGGCCACAGATGATTATCAGAGAGTTATTGTTTACAAATCTGATTCCAATGATTTGTATAGGATAACATTGCGTTGATAGTTGTTCTTGAAGCCAAGTTTGGTAATCAACCTACTGATCCTTCTGGGAAGCGCCAGCTTATTTGTGTGGTACAGTTTCCTTTTTTCTTCCTATTCAATTCTTCTCATGAGAACTGTTAGATTATGTCATGCTCTTTAGTGAAAGCCAACTAATTTTCTTATTTTGTTGTTGAACTTGTTGGAGTATAGGCAAACACACATGTAAATGTTCAACAAGATCTGAAGGATGTGAAGCTCTGGCAGGTTTGTTTATCTCTATATCCAAAATAACTCAAATTTCAATGAACTCGAAAGAATTAGTATTCACCTCAAGTTTTGTTCTATTCTTTTGAGTTAAGGTTCATACCTTATTAAAGGGACTGGAGAAAATAGCAGCTAGTGCTGATATTCCTATGCTTGTGTGTGGAGACTTCAATACGCTTCCCGGGAGGTTTGTTGATTCATAAATTCATCTGACATGATATATGAAATGCAGAGTTCTCATATGATTAGTGGTGTAGAAAGCTAAAGCTCTGCTTTTTGGAATTTTAACTACAGTGCTCCTCATTCACTTCTTGTAATGGGAAAGATTGATCCATTGCACCCAGATCTGTTAGTAGATCCCCTTAATATCCTGCGTCCTCACAACAAGTTGACTCATCAATTGCCTCTGGTAATGTTTCTTTTCTTTGATTAAGTAAATCTATACCCTTTTTTGGCCGCTCTTTTGGATCTTTGATAAGTGAATTGGTTTCAGGTGAGTGCATACTCATCGTTTGTGAGAACGGGAATGGGTCTTGGATTGGAACAACACAGAAGGAGAATGGATCTTAATACAAACGAGCCTTTGTTTACCAATTGTACAAGGGACTTCATCGGCACTCATGACTATATATTCTACACAGGTTTCACCATTTTTAATCCCTTGTCCTTTATGAAACCACATCAGAAAAAAAACAAGTTAACTTAACAGGAAGAGTTTTCTTGGTTTCAGCGGATACATTAATGGTGGAGTCTCTATTAGAATTACTGGATGAAGATGGATTAAGAAAGGACACAGCTCTTCCTTCCCCAGAATGGTCTTCTAATCACATTGCACTGTTAGCTGAATTTCGATGCATGCCTAGGACCAGACGCTAACCGCCTTCACCACCCACCACCATTTGCTTACAGATAGGTTTTTTTTTGTTCCGGTCTTCTTTTTTTTAATCAGATTATGACATCAACTGTTTAGACAAAACCTTTACCAAATCTTGTGATAGAGATGATGACACAAAGGTCAAAAGTGGTTCTGAGCTAGGCAAATCACTTTCTGAAGTTGGTCATTCTTTATTATGACCTCTGTGTGGCTTTGCCTAACCATTTATTTCTCATTTTGTCCTCAATTTAGTAAAACCCTTTTTCTTTTCTTTGCATCTTAATAAAAATATGGGTTATGGTCAATTTTAATGTTTCACATGCTTTGTAAGACCAAAACTCGTGAAAATAATAGTCGACTAGGAGTATTCTTTTTCACAGTTAACAGAGAGACGAGTCGTGTCTACATAACCATTTAAAGAGCAAACATACACATCGGTGGCTGCCCCCTAATAATAAACAATAGAGATAAGTAAGAGAGAGAACATAATCGGTTCTTGAAGAATTGAAGTTAAAGCTTAGTCCCACGCACTAGCCACTCCAGGACCATACCCTTGGCTAGGAACGGTTCCATATCCTCCACCATAGTAAGCACCACCACCTCTACCATAAGGTGCATAACCACCACCGGGAACAGTTCCATATCCACCACCTGGTACGGCTCCATACCCACCAGGCATTGCTCCATAGCCACCACCAGGCATTGCTCCATAGCCACCACCACCATAGTTGTCAGCACCACCACCGCCTCGGCTAAAAGATTCTCTCCTGAAGTCACGGCCACCAAACCGTCCACCAGACCGCCGGTTCTTACCACCTCCAAATGAAGCACGAGATGCGTATCGAGTCAGCCAGTCAGGGACCTCCTGGTTTGCTTCTTGCATTAGCTCAGCCAGTGGCTTGGCCATTGATGTGTTGTTGTCATTGAAGAAAGCAGTTGCTAGTCCAGAATTACCTGCACGTCCTGTTCGTCCGATACGGTGAACATAGTCATCGATGTCGTTTGGTAGATCAAAGTTCACTACATGAGCCACGTGCGGAATGTCAAGACCACGTGCTGCCACATCGGTTGCAACCAAAATAGGTGTCCGTCCAGTCTTGAATGATCTCAGTGCCACTTCTCTTTCCTTGTATGCATAAAAACACGATAAGGTTTTAGGTTTGGTTGCACTGGACTATACTCTACAATATCCTCTTTTGATATCAACAACTCACTAACCTGTTGTGACCTATCACCGTGAATGGTCGTTGCTGGGAAACCATTGATGCACAACCAATTCTCCAAAGAGTCAGCTCCCTTCTTTGTCTCCACAAAAACTAGAGTCAAAGCTTGCTGTATAATAAAACAAACAGGATCATTAAGGTGCTCTTGACCCACAATGCATCATATAGAACAAAGAGGCAATGAGACAACCGTGAGACCGAAAGGAGCACTAGTACTGACTAAGTTCAATTTTAACCAAGAAACCAATCATATTGATTTGCATTACCTTTCCTTGGTTACCATTCTCCCTCTGGGCATGAAGAAGGTCCATCAGATGGCTTCTTTTGTCAGAATCATGGACAAACGCTACTTTTTGGACAATTAAATCCGTACTTGAACCCACTCTTCCAACAGCCAGAAATATGTAATTTGAAAGAAAATCAGATGCAAGTCTCTGCACACAAAAAAAATATCAAATTAAGTGCATAAGGAATGGAAAAGAATCATTTGCTGCACAGTACGCAACTTCTATCTTGTAATCTTAAGAGCCAAACTTTTGGAAGTCTCAATTTTAACAATTAACATTATTAAGACAAAGAAGTGAACCCTCCAATAATAAAGGAAAACAAGATTCTATACCCGTCATCCTTGTCATTTCCCAGACCTAACAAATCTCACTCTTTTCTACAGTTATAATACAGGCTATACAGCAAGCTACCCTCAGTACCTTCTTCCTCACAATAGATTAAATTTATCTGAAATGAATCGCTATCTTGTTCTTTCATATCACTAGCATGAGAACCGATATATCCTTCCTCACTCTATGCAAATATCAGATCATTTACACAAGTAAAGGATAAGTACCCAGTCAGTTTTATCGTACTCAGTCAGTTTCATCCAAGTTAATAAAAAGAAAGTTCTCAGAACAAGTGTACTGGAGACTCAAATAAAGCAGTACCATAACAATGAAGACACTAACAGAGCAAGGGAGACTGAAGATAGAAAATGGCATGTGAAAGAGTTTCACAAACCTGTATCTCCCTAGGAAATGTAGCACTGAACAACATTGTTTGCCGGACACCAGGAGGAGGCATGTCCATCTGCTGAACGATCTTCCTGATTTGTGGTTCAAAACCCATGTCCAGCATTCTGTCCGCCTCATCAAGCGCCAAGAATCTTACCATCTGCAATGAGACTCTACCTCTCTCGAGCAAATCATTTAATCTCCCAGGAGTTGCAACAAGAATGTCAACTCCTCTTTCAAGCTCCCTGATCTGTACAACAGCAAAACGAGAACAAATTAGCAAGAGTAATAGACTTACTATCATGAAATATAGCTGATTCCTGCATTTTTTCATCTTAAAGACAAACAATAGATAATTATCATAAACCCACATATACAGGAGGAGTAATGGTATGTTACAGAGGAAAGAACAACCAGAACATGTCATCAACCAAACTAAAAGCTAAGGCAATTGTCAGAACAAAATTTACCAAGGCGCACTGGAAAACAATGGTATAACTACAGCCTGGAAAAGCAAAAGTAATCTCTCTCTCTCTCTCTCTCTCTCTCTCTCTCTCTCTCTCTCTCTCTCTCTCTCTCTTGCTCTCTCTCTCTCTCTCTCACACACACACACAAACACAAACACAGAGTCTACGAGAAGTGGAAAATGAAGCAGTTCTCAAACAGTAACAGAAACCTGTTGGTTGACAGGTGTTCCTCCGTAAGCAACCACAACTTTCACTCCAGTTTGATAGGAGAACTTTCTTGCTTCATCATGTATCTGCCGAAAAAATCATAAAACAGATGTCTTTTCATGAAATCTTCATGTGATCTACGAATGCACATAAACTATGGTATTATACCAGTGTATCAGACCTGGCAAGCCAACTCTCTTGTTGGTGAGAGGATGACGGCAAGAGGATAGACTCCCCGAACTCCACGTGGTCTCTCTATATGCTGATCCTTCATAATCCCACTAATAATCGGAAAACAAAAGGCGGCTGTCTTCCCAGACCCTGTCTGAGCACAAGCCATCAAATCCCTCCCAGCAGCCAATATGGGAATTGCATTACGCTGCACAGGGGTCGGCTTCACGTATTTGCACCTCTGGATATTTAAATTCAGAGCTTCTCCGAGGTCTATCTCTGCAAATGTATTAACAGGGGGTGGTACATTATCTCCACTTGTCTCAATGGGAATATCTTCATATGCCTCAAAGTTAATGACTGTGTTTTCCTGCTCGTTAACAGCCGGGTCTGCATTTCCTTCATTACCAAACGGGTTAGTTTCAGTATCCCTACGGTCCCAACCTCCACTTCTGGTATTCCAACCGCCACCACCACCTCCTCTACCACCGTAGCCCGAACCTCGACCACCATAACCTTGGCCTCGACCACCATAACCACTATGTGCACCACCATATCCCCCACGATCATTACCAGGTGAAGGAGCAGCAAAATCCGAAGATGGTGTGCGACTCCTAAGATGTGGAGGAACATAGTTGGTTCGCGACGGACGAGAATAACCCCAACCACCAGATGGTGCCCTCTCCGATTCAGAAACATCAGCCCATGAATGTGAACTCATAATTGCAAATAACAACCTCCGAGAAAGAACAACTGATTTTGGCTTTACCAGAAACTTCCAACTTCTTGGTCTTCGATTTTGAGTTGATCAAAGCCCTAAGATCGTAATAAATTTCAGTTAGAGCAAGTTCATTTTCCAGAAATAAGTTGCAGTTGTGCATGTAAGATATAAGAGAAAGAGTCAACATATCAAAATACTGAAAAAGAAAAAATGCAGATCGATTCGAGAGAACTATCTCTAGAAGAATCTTTAAAAAACCTCAGCTAATCCAATAATCTAACAATAGAAGGTCGTAATAAAACAAAATCACGATGAACTAACACAAAGCTAAGAACAATCAACTCCTGAAACCAACAAATGCACAAATCATTAAACCCTAGAAGCTAAACGAAATCGAACAGGACAACGCTGCATAGATTAAGCGACACCATGCACATAGAGATACAAAGCCAGACCTTAAGAAACTCGAATAGAAGAACAATCTCGATCAAGGATCAATGGTGTTCGACAAACTTGAGAATATAAACCCTAATTTTTTTTCCTTCTTCTCGCGATCGCACACGAAGCGAATGAAACAAAGGTTTCTGGGAAATAAGCAAAAGATAAAAGATGGAGAAGTGTTTGTATTTCGATGGAACTTAATTATGTCCAAGGCTTTCTCGTTTTTTTTCCTTTTCAGATTGTTTGCCGTTTTCCAACAACGAAAAGCGTGCCGGCGTCGCTATAAAGAAGTGAACTGTGTGTCGGCATTTATTATCATAGCGCGTGATAAACACGAAGATCAAGGATTGGATAGAGACGAATATTTATTGTGGTCTGGACAAAAGTATTTACTGACAAATTTAGAAAATTAATTGCCAGCAAAAGTATTTACATACCAACTTATTTTTAACAAATGTCATTAATATGAGTCTGTGCTATCATTTCCATTTACAATCTTTCAAACATTTGTTTAGAAATTTTGATTTTCTAAATATTGTATATTGTGATGATATAAGTATCTGTCTCTACCCAAAATATTACAATGTAATCTGTAAAAAAAATGATGTAATTTTTAGAAAGAAGTTAATAGATCATTATCATTTTCCTCAGTAATTGGATATTAAAATATTTTTGACATCATACACGAAAATAGTGTATAGTGTTGTCGTTTTTAAAACAAAAGTGTATATTTGTGTATAAAAATAAAAATAGTAATAGTTTGCAGCCTTCTTGTTCCCCTTTGAAAAATAAAATAAAATAAAATACTGCGTATTGGTCTGTACTCGTAGCGAAATTATCGATCCCACTCTTGGATTCAATTTCTGGGTTTTTTTTTTCATAATTAGGTCGTAAAATTCGGGTTCGAGAAACTTGTTGTTGGGAAAATTGGGGGGTTAATCTAAGGGTTCTGGGAGAATTAGGGTTCATCCATGCCGGCGGGTTTTAGGGTCAAGTAAATGGCGGATCCGCTAGGGATCCGCTTTATCTCTTGGGCGCTCTTTTATCAATATATATATATATATATCTAAAAGTCTCAACCTATGGGCTTCGTTAGTGTTGAATTGCCTTGAGAATTACAGTTAGTTAGGAAAAAGCAATGCTTAGCGTAATACGAGTGCATCTACCGTCGGAGATACCTATTGTTGGCTGTGAACTTACACCTTACGTGCTTCTCCGGCGGCCGGATAAGACCCCCACCACCGATGATGTGCCTGAATCAGCTCCGCTTGAAGGTCACTTCTTAAAGTACAGATGGTAATTATGTTCACTCTTAAATCTGCTCCTTTTTACTAGCTTTTGCTCGAGTTTCTTATCGGCGAGTTTGTTTTAACGAAAGTTTTAGAATTTTCTGTGTATTCCCGGGTGTGATTTATGTATCTGTTTCTTAGCGTAAGTTCAAGTCTTTGTTCGTTTGCAAATTTTGAGTGTGAAAAATGATTCTTTTAATTTTAACGTGAGGTTATAAGCCTCCAGTCTTTCTTTTGGCTCTGTATTTTTTAAAGATGCATCATCTTTTGCAGGTATCGGGTACAGAGTGATAAGAAAGTTGCGATTTGTAGTGTGCATCCATCTGAGACGGCCACATTGCAATGTCTGGGCTGTCTAAAGTCTAAGGTTCCTGTTTCCAAAAGCTACCACTGTTCTACCAAGTGCTTTTCAGATGCGTGGCAGCATCACCGTGTGTTGCACGAGCGTGCTACCAGTGCTGCTACAGAAGGAAATGATGAAGAAGAGTTGCTCCGTTTGAATAGCTCAGGGTCTGGATCTGGCATTCTCAGCACTAGTGGTAGTTTAACGAATGGTTCATCATCAGTTTATCCCGCAGCCATAACTCAGAAGACAGGTGCTGGAGGAGAAACACTTGTTGAGGTTGGACGCTCTAAGACATACACACCAATGGCTGATGATATTGGGCATGTTTTGAAGTTTGAATGTGTAGTGGTCAATGCAGAGACAAAACAGAATGTGGGCCTTTCTTGTACCATATTGACCTCCCGTGTTATTCCAGCTCCATCACCTTCTCCGCGAAGGCTGATCCCTGTTAGTGGAGCTGATGTTATCGGACAGCTGGATTCTAATGGGCGACCTTTGTATATGGGATCATTCACTGTGCTCTCCTACAATATATTGGCTGATACATATGCTAGCAGCGACATATACAGTTACTGCCCCACATGGGCTCTCGCTTGGACATACCGTAGACAGAATTTACTACGGGAAATTGTCAAGTACCGTGCAGATATAGTTTGCCTGCAAGAGGTATGTTAAATATTTTTTGGCACAAGTTGTACTCGCTTGGAAACATTGCAATTGCTTTCTGTCTAATTATGAACAGGTACACTCGTGAGTAACTAGTTTAGGGATAAATACCTCTCCAATAATTCCTTTTTTTCCATCTTGCAGGTACAGAATGATCATTTTGAGGAGTTTTTCGCTCCTGAGCTGGATAAACATGGATACCAAGCTCTTTTCAAGAGGAAAACAAATGAGGTTTGTTTGGACGCATCCCCTTGACCCCCTATAACCTTTTCCTGGTCACTTATGTGACAAGATGTACTGACTAGAACATATTGATTTACTCAATAATCTTAGGTTTTCATCGGTAATACAAACACAATTGATGGATGTGCTACTTTTTTCAGAAGAGATAGGTTTTCTCATGTTAAAAAATACGAGGTATATCCTAGTGTTCCACTTGATTACCTATCTATGTAAGCCCTTTTGCTAAATCATCAGGCTTCTCATCTAGGTTGAGTTCAATAAGGCTGCCCAGTCTTTGACCGAGGCTGTTATTCCTGTCGCCCAGAAGAAAACTGCTTTGAATCGTTTGGTTAAGGTACCCAGAGATGCTCCACCTTGTGATTTCTGTTTCCACACATTCTCTGTGTTAGTTTTTCATGTAAAACTGATTTAGGCTCTTTCTTTTTAGGACAATGTCGCCTTAATTGTTGTACTGGAAGCAAAATTTAGTAACCAGGCTGCTGACAATCCTGGGAAGCGCCAGCTACTTTGTGTGGTGAGTTTGCCATGTTTTTTGCAAGAGATGATACTAGAGTTGAATTTTATGTGGTTACACCTTCTCTTCTGCCTTAAAGATCTCGAAGTGATACTTTTTTCTCTCTTGATTGGTGCAGGCTAACACGCATGTAAACGTTTCTCATGAACTGAAGGATGTAAAGCTCTGGCAGGTTGGTCTTTGTTTCTTCTCACTGTAAAAGAACTCTCAGATTTCGGATTCTAACTTCACTACTGATTCATAATCATTCTTGCTCAAACTAGGTTCACACATTATTGAAGGGACTGGAGAAAATAGCTGCCAGTGCAGATATTCCAATGCTTGTGTGTGGAGATTTCAACACAGTACCAGCGAGGTCTGGTGGTTTTCCTATTTGCTTTGCCCAAATTTCAAAAATGTCAAAATCTATATTAAATTATGATTGTGGTCTCTAATCAAATTAACTTAGAGTTCCTTCTAAATGTTTTCAGTGCTCCTCATTCACTTCTTGCTATGGGGAAGGTCGATCCATTGCACCCAGATTTGATGGTCGATCCTCTTGGAATTTTGCGTCCTCATACCAAGCTAACTCATCAGCTGCCACTGGTAATCTTTCCAAAAAACAGAAAAGAGTTGCAAAAAAATCGAGAAACACATACTTATAAGCTTATAATTACAACATATGGATAATTATCTCATCTTGTGAGCAATGCAGGTTAGTGCTTACTCATCATTTGCAAGAATGGGAGGCAGCCTTGTTGCTGAGCAGCAAAGGAGAAGAATGGATCCTGCATCAAATGAACCATTGTTTACCAACTGTACCAGGGACTTTATAGGCACACTTGATTACATATTTTACACAGGTTAACTTAAGCGATAACTTTCCTGCTTTCGCAGCCAATGCCTGCTATCAACTCAGATTTCTTTTTCATGTAAACATTATGCTTTTTTTTCTTTTTTGTTTCAGCGGATACGCTAACAGTGGAATCATTATTGGAACTGTTGGATGAAGAGAGCTTGAGGAAGGACACAGCTCTTCCATCTCCAGAATGGTCTTCTGATCATATTGCACTTTTGGCTGAATTCCGCTGCATGCCCAGGGCCAGACGCTGATGCTGCAAACTCATAGATGAAACAATATAAGTAGAGATACTGCGGGTGTAATAACCGCTACTCAAAGACCGGTTCCAGTGGAGATGGTTAAGCTACATGAGGAAGATCGCGTGCCATGTCCCCGGGTTTTCTCCTGCTGGGTTTTTCGCTTGCGTTCTACTCTGTATCACAGTTTTATTTACTTTGATCCCAGTGTAAGAAGTATGATATCTTTTTGGTTCGTTTGGTTTTTCTTCTTATAGTTATTCCTCTTTGCCAGTAGGTTTTGTCTTCACTGGCTTGTCATTGTACAATGTAAACATTAGATTCTTCAAGAAATGGTAACTGGAGTTTACAGTCAATTCACCTGAGCATACAAACTGTGTCTTCTATGGTTGCAAGCCTCCTTGAACCTTAACCCTACAGCTTAATAACTCAGTGTTCTACTCTCTTTGTGGGATATCTTGCAGAGACTGTGAAAACGAACTGTGAACAACTTACTATATTTATATAAAAGCCTCCAATAACTGCAGATGATCCAAACTCAAATTTCAATCAGACATGAGACATGTCAACTAGTACTCATTATATAAGCTTTTTAAATCAAGTTTCTTGCAGAATTAGAACTCTGACTCTCTGAGTATCTATCCAACTAGAGAGGGAAACATAGCTTATAAAAAGCCATACTGAGTTCTTACTCTGCTGCATAAACTGATGGCTAGATTCATGGTTTACGATCAAAATCCTCAAATGTTGGCTCTATGCATAACAGTAGCAGTAATGTTTCTTGGTGTGAGATCAGAACTGAATCAGGACATAAAGGGATGTCAGGATGCCATGTCCGATCTCTACTCTTGTCTTCCTTTTGTCACTAACAAAGCTAAAGCTCCAGACTCAACATGTTGCAGCACACTCAAGGTAAACATAGACAAAGGGCAGACCAAGAAATGTCTCTGTACTCTAGTCAAAGACAGAGATGATCCTGGTTTAGGGTTCAAAGTTGATGCCAATCGTGCAATGAGCCTCCCTTCCGCTTGTCATGTCCCTGCAAATATCTCACAATGCCCAGGTGAGAGATTTCATCACAAAATATCTTGTACAATATTTTCTTGATTAATGTAGCAGCTTTTGCATGGTCGCAAATTCTCATTACTCCATTTTGTTTGCAAGAAGAGCTTCTACATTTGCCTCTAGATTCACCAGCCTCTCAGATATTTAAGCAATTCACTGAATCCTCTCAAAATGTTGGACATAAAGGTACTAATACCACTCTTTTCACAGTTATGATTCTACTCGAGCAAACACTAATTAAAAGAAAACGAATAAAAATATTGCAGCAGTCTCCAAAAGTTCAAGCATCAAAGGAAGAGACAAGATACAGTTTGGTATAGTGATGGCTGGAGCTCTCTCAATATGGTATTTAGTGTAAATCCTCTGTAATCTAAGCTTAGTAAAAAAACACATCCAAAACCATTATACGAGTCCTATCTATCTGAAGCAGATGTATCATGCATTGCTTGTTAATAAAACTTATTGAAAAACTTGTGGCATCTGATTAAAGATTATATAATGAGAGATTAGAAGAACTCTTTGAAGCATGTCACGTACAAAGAGCTATCTAGTTCCATATGGAAACATGTATGGAGAGTACGTACGATATAAAACCCTTTGAAGAAAATAAAACTAAAACAGCACTTCACAAACATGGCCATCATCACCAATTATTTATTTAAAATCTGCGACCGATCACTCACTCTTCACTGACTCGCCTTGAGCTTCTTGATAATGCATCAAATACGTTATACGTGACACGCGTAGTTGTTGTACCAATCTCATTTTGAGGAATTATGTAACGGATTTATGTTATATGGTTTTCAATTCTTTTGCCTAATTTACTATATGAAAAAGATTTTTACATTCCGGGCTTGGAAACACATAATGCATTCCGGGCTTGGAAACCCCATATTTAAACGGACAATTTGGTTTACTGTGACAGCCTCCACAAGTTGAGAAGTGTCACATGAAGAGAGACAAGATACAATTTGGTTTAGTGATAACCGGAGCTTTCTCAGTATGGTACTTAAGTGTCATGCATTTGTTTTCTAAGTTGATGAAATACAACCAAAACCACCACATGAGTCGTATCTTTAGCAGAAGTTAGTGTACCATGGCTTGTTAATAAAACATATTGAGAACAGTTAGCATCTGATTAAGATAAGAGTTTGTGATTGTACGTCATCTAACTGAGGATAGACATATGTTGATGGTCCTGGAATATCAGAATATTAGCTGTGTACTTTAAAGCATGTCAGACGAGGGAACATCTGAAGCAACTCTTCACGACTTCGTCTCTGCAATATTTACCATGTGTTTAACATTAGTAAAGAGAAAAGTGTTCGTCTAGAGCATCGTCACAACATAGAAACTGATATATTGGAGAAAAAGTCACAGTACACACCTTAATGCCGATGCAGCCATTGACATCAAGAGTGGTCAGTGTAGTAGAGCATGTCTGCGAGAGAGTCTCCAGACATATATCCGTCACTCCTACTATTCCAAACAAGCTGCAATTTTTTTTTGGTTTTCATTGGATGGAGTCAGCAAAAAGAGTCATTGACAAAACAACAAAGCAAATAGTTCAAGAATTGGATTAAGTACCTGAGGAATTCTAGGGAGGTACAACTATTAGCAATGGTAATCACTCCTGCATCTGTGATACGCACACACCTGCCATGTTTAAGAAGCATTTCCATTAAAGCATTTGGAATGAAGATGCAACTTCTTGCACATTATCTTTCTTATATGGGGGACACTTAGCTTACCATGTCAAGTTGAGAGAGACTAGCTTATTACATTTAGCTATATGACCAAGCCCCTCGTCAGATAAATTCTGGCAACCAAAGTCACATTCTTAGATACAGATCAATATCAAAGATAAGAAAATCATAGTTAACGTATTTAATATGTGCTATGGATGTGCTAGCAATCGATTCCTTAGTTATATGACTACAAGACAGTGAGAGATATCCAAGATCTCGAATAAATTCATTCATCCACAAAGGAAAAAGGACAATAAAAACTTGATGAATTGGTTTTTACCAACTCCTACCTGAGCACCACATAGATCTAAGAACTTTAGATCAGCTAAAAGTGATATCTTCTTGTAGGCTTTGTCTGTGAAGCTGCAAGAAATTTGTTTATCAATACCAGAACTTAGTACAGCTAGCTTTTCAATATAGTCAGAAACAATCAGAAATGTGTTAGTTATATACCCTGAGAGAGCATAGAGATTTAAAGTCTGGATAAAAGGACACTTTTGTAGCACTTGAAGTAATCCATCATCTGTAATCTTAACACACCTGGCGGCATCGTAAACAACATGACCAAACACCAGAAGTATTCAATAAAAATGTAGCCTTAGAAATCACGCTTCCATCTTTATAAAAAATCAACAATTGAAGAATGATATTATCCAACAATGTTATGGATTATCTATCACAGAGAAATAGCCACAGGGATAAGTAGTATTTGGGAAGTAAAGAGTTAAACAAATTTAACTTACCTGGTGATATTCAGTGACTCTAAGTCTTGATAACTTTCAGCTACTAGCTGCATACTTTTGTCCGTTAGGCTCTGCATCAATTAGTGCACATCCAAATCAAATTCTTCATGTGATACAAACAGAGAACATAGAAGAGAAAAGGGTGTCCATGTGTGTAAGAAATTTCCATAATTACAGCTATCGATCAGGAATAAAACTCCCAAGGATATATATCAAGATACCTTGCAGCCACTTAGGTTCAAATCAATGATATGTCTGCAATTCTTCACTAGATGTCTAATGCCAGCATCGGTCACCCTATGAAATTATATCTAGAATTAGGCTCGTCTGATGCGGTAAAATCAAGAAGTGTGACACAAATTAGTCAGACAGAATATGTACTACCTCACGTTCCAGTAGATAGAGAAAACTTTTAACTTCGGACATATGCTAGTTATATCTTCAATTCCATTGTCCGAAATCTTTTGGCACCCATTAAGATTCAAGCATTCTAAACTTAAGAGAACATCCGGGCACTGTCATACAGCAGCCAATACAATAATTTCAGAAGTTCAAACGTAGTCAAATTTTCTTGAATTCAACGAATATCCAGAAAACATAAGGTCGAGTGTATTTACAAGTTTACCCGGGCTTTCACAAGTTTAAGATGACTGTCCACAACACCCTGAGCAAATTCAAGATTGATATGCTTCACTTGCCGATATCTTGGCTACACAATTTGAAAGCACTATGAGTGACTTCTGCTCAAACTTTACAAATACTCACAACAAGATATATATCCAATGAATTCAAGCACAGTCAGTATGAAACTTTTATTTTCAACTAACCAAGGACAGAGCAGCTAAAAGCCGATCCCCTGCATTGGTCATCTCGCGCAAATCAATGTTCTGAAAGAGAACAATCAACACTTTGTATCAGATTAAAGTATTGAAAATTATGAAAACTTGGAAGACCTGAGAAGAAGTCAAAGTTTTGTTACCAGCCAAATAGAAGGGTAGGAGACGAGGGTGCGATAAAGCCAAGGGCTAACGAGAAGTAGAGAAATTAGATCTGTCTGAGGCAATCTCGTGCTCACTAATCTCATCACGCTTGTTACTATCTCTCTCCTCCATGTCTCTTCTGACACTTTCTTCGCTTCCATGATTCTCAATCCAAGCTCTGCGATTATTTTCTACCAATCAGCCTCAGGACTAGAGTCTAGGATAAGCTTGAACCTTTCAACAAGCCAAGTCGCGCGAGACTACAAGTCTCGACGAGTTGGAACTCAATCTGATTGTATCGCAGACAAAAGTTAGAAGATTTTAGGTTCTGTCTGCAATAAAATTTCGCGATGCCACACTTAAAAGGCTTACCATAACTGTAGCCTGTGGGCCTAGAGGTAGAAGTAGAAAAATCTCGCTTTTAGATACCTTGACGAATTTCGTCGAGCACAGTGTCTGCACTACTCTTCCTCACTTCTCTCTATTCTTCCAATGATAAAAATCTAAACTAAACTCCGAGAGAACACTAAACCCTAAAACCCATTTAGCAGTTTCAATTACAGATCATCTAGTCTTCGCATTTTCATCAAATCAGTCTAAATGTTCGTCAAATCCCAAAGCTTTCTCTTTTCAGTGAGTAAGCTGTTTCATCAGCATCAACAATGGCGAGGAATGGGTGGAATGACAAAAGTGAGACTGAAGTGGGTGAAGAACAAGAATCTTGATCACGTCATTGATACCGAGACCGATCTCAAAGCAGCTTGCATTCTCAAAGACGCCATAAAGCGATCTCCCACCGGTTTCCTCACTGCAAAATCCGTCGCCGACTGGCAAAAACTCCTCGGTCTCACCGTCCCTGTTCTCCGCTTTTTGCGCAGGTATCAAATCAGAGAAATTTCAAAATCGTTGCTGGTAATGATAGAAACTTGTAAGTAGACAGGTATTGAAAGTCGACATTTTTGCAGGTATCCGACTCTGTTTCACGAGTTTCCGCATGCTCGTTACGCAAGCTTACCATGTTTCAAGCTAACGGATACAGCACTAATGCTTGACTCGCAGGAAGAGATTATTCATCAAAGCCACGAGGCTGATACAGTGGAGAGACTTTGTAGAGTTTTGATGATGATGAGAACAAAAACTGTCTCTCTCAGATCACTACATTCTCTCAAGTTCGATCTTGGGTTACCCGATAACTACGAAAAGGCGCTAGTCATGAAATACCCTGATCATTTCTGCTTCGTCAAGGCCTCTAATGGAAATCCGTGTCTAAAGCTTGTAAAATGGCATGATGAATTCGCATTCTCGGCGCTGCAGAAGCAGAACGAGAACAATGTTGTTACCGGGGAGGGTTCTAGTTACCGCGACTTCAAAAGAGGCCAGTCCACGTTGACGTTCCCTATGAGTTTTCCTAGAGGATATGGAGCACAGAAGAAGGTCAAAGCATGGATGGATGAGTTTCAAAAACTTCCTTACATTTCTCCTTACGATGACTCGAGTAACATAGACCCGGAAAGCGATCTCATGGAGAAACGAGCTGTGGGAGTTTTGCACGAGCTCCTGAGCTTGACTATCCACAAGAAAACCAAGAGGAACTACTTGAGAAGCATGAGAGCAGAGCTCAATATTCCGCATAAGTTCACTCGTCTATTCACGCGATACCCCGGGATTTTCTACCTCTCATTGAAGTGTAAGACAACAACTGTGATTCTCAAAGAAGGGTATCGTCGAGGAAAACTAGTTAATCCGCATCCTCTCACTCGTCTTCGAGATAAGTTCTATCATGTGATGAGAACAGGGTTTCTTTACCGGGCTAGAGGGTTAGGCATGGTCTCTCAAGAGGAACTTTTACTCGATAAGCCAGAGGATGACCTTGCAGAAGAAAGCTCTGAAGAAGAAGAGATTGTGGAAGGAAGTGAGCTTGAAGAAGATTCCGAAGATGAATAGCAATAGTTGTTGTAACCATTTGTCAAGAGTTTAATGTCAATTCACACAGAGCACCAACGGAACTGCATTTTATCTGTTAAGTAATGGAACGGAGTTTGAACCATGTAAGCATAAAGTCCTTTAAAGGATATAAAGAGATATTGTATTTCACCAAGAAAGATTGTCAACAACAAAGGGAAACAAAAAGACAATTTGGATTTCAAACTAACAGATGAAATTGTTAGAAGAAACCATGAACAAGATCAAAATCGGAAAAACTACTGTCTATCTTTTAGGACAAATCCTAAAAATAGCCTGAAAAAACAGAGAGATTCACCTAATAGCAAGATTAGTTAAATCCATCTCTTGAATGAGAGATCTCAAAGGTGGGGGCAAATACATGTGCTCTCTTGGGAATGTAGAAGATAAGAAATAATAGTCAGGTTAAAAAGAGAAAAATTTGGGGAGCCTAGTCGGCTAATCCCAAGCACTGGTCACTCCAGCACCATACCCGCCGCTTGGAGCACCACCATATCCACCACCACCACCATAGCCTCCTCCACCATAGTAATCACTTCCACTGCCACCGCCACCGCCACCGCCTCCTCTACTGTAAGAACCTTCCCTTCTGAAGTCGCGGCCACCAAATCGACCACCAGACCGTTTCTTACCACCACCAAATGAAGCACGTGAAGCGTATCGTGTGAGCCAGTCAGGCACCACTTGATTGGCTTCTTGCATCAGCTCGGCGAGCGACCTAGCCAGTTGTGCATTGTTCTCATTGAAGAAGGCAGTTGCTACTCCAGATTTGCCTGCACGTCCTGTTCGTCCGATACGGTGGACATAGTCATCGATGTCATTTGGTAGATCAAAGTTTACAACATGAGCCACGTGGGGAATGTCAAGACCACGTGCCGCCACGTCTGTTGCAACCAAAATGGGTGTCCTCCCACTTTTGAAGGACCTCAGTGCCACTTCTCTTTCCTTTGAATGCATAACCACACAAAGAAGTTAGTCAGATTTAGTCAACAGAGTACAAACTTATTGATGATGAACTTGAAAGAGTTCATTTCAGTAAATATCATCCAGGTTAACAAACATAGTTTGGTTTTAGCTTAAGTGGGAGTGAAGCATATATATTACTCCACAATACTAAGGTTTGATGTTCACAAATACATAAACGAATTCAACTTCAATCAATCAACAACCTGTTGTGTTCTATCCCCGTGAATGGAGGTTGCTGGAAACTCATTCATGCACAGCCAATTTTCCAAAGTATCAGCTCCCCTCTTTGTCTCCACAAAAACCAATGTCAATGATTGCTGTTAATAAAAAGAGAAGAAAGCCAGCATTGGTCAGAGCATGACGAATTATGATTCATGTGACATGATAATAAATCTTTGATAGGTAAACAACAGATGGTCATGTGACATGATAATAAATCATGGATAAGTAAACAACAGATGGTAACTATCGCATTACCTTGTCTTGGGTCTCTCTCTGCGCGTGAAGCAGGTCCATGAGATGGCTTCTCTTGTCAGACTCCTGGACAAACTCAACCCTTTGGGCAATTAAATCAGTGCTTGAACCCACCCTTCCCACAGCCAAAAATATATAGTTTGACAAGAAATCAGCTGCAAGTCTCTGTTCAAGAAAAAAAAAAGGTATTATAAAAAGAAACGTTAAGAACCAATCATTCTTGTGCGTCCTGAATATTATGCAGCTATTCTCACACACGAAATATAACACTCATAAGGCATTTGACCATTTTGCCACTCTAAAACTAAATCATCAAAAATTCACCATCATGATCTGGGAAGGAACAAAGTTACAGATATAAAAGAAAGACCACTGTTATCCTCTGACACATAACTACCATGCTACTTCACTAGAATAGTATTTAAGAGCAAGAAAAGGGTGTTTCATGGACAAGTAAAACCAACCTGGATCTCCCTTGGAAATGTAGCACTGAACAACATTGTCTGTCTCACCCCACGTGGAGGCATGTCCATCTCTTCAACAATCTTTCTAATTTGTGGTTCAAAACCCATGTCCAGCATCCTGTCCGCCTCATCAAGAGCTAAAAATTTAACCGACTGCATGGAGACTCTAGCTCTCTCTAGCAAATCATTTAACCGGCCAGGAGTTGCCACAAGGATATCAACTCCCCTCTCGAGTTCCCTGAGCTGTATAAAAAATAAAATATGAGATCAACAAATCAATGCTTGAAAACTGTGTGACGAACACCTGCAAAACGTTAATTCCAATTCTTCTGCATGTTATGTAAATATGATACAAGCGATATGGCAATGTTAACTAGCATAGGAAAAAAGTGTGTAAGATACAAGATTTTGTTTTTTTGTCGGCATTATGCATTGCTGACTTCAAAATCAAAACATATTTTCACAAAGGAGACTGGCATTACGAAGGACAGAGCTAGCAGAACCCAATATCAGTAAGCATAAGCTGCTATAATCATGTAACAAATATCCAAAGACAAGCTGAAAACCAAGAAACAAAGTGTACGATAATTACCTGCTGGTTAATAGGTGTTCCTCCATAAGCAACAACAACCTTCACACCAGTTTGGTAGGAGAATTTTTTGGCTTCATCATGTATCTGCCAAAAAATCACAGAATAAGAAATGTGTGTATATTATACACGGAAATTAATTCCCGAAGAAACTCTATTCTAAGAGAGAATGAGTAGATTTTCAATGTTACCTGGCATGCCAACTCCCTCGTTGGTGAGAGGATGACTGCAAGAGGGTAAACCGTCCGTGAACCACGGGGTCTCTGTACATGCTGATCTTTCATGATTCCACTAATTATTGGAAAGCAAAAAGCAGCTGTCTTCCCAGACCCTGTCTGGGCACATGCCATCAGATCCCTCTCTCCAAGCAGTATTGGAATCGCATGACGCTGTACGGGTGTTGGCTTCACGTATTTGCACCTCCGGATGTTCAGATTTAATGCATCCCCAAGATCTATGTCTGCAAATGTGTTAACAGGAGGAGGCACGTCACCCCCGCTGGTCTCAACCGGAATATCTTCATAGGCATCAAAATTAATGCCAGTTTTCTCCTGCTCGGTAAAGACGGGTTCTAAATCAGCATCATCTCCAAATGGATTTACTTCACGTTCTCTACGGTCCCATCCTCCACTTCTGTTGTTCCAGCCACCACCTCCTCCACCATAACCACCATATCCGGGGCGCCCTCCATCAGTCCTATAGCCGCCGCCACCACCACCACCCCCACTGGGAGGAGCCCATCGAGACCCAGCTGGTTGAGCAGCATACCCAGGACGATCATTTTGTGGCAAAGGAGCAGCAACAGGCTCTGATGGCCTGTTCCGTAGATGCGGGGGAACATAAGCAGGTTTTGGCCTAGAACCGGCCTTCTCTGAATCAGCCACATCTGCCCATGATGCACTCATAATTGAAATTTGTGACGTCCTAAAACTAGAAAAATTTGCAACTTCCCAGCAGAAAAATTATAAAGAAACGAAAGAAAAAATGAAGCTGCTCCGGTGACTTTTATCCTTCTAATCCGCGGAAATAAAGAACCTGGAAGATACCAAACAGGTCAACAGTTATTAGCACAAACGCAATCATAGAAATCAATAACAGCTGGGTAATGTAAAAAGTCCAGCCATCTGATAAGAACAGAACCCAGCCAAAGCAAATTACAAATCGAAAGGGTTTATTCACCTCAAACTATAGACACCAAATGCATGGAGCAATTAAGGAACCCTAGCTAGCTACAAACTCGAAATCGAGAGAGATAACACAAAGGAGAGGATATAGAGAAAGAACCTCAAAAATCGGTAGAGAGAATCGAATCGAATCAAATCAAAACGAAGAAATCAACGGTAGTCGTTCGTTCACCAAGCTCGGGGGAAGAGAAAAACCCTAAATTCGACGTTTCCTTTTGGATCGGACACAACGCGAGAAAATAGTGAGATAATAAAAATAACAATAATAATACTCTTCTTTTATTAATCTTCAATATGACCTAAAGACAAAACTATAGCTTGTTTTATATTTTAGTAAAGATCTAAAATCTAATTATCATAAACCTATAAGAGTTTGGGACGAAATAAAAGAAGAATCCCTATAGTACTACAATTTAAAAATTTAATTTTCCAATATATTTTTATTGTATTTCATTGTATCTTAGTTAGACTTTATGAAAGATATATGTAAAATATAATTGCAAGTTAATTTTTTCCCCAAACAGAAGTAAAACATAAGTAAATTTAATGTTGGAGGAACTCAATTTGAATAAGGTGAAGATTTTTTTATTGGTTCAGTCTAAAGCTACATTTTCAAAAATAAAATTAAGGTTTAAATGGTTGTAACCATATGAGATGGACAAATTCATTTGCACATATTGCCGTTTTATGCCATTTATAAATTTTGATATATTGTGGTGGAGACAAAAAAAAAAAAAAAAATTTACCGCATACCAATTATGGTCCAATTTTATGAAGAAAAAATTTAGTTTTATGTTATCTACCTAAAAATAAAACACATATAATTCGATGATGTTTTTTTTCCATAGCTAAAAACTTTTGTTAAAGTTGATAACTATATAAATGCGTTTTAATTTATGAATTAGGTTTGAGACAAAAGAAATTTATAATGTTTAAAAAAATAAAATTAACAGTTTTTCAAAGGTTGGTGTTTATATTTTCATAGTTTTTGGTTTTATTGAGGAATAAAACGATATTACAAAGATTTTTTTTGGTTTTGTTTGGTATCTTGTCATTTAGATCTCAAAAGATAAAGGGTATTATAGTCAATTCAAGAAACGGCTCGAAAGCTTCAAACCCACTCGCCCCTTTCTTACACGCGCCCCTCTCATTTCGATTTCCTCTCACTCTGCTGCACACGAAGCCAGAGAGAGAGAGAGAGAGAGAGAGGAAAAAGCGAAGAATACGCAAAATCCATCCAATTTAGGGTTAGGGCTACCCCTAATCTGGAAGGCTGTTCCTGGTTTCTGATCTGTTTTCCGGATCCAAAAAGATGGGCGCGAATTCGCTTCCGACGGATGCAACCCTCGATCTAGATGAGCAGATCTCGCAGCTCATGCAGTGCAAGCCCCTCTCGGAGCAACAGGTACCTGTGATTGTGTTAGATTAAAGCGTTCCTCACACGTTTTTGGTTTTTCTCCTTTTAAATTTAGATCTGCAAATTAAGTTTTTTTCCGGGTGAGCTTGGACTGTTTCGATGATTGGATCTCAGATTTTGTATCGAATGGAAGGGTTGGATTTTTCTGTGGGTATCTGATTATCCGATTTGGTGTTTGATTTGTCGAGGAGATTCATTTTACGTATTTGTTTATTTTCACGTCAGTTTTATGGGTTGAAAAATTTGGTTTACATTTTATTGTTTCAAGATGAATTTTGTGTTCTGAATATGCCATTAACTCGCATTTTGATATGACCCACAGCCAAATTTTTCATTTTGACTAGGTGACTAGTTATAATCTCATCAGTTCGATGCGTTACTGGATTTTCTATTGGGGAAGATATCAAAAATGATAAATAGTTTTAGCTTGTGTGTGAGAAAGGTTGCAACTGATATCGGGGGACAACTGATCAATAGCTGTTAAGATCATTCTGTTTACTGTTTATGTTAAATTGGTGTATCTAATTTGATAATCTAATGTTATGGTTTTGATACTGGATATTACTGTTAGTCCTGTATCTCTTTTGTGAGTAAAAGTGAGAAGATGAATTTGTCATGTGCAGTATTTTTTTTATTTGCTTTAGGTTAGAGCATTATGCGAGAAAGCTAAGGAGATCTTGATGGATGAAAGCAATGTTCAGGTTAGTTCTTGTTCTTTCATCTCTTGGCAATTATAATTTCCATCTGATAGATTGTGCAACTAGCCTCTATTCATTTAAGGACCCATTCATTTTGTTTGGTTTAAGTAGACTTAATTTTTATATTTCCTCTATGCAGCCTGTTAAAAGTCCTGTGACAATCTGCGGTGATATTCATGGACAGTTCCATGATCTTGCAGAGCTTTTCCGTATAGGGGGAAAGGTAATATCTTTAACACTTACTGAAATGCACAATGGACATATAGATGAAAGTTTTGTTTCTATCCAGTGTCAATCTTTTCTAGCAAATTATTAGTCCTGGCTGGGGAATACAAAGTCTGTGTGGATGCTCACTAAATAATCAGAATATACTGGAGTCTTTTCTCAGGGGTTATATCTAAAAGTGGTGCTGAAGTTTCGTTTCTGGTTCTAATTTTTGTTGTCCATCTACCACCAGCTTTGACAAAACCTGATGAATGTTCATCTTTCGCTCTTTTTGCAGTGCCCTGATACCAACTATCTGTTTATGGGGGACTATGTTGACCGTGGATATTATTCTGTTGAAACTGTTACGGTACCAAGTTTATACTATCTGCACACTTCTTTTTTTGTTCGATAATAATACTCTGATTTCCAAGTAGAAATACATCTCATGTCTTGTTATACTGCTGTTAAATCAAATGTATTGTCCACACTGGTTTTTTTCTATTCTTAATATTTATGTATGTATGTTATCTTTACCTTTCTCATACTATTTCTTTCTTTTAAATTCCATTTGCAGCTGTTAGTTGGCTTAAAAGTACGGTATCCGCAGCGAATCACTATTCTTAGGGGAAACCATGAAAGTCGTCAGGTAAACTAATTATTTTGTCCGTTGTCTCTCTACTTGTATGTTCACCTTCTGAGGTGTACGCTATTGAGTCTATTGACATAGTCTGTCTGTTATCTGTTATTGAAATCTTTGATGAGACCCTCTTATAATTACGATTTATTTATTCATTTGTATACATTTTCAAGTCAACTATGGTTTTCCTATAGTTTGTTTGCTTGCAACTTTCTGTCCTCCAAGTTTGTATCTGACTCATGGTTTAATTTACTTCTTGTTCGCTCTGGCAGATTACTCAGGTTTATGGATTTTATGATGAATGTCTGCGAAAGTGAGTCTCCTGGCAAGCACCCTTATGTTGTATAAGCTGATAACTCGCTTTGTTCATGTCATGATACATCTTCTTTACCTAATACTCTGCATGTCTTTATGGTTGCTGTTGTTGCTGCTTGTTTTTGTTGATGGGAGAATTTCAATTTTCCTATCTTTATTTTTTCTAGTCCTGGCTAGTTTGTATTGATCTTCCAGATTAATATTGCTTAACTCATTTGACCGTTCTCATGGTATCTTTCACTCCTTTAGTGCTAATCAAAAAGTGAACTTGATAAGACATGTCTCCTTCTACGACAGTAGGGAAGATTTTTTGGTTATTTCGATTGCATTTTGCTTAACAAAGCTTGTTTGTACTTGCAGGTATGGCAATGCAAATGTTTGGAAAATATTTACAGACCTCTTTGACTATTTCCCACTGACAGCCTTGGTTAGTACTGAGTACATACACTGCATCTTTCTTTCCACTTTGTGAAGTTGGAATTCACAGAAGTTCAATCTGGTATCTTACTCCGACAATGTAGATGACCCATTGTCTGTTTTGGCGCTCTTAATATTCTATTCATTCAGAAGATTGAATTTTTGATGCATTCTTGTGTGTGTGTTAGCGTACTTGGTAGGCTAGTTTCACTTCAATTTGAGATGGTTTGCATTTTGAAAGCTGTGAATGAAAATATAAATTGCAATTGCTACTTATAGTCAAATATGACACGTCTGATTGAACTGATGGTTTCTTAAGATTATCATTCCGAAAAATAACAAGGCTGTTCTTCTCATGTCGTATATCCTTGTTTACAGGTGGAGTCAGAAATATTCTGCCTTCATGGTGGATTGTCACCATCTATTGAGACACTTGATAACATCAGGAACTTTGATCGAGTTCAAGAAGTTCCGCATGAAGGACCTATGTGTGACTTATTATGGTCTGATCCTGATGACAGATGTGGCTGGGGAATCTCTCCTCGTGGTGCCGGATATACATTTGGTCAGGTATTGAATTATGAAGCCTCAGATTCAGAAGCTGTCCTGAATCTCCCTTTTTTTTTTGGTTCCAAATAGGTGTGTAAATGACTTTCTTTTTTATAATTTTGTCTCATAGGACATTTCCGAACAATTCAATCACACTAACAACTTAAAGCTGATCGCCCGAGCGCATCAGCTGGTTATGGATGGATTCAACTGGGCACACGTAATACAATCAAACTCATCTTCCCTGCATAGATTTGCCAAATCTAAGATTCTTAGCTCACTATGTATAAATTTATCCCCGCTGACAGGAGCAAAAGGTGGTTACTATATTCAGTGCACCAAACTATTGCTATCGCTGTGGAAACATGGCCTCGATTCTTGAGGTCGATGACTGCAGGAACCACACGTTCATTCAGGTTTTTTCCCAAACTATGTCCAGAAATCTTTGTTTTAACTTATTTTCTGGGGAATGAAAACTAACAGAGTCTAAATCATGCAACAGTTTGAACCAGCACCAAGGAGAGGAGAGCCAGATGTGACTCGAAGGACACCTGACTACTTCCTATGAAGACACTCAGCTTTTCCCGCAGTGGCAAAGTCTAGTTGTTGGTTTTTGAAGATCTCTGCTTATTCCATTTGGTTCAACGCATTTGTGTTCCGAGTTGCTTAAAATCAATTTAGCCCTCTCCCTTGGAATAGTGTAATATAGGCAAAGAGGTCAATGAACTTTAAAACCTCTTCATGAACATGTGTTTGGCTGAACTTATTTAGCTCCCTTCTGCATCAGAATATGTTTATTGTGAGATATTATTTCGATTTATTTCACATTATTCTTCCCCTTTGTTCCATAATTCTGTTTTTGCACCCTTTTAATTGAAACCTAATCAATATAAAGATCTTTAAAGCCACATAATGGAGACTTTTTGTATGGTCAAGTGATTTCAAGTGATGAACAATGTTACTTAAAAGCATTGATTTTATAAAACTACACAATGGAGCTGTTACTACAAGTTAATATAAGAGAAAATGGAAGGAACAAGATCAACAACGGACCAGGCAAGGCCTGCGTATTGGAAGAACCTTATTCCAGTGTCAATATCAAACGCGTCCTGGCACAAGAACTCGCATAGTCTCTGCAAATACCCAACCGAGTACTTGGTTTCGTCTGTCTTCTTTCCATTTGCATGCCCGTTGTCGAGCTTGAGCTTAGGAATGTATGTGCTGGATCTTATTGGAATCCCAAGTGCACTAGATACTGTTGGTAAGATCCATTTTGCCAGGGATTTACTGCAGAATTTCACTAAGAGTATTGTCGGTATTCCTACCATAACTCTCCCAACGTAGGCTAATAGCGGGAGCTCCGGTGAGAAAACTCGTGGGGCTGCTTCATGGTGAAATTGGCTGTACGTTTGTTGGACTCCAGTCACCTACAGCAAGTAAAACCGCCATTTAAGGTCACTGTCTGAATCAACCATTTACACTTTTGCACTATATAACATTTCTTGATTGCTTACGATTCCTAGCGTAACCCCGTTGAAGGCGGTGTGATACTCGTAGCTTGGAGTTGGGTGCTCAGGAGTGGGATAAGCGAAGAGCAATAAGAAACTCAGAGCAGTCCAGAAGGAGCTAACTGCACAATCCATAGTCATAGCTTCTTAATTATTCAGTGTTTAAATGTAGAAGCATTTGTAAACTAAGAGCAATGATGCTTACCATTCTGTTTTGAGGTAATAAAATCATCGATTTGTTCGTTGACGGTTAGCCATAGACCTAGAATCAGGACTCCTATGGCAAGACCACCGACTATATCGACCACACTGTGCATACCCAAGTAAATCCTTCCTAGGAAGAAAAACAATAATGTTAAGTGAGGAATCAAATACTTTGTAAGGAATGTGTTTCACTGGTAGAGTTTGATCTTACCGAAGGCGATTAGGGCTACCAACAAACAAGCAAGGGCAAATCCATAGTATTGGATAGACACATTTTCGAAACCAACAGATGATGACACATAGTGAAGTAGATAGCTGAAACACCAACGAATAAGGAGACAAGTGTTAAAAAACCCCAATACCCACAGCAACATTTGCTTTACAAAAAGAGCCGCGTGATGGAATACAGATAACACTAAATGATTCACACTTGTCCGAATAAACAACTATCAGTAAGCATCAGTTGATCCATCGATTTTACTATAGGTTGCATACCAGTTACAGCATTTAGCCGAATATGTCTGTCTTCATGGCATTGCAATACCAAGAGAAAACATTCTTTGCTTAGAAAACACTATGGAATTCCACAACAAACAGGGTAAAGAGTTTGTCGATAACATACCCAGATAAACAAACTGTGTTAAGAGTATGTGAAGAAGGCAAGCCATATTCCATGGCATTGTCTTCCTCATCTTTGGTGGCAGTAATCCTTCTAACCGGTGGGCAGCTTGGCCTAGGAGCTGATACCACATCCTAAATACAGAAGATCGTATAAAACTAACAGTTCCTTCTTTTAAACTAAGTGAATGTGTAATAGAACACAGAATAGTTAATAATACCTTAATGCAGTTTCCCAAGTAATCACAAAACGCTATCAATAGAGTCATTTGCCTAGCCAATCGACCATGTCCGCTCTGCAATTACAATCATATCCACATTGAAAAAGCCATATCTAAAGTGTGTAAAGATTTCCACTTTTATATTGAACAAGAAGTTTTGAAAGTTACCCAGAAAAGCAAAGGCAAGAAAGCAGTGTAAAAGGGCACAGATACAACACACGATAGCGCTGAGAAGAAAGCATCCAACACTCCATTCTGACATTTCTGGAAAAACACAATTACCCAAAATCAGCTTCAATTCAACTAGTTGGGATTGTTATATATATTTGGCTAATAAGGCACCTGGATTCTGAGAATGAGAGGAACACCACCAAGGACTTGACGAGCGACCCATGGTTGTATGAGAGATCTAAATTGGTGGGTCAAATTCAGGTAGGAAGAAACACAGATCCATGTGACAATACCCACAAGGATCAATCCTTGCCATGTCCCTGAGCCTTCCATTGATCTTTCTAGAATCTTCTTCTTCTTCCCTCCCTCTTTCCCGTTTCAAGAAAGAGGAGAGAGTAGAAAGATATGAATTCAAAAAGTCAAAAAGTCAAAAACCTTAGAAGAGAGAATTAGACGACCAATTATCAAATTTATCTTTGTTTAGTCGAAATTTGGGATATCTCTCTCTCTCTTTCCTTCCTGAGGCGTACAGTGAGGAGCTCCAATGGATGTTCGCTGGCAAAGAGAGGAAGAGAGCGAAGAATAAATATAGATTTTGAGAAACTTTTACTTCATATGAAATTTTCATAGCCACCAGTTTTGATCCAGCACTTTATGAAAGTGAGGTCTGTGTGTGTTTTGCGTGACTTTAGTCAACGCATAATTAGTCAAATTCCTTGATTTTGTTTTTAGAACTTTTTGATTGTGATTGCCATTTTTTTTTATTTTGTGCTGCCAAAAGTTTCGTTTTTTCTTTAAATATTTTAAAAAGTAAACGAAACGTAGAAGACACAAATTAAACAAACGATTAGTGAGTGTGTTTAAAAAAAAAAACAAAACGATAACTAAACGTTTGTTTTCAAAATTAACCAAAGTACATAAATAAATATAGCTCTACGAAATAATATTCAAAAATGCGAGTCAACAACAGAGCCAAAAAGGAACTCGGAAAAGCAAAACCGAACAAAAGAAGGGTTTCTCCTTGGGTCTTCGAGCAGTCAGAAACTGAGAGAACAACATAAGTCGTACGAGATCTCTCCTTCTTTTGGGTTTATGTTTTGAATGTAGCCAACTAAGTCTATGCACGAAAACCTCGGTTTAGACTTACCATACGGCTCGTGCCATCCATCTGCATTCCTCTGTTCCCTGTTCCACCTCTTCCTGCATACCCACCACTCCCTCGGTACTGACCACCATGCCCAGATGATTTGTTACCACCATAACCTCTACCACCACCATTGTTACCTTGTCTTCCTTGTGTGTAAGACATGTTGTCTTGCCACTTTCCACCACCTGCATAGTCTTGAATGTTGTCTCTTCTCCTTGAACTTAGATCCAGACCACCACCACCAGTCCTAGCCTCCATTGCTCTTTCGTTGCTCTCTACAAGAACAGCAAGCCTCTCGGTTAACTGGAAAGCCAGGGTTTGCAACCTGTTGTGCTGGACATTGTGGAAGATGATGCAACGTGTAGGTTGGTCCCAGCTTGCATGGAGTTCTTCATTGATCATCATCTTGCTCACGATGCTGTGGACTTGGTTCTCAGACAGATCAAACATCTTGGCTAGCTGATCTAGACTTAGGGACTCGTAAGAGGCCGAGTATGTGAAGAGGTAAGTCCTCAAAGCCTCTTCTTTGATCCTATCCTTCACCATATCAAGGATGGTTTCCCGATTCTTGAACAGTCTCCAAACATCAAGAGAGTTCACAACTTCAAAAGCCTTTTGGAAGTCTCCTCTCATGAGAGCTCGGGTTGCTGCCATGGCATGGTCACGAACGTTCTCAGGAGGAGCAGTGAATGCTTGCCTCTCGCTGATCTCGAGCAGGCGACGGAAATTCTTGCTGATCACCTTGCGTTTGACATCATGAGAATTGGCTGCCATGTTAGGGACCTCTAGTAGCATGGCACAGATGAGATGAACAGCTTCGAGAAGCTCAAGGTTTATGTGCATGTGATATGGCATCTGTCGTCTCCTTTCCAATCTTTCCTGGTGGGACCAAAAAGTTGCAAACAGTAAGCTCCATTCTCGATATAGATAGACTGATGAAAACACCATGAACATAACGATCCCAATTAAACAAGATGAAACGAAATCTATAAAAGTGGGAAATAAGTTCAGCGAACCTGAGATGCAAAAGAAGATACTATGCAATACAAACAAAAATATGTACCTGCTCGGGAGTCTTCTCATGGTATCGGCTTTGTGAGACACCTTGAGCAAGCAACTCCCGCACCCTTTGACCAGAGTACAGTTCAGAGAGGCAGCTGTGAGCTTCGGTAATCATTCCAACCCGGAACGCGCAGAGACCAAGCTGTGCCATGGACCTGTTAAAGAGGATCTGGGTTGAGATGTCCATGTGCTGAATATTGTCTTGCAGATGACTCATCAGCAATAAATCCCTAGCAGAAACAAACTCATCCACTAAAGCATGGTGATAGATATCACATAACATCGCACGAGCTTTGGTCCGTTCATCTCCATATTTGTAAATAAGGGAGACGAGAACATCCATCATAGCTCGACTACTCTCTGGGAAGGTAGGCTTACGAGGAACAACCTCTGGAACAACAATGAATGAAGCAGGAGGTCCAGCTTCCTCTTTGGGCTCCTCACTATCTTCTTCTTCTTCCACCACCTGCTCAGCCAGTTTCCTCATGGCATCATAAACTTCCTGAGGTTTGTAGTAAATTAACTCAACTTGTCTTAAGGCCACCTTGGCCGCAGCTTTATAGTCACCAGACCGCTCAAAGTAGTCCTGGATATTTTGAGCAAGAGCTAAGAACATCGGCTCATCTCTCAATCTCTCCACATACTCACGTGTATGAGGATCTATGCACTGCAAACTCTTGAAAAATTCAGTGTCTATCCTCTCCAAAAATGCAACAAGGTTACCCCAGACCCGAATTGTTCCATCAAAATCTTCTGGTTTTGAAGTTTCATTCTCATCAGGCTCAATTGTGTCATCGACAACTATGTTATCATATTTGACAAGAATATCCAGTATTGTAAGCATGTTATTCACACACTTCTTCCAGACATTGATAGGCATGTGTCCGCTGAGACCAGGATTCACATCAAACTGTGCAGAAATAACGCTAAATAAGACTTCAAGTTTCTGTGCTGGAGTTTTGGCAATCCTTGTCAGGTGTGTAAGCTGATCAACAAGTTCAAATCGTGCAGTTCCCTTCCTGCCACGGGCAGCCACAACTTCTTTGAACTTTTGGTTGACCCAGTCCCATGTGATCTCTTTAGGATCTTTATTATACAACTTCTCCATTAGCTTATCTTTCTTGCTCAGCATCTTCTCCCAAGAGGGATCACCTTTATCGTTGGCTTCCTCCTCTTCAGAATCAGCCTCCACATTAACGTCATCCTCAAATTCATCCTCCTCGTCTTCATCTTCCGCATCTTCATCCTCTGATTCCTTCACTTCCTCGGTTTCTGGCGACTCCCTGTATTTGTTAATTTCTTCTTCATAGAGCTTGTTGTTTTTCTTCAATCTCTGCCTCATTGAATTCAAGGCCTTGGAGTTGCTAGTGCTCATCTTTTTCTTAGCTTCCTTGTTTGCCAGAGTTTCGATTAGGAAATCCTCCAACATCACAAGGGTTTTGATGTACAAGATTGGAGCCTTCACAGCCTCTGTAATTCTCATAACTTTTTCCAACTGCTTGTTCATCTTATCAAATTTATCTTGTAGACTAACCCAGTCATTGATGTACATGGCTTTTTTCATCTGCTCTGCGGTACTGGCCATCTCTTCAAAACGCTTGTCTTTGGCTGGCTGAACAACACGTTTACGGAGATCTTCGTCATCAGTATCACTGCCATTTGCAAGGTAACGCGAGGCACCACCAACATTGGTATCTTGAACCTCGTTCAACTCTTCCTCGACGTCAGTCTCATATTCACTATCACTTCCACTCTGGTGACCAAGATACAATGAGAAATTGAAGTAAGTAAAACTAATGGAGCAAGCCAATAGACCATACTAAAGATGTTATCGATATACAAGGTTCAAGGGGAAACCTGAGCAGCAAAGAACTTAGACATCTTTCTTAGCAGAAGAGGTAAAGGTCAGGCAATGGAAGCAAAGAGAACCTGCA
This sequence comes from Crucihimalaya himalaica, assembly GCA_004349715.1. Lineage (NCBI taxonomy): Eukaryota > Viridiplantae > Streptophyta > Magnoliopsida > Brassicales > Brassicaceae > Crucihimalaya > Crucihimalaya himalaica. The sequence goes on along the minus strand of SMJT01000008.1, from coordinate 2,562,458 downwards.
TTCCACAAAAAGACACTGCAATAATAAGCTAGCTGAAAAGATAGAAACTCGAAAAACAGAATGTGCCAATCCAATGACTTCTAAACAGGACAGGACCTGATTCATCTGATTAAACCTATAAATAAACATAAAAACTAAACTTTTACAATCATTTATACCTAAGAGGTCAGGTATTTGTCACATGTCAACATCTACCAAGCCAAAATGATCCGATAGTCTTAGAAGTTCTACATGCTAACATGATACTAAAAATTCAGAGGAAGAAGCTATAACCTCTGACACAAATCCAAACTAAAACCAACGATGATAACCCTAATCCAGAAAATCAAAGAACAGAGTTCATTTAGAATTTCAATGAAAACAGAGTTAAGCAAATTTCAAATTTTTTTTCAGTCAAGCAGAGATTTGGATAATAATAAAATTACGATAAGCTTAGAAATCAAAACCGGAAATCATAATCCAGAAATAACATAGATCCGAAGCAGAACCTTTTTCTTCAGGAAAAAAACAATTAAGCTATTGAGTGCAAAATCTAATCTCATTCAACACCAAACACACAAGGATTAAGAGAATTCGAGAACTGAATCTACCTAATTCGGATCTGTACCGTGAGAAGCGAGCGAGGACGTAAGTGAAGGATTAAATCCCAAAAGCCAGACGAAGGAACTGTGACAAGTATTTGTAGGGCTTTCGCTTTTGCAATTTAGAAACCACTTCTTCTTAAATTCCTATTGTGCCCCTATCAAGTATAACTTAGTACGGTATTTGTTTTGGGCTTTTTGGGTAATATCGACTTTATACAAGATTCAGATCAACTACATAATAAGGCCCATTCAGTTGATGTTGAAGAAAAGCCCAATGATCCGCTTTCCGGTTAAAAAATTAAACCGGACTAAAGATTTGGTTAGCTTCAAACTAGTTTTAGTCAATTTAGACCAAATTTGTTTGATTGGATTAGTATTCTTTTGGACAATTAAATTTAGTGAAGAATTAAAATCATTTATGGGCCATGAGTTTATATGATTCAGTGGATTACAAAATAATCACACGACAAATTTTAAAAAAAAACCAATAAAATTTCTGTTTTTCCAATTATGCAAGTTGCAGACATTAACTTCAAAAACAAAAGAATAATGAATAGGTGACTTGAAAAACAAGGAACAAACATACATAAGAAGACCATTCTTCAATTAAGCCCTAGTTTTGTATCTTGCGTAACAAAGAAAAAAAATCCAAGCCGATCACTTCATCACATGAGCATTTGCGTCACACATATATGTATGTATATCGACCTAAAGCTTCTCAAGTTCTTCAGCCAAAGGACTTCTCCCAAGACTTGTTCCTCGTGATCTAACCGGTGCAAAAGGAGATGGATTAGAAGAGATTGAAGCTCTTGGAGATAAGTGAGCTTGCTCAAGAACCCTAAATTGAAGCTCTGAAGGGTAATCTCTCATACAACTGATTCTAGGACCTGCACCAGTACTCCATCTTGAATGTAGTCGCTCAGCTAACTGGTAAGATTTAATTAACTTGTGTGAATCTATCCGTTTCATTATCTTCTCCTTCAGGACAGGTTTCTCGTATTCTTCAATGTCTTCATCGAACAGATTTGATTTTGGGTATGTGAACTCTTCCTCAGCTATGAACGTCTCTTCTGCTGTTTCATATCCTCCTTGTTCTGAAGGGGTTTCAGGTTCTTCTTCATCATCTTGATCATCCTCAATCATGTTGTCGTCTTTGTTAAGAGTCTCCGGTCTTGAAAGTTTTGAAGGGAACCTTGTTAATGTTTGTAGCTGCTCTGAATGATTGTTGGGTTTAGTGTTCGGACTTTCACCGGTCTCAGCATCCACAAAGTCACAATGTTCTTCTTCGGTCTCTTTGATTCTTGAAGGCATCCTCTTGACCTTAGCAAGAGCTTCTCCATCTTCTTCATCCGGACTCTTCTACAGAATATGAAAAAGAAAATCTGTAACTGCGTAAATCATAGCCTAAACACAAACCAGAGCCAAAACTATGAGATATTGATGACTTAAAACACAGACCAGAATGGACTTACCTTTACATTGGCGAGGTTTACATTGTTCTCTCGAAGAAACAACATGAACGCCTGAAAATTCTCTTCTGTTGGGAGATAATGTCCACTGTGAGGCCAAACTGCCTGAAAAGACCATCCAAAGAACTCAAACTTAACACAGTTTTGACAGTCTTAATTACTTATTTTCTTTTGCATACGTATAAACGAGGAACAGCTCAAAGACATTTCTTTCTTTCACCTTAAGAACACCATCGTCAACCACAATTCTTCCAGCAGATAATGTAGCTCCGCCAGCTAGAAAACTCGAGTGTTGAAAGTTACCCTTTTTCTTCATTCCAACATACAATATCTTAGATACGCTTAGGACAAAGATCCACTTTGCATCAGGAGGACCTTCTTTTGTGTCAAGAACTATCCCACTTTGCTTATACATTAGTTTCCCATCCTCAATTACAACTTCATATGCCTCCCTTTCGGTCTGTTCGTAATTAAGAAAGAATAAAGCATTACAAAAAGGTATCTAACAAGCATGAGTTTTGCTGAGAATAAAAAAGGTTCATCAGAATTGCAAGCACAGAAAATAGAGGGTAAAACTCACGGGACCAAGATACTTGATGCTTTGTTGGTAAAGTTTTGATCTTGGACATCTTTCGTGGTTCAATTCTTTGCCTTGTCCTATATCAAGCCTACTTGTCCAAAGTTGTACATTAGCTCGTAAATCGTATGTACTCTGGATACTGTCATACTTTTGATTGTGTAATAGCAAGCTTACCAATAGAAAAAGGGTTGTTTACTGTCACAGTGGAGCCAAGCATGATAATAGAATTGCAGATTGTGGCCATACCGATGTCGAGGATCAATCTGTTAAGCTAGAAAATTAAGATCACATGGCTTTACACAAAACTTATAGCCACAGAGAAAGATATATTGTACAAGAATATTCTTACTGCCTCAAGCCAGTGCTGCAAAGCCAATTTCCTAGCTTTCTCGTCTTTTGACAAGCCTTTACCCACCTAAACAATAAGATTGTCAAATCGTTACTTAAAGATTAGTGCACAGGAAGACAATAAGGTGCATCAAACCAACATGTTTGATGGGCTTAGTGTTACCTTAGCAGCTCTTGTTCTTGCTCTAGACCAGCGTGAAACTGCAGTCTCTTGCTTCTCAATTTCAAAAAACGATATAGAACTTCTTTTAAGTTCAGCAAAGTCAAGTACCTTCCACCTGCAAATTCCATTTAGTCACTAAACATATCATTTGTATATATACAATGCCAACAATTATAGCTCTACGAACCATCTTTGCTCAACGACTACAGCACAATCAGCTAGCCGTCTTCTGGTTCGAAAGCTTCTATAAACTTTCTGCAACTTCAGTGCAGCTTGATATCTTCCGTCACCTAATAACAAGGCTAAAAATTCTTTTGCATGATCGTTTTCGGAAACAGGTTTCCATCTTCGCATTTTAAATTTGTCATCTTCTTTCATAAAAGTTAAAGGTTTAACAGAGAAATTGTTCTCCACATCTGCTAGAGAGATTCTTGATCGTTGTGCCCCTTTGCCGCTAAGGGATCTGTTGTACAACGTTTTTCTAGTTTCAGGTGATTCAGTGATGGTTGAATCCGAGTCATTGTCATTAAAACTGATTGATCGAAGAATGGTCTTCGTTTCTGCAGAACCAAGACATATAAATATCTCATGATCAAATGCCTTCAAATTTCAGTAAAGATCATCAAATCTATACCAATAACTATATATATACCAAATAAAATGTTCATAGAATTTGTCACAAATACTAACCCATTTTCACTTGAAACCAGATTGAAGCAGTTCCTTATAATGCCCTGAAAATGTCAAATATATATCGAACACAATACGATCATTAATCAAAGACACACACCAAAAACAAAAAATCTATGCAAGAATCAGGTAACATTGACCCAAAAGTAGGAGATTTCCCAAGTTCTTGAATTTCAGGAGAAAACAAAAAAAGGGTCAAGAAGAAGCAGAGACCTGGAAGTCAAACAAAACCCATGAGACAGAAGAGATTCTTTAATGGAAGAAAAGAACAGAGCCAAAAAGGAAATGAGGAGGTTTTTGAATAGGGATCTTTGGTGTCTAGGATTAGATGTGAACGTGAGAGAGAACGATAATGGCGGCCATTTCTGATCTAAGAGATTCTCATGTAATCTCAATCTATCAACGCAAATGTGTTCCATTGGCGGTGGAGAAATTAGAATCCTCTGTTTTTTTCTTCTTCTTTCTAACTTCCTAAACATAGAGAAAGAGAGAGAGAGGTTTCACGATTGCACTGTAATTTTTTTGTTGGCTCCTCCTTTGTTTTTTTTCCTAATTTTGGCGTCGATGTTATGGGAATATAAACATAATTTTAGCTTTTAAAACTTGGTCCCTATAATTTCAAAATTAGAGTTTGACCCGAGCAAATATCCATAAGAAAGTCATCAACTTCTAAAAAATTCAACAAAAGACCATTTATAAAAAAAAACCAAAAAACATACACGCAAGCTAATTTATGTTTATCTTAATAAATTACATAGCAACATCACTGTACTTTCATATTAAACAGACAAAACTGTTCAGTTTTAATATATAAATATTTACAAGTTTCATTTGATTATTTTTTACCAGTTTTGTTTTAAATAAAACAAAGATTTTTCGATCTAATTTGTATTTTTTTTTTTAAACTCCAACACCTACGTGTGACGATTACGAAATAGTAAAAAATAAGAAAAATAGTTTACTACTAATAAAAAATTTCAGGTCTTTAAACGAAAACATTCAAAAGTTGGTGACATTTTATGAAATTTCTCTAAAAACGCAAGCAGAATCGAAAAGCCCTAATCCCGGAAGGCCTAAACATTCAATTGGCCGCGTCCGATAAGTTAAGTCCTCTTTTTTCCGACTTTACTCCGGAACTCCGACGCAAGCTCAATGGAAAAAGAAGATGAGCTTCAGATGCTAAACGGCAAAGTTTCAGCTCCACGAGACGGAGATGTAGAGGATGACGATCCGCTAGTGTTGAGCTCTCAAGCATTGGCGGCGCTCCAGGAATTTCTAGCTGACCAGAACAAGCCTGTCGCGAGCACGCCGCCGACGTCTTCCGAGGAATCCGATAAAGTGGAGCTGGTTACAGAGGATTGGAGACTCAGCCAGTTCTGGTACGAACCTGAAACAGCAGAGACTGTAGCGGAGGAAGTGGTCACTGTCTCTCAAAGATTCTCAGGCTGCAGAGTAGCTTGCATTGCTTGCCCTACTCTCTACGTTTATCTCAAGGTACTATTGATCAGTTTTGTGAAGTTACTTTAATTATTATCGAATTTGTCTTGCTAAAGATCGATACTTTTGTTGTTTCTGCTGATATTGTTGTGTCCCGGGTTTGATTTGTGGTGAGTTAGAAAAGAGATCCGAGTCTCCAGGTACAATTGCTGGAGTACGATATGAGATTCGAGAGATATGGAAATGAGTTCACTTTCTATGATTACAACGAACCAGAAGATCTTCCTCTTCAGCTGAAACATTGTTTCCATATAATCGTCGCAGATCCTCCCTATCTGGTAAAATTTCTTCAAGTTCTCTACTTTCTCCGGTGCAGTTCTTTCATGAGAATGTTGAAATCTTTTAGCTGCGACTTGATAATAGGTTTAGAGACTGATGTGTGATATGCGTGATAGCGATTGCATATAGATACAATACCATAAATTGACCTCTCAAACTTCTATCGTGGAGTTCTTCTAAAAAGGTTTTAGAAAGTTCAAAATCAGAACAAGATGAAAGCTTTGGCTTAACTCCTACAGCTGGAATTTTATCAGTTTGGCCAGGACTTAATTCTCAGTTCTTTAAGATGGATACTTTGTGGCTCTCTGTTATGTTTTGGTTATTATCCAAAACATTTCCCGGCTAGAGTACTTGTGAATTGTGAGGACATCATTAATCTGTGATGTTTTTGTGTGCTTCTCTTGCTATTCTTCAAAACATAAATGTCATTGATTACCTTCTAGTTAGCATATTAATGATCTTGATTCGTTTATGCTTGGCAGAGTAAGGAATGCCTGGAAAGAGTTAGTCAAACGATTTCGTTCCTCGCAAGCCCAGTAGATTCGTTGTTGCTTCTTCTCACAGGTACATTGACGACTTCTGTTTTCTCTAGTCAATTAAGTCGGATCTTATGATTTATTAAGTGGGAGATATTTCAAGTCTTGTAGGAGAAGTGCAGAGAGAACATGCAGCTGAACTATTGGGTGTTCGTCCTTGTGTGTTTAAGCCTCATCACTCTAGCAAACTCGGAAACGAGTTTCGACTGTTTATAAGTTATGATCCAGGTACTAGATTAGGAGGCTTGGAAGAAGACAGCTAGTTGTGAGTTGTCCATCTTTTCATCGAGCATCTATGTTGACTTGCTTGTAAGTTACTTCTCTAAAGTCTATGACTGTTCTTTAGTAAACTAGTGATGGTTCTTTAATCTTTCTGATCACAAGAAACAAAGCAAGTCTTTGTCTTTAACCAATCTCAGGTTTCTGGCATTTTAAAAGCCCATCATCCTCTTGCACCGGAGGAAGGTTTGTGGCCAGGAACGCTCATGTGTAATGCGTCCGTCTCATCTCATCTCTTAGCTCTCTGGTCTTGGATAATTTTCATAATTGTACTATTGGTTACCTTATTGTGGTCAGTTGGTTCTGTATCTTGTTACAACCGCAGGATCTTAAGTCTGATGAGCGTTCAAAAAGTTTTGGTGAACACTAAAGTTTTTATCTTTTATATACTTAAGATTATGAAATTCTATCATATGTACCAGGATGATTTACTGTTTCACGATAAAACGGAATTAGCTATTCACATACTGATTGATCCAATCCGCAGCATATCAAAACCACCCCAAATGATGAAAACCCCGATTGCATAATTTGTTTATGAAATTGTATTCGCTTAGAAGCCATTGATCAAAAGTTTTATGTTAAAGCAATAACTTGGTCTCTTTTTCATAATTTCGAAATTGAAGAAAAAAAGAAAAACTGGTCCGACCCGGTTCGCCAAACTTTACCAGAACCAAAGTGCTAAACCGGGCGAAGAAGTTAAGATCTCGAGAAGAGTCTTACGGTGGGAGAGAAACGAGAATTGCTCTTCAATGGTCATTGAAGTTCAAATACACGCAAGCATCAGAGAAGAGGACTAAATCGCGACTTCGATAATGAGGCCAAACATTGTTACCGAGGTGAGATCTGTTCCATTTTCCGTTCTGCTTGCTTATTCTCCTCATCTTAACCAGAAATTGCTGAGAGTTTTCACTTAATTTGATTACCGAGAAATTTCTAGTGAGAACGAGCTATGGCTGATAGCAGAAATCAGTACGAGTATCTGTTAATTCATTAGAGTTAACTAATTTTAGCAGTTCAATTCGACATAGCTTCACTTTTTGAAGATTTCTGAATTGAATCAAAAAGCTAAATATATTTATGTTACTATTCATTGACTAGATGATCAGGTTTCTATGTCTGGCCAAGTAGATATTGCCACTATGTTTAGTTATAAACTAGTAAAGGCTTTGTATTGTGTCGTTTGTGATTAATTATGGATTCTTACTTTCTCATAGGCTGGGGTTCAAACTCGAGTTGGACAATGGTGGAATGCCATACCTTTCCTCACGTCATCGGTGGTGGTAGTTTGTGGTGTCATTTACCTGATATGCCTCTTAACTGGTTATGACACTTTCTATGAAGTATGTTTCTTACCCTCAGCGATTATCTCGCGGTTCCAAGGTATGTTCTCATATTATTGAGGCTTGCATTTCATTTTCATGTAGAATAGATTCTTACCTTTGCTAATTTACGTTTCTCAAACAAATTATCTTGTAAACTGGTTTAAGTAAATTTATTGCTTTTAAATAGATGCCTGAAGTGTCCTGATTAAATTTTTCTCTTGTTCATCCTATTCCTGTCGTCTGTTTTGCAGTTTATAGATTCTATACAGCCATTATTTTTCATGGATCACTGCTTCATGTCCTGTTCAACATGATGGCATTGGTCCCTATGGGCTCCGAGCTGGAGAGAATCATGGGATCCGTCCGTTTGCTTTACCTGACAATTTTGCTAGCAACGACCAATGCCGTACTGCATCTTCTTATAGCATCCTTGGCGGGATATAATCCCTTTTATCAATATGATCATCTCATGAATGAATGTGCGATTGGATTTTCTGGAATCTTGTTTTCTATGATTGTCATAGAGACAAGCCTCAGTGGAGTTACCTCTAGGAGGTAAGAATTTTCAATGGCTACTTAAATAATTTAGTATACTCTGGAAGATTATAGTGCAAGTAAATATGAGCTTATCGTTAGAATTTAGAAACATTGTCTTCAAATATGTTAATGCTACACATGCATGCAGTATTTGTAAGATATGCGTGTAATGTCTTCTGAGTGTGGGCCGTTTTGCCAATCCTTTGTTTTCACGAGGCATCTCATATATCTTCATTTGCTGCTTTCTTTCTCTGTGCAGTGTGTTTGGTCTCTTCAACGTACCAGCTAAACTGTAAGCTCATTGTCTTGCTAGTTGGCATCTTAATGTCCACCTGCAATTCTTGTTGCTCATATTATGTAAAAATTTGTATCCATGTGTAGGTATCCGTGGATCTTATTAATAGTATTCCAGCTACTCATGACAAATGTTTCACTGCTTGGGCACCTATGCGGCATCCTGTCTGGATTTTCATGTATGATTGCTGACCTGTTTCATTGCCATCTGCTTTCTAAACCTGCAGTTTCATGGGCAGCTAATTTGTTAGTCACTTTGGATTTCAGATTCTTATGGCCTCTTCAATTTCTTGATGCCTGGCTCTTCATTTTTTACCACCATTGAGTCAGCCTCCTGGATGGTAAGTACTTCAGAAGATCTGGCTTCTTGATGTTTCCTTTCCTTTGTTAATTGAGAGCCATCGAGATCCAAAAGTTGTACTGCTTTATGTTCAGCTACTTCCGACAACGTTAATAGCCTACCACTTTCTAGTTTTGCTGTTATTTTGATATTAGGCTGTGAGTGGTGCAATAGACATATTTCTCTCTGCATTAATCATAGCTCATCCAGATTCTATGTCCTTTTCCAGTCTAGCTTTGTAAGGCGGCCCAAGTTCATCATGTGTACTGGTGGGAATCCTTCCAGCTACATTCCCACTTACGCTGCACAAAACACAACATCCAGGTGTGATTTCCTAAAAACATATGAAAAACTGAACTATTTTCCTACAGTAACATCCAAATGACATATTCTTTGAACAGTGGCTTCTCTACAGGAAATGCTTGGAGATCCTTGTCTTCATGGTTGCCACAGAGGGAAGCATCTAATCAGGTATCTCCACGCTAATCTTGTCAGTTTCTTTTCCTTGTCTTAGTGGATGCATTCACATCTAACCATACTACTTTACATGCAGTCTTCTGAGGACAGTAGATTTCCGGGAAGAGGTAGAACTCTTAGCACTGCCCGTGATTCAACCGCTCCAGCGGGAGAAACAGACCCAAACCTTCACGCTAGACTGCTGGAAGATAGCAGCACCCTAGACGGCCTTTCTGATGCAACTGTCACCACCATGGCAGAGCCAAGGTATTTAATGTCTACATTATCAGCTTTATATGCACCTTCTTTCAACCTCACCCTCATATCTCACCATGTGCAGACAGGTGCCAATAGCTAATGCAGCAGTCCTGCCCCAATCCCAGGTTAGTTCCTTCTCTTAGATATTCGCCTGAGCCCCAAACCCTTGTAAGGCTTTTAGAAGCTTTTCTCTCATTGAGCTGTTCAGACACAGGGTCGTGTTGCTGCTCCAGAAGAACAAATCCAGAAACTCATCGCCATGGGCTTCGATAGGGTACGTTTCTTGATTCATACCAACCTTAACAAAAACAATAGTAAAAAGATGTCTTAAAGTCTCTGGGTATGCTTCAGACACAAGTGGAAGTGGCGCTTGCTGCTGCCGACGATGATCTCACCGTAGCAGTGGAGATCCTAATGAGCCAACAGGTATAAACTTGTCCGAACGAGAATTCTATGTCTGTACACCTTTTCAGTTTGTTCACTACTAACAAAGAAGTCACTGTGATCTAACTTGCAGGCTTAACAACACGAACTTGCAAAGTACTAGTCCGGCGTATTGTAACGTTTGTTTCTCATTCCACCTTTTACTTGCATTTAGAAACTGTATAGCGTCTTTTTTCTTTTCTTTAAGGAGGTGCTTTAACCAGACGATTAAACCGGTTTCCCGGTTTAAAATCTATACAAACGAAAGGTTGGTTTATTTAACTTTATTTTTGTTGCAAAGTCTCTACCCATTTTCAGAAAACTCTTCCAAGAACCCTAAGTACACCGTTCTAGAACGGTTATTGTTTATTGGCACACTTTTTTTTCTGTCTACGAAGTACAAACGGAATGAAATAGAAGTGATCATAACATGGTTTCCTTCCTCACTTGCTCTTGTTTTCCTTCGTTCTACTAGTTGAGGTTTCACTAGGCGGTCGCACAATGAGAATTGGACATTTCGCATGTTGGGCACAGTAGTCACTTACGCTCCCTAAAAACGCCCTGCATTTCCCAAACACCCCAAATTGGTGAATAGTCACAACCTAAATTACATTTTTTTTGCTTAGACCTTAGACCAAAACGAAAGTTGTAACCTTTTGATCATGCCGAGTCCACGGCTACCAACAACAAGAAGATCAACATGGGTTTGCTCGACCGCTTGGCATATCATCTCCTTAGGATCTCCTTCCAATATCATAGTCTCTGTCTTCACCTACAACATACACCAAAAACTCAAAACAGGGATAGAAGACTAGACTTTGTTTTATTTTATAAATTAATACCCAAGTCGTAAGTTGTGTAAAGATTAGGAAATGATCCTAGATGGTTTCTAAACCATTCCTGTACTCTTATGAATCCTTCATTATACACTGAAAATAATCTTGCTAAACCTTAAACATGTGGTATTATTGAAAAATTTCCAATATTGTACTATGTTGGAACCAAACCATGTATTATGATATTTTTAGGACATTTTTCACACATATGTACACACATAGCGCACCATTTTGCCTCGGCATATCTCCAATGCCCGTGTGAATAAGTTGGCAGTACTCTCTTCTCGTGCTTTTCTCACTTGTTCGGGCACTGAATCTGTCGCATACACCGCCGAAGCTAAGAATTTTCAAACTCTCTCAATATTATATATAATCATTTCTCATATATTATACGCACGCATAGAGAATAAACAGAAAGAAATAAAGAGAGAAGCGATGTTTCTTCACCAGTTCCATCAGAAGGGTAAATATATTGAAGGTACGTTGGGTGAACATGAACCAACGTAAGTAAACCGCCGTCTTGACCGGTTTCCGGTTCGGCGCTAATAACATCTCTGAGATGTTTCACTGCCCATTCCAACGCATCGAAGCTGTTCTTGCTTTCATCAATCGCAACCATCACTTTCAACTTTTTCTTTTGCTTTTCAGCCGCTGTCTCCGTCGTGGTGGCTGCACTGTCCACATCAATCGCATCAACGTAAGTCTCCATTTTTTTTTTCTGTACGTTTTTTTTTTTTAATTGGTTTCTTATTCGGCTTTAGCCAACTACACTTTGATATGCATGTACGTATAATTTATCCTATCTTCTCTACGCAATGCTCATATGAATACTGAGTAGGTGGAAGATGGAGAGTGTTAACACATCAGATGTCATGGACACGTATCTTGCTTCTAACGTAGACAAGTGTTTATTCACATTGGAGGGAAGCTCCTTTTTGAATATTCAATGTATATATTTAAAGCTTTGAAGCTAAAAGTTAAAAAGACTTTTGGTTTAGCATCGAGTTTGGTTTGATTCAATTTAATTTTGGTTCGATTTCAGTTATGAGAGAGAAAAAAAACTGAAACCGACTAATTTTGGTTTGAATTAAAACATGGTTTGGTTTATCGCGAGTCTAGCCTAGCCAAGTGGCGTCAAATAAAGGAAAATATGGACTGATGAAAGCTTTATATATTTATGTCCATAAACCACAAACCCTATCTACCACACTGGATTTGGAAGCACGTTATTGTTTACGAACTTGGGAATTAGGGTTTTACTTATCGTGCTCTCGCGATATCTTTTGATCATGTTACCAGGTTTTGAGATGCAAGAGAAAGTCACTTGGGTTTTGGAAAAATCATCTTTGGGAGATGAAGAGTGCTTCTCTCCCCCCTTCACGGTCGCCGGCTGCAATTGGTAAAGCGAGAAACGATTACAAAAATCTTTTTTGCTTTTTTTAATGTGGAACTTTGACTCTTAGATGTGACTTTGGTTTTGTACAGGCGTCTTCTTGCTTATCTGACAAGTGGTCGTTATGGTTACCTTTACGTGTTACTTGATCATTCGCCTGGATCTTTGCCAGGATGGAGAAGAGAAGTGAAATTTCGCGTTACTTTTGTGAATGTTTTGCCTCAGTCGAACAAAGTAATAGGTAAATAGTTTTCATATGCTCATTACAAAAAATAGTTGGGATAGTGTTATGCGTGAAGATTCGTTCTTGTCATTTGATTTATCAAAACTAGGACATTGTAAGCTCTATGAACATGCTTGTGGTCCTTATCCCTTATCATTTGATCTCAGCTTTATGTCCTGTCTCTCTGTATCTTATTGGTTAGGTCATTTGATAAAACCAAAATTTTCACCTGTTCTGTTTTTTTTGGACATGACAGGAGGGCAATTCTGTTTCGATGCAAAGAGAGACATTTTTTGTTTTAAAGAATTATTACCGCTTTATAAACTTCGTAATAAAGAGAAAGGATTTTTGGTGAATGACAGACTTACTATCGTCGTTGAAGTACATGTCTTTCCAGCTACTATTGTACCATTGGAACCTGTAAAGATTATTGCATCTCTGAGTGGCAAATCTCAGGGGGACTCTCCTTGTCAAGAAACTGATAATGCTACATCTCAAGAAAATTTGGATGATGATGATGATGTCTCTGAAGAGGGTACGGACGATGATGATGAGGCATATGAAGAGAGTTTGGGTGATGATGATGCATCCCAAGAGGATATAGATGATGATGATGCTTCATCTCTTAATTATGATAATGGAGGTAGTGACATGAACCAATCGAATGGCTTAGAGGACGCTTCTCATACGGTAGAATATCATGGCATAAGGTGTAACAGTGTGGCAGCTGAGCCAGAGCCTGAGGTTTCCAATGGCGAAAAGGATGATGCACCTAAAGAAGAAGATGTTGATGATGAGGCTTCATCTCTCGTTTTGAATGATAGTGCTAAAAGCCGGAGTAGTCTAGACCTATGGAAGTCCTTGGAGGATGCCTTTCAGGCGACTTCTAATATTGTATTTGAGGAGATTAAGTCAGTAAAGGAGACAATGAATATCAATGGTTTTGAGGTTGTTTCTTCCAAGGTAAGAACACGATTCATCTTCTATTATTATCTGTAAACTATGGTATAGAGTACGTTATTTCTGTTTCCAAATCCCCAAAGAATGCTCGATCTCACTCATATGTTTTCACTCGCAGGTGGAATCTGTGAGACGTATTTTCGAAAGACACCCAGACATTGCTGTGGAATTCCGTGCAAAGAACCAACATCTGAGGAACACATGTATGAATTTCCTGCTCAACTTAATTGAGACGATGTGCCAGTCACTCGAGGAGCTATCCAATGAAGATCTTGTGGAAGCAGACATTGCGCTTACATACTTGAGAGATGCGGGGTTTAAGGTGGATTGGTTAGAGAAGAAGCTGGACCAACTTAAGGAAAGGAAGGAGGAAGAGCGGTCTGGTTTGGCCAGACTCCATGAAATAGAGGAAATACTAATGATATTGAAGCAAAAGTGGTCAGACCTGGATGCTCTTGCGGAGAAGGAGAAGGCAGAGTTGTCAGCCACTAGAACTTCTATGTCTTTCGATGATCTTGTTTGCTGACTAGAGCTGTTAGCCATTTGGTGTTCTGATATCTTATTTTTACTTTGGTTTAAATATTACAAGTCCTCTTATAGGGTAATTGAAATTATGTCAGTATTTTTATGGGTTATTCAACTTATGTCAGTATTGAACTTATGACTAGAGTTGTTTAGGCATTTGGGTTTCTCATATCTTGGTTTTCTCAGTTAGTTCAAAAGAAGAGGTTCTTGAGTAACTAGATTAGGCCCCGCGTATACGCGAGATTATAATTTAATATTTTAAAATTTATGAAAAAAATCTGAATTGAAAATCTGAAAAATATAATAAAATCACCCGTAAAAATAATTATATAATAAAATATTGAAAACGTTTATACGAAATCATTCACCAATATAAAATCTAACAAAGTTACAATTAATTTTTTTATTTTGATTATATATAGGTTAATTTATTTTTATTTGAATAATATTTATTTATTTTTAATCATATTTAATTTGTTTTTTCAAATCGATATAGAAAATATTTAATGTTGTCATTCTGAATTTCTTTGCTCAATATCTTTTAGAAGATAGACATTTTCTGAAAAGTATAAGAAAAATCAACCAAAATTAGAGAAAATATTATTTTTTTATCATAAAAATATATAAATCAACTATTTTTACGACAATCTCATAATAATAAATTCAAATAATTTTTTCTTAAGAATAGAATAAAAACAAACCGAAATTAGAAGAACAATTAATAATCATAAACTATATAAATATATTTTTTTATGACTAACTCATAATAATAAATTAAAATATTTTTTAAAAATTAAAAGGAATAGAAATTTTACCAATAGAATGAAGTTGAAGGTACGATGGTTTTGAAGAAAAATGTTTTGTTTGTTGAGAAAACATAAAACTACTTATTTATTTATATAGAGTTTAATATTTACAATTTTTTTAGGATTAGAAATTTTCTTAATTATGGAAGTTAATTATTTGTATAATTTACTTTATAGAATAAGATTAGTAATTTGTATAATTTCTTTATAGAATTTTCTATTTTATGAAAAATGGTAGTTAATTATGTTTTTTGTATAGTTTCTTTATAGTTTCTTTATACTAATTTTTTGACATTTTTTCAACTTGGACACATGTCGAAATCTTGAATTTAATAACATGACACGTGTCACCATCATATGAGTTACTAACTTTTGAAAACAATTTTTTATATAATAAGATTGTGGTTTAAGTATCAAAGTTTCGACTAACAAATTTGTTGTCTTAATGAGTTCTTGACGACAAAACTAAATCACATGCTCCTGTGTTCCTTAGTCCTTACTAATTGAGGGAAACTGGCTTTGAATATGCCGAACTTATCTTGGGTGAATTGTGGTTCGGTTTTGTTAGTTTTAACTTTTAAGATAAAGAGTTTTTTTGTAAGATAAACCATCTTTTATGCATGTCTGGAGTTATCACTTTTTTTTTTTTTTTTTTTTTTGTGAAAACGGTATTTTGGGGCTGATGATTATTTGTAAATTTGAGCTACCAAGTTTGTTATATCTCTTTGTATCTGAAACAAATATGCTCTTGGAGAGTTCTCAAATCTGACGATAAACAGAGAGTGGCACTTGAAGAGTCTGCGGCCAAACAAACTGCCTTGATGTAGACTCCTTTAATGCACATTGGTATTGTCATTCTTTTAATACGTAATTATGGCTGAGTATCAAGTCACGATGAGCCAAGACTGTTCACATTCGCGCACCTTCTTTCCAATCTTCATGTATATCAGTATATATTATCTTGCATTTAGCTGAAACTAACAAATAAGATAGAACTCCCTAGCTGGCTTGGTAAGTATAGCCTCTTTTTTTGCATTTAATATTGTGTTCTTTCTGAAACATTTTAGAGTAGTGCGAAGAGTGTATTTGTTAATTTATATAGGTCTCTCTCTGGAGATCAGTACCTTAAATATTGATCCTTTAGTCTTTGATCTCCTGGATCCTATCAGATTTCTTAGCATGACAACTAGTTATATTTGTTGTATTTCCTAAACCAAGAACTGATATTATGGTTTCTCTTCCACAATTTCTGCAGTTTGAACGCAGAGAAATTCCTGTTTTATCCGATGGGGAACATCATTTCAGAATGGTAATGAAAATAAAGAAGATTCATGATCGTTTTGCAGATGAAGAGGATTTTGTTCTGCATGATGAAGGTTATTCATCAGATGACTTGAGTTACTGCTACGAATATGAAGAAGAAGATGAAGAGGATTTTATCCTACTTATTATAATTATCGTTGCATTAAGACTTGATTTTGTTACTTTCCGAGTTTAGTCTAAATTTCCCTTCTCTTTTTTAAATCATTGCCTAGATAATATATAGTTTAAAACCCATATTATTGTTAAATTTGCCGTTGACAAAAAAAAAAAGATCTTATTTTTGCCTAGTTGATGTTGTTTGATTTCTTGAAATCCATTTACCTCAGCTTTTTGAAAGAATCTTTTTCAGTTATTCTTAATGTCTTTGTTAGTAAAATATGGTTTAATTACTTAGATACTCTTGTTTATTTTTTTGGATTCTGCTTGGTTTTAGTGATCACTAAATCAAAGACCACTTGGTATCTTTTAGGATCTTTTTATATGTTTATCATTAATTATGTACTTATATACAGTATATTCTAGAAGAAAATTTTGATATGCATAGGCAAAATTTATAGACTGCTTGGATTATCGAAACCCTATTTTCGATTGGTCAATTCTGTGTGTTTATTAGTGAAATTACGAAAAAAAAAAAACATTTAACTAACTTAGGATAAGGAAGAATCTAGCAAAAGATTTACTGCTATTAATAAACCCTAGGACCCAAAGAATAAGATAGGAGTTCTAAAGGCTTTTAGTGTGGTTCGAACTTATAGAGGCTTCGGTTCCATATTGGAATCTTAGTTTCTATTTGGTTACGCGGCTCGAGATTATTGTTCTATAGGGTGTGACCACTCGGGTTTTAGGGTTTATCTTATCGTTCTTGCTAGTTTGATTGCAGAGGAAGCTTCATCAAGTATTAATGGGGGAGCAATTTAATAATAAGAAGATCACTTGGACGATTAAAAATTTCTCCTCTTTACCATCTGACATTATTTATTCTGATCCTTTTGTCGTCGGTGGCTGCAAATGGTAAGAAGATTTTTAGGGTTATGGGATATTCTTCTTGGTTTTGCTGATTCTTTTATACATATATTTGTGTTTTCTTGCAGGCGTCTAAGTGCTTATCCTATGGGATATAACATTTTTGATTTCTTGTCTCTGTATCTGGAAGTCGCTGATTGTGAATCATTGCCTTTTGGATGGAGAAGACATGCACGATATATCCTAACTATAGTAAATCAAAATTCGGAAAAAAACTTACAACAAAAAGGTGATTATTGATTTATTTCTTCCCACAAGTGCTCCTGTCTCCATATTTATTTTTAATGACAGTATTATAAGCACAAGATAACCAGTCATTTATTAAATGTAAATGAAGTGATTATATGTGTTCTGTTTTGTGATTTTATAGAAGCACAAGAGTGGTTTTACGACTCGGCTAGATGGGGTTGTCAATCCATTTTTCCCTTACTTATGCTTCAGGTCAAAGATAGTGGATTTCTCGTAAACGGGGAACTCAAAATTGTTGCCGAGATAGATGTGCTTGAAGTTATTGGAAACTTAGATGTAACGGAAGAAATTTCTACAATAATGGAAACTATGGATGTTAATGGCTTTCAACTTCATCCTTCTCAGGTAAAAAAAAATATAAAAAAATTAAGAATGTTACAGACTTTGTGTGTGAATATATAGTTCAGCCATTAGAAACAACATGATGTGTTCTATTAATTATATGGTGCTTTTGAGGTGTCTCCCAAAACTGTCTTTGAATACGGATTCGAATTTATACTTCTGTTTTAATTTGGCAGGCAAAATCTGTTAGCTATATGTTTGAAAGACACCCAGAGATTGCATCTGAATTCCGTTCAAAGAACCCAATTCTTAGGACTGGTTACATGAGTTTGCTTCTCAGTCTGATTGAGACTTTATGCCAGTCACCTCAAGAACTCTCCAAGGATGATTTGTGTGACGTCTATATTGCACTAGGTTACATGACAGGTGCAGGGTTTAAGTTGGATTGGTTGGAGAAGAAAGTTTTTGAGGTGTCAGAAAAGAAGGAGAATGATGAGACTCGGCTACAAGAATTGGAGGAAGAGTTGAAGGACATGAAGCTGAAGTGTTCGGAAATGGAAGCTATAGTGGAGGAAGAGAAAGCGAAGGTGGCGGCTGCGAAAGCTCCTCTCTCATTCGATGATGTTGTTTAATGTTCTTGCGTTCTTAATTAGGACACTTGGAGGTTGGTTTTGCTTAGTGTACTGGTATTTCGTTTGTGGTTTTGGTTTCGTAATGAATGTCTTGGAAATTTTCAACAATGTTGTCCAGCGGAATTTCTAGGTTTCTATTGAAGATTGAGTTTCTTGCTGTTGAATTACTGTGTTTTGAGAGTTACAATACTATTCACCACCAAAATTTAGTGGCTCCAAAGACATAAAGATTTTAACTTGACTAATCTCACTATCATAGTATCATGTTTCCAGTTTGTTTACGTTGTTAGAATCGGTCAACAGTAACTTTAAAGCTGATGCTGCAAGAATGTTGCAATGATCTTTACACAGTCTCGCTCTCATATCCATAAACTTCTTGGTTAGGTGGGAAAAGTATTCCAATGAAAGTTGTGTCGGGAAAAGTATCGATCATTATTAAAATGTAAGCTTGCATGCACAAATAGTTACTACAGCTTTATAACTTATGTTCCCCAAGTGTTATAACTTCTACCTAGACGTAACAAAAACGATTTGCATTCCTTTCTCTCTCTCTCTCCTCCATGTTATAAACTAGTTCTGCAGTATGAGACCTTATTACAGTTTGTGTTTCTCTTTCTGCAGGTAATTTCTTAGAAACATTCGTTGATTGTCTCTTTTATGATAACTAGTTTAAGTTGTTTAATAACTGTTTGGTTCGATGGTCTTGTAGTCTTTGTTGTCTTAATCACATCAATGGGGAAACAACGTAGAGTGGTACTCGTCTGGAAGATAAATATACTCTCTCCTCTGCAACCTAAGGAGTATCGTTCTGATAAAATTATTATTGGTGGCTGCAAATGGTAAAAGGAGATCATATGTTTTATCCATTTTAGCTTGCAGTGATGCAATTGACACTATTTTTTTTTTTTTGCTTCTTTATTTCTGCAGGCGTGCACTTCTCACACCCAAGGGAAATAAATTTAACTTCTCCTATCATTACTTAGGCGTTGCTGATCCTAATTCCCTGCGTTCTAAAAGGACAAGCAATGTACATCTTCACTTCGCTATAGTTAATCGACTATCTGAAAATCGCTCCATAGTGAAAGGTGACTTTATCTATACCACTTACTTAAATACTCGTTCCTTCATTTTGGTGCTACCAAAAAATTTCTTTTATTCATAATAATAATGGGATGCAATGTATCTTGAGATTTTGTAGATTTAGAGTTTTGTGTTGGTGAGAAGTCCCCCACTTGTTGTTATCCAATCGTACTCCTCCGTTCTAACCTTATAGCAAAAGATGGCGGATTTCTAAAAAATGGGAAACTAAAGGTTGTTCTAAGGGTTAAGCATGAGTATAAAGCTACTGAAAATTTGAAGAAGAGCGTTGATGTCAATGGGTTTCAAATCTTTCCTTCACACGTAAGAAACTTATGATTAGTATTTAACTCAAGTATAATTTTAAGAGAATCTCAATACTCGATATATGAGCAAGATCGTGTGTTCTGCATTTGAGGGTTTGTTGTTGGTTTTGGAAAAATTATGTGGCTTTCATTTTGGAAAATGAGTAGCAGATATCTTGGTTTCAAAGATATGATCTGTTCACCTTGTCATTCACAGGTAGGATCAGTGAAGCGTATACTTGAAAAACACCCTCACATTGCATCAGAAGTCCGTCCGAAGAAACAATGTCTGAGGACAACAAACATGAATGTCATCCTCGGACAAATTGAGACGCTGTGTCAGTTCCCTGGGAATATCTCTGATGATGATCTAGAAGAAGCATTTGTTGTAGTGTCAAATGCTGCAAAGGGAAGCTTTATAGTTGACTGGTTAGAGAAGAAGCTCATGGAAGTAAAAGAAAAAAAGAAGAAAGTGAACATTGCTAAGGCTCGGTTGCAACAAATTGAGGAAGAGTTGCAGAAACTCAATCAGAAATAGAGTTGATATGAAAGATCTTCTTGAGAAGTTGAGCATGCAGATATGTAGGCTAGCTGCCAATGTTCCTCTCTCGTTTGATGATGTTTGATGTAAAGTTCTCAAAATGTTTGTGTTTGATTCTAAACTTCTTGAGCTCTTAGTTGATTTTGTGAGCTGAAGGACTTTCTTATTCCATGAATTTTCTTTCCAAAAGATTCAGAGAACATTTTAAATTATATTTAATTTGTTTATATTACATCCTATTAATCGAAACCAAAATAATAATTATTAATTTATTTTCTGTGATAATTCAACATTTAAAGAAAAAAATAAATTATATTTTATTTTTTTAATACTAAATTAAATGGGCAATTCTCATCAATACCATTAAAATAAGTTAATTTTCCAAAATTATCATAACAAGTTTTATTTTCCAAAAATACCATAAAAAAATTTTATTTCCAAAAATACCACAAAACTAAAACCAAACTTTAAACCCTCAAAACTAAACCCAAAATACTAAACCCTAAACCCAAAATACTAAACCCAAACTCAAATATTTAAATTATAAATTTTTATAATTCAGTTTTTAGTTTTATGGAATTTTTGGAAATAAAACTTTTTAATGGTATTTTTGGAAAATAAAACTTATCATGGTATGTTTGAAAAATAAACTTATTTAGTGGTATTTGAAAGAATTTCTCAAATTAAATTATCTATCAAAGATGCATTTTCTAGTTTTCTTCGTAATGATTCCGCGTTAGTAAAAGTCAAATTAAACAGATGGAAACAAAATATGTAAAAGTCAAATTAAATCAGTTTATTACTATGTAGATTGATTTTTTTGGGTATTTTATGTAGATTAAAAAATATTAAAAGTTTATTTTTATTATTTCTTTTTATTTTTTCTTTTTAACTATTTTTGTAACAAATTTCAGTTATTTCACCACTTTTTTTTCTAATGTTTGTATCTAATTAATTTTGTAATTAATAAATCTATAAAGTCAATTTTTTAGAAATAAGAAAACTTTAAAAAGGGATTGTGCATGCACCCAGTGTTATAAACCCTAGGAGCCAAAGCCGTTTGCAGTCCCCTATTCTCGTTTTCAAACTCGGATTCTTTTAGAGTAGTTATGCATTGTTTTAGTCTTTGATTTCTTGGACTCTGTTGGTTTTCTGCTCGAGATTGTTGTTTAATTTGATTCTCCGATTCAAAAAATTGTTCTGTGTGTGCCACTCGAATTCTAGGGTTTTTCTTTTCTTCATGTTCCTGCTAGTTTGATTGATTATTGCTTAGAAATTTCGTCAAAATCAATGGCGAAACAAGTAGCTAAGAAGATCACTTGGGTGATTAAGAATTTCTCATCTTCGCAAACTGAGAAAATTTATTCTGATCAATTCATCGTCGGTGGATGCAAGTGGTTAGGGTTTTCAAGTGTTTTCGTCCATTGGGTGTTATCCTTCACACTCACAGTGTTGCTGATTATTTTCTTCATGTTTCCTGCAGGCGTTTAATAGCCTATCCCAAGGGAAATAACTTTGATTATTTGTTTCTGTATTTGGAAGTAGCTGATTATGGATCATTGTCACGTGGATGGAGAAGACACGTTCGATATAACCTCAATATTGTTAATCAAAATTGCGTTAAACGTTCCAAACTAAATGGTGCTTATTTCTTCCCAACTACTCTTGCCTCTAACTTTTTTCAATGACAGTATCATAACCACAATGTGATCAGTTAGACGTTCACCTCTCTTATTATCAAGACAGAGGGTAGTTCAACTGTTACTTAAGTTGCGCATCTTGTTTTGTTTTACGACATTTTATATTGATTTTAGTACTGTAATAGTCATTTTGGTCTGAGTTGTATGTTGCTCTAAAGTTGTGAGCATTGTTCAGGTAGTGCTTTAGTGGGTGTAAATGAACTGATTATATTAATTTTGTTTGTGATTTTACAGAGGAACAAAAGTGGTTTGATGTGCGGTCTCCCCGCTGGGGTCATCTGTCCATGTTTTCACTAAATGAAATCAATGCCAAAGATAGCGGATTCCTAGTTAATGGAGAACTCAGAATTGTTGCTGAGATAAATGTTCTTAAAGTTATTGGAAAATTAGATTTATCAGAGGAAACTTCAATAATAATGGAAACCATGGATTTTAATGGCTTTCAACTTCTCCCCTCACAAGTAAGAAATTAAGAATGCTACGAACTTTCTGTGTTCAATATTTATGGTGCTTTTGTGTTGTCTCCAAGAACTGCTCTCTACACATGGATCATATATATTATACTTTTGTTTTCACTCTCAGGTGGACTTTGCGAGAAATCTCTTTGAAAGATACCCAGATATTGCATCTCAATTCCGTTTTAAGAACCCAAATCTTAGGGCAGGTTACATGAGTTTGCTACTACGTCTGATCGAGACTCTGCGCCAGTCGCCTCATGATCTCCACAAGGCTGATCTGGCCGAGGCATATGTTGCACTCAGATCCTTGGCTGATGCTGGATTTAAGGTTGATTGGCTGGAGAAGAAACATGTTGAGCTGTCGGAAAAGAAGAAGAAAGAGGAGGCTGGTGAAAATCGGATTCAAGAAATCAAAGAAGAGCTGAAAGGTATGAAACAGAAATGCTTAGATCTCGAAGCTAAGCTGGAGAAGGAGAGATCAGAGGTTTGGGCGGCAAATGCTCCCCTATCATTCGCTGATGTTTTTTAATATATTCTTCTGGTTGGTGACTGGTCTGTTCGTTTGAGACTTGGTATTGTGGTGTTGTTTAGATACTTTTTAACATCTTCTATTATAGTATTGATTGGAACAGTTTCTATTTAGCTATCATTGTTTCAGCAAATTCCATTTTTTTTCTCTGGGTTCAGGTTTACAAATTGTTCACCTGAATAGTTTTTATTCGTTACTTTTATGCAACCCCTAGGGTTGATGTAAACGAGAGAGTGAGAGGAGAATGAAGTTTCTGAGATGAGAGAGTCTGAAGAATCTGGCGGAGATAATAAAGAGGGAGAAGAAGAATCTCATCGAGATGGAAAGGAGGAGAAATGAAGAATCAATCAAGAGGTAACCCTAGGACCCAAAGACAGAATCCAGATTGCCCATGCTCCAAGTAACCCTAAAAGGAGCTCAAGCGATTCGTGTATCCCTCGTGTACGTAATCTAAACGATTGACATTTCATTAAACTTTAACGTAGCACTCAAACTTTTAAAGGCTTCGAATCATATATATTGTAATCTTAGTTCCCAATTTAGAATATTTTTTATAATAATTCTCAACTTGGATTCTAGGGCTTTTCTTCTCTTCATGTTCTGCTATTTTTTTCTTTGAATTTTTTTTTCTGCTAGTTTGGTTGCAGAGGAATCTTCATCAAGAATCTTATCAAGATCAATGGGGAAGGAATTTGATAAGAAGATCACTTGGACGATTAAAAAATTCTCCTCTTTACCATCTGACTTTATTTATTCTGATCATTTTGTCGTCGGTGGCTGCAAATGGTAAAAACTTTTATAATTTTTTCGTCTATATATTTTGGGTTTGCGTCATATAGTCCTTTGTTTTCGTCCGTCTTTGTTCAGGAAACTACGGGCTTATCCCAAGGGAAATAATAATGCTAATTATTTGTCCTTGTTTCTGGATGTTGCTGATCCTACTTCTCTGCCTTCTGGATGGAGAAGACACACTAAATTTCGTCTAACTGTAGTAAATCAACTCTCCCAGTCAAAACCTAGAGGTAATTATTAACTACTTCTTCTCAGTGCTAGCTTTGGAAGATGTCTCGTCTTTAAAAGTTTTGTGCCAAGTTGTGAGCATTGTTGTTCACCCGTAGAAACAGAGTTCACTTTGTTCGATGTAAATGCATTGGTTATCTTAATTCTTTCTTTATTTTATTTTGTGATTTTACAGAACTAGAAAACTGGTTTGATGAAAAGGCTTGCAACTGGGGTCTTCAATCCATGTGTCCCCTAAATGAAATACATGCCAAAGATAGCGGATTTCTGTTAAACGGGGAACTTAAAATTGTTGTCGAGATAAAAGTTCTTCAAACTATAGGCAAATTAGATGTAACAGATGAAACTTCAACAATCACTGAAATCATCGATGTTAATGGCTTTCAACTTCTTCCTTCACAGGTTAGAAAATTATAAACTACAAACATTTTTTTGTGTAGAAACTTATCTCTGACTATTCTTTCTATACTCTTTTCACCCTTTTTTCAAAACCACAGGCAAACTATGTGAGCCGTATGTTTGAAAGACATCCAGAGGTTGCGTCTGATTTCCGTCCAAAGAACCCGTTTCTCAGGACGGGTTACATGAGTCTGCTACTCAGTTTGATTGAGACTATGACCCAGTTACCTCAAGAAATGTCTAAGGATGATCTGTTGGATGCTTATGCTGCATTAGGATCCATGAGAGATGCTGGTTTTAAACTGGATTGGTTGGAGAAGAAACTCTATGAAGTGTCAGAAAAGAAGGAGAAGGAGGAGTCAAGTGAGACTGGGCTGCAAGAGATGGAGGAAGAGTTGAAGGACATGAAGCAGAAGTGTTCAGACATGGAAGTTCTGGTGGAGAAGGAGAAGGCAAAAGTGTCGGCTGTAAAAGCTCCTATCTCATTTGATGATATTATTGTTTAATGGCTCTGCCTGGTGCTGTGGTCTATTCTTCTTAAAACTTAGGAAGATAAAAGAGACACCCATGTCTCTTGGAAATATTCCACAATGCTGTAAATTGATTTCTATAAAGGATTGTTCATAGAGTATAATCTACATCTACTCAAAAATATTCTGTTAAATGACTTGCATATCGAATGCACCGATGTATGAATCAAGCAGTGACGAAGTTGTAGGAATGATTCAGTTTTAGGGGTTTGCCTTGTTTCTTGTGTATGAACATAGTAGTTTTTTTTTGTTTTTCCCGATAGAGGGGTAAGTTTTTTTTGGTTAACGATAAAGCCATAAAAGGGTAAATTACAAAACGTAGTTTGTTTGTCTTTGTTATACGAAGAGTCGCTACCAAACAAGCGTCTCAATTCAAATGATGTACGCAGTTTAATATCTATCGCTGTTTACCAATATTACTTTATTGCCAAAGAGTATCAAGTCTCGATGAGATAAGGTTCGTAATTATGATACTAAGAATTACAGAATATTCTTTATATATGTGATCATCTGGCCTCTTCTCTGCTTCATCCTATTCTAAAGTTTGAAAGCTGAGGAATTCTCATCGTAAAAATGTCGAAGAAAGAAAATAGTAATGTGCCTGGTGATAGCAGCGACGATTCGTTGTCGGAAGGTGATCAAGAAACTGTTGGCATCAATGGGTTTCAGGTTTTTGTTTCACAAGTAAGCATGACAATGTACAGTTATCTGTTCTCTTACAAAACATGAAAATTAAATGTGATATTCTTTGTTCATATTCTCTAATATTATTGAAGATAATTCGATTTGACCTTTTCAGTCTGTATTTTTCTGGTCCACAGGAAAAACAGGTGAAGGAAATGTTTAAAAAACATCCAGAACTCACTTCAAATTTCAATTTTAGTAATCAGCAGCTCAGAAATGCTTTTATGGATGTCCTCCTCGACCTAATCGAGACACTGTGCAAGTCCACAGCCGAGCTTCCCTTGAAAGACCTTAACAAAGCAGAGAAAACGCTTTTTGATCTTAGTAGAGCAGGCTTCAAAGTGGATTGGTTGCGTCAGAAGTGGGAAGAAGCTTTCTTGAAGAAGGAGAAACAGAGAGTTACTGGGGCCCGGATCAAAGAACTCGAGGAACAGGTCAAGAAGCGAAAGTTAACTTTGTCTGATTTGGAATCCGACCTCAAGAAAGAGAAAGCTGCGGCTTTGGCTGCTAAATCTCGAATTGGATTCAAAGATGTTGTCTGAATGAAGTCACTAGTATTTTTATTTTAGCTTTTTACTTGTTTCAGCCAATTCCTTTCCGTTTGTGACTTACATGGGTTCTAGGTTAATTGTTAATCAAGTATCAAATATTTGAATGATCTAAGGGCATTTGAATTGGTGAGTATCGTAGCAATATAATAATAATAATTTTAATAAAATTTAATTATTTAATTAAATTTAAATTTGTTAAAACAATTAAACCAATAAAAAGATGACACTTGCAAAATGAGTATCTAACTTAGAACCCATAGGTTCTTAGTTAAGAAACTCTCTCATGAATTTCTAATTTCTCTCTTATGAGCATCTAGTTTATTATTATTATAATAAGAGTATCTACCTTAGATACTCTTGTTGAGGATGGCCTAATCATCTTAATTTATTAATCAAAGTTGTGACTTAACGGACCTAGTTATGTAAATTTTTTGGAACGCGTAGCCCTTATCTTGAAATCTAAAACCTTTTCTTTTCGGGTTTAAGAAATTTCATAATTTACATGATTCTCCACATATAATGCGGTATGTAAGTTAAAAGCTACAATATATACTTTGACCTTTTACCCTCTATGCATGAACAGTAAGCCTAGCGTCTCGCTGACAAACTTTCAAGAGGTAAATCCTTTAATATTTATGATTCTCTCGACTTTGTTCGATTCCATGGTGGGTTTATTGATCGAGATTGTTGTTACTTGTTTATTGATTGTTCGATTTACAAATTCATGTTCTCTCTAACCGGTGTGAAATTCTGGTTAAGAATCAAGTCTGGTTCAATATGAGTTTAGTTTGGTACGAGAGAACTTACTACGACCGAGATAATATTGGTGGAATTTGTATATTTTAGGATTTTTGGTAGATTTGAATAAGTTTTTAAGGATATTTTGGTGATTGGTTAGTTTTTTTTATTTAAAGGATCGGTGATTCGGTGAGATTTAACAAAATCTAGGATTTACCAAAACTCGAAACTATTTATCTGAGGTCAGTTGCTAGGGTTCTTCTTCTGTGCTCCGAACAGTTCATCAAGAATAATGTGCAAGCAAAAGGAGAAAAGATTCGGATGGGTTTTGAAAGATTTCTCTTCTTTGCAATCTAACCATTATTGCTACTCTCCCACCTTCGAGGCCGCTGGCTGCAACTGGTAAATAAAGAAACAATTACAAACACTTTCCTCTTTTTTTTTTTTTTTTTTTTGGTGCATGGAATTTGGTAAACGATGGGACTTTGTTTTTGTTTTGTTTTTTTTTTTGGTATAGGCGTCTTGCTCTTTACAATAATATAGAGAACAGTGGTTTTTTGTCTTTGTATCTTGATATGGATTAAAACCCATTCCATTTTCTCAATCCAGAAAATTAATGACCCACAAATTCGGCCCACCCATCAAAGACAAAAGAGACATTTGTGCAAGAGAAGCCCTAGATCACTCCTCCTATAAATATGGAAGAGCCACTATTGAGCAAAGGACCTCATTTTTTCTCTGCAGAGAATTTCTGTCAACTATTTTCTCTGTAAAATCACGTTTTCTCATTTTCAACCTTTTTATCTTATAAAAAGCTCGTTGTAAAACGCGAACCCTCGTTAAGATCTAATAAAAGAGATTGCTTCGTCCCCACATTATTTATTTACTCATTGTTTGAATCATAGTACGAACAATTGGCGCCGTCTGTGGGGACCCTTTCGAAGTATTTTCTCTCCGCAAGATCTAACGATGGAACCAACAATCAACGAGCTCCAGGACTACGAAACCGAGACTTCGAGCGAACCAGAAGTCAACGGCGTCGAGTCGCCACCACCTGCTGGCAATTCAGTCGATCCTGCCAACCTTCCAGCTCCTGGCGACCTCCGATGGGCTACCCGTCGCCGACGCGGAGAAGTTCTTGGCAACGCTCCGGCTCCTACCGATGTTCAAGGCCCCATCGAAGCTCTAGCTCCTACGGGTGCTCCAACTCGTATCGACCATCCCGCCCCTAGCAACCCTGCCACACCTCGTGGGGCTCGGCCGACTCTGAACATGGAGACTAACGAGGTCGCAGGCAGCAGAGCTAACCTCGACGGTTTGATGCAGACCATCCTTGATAGACTTGACCGACAAGAAGAAAAGATGAACGAGAGACTTGACGCCATTGTTGCAGCACAAGCACGACATCAAACCTCCAGAAACTGGAACACGAGGCAGCCCAGTTACGAACCCATAGTTCATCCCCGACAAACTTCTGATCGAGAGCGCTCGGGAAGCCGTCGACCGTCGTCAATCATAGTAGGATCAATCGATGAACGAGCGAGAGGACGGACAAATGAAGATAATCCTGCTAGTACGCGCGACCAAGAGCTCGAGAGAATGAAGACAACAATCCGCGATATGTCTTCCGAAATGCACCGCGCGATTAGTTCAGCACCAGAATTAGAGAAAGTGTTAGAAGAGACACGGCGGTCACCATTCACCTCACACATATCTAGCGTCCATGTTAAGCACACATGCAAGGAAAAACTGCCGAGCTACGAAGGAAACTCCGACCCCGCGCGTTTCCTGATAACCTTTAACCACGCCGTAGGACGCGCGCACTTCTCTCCTGAAGAGCAAGACGCAGGTAGTTGTCAGCTGTTCGTAGAGCATTTGAGTGGCGCTGCGCTAAGCTGGTTCTCTCGACTTAAAGCCAACTCGATTGACAACTTCGACCAGCTATCTGCGGCCATCTTGAAGCACCACTCGATGTACCTCGAGAAAGGAGCGTCGAACGCTGACCTGTGGACCATAGCCCAAGGTGCCAAGGAGCCCCTTCGCACCTTCATTGGATGCTTCAAATCTATCGTCTCAAGCGTAGTCGTACCCGACGACGCAGCTGTTGCCGCACTACAAAATGCAGTGTGGCATGACTCACGTTTTCGTGAAGACCTAATGCTCAACCAACCAGCAACGCTTGAGGACGCGTTACATCGCGCCAACAGGCATATCGCAATTGAGGAAGACAAGGTAATCCACGCGAAGCGTCTCACCCTTCCCAAAGCGATAACTCCAAAAGAGAAGTCGAAGGAAGAGTA
This sequence comes from Crucihimalaya himalaica, assembly GCA_004349715.1. Taxonomy (NCBI): domain Eukaryota; kingdom Viridiplantae; phylum Streptophyta; class Magnoliopsida; order Brassicales; family Brassicaceae; genus Crucihimalaya; species Crucihimalaya himalaica. Next base: position 2,533,316 of record SMJT01000008.1, on the reverse strand, counting down.
CCACGAATCTCGCCAACATTACGACAAGGATTACAAGGACACTATCGGAAAGAGAGCATCGACCTACCAAGTTAGCAGTTCAAACGCTCAACCTCTGCCACAATGGAATAAATATTATCGCAATGATGAAGTTAAGAACTCTCAATTGTACTGCGATTTCCACAAATTTTCCGGCCATTCTACTTACGAATGTCGTTCTCTGCATAAGCTTCTTCTCTCAAATTTTAAGAAAGGTGATGTAAACGTTGATCAACCCAAGTCAGCTGTGCACGGTCGCCGATCCGATACCTCTTATCAAAACCAAAACTATGATAGGCGTCAATCCGACGAGACGAGAGTTGACGAATCAAAGCGTACGAGGGACGCATTATTACAAGACGACGTCGCACCAACTCCACGACGTCAGATCAACATGATAATGGGCAGCTTAACAACATGCCGCGATTCGGTCCGGTCGATCAAAGACTACACACGGCAAGCAAGGACACATGAGTCTCGGACAAAGAGAGAAGTACAGAGCCGGCCGAACTCTAGAGAGATTGTCTTTACAGAAGACGACGCAGTTGGCCATCCTGAAGTCCACAACGACCCGCTTGTGGTCGAATTGATGATTGGTGAGAACGAGATGATGCGAGTTCTGATTGATACAGGGAGCTCCGTCAACGTCATATTCAAAGATGTACTATTGAAGATGGAGGTCAACTTATGCACCGTAAGGCCCAAAATCCAACCATTAACAGGTTTCGATGGAGACACTTCGATGACCATTGGCAGTATTAAATTACCAATCTACGCCAGCAGAGTCATATCCTTGGTAAGCTTCGTGGTTGTTGACAGACCCGTGGTTTACAATGTTATCCTTGGTACCCCGTGGCTGCACCAAATGAAGGCGGTCGTATCTACATACCATCAATGCGTCAAATTCCCCTCACCTCGAGGAATCCAAACAATACGTGGTGACCCGCATGCAGCTCGCACTTGCTTCCTTATCGAGAGAAAGATGCGAGGTGTTAGAAGCTTATAGCAATTAAAGGAAGGAGGATCGGAGCCCGATTCGCCCGGTACCCCCAACCAAGCCCCAGATTACAGAATCAACGACCTCATCCCCACGAGTTGCAACACTGTTCAAGTCAGCATTGACGAGAACAACGCTGCCCATTGTGTCGGCATAGGAGCCGACCTATCTCCAAGTATGAGGGAAGAACTCGTCCATTTCCTCCGGCAAAACGCAGCCACATTCGAATGGTTGATCGAAGATATGACTGGAATTGATCCAGCGATCACTAGCCACGAGCTAAACGTTGACCCTACGTACAAACCAGTCACGCAGAAACGCCGCAAGCTCGGTCCCGAACGCGCAAATGCTGTCAATGAAGAAGTCACTAAGCTTCTCGACGCCGGTTCAATAATCGAAGTAAAGTACCCTGAGTGGCTTGCCAATCTTGTAGTTGTCAAAAAAAAGAATGGCAAATGGCGAATGTGTGTAGATTTAACTGACCTAAACAAGGCGTGCCCAAAAGATAGCTTTCCTCTCCCACGCATAGATCAGCTTATTGAAGCAACTGCCGGTAATGAACGATTGTCCTTCATGGATGCGTTTTCCGGTTACAATCAGATCCTTATGCACAAAGACGATCGTGAGAAGACATCATTCATCACGGACAAGGGTACCTACTGCTATAAAGTCATGCCGTTTGGCCTCAAGAATGCGGGAGCAACATATCAGAGACTGGTTAACCAAATGTTCGCAGATCAGCTAGGCAGAACCATGGAAGTCTACATTGACGACATGCTCGTCAAATCGCCTCGATCCGAAGATCACATAAGTCACCTACGAGACTGCTTCGACGTCCTTAACAAATATAACATGAAGTTAAATCCTGCTAAGTGCACGTTTGGCGTAACAGCAGGCGAATTCCTTGGATACCTCGTTACTAAACGTGGTATCGAGGCCAATCCAAAACAGATCGCCGCTATCATCGATCTTCCCTCACCAAAGAACACACGCGAAGTGCAAAAGTTAACAGGACGTATTGCAGCGCTTAATCGCTTCATATCCAGGTCAACTGATAAATGCTTGCCTTTCTACCAGCTGTTGCGAGCGAACAAGAAGTTTGAATGGAATGAGAACTGTGAGATGGCCTTCACACAACTCAAAGAATACCTATCAACTCCGCCGATATTGGCCAAACCAGACCAAGGGGAAACTTTGTTCCTTTACATCTCTATCTCGAGCTCGGCTGTCAGTGGTGTACTCGTTAATGAAGATCGTGGAGAGCAGCGTCCGATATTTTATGTAAGCAAGACACTAGAAGGAGCAGAACTTCGCTACCCAACCTTAGAAAAACTCGCTTTTGCAGTAGTAATCTCCTCATGAAAGCTGCGCCCATATTTTCAGTCACACACCATAGCTATCCTGACGAACCAGCCGTTGCGCACAATTTTGCATAGCCCAAGTCAATCTGGCAGGCTGGCCAAGTGGGCAGTCGAGCTGAGTGAATACGATATAGAGTATCGAAATTGGACAAGTGCAAAATCTCAAGTCCTTGCTGATTTCCTCGTTGAACTCCCTCCCGAACTCTCTGATAGGACCTCACCAACTGAACAATGGGTCTTACATGTCGACGGAGCATCATCACGACTCCAACAAAAGAAGTACTCGAACAGTCATTTCGCTTAGCATTCCATGCTTCTAACAACGAAGCCGAATATGAAGCACTTATCGCCGGATTACGCCTCGCTCAAGGTATTGGGGTTAAAAACATACAAGCACATTGCGACTCCCAACTCGTCGCTAACTAGTTTAGTGGAGACTACGTGACGAAAAACGATCGCATGGACGCTTACCTTAAAGTCGTCCGCGAACTCTCAACCAAATTTGAATCCTTTGAACTTGTCAAAATACCACGAAGCGACAATGCACCCGCTGATGCCCTAGCCACACTGGCGTCCACGTCCAACCCTGACCTTCGTAGGGTTATTCCTGTTGAAAGCATCGAGAAGCCCTGTATCGATATAGGTGCAACACCCGTGGCCGGTCTCAACTTTGAACAACAATTTGCGACAACATTTGCAGTTTCAAACGACATAATCACAGATGAAACTCAACCAATTGCTGATAATTCAGCGACTTCTGATTGGATGAATGAAATTCGTACATCATTGACGGAGTAGGACCACCTGATAAATAGGCTGCAAGGCGTTTGCGAACACGCAGTGCCCAATATGCGCTTTTAGATGGAAATCTCTACCGACAGAGTGCCTCAGGTATTCTCCTTACATGTATCAACGATGAGGAGGCAGTACAAGTCATGCGCGAAATACACGAAGGTGCCGGAGGCAACCACTAAGGTGGCCGGTCCCTGGCCCTCAAGATTCGAAAGCACGGCCATTATTGGCCAACCATGGTCTTTGACTGCGAGAAATTCATTGCCCGCTGCAAAAAGTGTCAACGCCACGCCCCCATCATCCACGTACCGACCGAACAACTCTCGACAGCAACCGCGCCATATCCATTCATGCGTTGGGCAATGGACATCGTCGGACCACTCCCAGCATTTCGACAAAAGAAGTATATCCTTATCATGACAGATTATTTCACTAAATGGGTCGAAGCCGAAGCATACGCTCAAGTTCGATCAAACGAAGTACAGAACTTCGTCTGGAGGAACATAATCTGTTGGCACGGACTCCCTTACGAGATTGTCACCAATAACGGCACTCAGTTCATTTCACTCCAATTTGAATTATTCTATGCTCGCTGGAAAATTCGTTTAAGCAAGTCAACGCCTCGCTATCCTCAAGGAAACTGTCAAGCTGAAGCCACCAATAAGACGATCATCGACGGGCTCAAGAAACATTTGGAAGAAAATAAAGGAGCTTGGGTGGATGAGTTGGACGGTGTCCTCTGGTCACACCGGACAACTCCACGACGAGCGACGAGACGCACACCGTTCTCCCTCGCCTATGGCATGGAAGCAGTGGCTCCGTCAGAAGTTGGCATCCCAACGATCCGTCGATCGATTCTGGTTCATGATCCGGATCTCAATAACCAGCTCCTCCTCGAGAACCTTGATACAGTAGAAGAACAACGCAATAAAGCCTTGGTCCGCATCCAGAACTATCAAAACGCCACTGCTAAACTCTATAATAAGAAAGTTATAAACAGGCACTTTCAAGAAGGGGACCTCGTGCTACGAAAAGTTTTTGAAAATACAGCAGAAACAAACGCTGGGAAAATGGGCGCTCGTTGGGAAGGGCCCTATCTCATCGCAAAGGTCGTCAAGCCTGGTGTTTACGAACTTTCCACAATGAAACGCACACCAGTTCCCCGCTCGTGGAACTCGCTCAATCTAAAGCGTTACTATTACTAAAAAAAAAAAAAAAAAAACGGGTACTCACCCGAGCATCTCCTTTGTAATATGAACTACGGTCGGCTTGATCCCTGCAAAGGGTACGTAGGCAGCCTTTCGCGAGGCACAGCTGCACCAAAAATAAAAAATAAAATAAAAAATAAAAAATAAATTTTTTTTTGCCAAAAGTTCCTATAACTCATTTGCTCGAACTTTCGCGAACTTAGCACTTGCTGTTTTCACATCGTCTTCTGGCCAGTTGTACGATTTAATATGCGTTCCCACATGGATGCAGTGGTGCTCGTGGATCGGACTTAGAAACTCCGTTGCATCGAAATAATCCACGTCTTTATTTAAGTAAGCCAAAAACTTACACTTAAAGACTGAAGCCGGGTCCTTCTCGCAATGGCTGATAGACGGTCGTGCAATATAAGCCGGTCTCCGGCTTGCACGCTCGCGCCGATCTTGAAGCACCCACAGGGTAAGCCGACACCACGTTCGCACCTGAGTAGAGTGAGCTTGTCTTGCATACTTATTATTTGTCAAACTCTGAATCTCGGTGCAAGCATATACAGGATAAGTCAAGAGACGTCTTGCGCCATAATATACTTCGAGAAACAGGTTTATCGCCGAGGATAACCTCGCTAGAGCTTTTCTGTTGGCCGAGGAGAACCTCTCACGAAGAGAAAATGTCGAGCTACGGATCGCACCTAATCAAAAGACGAGTTTAACCTCGCGCTTAGCCTAAAGCCGAGTTTAGCTTCGCATCAAATCAAAAGAAGATACACACCTCTATCAAAAGTCGTGCACACAAGCCAATCATCACATTACGTGGCCGTAAAACAAAGCAAAGCCATGAATGAATGTTGAATCAAATAATATAAGGTTCGAACAAATCAAAACAGAAAAGGAGTCTACAACCTCGACTCGAATAATAAGAAAAATAACAAAGTCTAAACGATAAAAGCAATAAGAATCATAAAGTAAAAAAAAACACTAAGCCTCGGAAGTGCGATCGCCACGACCACTCTCAATACGTTCAGGAGGACCCTTAGAAGACACCACTGGAGGATCACTCTCAACAGACGGAAGCTGATCAAGATCCCCAGCCTCGAGATCGACGATATGCAGCTGATCGACCCTATTCGACCAAATCTCTTTGTCGGCCTCCAACTTCAGAAGCGTCGCCTCAGGAACGATGAGCCCGCCCTTCATCAACTCGCCGAGGCAATCCAACGTCCCGGTAATCTGGCTTAAAGTCAGAAGCGGCACTTTTGCGGCGTCATTGTCTAGAGCGTATCTCCTTAGTCTCTCAGTACGATGGCGATACGTACCAATCTCTTGTTGGACCTTCTCTCTCTCTCTCGCATGACAGCCTCGTACCGAGTTTTCCTGAATCTTATCGCTTCCGAATCAAGCTTTTTCTGCAGGGTCTTTGATCTTAACTCAGCATCACCAAGCGAAGCCTTCACGTCGAAACCTCCTGTCGAAGATCGGCAACCTGCTCATCTAAAGCAGCAGACCTTGCTCTCACAGTAGAAATCTCAGCAGACATGATCGCCCTTACTTCTTCCGAGCACTTATCCACTCCCTTTTCAGGACGAACCTTACGCTCACACAAAGTCGTGAGACGGTTCGCCGCAGCAATAGCGTAAGGATCGAACCACAAGAATCACATGAAGCAAAATATAAATATATATACATGTAGAAGGAGGTAACAAACCTGGCACGTCTTTTGGGCCCAGTCCTTGTAAGCATCCGCCTCCATAAGGTTCTCCGCAAGAGGGGGCTCAGTAAGCGATCCCCGAACCCGGTGAACCAAACTAGCACAAGCCTTCGGATCAGTAACGAACGAAACTTCGTTAGATGTGTATCGAAATGCAAAGCCATGACCAGGTCCCTCCTGAATCGGAATCTCAAGTCTAAGCCTTTTGGAAGCAGCAACGGCCATATTCTGCGCCTCGTCTCGCAACGACCTCTTCTGCGCACGAGCCGGACAATCCTCAGCCGTCGCCCTGTTAACCAACTTCGGCACAGAACCCTCTCTAGCCTTGGCAGTCTTAGCAGAAACAGCTGTTACTTCTACCCCTTGGACAGGCACGAGTTCATCAACTCTCACAGCCTCAGCATTAGAACCTTCCGTCAGAGACGGCTGTACACCAGAAGAATTCGCAACAATCAGCGGACTCGGAGAAACGCGGTCACATCTCAGCTGATCCCCGTATCTTGGAAGTTGGCGAGAAACTTTACCCATCTTTTCCTTGAACGACAATTCTAAAATAGGAGTCTAAATCAGAAGTCGATCGAGAACCAGAACTCACTTCAAGATATTAAAGAAAGGGTAACATACCTAAACAAATACGATCCTGTTGAGCAAGAACACGAAGTACGTCGGGCCACCACACAGTAACTTTTCCCTTAATCCTATCAATATTCGTGAAAACGTCTTCTGAATACTCACGCAGGCAAGCAACCGGCTCTGCAAAACAATAAAAAAAAAAAGGAAAGAGTTAGAACCAAACCATTGCACGAATCAAGACGTCAAAGCAAGATAAATCTACCAGGAAACATATTCCAGTCAGCTATATATGGCATCTCAAGATTTTCGATCGAAAATTCGCTAAGTCTCACGAAGAAATAACAGGATCGCCAATCGCGAATCCTGGACCTAGCGCCTGCGACGATCTTATAAGATCGCTTGGCAGCAGCACAACACAAGCCGGAGCCATCCTTAAAACTCGTAAAGACAGTCATTTGCTCCAAAAGATCGACATCAACATCCACGCCAAGGCCAATTCCTGAAACCGAGAGTCCCACCGCATTCCAAATCGCGGCAAGAGTAAGCTGCGAAATAGCGATTTTCCGACGAGCACAATAACTCGTCAAAAGTTCCGGCAAAGGAAAGCGAAGCCCGCACTCAGTAAAAAAAGGCTAGTATAAACAAATATACCCCTCCGGCGGGGACCAGGGGCGCTGTCGGTTGCTCGGCTTAAGAAACTCCAACCCTAACTGCATGTAACACTTATTATACATCGCTTCCAAAGAATCATCGGAAACTTTTGAAGGTCCGCAATCCAGCGGAACTCTTCCATCCACCCTAGCAGATCTGGCGGGAAGCGCCAAAACAATCCCATGGTCGCCGACCATGCTGACCTGATCCTCTACAATCCCATCGTTTTCGCCCGCCGGAAAGCCGACCTCTACTGCCAATGATCCCGACGATCCACCATCAACGCTCATCGATCCTCCAAGAGACAACAAGGATGGTTCTTGTGAACAATTAAACACGTCCGAGGAAGAATTTGACACCGCGTGAGTTAGAGTAAAAACTGGATCTCCAAACCAAGTGGGGAACTGGAACGCCAACCCAAAACCACCGCACCTAAGCACCACACGCCGCACCACCAAGACGCCGAGTTGTTGAATTTCCGTAAGTGTCGAGTCAACGAATTTCTTAGAGCGCCGCGCCGTCGTCAATAGTTAACGGACCGGAATGTCGAGTCGCCCACTTCACTGCCTAAAGGGGCACACCAAGCTCCATACCAACACACGCTAAGCTGCACTCTCTCTCTCACCACGCCACTCTCTCTCACCACGCCACTCTCTCTCACCACCAAACTTCGAAGGATGCCAAATTTCAACGTTTAACACACAATCAAGCTCCCCCATTGCAAAAAAAAAAAAAAAAAAAAAAACGGGCTACGTAAAAAAAGGAGGAGAAATATAGTAGCTTACTTTTTTACTTCAACCTTTGACTGCGATGGAGACAACCTGAGAAGGATATAAAAAATAAAAGCAAACATTAAAGCCGATGGACTAAACATCAAACAAGAAAGAAGGGAACGACAAAGCAAAAATCAAAGGCCTAAGGAGAAAAGAGAAATAATAAATACTTTTTTAATGATTCTCCCTTCTCTTCACGCTTGAAGCAAGACAAAAAAAAAGAAGATTTAGAAAAAGAAAAAAAAAAAACGAAAAAAAAACGGGCTACGAAAAAAAAGGAGGAGAAATATACTAGCTTACCTTTTTACTTCAACCTTTGACTGCGATGGAGACAACCTGAGAAGGATAGAAAAAAGAAGAGCAAACATTAAAGATGATGGACAAAACATCAAACAAGAAAGAGAAAGGGACGTGGAAAAGAGAAAGGGACGTGGAAAAGAGAAAAATCTAAAGAGGATAAATATAAACACCTACTTAGTTTTTATCCTTCTTTTCGATTCTGTGTAAAGCACACTACAAATGAGAGCAATACATGGTCGCATATATATACAGGAGAAGCTTCAAGGCTACACAAGAGAAAAAGAAAATATACAAAGAAACAATGGAAGATTTACAAAAGGGATGGAATATGCTACAAGAGTTTCAACCAGCAAAGGAAACCATGGATGTCTATGGTTTTCAGGTTATTACTTCACAGGTAAGAACACAATCCAGATTCTATTTTTCTAGCAAAGTTCTAACCTGAAAACTGAATGTTAACGCATGTTCTACATTTTTCTAAAGGAAACTTATCATAAGTAACTAGGAAACTTTTCAGGTTTTAACATCACAGTCTTGGTTCCCATGTGAGTATGTTGTTCTTGCTTGCAGGTACACTCAGTGAGCCTTATCTTCAAAAGACACCCGGATACAGCATTAGGTTTCCGTCCTAAGAACCAACAGATCAGGAGAGCATACATGGATGCACTCCTTAGGCTCATTGAGACACTGTGCCAGTCTCCAGAGAAGCTCTCTAATGATGATCTGATTAATGGTGATAAGACACTTGTTGATCTTACTGATGTTGGCTTTGAATCGGATTGGCTAAAGAAGAAGCTGAATGAAGTCTCTGAAAAGAAGAAGATGGAGCAGAGTAGTGTGGCACGGCTACGAACAATGGAGGATCAGTTGCAGAAGCTGAAGCACGTGGTCTTGGATTTTGAAAATCAGCTGCAGAAGGAAAAGGCGAAGGTGTTGGTTGCGAGAGCTCCTCTCTCGTTCAAAGATGTTGTTTACTGATTTGCATGATCCTTCTCTAGGTGCTAATTAAGTAGTGGAAGTTGCCTGAATGTTTGGCAATATTATCTTTGCATATTAAAAATTAGGATTTGGCTATCTAAAATTGTTAAAACACATTATTTTCTTGGGGACTAATATTTTTTGGTTATGAATATATTAGGGTTTGCAATTCCTTTCTTCTCTTTAATTAGATGTTTTAGAAATTTTGGTATATTTCATTTTATTTGATTTTTTCAAGTTTCTTTATGCAAGTTATGTTTATTTAATAGTTTATGACTAGGGGTGTCAAACGGGCTGCTTGCCCGCGGGCCTGGCCCAATAAATCTTAGAGCGGGGCGGGTATAGGCGATAATATTAATGCCCAATACAAAGCGGGCCTCGCGGTCCAAGCCCAGATGGTCTACGGTTTAAACAGGTTTTATTGTGGCGGGTTTACGAGTATGCGGGTCATCCGCAAAATCAAATCAGAATTTTCAATAGGAGCAAATCAAATCGGGTAGGCAATCAAATCTCAATCGAATCTCTCTCCTTACTTCGCCGATGCTCTCTCGGGGTGGATTTACCGTGTCTCTCGGTCACAGACTCACAGTCTGGTTCGTTGGCAATGAAGGACACAAAGTTCGGTTGCCCTTCTACGAGACTTGTCCCTTTATTCTTCGTTTGCCATTTGTTTCGATTTAAATCAAAAGGTTCATCTCTTTCTTTTCCAATCTCTTCGCATGAGCTCATCTCCTACCTTTCATCTCCTTCTGATTGCTCAAGGGTCGATGTTGATGTGTTCGCTTCTGATTGCTTAAGAGTCGCGTCTATCTTGCTCTGTCTCTTATGCTTGTTCTGTTGTTCATGTAGTGTATCTAGTGTTTATGATTGTGTTGTGAATTTGGGTATGTTGGTCTAATATTGTGCTTCTTTGATCTAAAATTCTAATTTGTAGAAACAGAACATTTGAACACCTTTTTCTCGAGAATCATGAGCTAACTCCAAATGACATGCTCTGAATACTCATAGATTTTGAATTTTTTCATGTTCAACAACAAAAACAGACACTATAAATTTAAAGCTGAACCCAAAATGTGAAACAATAACATTTGATAGTATTGGTTAAGAAGAAAGCTCAAACAATGTTAATTCTGCAGATAGGAAACAAAACCACATCAAATGAAAACGATAATGCAAGATCATTTTTTGTTTCATCAAGCTGAAGAACCCACAGACCAGCAAAGCAATGTTACTACGACAAAAGGTTCGTTTCATACTTTCATAATTTCATGTATTAGTACATCAGTCATGTCTGCATCTTGATTTGGTACTTTTTACTTTGGTCTCTGATTTGGTACTTTTTGGTCTCTGATTTGGTCTCTGAAAAAATCCAAGATCAGTGTTTGGTCTCTGATTTGGTAATTTTTACTCCTAATCTTCTCAATTGATGATGCTTGCAATGAAACTTTAATCTGCTTTATTGTTTTCGAACGGACATCTTGGTTTGATATAACCTATCAACTAATAGGTTTTGTAGCTTATTATACTAAGCTGCTACATGAATCTGAACTCTTGTTCTATACTCTTTGAAGATGATGATGATCATCTTTATTACCTAAGGATTTTTTACCTAAGGATTTTTTAGCTTCTAATTCCCAATATCTCTGGAGTCCCGATGGTTTCTAACTTTCTAACAGAGAAATAAGATTATTTATTAAGTATTATTATATTAAGAAGGGTAGAAAACAAACATTTTGTATCATCTAGAGGATTTCAAGTATCTATAAAAATTGTAAACCCTAAACAGCCACACGTGATAGTGTTACGTCTCTAGAGGGTTACGTCTCTAACTTGATTTGCTCGACAAGGAAGTACGACTTAAACTCTTAAACTCAAACTCTCAATTCTCAAACAATTCTCAGAGATTTGGACAGTGTCATAATGGTAAGTTGATGATATTAATGATTTAACTTTTCATTAAATCATTCTCATGTTTGATTCATTATGACTTGTACGTTTGTTTTTGATAGGATGCACATGACTCTTGTGATCTAAGATCGATAAACTTAGAATCTCAAAGAGTTGTTGATGTTGCAAATGCTGAAAATGAACGTAGTTTGTTTGATGGATCAGAGGTGCGTAAATCTCAGAAACGACCAGTAATTGATGTAGATGATGATGAAGATGATAAAGGAAAGTCATCGGCAACAACACCGAAGAAAAAGAGAAAGCAATATTCAGACGTGTGGAAACATTTTACAGTGATTACAAAGAAAGATAGCAAGGTAAAAAATGAAGAAAGAGCTCAGTTCAACCATTGTAAGGCTGATTATGCATATAATTCACACAAAAATGGTACGAACTCTTATAGACGTCATTTAGAGCATTGTAAGTATATGATTAGGGATGGTGATATTGGTCAAATGATGGTCAATTCAGAAGCGAGATTGCAAGCTAGGAAGATAGATCATTCTGTTTTTCGTGAAATGGTAGCTAAATGTATCATTCAGCATGATCTCCCATTCACTTATGTTGAGTATGAGAGAGTTAGACTAGTTTGGAAGTATTTGAATGCTGATGTGAAGTTTATTACCCGGAACACAGCCGCAGCAGATGTTTACAAGTTTTATGAGAGTGAGCCTGAGAAGTTAAAGAGAGAATTAGCTCATCTTCCTGGAAGGATTAGCTTCACTTCTGATTTGTGGGCTGCAGTTACTCACGAGGGCTACATGTGTTTGACTGCACATTATATTGACAGAAATTGGAAATTGCACAATAAGATTTTAGTGTTTTGTGCTTTACCGCCTCCACATACAGGTACGCACTTAGCAATGGAGATTCTTGAGAAATTGAAAGATTGCGAATTGAAAAAAGGTGTTTTCCCTAACGTTAGACAATGCTACTAACAATGATGCAATGCAGGATATTGTGAAAAATCAGCTTGTTCTTCGGAATGATTTATTGTGTGGAGGAGAGCATTTTCATGTGAGATGCGCAGCACATGTTCTTAATATCAATGTTCAAAATGGGTTGAAAGTGATTGGTGATTCGTTGCATAAGATCAGAGAAAGTATCAAATACGTTCAAGCTTCTACTCATCGTGAGACATTATTCGCGAAATGCGTTGAAGCTGTTGGTATAAGGCTGAAAGGTGGTTTGATTATGGATGTAACAACTCGGTGGAATTCAACATACAAGATGCTTGATAGAGCTCTGAAATACCGAGCTGCCTTTGGTAATCTCAGTGTCATTGATGCCAAAAACTACAAGTTTCACCCTACTGAAGATGAATGGATACGATTAAGGATGTTGTGTGATTTTTTGGAGCCTTTCGATGTGATCACTAACTTGATCTCAGGTTCTACATATTCAACATCAAACTTGTATTTCATGCAAGTTTGGAAGATCCACTGTTGGCTACTACAGAATGAGCGTAATCAAGATAATATCATCAGAGAAATGATTGTCCCAATGAAGGAAAGGTTTGATAAGTATTGGGAAGAAGTTAGTGATGTTTTTGCAATGGCTACAGTGTTTGATCCAAGGTTGAAGCTAACACTAGCAGAGTTTTGTTTTGGAAAGCTTGACAAGAGTTCTTGTAAGAGGAAAATTGAACATTTGCGTGGTAAACTAGCTACTCTTTTTGAAGCATACGAGAACAAGTCTATTTTCACATCACCTTCTATAGAGACACGTGAAAATGATGAACAAGAAACTCACAATGAAGGACAAAGAAGAAGTTTTGGCAATTATGATGTAAGTTATAAAAATTCTATATAAGTTATGTTCTTGATTTTCAGGTTTTGGCTTGAGAAATATACATAAGTTGCAAGTTTATGATACTAAAACTGATTGGGAAATTTGCAGGATTTCTTTGCTTTCCGTAAAGAAAATGTTGTTAGTAGTGGGAAGTCTTCTTTGGAAATGTATCTAGATGAACCGGCAATAGACATGAGGAATTTTGAGAGTTTGTATATCCTGCAATATTGGAAAGATAACTCTGGACGCTATGGAGAATTGGCATCAATGACTTGTGATCTCCTTAGTATTCCAATCACAACTGTAGCCGCTGAATCGTCTTTTAGCATTGGAGGTCGAGTTTTGAACAAGTATAGAAGTCGTCTTCTCCCAAAAAATGTTCAAGCTTTAATATGTAGTCGCAATTGGTTAAAGGGTTTTGAAGCATATGAAAATGGTAAGTAAATAATTTTTCATAAGTTTTACAATTACAAAATCATAATTATGTATTAACTTTGTTTTTTTTTGTAGAGGAGGATGAAGAATTTGATGGTGAAAATGAGACTTTACCATCATTTCAGTCCATTGTTGATGATGAAAAAAGACATTAATAAAGAGACATGATTCTATTTGAGCCACTTGGATTTTCAGTTTCAGGTTTGTGTTTGAGGATTGTTTGTGTTTTCTAAATTTTATTTAAGATTATGCTTCTTACAAGGTTTTGTTATTGAATTTGCAGGTTTTTATGGTTACTAAAGACTAGTCTTAGCATTATGCCATTATCGAACTTATCTTGGAAGAAACTTTTTGGCGGTTAACACTTTGTTTTTGAGTTTTGTTTTGTCACTCTCTTTAGCCTGTTGAGTGATGTGTCGTAGCTTTCAATTATTGCTTTAAGAAGCCTTGTTCTTGTTTTTTACGCTTGCTAGAGTACCTTATTCTTGCCTTACATTATCTTTTCTACTCTCACAGGTCTATATTATTTTTTCACTAAGCCTTGTTCTTGTTTTAGACTTTTGGTTTTAGACATTTTGTTTCCGTCTGTTAAGAAAACTTTAACAGATAACGTTTCAGAGGACAGGGAATGTGGTAGTGTTACATTGTCTTCATTTCAATGTGAATTTGTTACATTATGTGTAGCATGATAACTAGGTGAGAAGACAGGCTTTTCTGAGTACAAGCTGTTCTTGTAATCTGCAGAAACTGTTCTTTCATATTTGTGCTAAAACAGACAAATCGAGTTTACACGTCTTCAACTTCTTGGCAAATTCAATCCAGAAAGAAGTCCTTTCGGCAATCCAGAAAGTCAAACCAGGAGCAATTTCTCCTGGAAGGCCTACTGAGTTCTTAAAGAATTACAAGGTAAGCTTGGATTTCCTGGCATATCTTGAAGGTAGAGTAACTGATGAATATCTTCCTCTGAGTTTGATCACATGGCTTATCAAATGCATTGTGAACTGATATTCATGTTTCTCATACAAGCATAGAATTTGATTTCATACCAGGTGATGAATTATTCTGGAAATTTTTCAGCTGACTCATACCATATACTTCTTATGAAGGTTATTGTCCATCAAGGTATGCTGTAACTAAGTTTCGAGCTGAAGCTATATGCATTGAATTCATGAAGCAATGCAATGTGGGGGTATATTTTTCACTGAGGTACTTGGGAAATATCATAGATGGTTGTCAACTTACCATTAGATTAGTGGTTTCTCAGCTTCTCTAACTCAAAAATGCATAATTTCAGGTTTCGGGAGATAGCTGGAGCCTTGGATTCTGCTCTTACTTTTGCTTCTCTGGATTTCATTCAGGATTCAGATAAACGGAGTTCGCTCAACTTAATTCTCAGACAGAGTGATACTCATTTGGAGTGCTTGCGATCGTGTTGGAAAGAAGATGTTCTCGTTTTCTCTTCTGCTGATAAGTTTCTTCGCTTGACCTTGCAGCTTCTTTCGAGGTTTGTGAAATTTGACTGTAATATTATCCACGTTTACTAGTTTTTGTTTCAATTCTAATTTTGATTATGTGTTAATGACATGTAGATATAGCTTTTGGGTGTCATCTGCGCTGAATACTAGAAAGAATAATGCTAGCCCGAGTCCTGGATGTGAATGGGCAGTTTCAGCCACTGCGGAAGATTTTGTCTACATAAGTTACTTCTTATGTGGATTGTTTCTGAGCTCCTCTTATTTTGGACATCTTGGGATTTCATATTTACTAAATCACCTGCAGTTGTACTCCATGGGATAGCATAATTTCCATTATGTTTAGAATAGGGTAAAAAACAATGTTGTAGAAAATAAGTAAACTCGGTATATCTGCTTTTCACATGTATACATGCCCAATAGTAAGATGGCTCTCTCCAAACCCGCGGGTCGGCCCATTAACCCATTGGGTTATGCGGGTTGGGCATGGACATGACTATATGGTCCGCGGTCTTAATGGGCCGGCCCGCTATGATCCCAAAAAAATAAATGCCCACGGCGGGGTGGGCCAGTCACCTCAAGAACTCTCCAAGGATGATTTGTGTGACGTATATATTGCACTTGGATACATGACTGGTGCAGGGTGTAAGTTGGATTGGTTGGAGAAGAAAGTTTTTGAGGTGTCAGAAAAGAAGGAGAATGATGAGACTCGGCTACAAGAATTGAGGAAGAGTTGAAGGACATGAAGCTGAAGTGTTCGAAAATGGAAGCTCTAGTGGAGGAAGAGAAAGCAAAGGTGGCGGCTGCGAAAGCTCCTCTCTCATTCGATGATGTTGTTTAATGTTCTTGCGTTCTTAATTAGGACACTTGGAGGTTGGTTCTGCGTAGTGTACTGGTATTTCGTTTGTGGTTTTGGTTTCGTAATGAATGTCTTGGAAATTTTCAACAATGTTGTCAAGCGGAATTTCTATGTTTCTATTGAAGATTGAGTTTCTTGCTGTTAAATTAATGTGTTTTGAGAGTTACAATACTATTCACCACCAAAACAAGTGGCTCCAAAGACATAAAGATTTTAAGTTGCTTGACTAATCTCACTCTAATGGTATCATGTTTCCAGTTTGTTTACGTTGTTAGAATCGGTCAACAGTAACTTTAAAGTTGATGCTGCAAGAATGTTGCAATGATCTTTACACAATCTCGCTCTCATATCCAAAAACTTCTTGGGTAGGTGGGAAATCATTAAGCTTGAATAATAACTTCATATTTCTCTACCCTCATGAGTTTTAAGGCTTGAACAATGCTGCTGCAAAAACATGAGTAAGGATTTAAGACAAGGAGATGAAGTTGGTGAAGGATTGGGTGAGAAACAGAGTACTCTGTTTTTCGGTTGATCTATATCAATATATCATTATGAAAAAATCTTATCAAGAAATTTATATGTTTAATTTTATTTGGTCGTATATATATAGTATCTAATTGTCTTTGACTTTGGGGCTAATTGGCGAGCACTTGTAAAGCTGTAACTTTTTTTAAAAGTCTTTACAGTTAAAATTTTACCAATCATGTTTTTTTGGCTTTGATTAATTTAAAAGTCTTCACAGCACTACTTTTCTATTTTACTCTTTGATTACAGTTATTTTTTAAAGTCTCGTAAACCTGACTTTAAAACAAATAAAAATAAAAGTCGAGAGTTTTTTTTGTTTTTTCCCCCACATGTATTAAAACTTTCCATAAAACTCACTGATAAATTAATTTTTAAAAACTTTCAATTAATTAATAATTGATTTTTTTCTTATTTTTTTAAGATCTATTTCTCTATATAAAATAGAAGAAACAAATATTAAAATTATGTATGAACGGACAAATATGATGGGCATGCAATACACATAGATAAATTTATTTAAGATCAATAAACAAATTTTAAAATTTTTAATTATAGAACAAAATATATATTGTATACTTTATTATGTTCGGTATATTTTATATTATTTAAAAATATAATTCTTACAGTCAAATCTTTACCAATCGGTAGTAAAAAATTTTGCAGTCAAAGTTTTTACAGTAAAAATCTCTGCAGTCAAAATCTATACAGTTAAAGTCTTTACAGTCAAAAGTTACAGTCGTTACCAATCGGCCTAATATGAAAAATGAGTATCAAGGAAAATAAGTAGCCGTATTCCAATGAAAGTTGTGTCGGGAAAAGTATCGATCATTATTAAAATGTAAGCTTGCATGCACAAATAGTTACTACAGCTTTATAACTTATGTTCCCCAAGTGTTATAACTTCTACCTAGACGTAACAAAAACGATTTGCATTCCTTTCTCTCTCTCTCTCCTCCATGTTATAAACTAGTTCTGCAGTATGAGACCTTATTACAGTTTGTGTTTCTCTTTCTGCAGGTAATTTCTTAGAAACATTCGTTGATTGTCTCTTTTATGATAACTAGTTTAAGTTGTTTAATCTTAGTCTCAACTTGGATTCTAGGGCTTTTCTTCTCTTCATGTTCTGCTAGTTTTTTCTTTGAATTGTTTTTTCTGCTAGTTTGGTTGCAGAGGAATGTTCATCAAGAATATTATCAAGATCAATGGGGAAGCAATTTGATAAGAAGATCACTTGGACGATTAGAAAATTCTCCTCTTTACCATCTGACATTATTTATTCTGATCATTTTGTCGTCGGTGGCTGCAAATGGTAAAAACTTTTATAATTTTTTCGTCTATAAATTTTGGGTTTGCGTCATATAGTCCTTTGTTTTCGTCCGTCTTTGTTCAGGAAACTACGGGCCTATCCCAAGGGAAATAATAAAGCTAATTATTTGTCCTTGTTTCTGGATGTTGCTGATCCTACTTCTCTGCCTTCTGGATGGAGAAGACACACTAAATATTGTCTAGCTGTAGTAAATCAACTCTCCCAGTCAAAAACTAGAGGTAATTACTAACTACATCTTCTCAGTTCTAGCTTTGGAAGATGTCCCGTCTCTAAAAGTATTGTGCCAAGTTGTGAGCATTGTTGTTCACCCATAGAAACAGAGTTCACTTTGTTCGATGTAAATGCATTGGTTATCTTAATTCTTTCTTTATTTTATTTTGTGATTTTACAGAAATAAAAAAGTGGTTTGATGAAAAGACTTGCAGCATGGGTGTTCCATCCATGTGTCCCCTGAATGAAATACATGCCAAAGATAGCGGATTTCTGTTAAACGGGGAACTTAAAATTGTTGTCGAGATAAAAGTTCTCGAAACTATAGGCAAATTAGATGTAAGAGATGAAACTTCAACAATCACTGAAATCGTCGATGTTAATGGCTTTCAACTTCTTCCTTCACAGGTTAGAAAATTATAAACTACAAACTTTTGTTGTGTAGAAACTTCTCTCTGACTATTCTTTCTATACTCTTTTCACCCTTTTTTCAAAATCACAGGCAAACTATGTGAGCCGTATGTTTGAAAGACATCCAGAGGTTGCGTCTGATTTCCGTCCAAAGAACCCGTTTCTCAGGACGGGTTACATGAGTCTGCTACTCAGTTTGATTGAGACTATGACCCAGTTACCTCAAGAAATGTCTAAGGATGATCTGTTGGATGCTTATGCTGCATTAGGATCCATGAGAGATGCTGGTTTTAAACTGGATTGGTTGGAGAAGAAACTCTATGAAGTGTCAGAAAAGAAGGAGAAGGAGGAGTCAAGTGAGACTGGGCTGCAAGAGATGGAGGAAGAGTTGAAGGACATGAAGCAGAAGTGTTCAGACATGGAAGTTCTGGTGGAGAAGGAGAAGGCAAAAGTGTCGGCTGTAAAAGCTCCTATCTCATTTGATGATATTATTGTTTAATGGCTCTGCCTGGTGCTGTGGTCTATTCTTCTTAAATCTCGAAATGGATTCAAAGATATTGTTTGAATGAAGTCACCAGTATTTTTATTTTTTTAGCTTTTTACTTGTTTCAGCCAAACCCTTTCCGTTGGTGACTTACATGGTTTCTAGGTTAATTGTTAATCAAGTATCAAATATTTGAATGATCTAAGCATCTTAAGTTATTAAACAAAGTTGTGACTTAATGGACCTAGTTATGTAAATTTTTTGGAACGCGTAGCCCTTATCTTGAAATCTAAAACCTTTTCTTTTCGGGTTTAAGAAATTTCATAATTTACATGATTCTCCACATATAATGCGGTATGTAAGTTAAAAGCTAAAATATATACTTTTACCTTTTACCCTCTATGCATGAACAGTAATCCTAGCGTCTCGCTAACAAACTTTCAAGAGGTAAATCCTTTAGTATTTATGATTCTCTCGACCTTGTTCGATTCCATGGTGGGTTTATTGATCGAGATTGTTGTTACTTGTTTATGGATTGTTCGATTTACAAATTCATGTTCTCTCTAACCGGTGTGAAATTCGGTTAAGAATCAAGTCTGGTTCAATATGAGTTTAGTTTTGGTACGAGAGAACTTACTACGACCGAGATAATATTGGTGGAATTTGTATATTTTAGGATTTTTGGTAGATTTGGATAAGTTTTTAAGGATATATATATATATATTGGTGATTGGTTAGTTTTTTTTATTTAAAGGATCGGTGATTCGGTGAGATTTAACAAAATCTAGGATTTACCAAAACTCGAAACTATTTATCTGAGGTCAGTTGCTAGGGTTCTTCTTCTGTGCTCCGAACAGTTCATCAAGAATAATGAGCAAGCAAAAGGAGAAAAGATTCGGATGGGTTTTGAAAGATTTCTCTTCTTTGCAATCTAACCATTATTGCTACTCTCCCACCTTCGAGGCCGCTGGCTGCAACTGGTAAATAAAGAAACAATTACAAACACTTTCCTCTTTTTTTCTTTTTTTTTTTGGTGCATGGAATTTGGTAAACGATGGGACTTTGTTTTTGTTTTGTTTTTTTTTTGGTATAGGCGTCTTGCTCTTTACAATAATATAGAGAGCAGTGGTTTTTTGTCCTTGTATCTGGCACTTGCGGATCCTCCATCTTTGCCATCAGGATGGAGAAAAGAAGTGAAATGTCGACTTACTCTTGTGAATAAGATTCATAAACAATCAAATACAGTATCAGGTGATGTTTTTTTCCTTATACACTTACTCGTTGTTTGATACTATTTGTGTCCTGTGTTGTCTCACGTGTAAGAGAATCTATGGTTATATTTGTAGATTTGAGTTCAATATTTTATGGTTAATTATAATCACTTGATGAGACAACATTTTTTCCTTTGCTGTTTGTGGATATGGCAGAAGGGCAACACTGGTTTGATGCAAATTATTATGGTTGGGGTTTTAAAGAGTTTTTTCCTCTTTATAAACTTCATGCCAGAGGTAATGGGTTTCTGGTAAAAGACAAACTCATTATTGTCGCTGAGGTACAGATTCTTCCAGCTATTGGTGTACCAGAGGATACTATGAAGATAACTCAGCCTCCTTCTGATGTATCTCGAGAAGTTTCAGATGATGATGATGCATCTGAAGAGGATTCAGATGATGATGATGATGATGATGAAGATGATGATGATGATGATGGAGGTCAGGACATATGTCCTTTGAACCAACTAAGTGCCTGGAATAACGCTTCTCATGCAGTAGGAAATCGTGGTATGAGTTGTAACAATGTGGTAGTTTTCAATGAGGATAATGACGATGCACCGAAAGAAGATTCTTATGAGGATGGTACAGTTGAAGAGAATCCGGATGATGATGATTCATCTCTCTACCAGTTGAAGTCCATGGTGGACACCTCGCAGACAGTAGAAAATGGTGGTACAGGGTGTAACAATAAGGTATCTGCTTTTGAGACGTTGAATAATATGCTACAAGAGTTTCAACCAGCAAAGGAAACCATGGATGTCTATGGTTTTCAGGTTATTATTACTTCACAGGTAAGAACACAATCCAGATTCTATTTTTCTAACAAAGTTCTAACCTGAAAACTGAATGTTAACGCATGTTCTACATTTTTCTAAAGGAAACTTATCATAAGTAACTAGGAAACTTTTCAGGTTTTAACTTCACAGTCTAGGTTCCCATGTGTGTATGTTGTTCTTGCTTGCAGGTACACTCAGTGCGCCTTATCTTCAAAAGACACCCGGATACAGCATTAGGTTTCCGTCCTAAGAACCAACAGATCAGGAGAGCATACATGGATGCACTCCTTAGGCTCATTGAGACACTGTGCCAGTCTCCAGAGAAGCTCTCTGAAGATGATCTGAATAATGCTGATGAGACACTTGTTGATCTGAGTGATGTTGGCTTTGAATTGGATTGGCTAAAGACAAAGCTGAATGAAGTCTCTGAAAAGAAGAAGATGGAGCAGAGTAGTGTGGCACGGCTACGAACAATGGAGGAACAGTTGCAGAAGCTGAAGCACATGGTCTTGGATTTTGAATCTCAGCTGCAGAAGGAAAAGGCGAAGGTGTTGGTTGCGAGAGCTCCTCTCTCGTTCAAAGATGTTGTTTACTGATTTGCAAGATCCTTCTCTAGGTGCTAAGTAGTGGAAGTTGCTTGAATGTTTGGCAATATTATCTTTGCATATTAAAAATTAGGATTTGGCTATCTAAAATTGTTAAAACACATTATTTTCTTGGGGACTAATATTTTTTGGTTATGAATATATTAGGGTTTGCAATTCCTTTCTTCTCTTTGATTAGATGTTTTAGAAATTTTGGTATATTTCATTTTATTTGATTTTTTCAAGTTTCTTTATGCAAGTTATGTTTATTTAATAGTTTATGACCAATGACATATGAAAAAATAATATGGTGCATTGAGTTTCTTGCGTGTAAAAGTAAATGAATGTCTATGGTTGAGGTACACGGCAAACTAGTGACTCAATTAGATGGACACCATTAATATTCATCGGTTGTTTTACATTCATTAATTTTGTAATTACGACAATAGTATCAAGTCACAATACATGCATATCTTAATATATATCTGTACTATAAGATCCTCTTGGTCTCTATTCGTTGCTGCACTATCTTAATATATATCTTAATATATATCTTAATATACACTAAAGGTTAATAAATCCTCAGCTATCTATCTCCAGTTCTGAAAGTGAGTGATTCTCTTTGTATCAATGGTGAAGAAAACAGAGAGTAGTGAATCTTCTAGCGATGATGAACAGAGATACTCGTCTTCATCTGAAGAATGGTCCGAGTCCTCAGACGATGTTAATGAGATTATTGAAGTCAATGGGTTTCAGATTCTTGATTCGCAGGTAATAAAGCATGTAAGCATGACATTTGAGTGTAAGAAACCATTTGATCTTTCCTGTTTCACAGGTAAGCCAGGTGAAGACAATCTTTGAAAAACATCCAGACATTGCATCAGATTTCAATATAAAGAACCAACAGCTCAAAAATGCCCACATGGGTGTTCTTCTCGACCTAATTATGACACTGTGCCGATCACCTAAGGATCTCACAATGGACGATCTAAACAAAGCTGATCGAACGGTTTTGGATCTGACAAAATCTGGCTTGAAGTTGCACTGGTTGCGTCAGAAACTGGACGAAGCTTTCTTGAAGAAGGAGAAAAAGCGGGCCATTGGGGTAAGGATCAGAGAACTTGAGGAACAAGTCAAGAAGAGAAAGCTGAATTTGTCGGATTTAGAATCTGATCTGAAGAAACACAAAGCTGCGGCTTTGGCTGCTGAAACTCCGTTTGACTTCAGCGATGTTGTTTGAAACTCTGTCTGATTTCACTATTTGATGGATTTAGCTGAAGTTCCTCTGTTTCTATTTTTGTTTTTACCTTTCCTCAATAGAGCATCTCTTCTTTAGAAAGAAAGTGGCTACGTCTAAATCAAGTATCAAATATATACTAGATCGATTAACATAACAAATCCAAAACAGAGTATTTGAGCCCAAAAAAAAAAAAAAAAAAAAACTTAATAAGAAGAAACAGAGCGATTGATGCTTTCCACATAGGTTACTACTGCTATGTAAAAATAAGTTTATTGTTAATCTATACAAAAATCAAGGTACTCAAGATTTATTCCGACTTATACGTTAAGAAAATCTCATTAGAAATTTATATGTTGAATTTAGTTTGTTGGAAAATGTCTCAAGTTTATCTAACAGTATCTGTTACAAAAATTAAGCTAGATATATTTTCCTAATTTTACGTTAGGTTACGCTTAACATTTTTGATTATATACCCTTCTGTTCCTTTTCTACAAAACCCTTTCTCTATTCCAGATCATATCGTGGTAACTATTAAAAGAATTGTGGTCGATTTTCAAAACCTCGAAAGTGCATGTGATTAGGGTTTGGTTTATAAATTTGAGTTTTGTCTTCTTGCATGCGAAACTAGAAATCTTCATGACATCAATTATGAACCCATTTGATAAGAAGTTTGTTTGGGTTATAAAGAATTTTTGCTCTTTGCAATTACAAGATTGTTATGTTTCTGTTCCAGTTCTGATCCGTGACGTCAAATGGTGAAAACACAATATCTTTTTCTTTCCAAATGTTCTCTTCCATTTTAAACAATGTTGTGTTAATCATCTATATTAAGTTTTGGTGACTCTTTTATTTTGGGTTGCTTCATTTTTTTTCTTTCTGGCAGGCGTCTATTTGTCTACCCCGAGGAAAATAATGGTGATCACTTGTCTCTGTATCTGCAAGTTGATTCCGAATCAATGCCTTGTGGATGGAGACAATACGCACAGTTTCGCTTAACTGTAGTCAATCAACTTTACAAGCCTTTCTCAGTAAAGAGAGGTAAGTCTATCTAGCTTTTGATGAGTGTTAAAAATTGATGAATGGTAGAAAATAAGTGAAACACTATTCATCACTAATGTCAATTTTGATAGTAGGATTTTAGTTGATGTAGTAGTGATTTGACTATTCTATGTTGATTTACCAATTATGGGGGTGGAAATGTTACAGAAGGACGACAGTGGTTTGATAAGAAAACTCCAGAATGGGGTTGGGAAGACATGATTCCTCTAACAAAACTTAATGATATAAATTGTGGCTTCTTGGTGAACGGAGAGCTCAAGATTGTTGCTGAAGTAGAAACTTTTGAAGCTATTAGCACATCACAAGTTGCAGCGATTAGTGATGATAGTGAATGGACACTTCTTGACTACTACTCTTCATCTGAAGAGAACAAGGATGATGTTACTGTTGTAGTCCAGGGCTTTCATGTTCTTGATTCGCAAGTAATAAAGCTTGACAATGATTTGAAGTTCTTGTTTCAATATTTGACACAAGCTGATATGACCTTTGTTTATTGTTTACACTGTCTTTACAGGTTAATCAAGTGAAGGAAATATTTGAGAAACATCCAAATCTTGCATCGAGTTTCAATTTAAAGAATCAAAATCTCAAGAATGTTTACATGGGTCTTCTTCTTGACTTAATCAAGACATTGAGCAAGTCGCCTAAGGAACTCACTGAGGACGACTTAAAATTGGCAGACCGTACACTTTCTGATCTGACAAAAGCAGGCTTCATGTTGGATTGGTTGCGTCAGAAGTTGGATAAGGCTTTGGGGAAACAAAGAGCTTGTGATGCACGCTAATGTACTTGTTAGATTAAAAGTCCAGAACTTCATGAACTAAGTAATGTCAGTTAAATTTTCCCATTTTTGTTATGTTTTAAAAGTCTCATTTTTTTTCAATGTGGAAGATAGCGTTTCTAATTTACATCACTATTTATAGCTGCATATACGTTGTTGTTGAGCTCGTTCATGAACAAACCAATTCCATTGTACAACAGTTCACTTGGCAGCTCTGAATGGAGTGTCATTGCGCCCTTGGTTACGCCAGGTGGAAGAAGCTAATATATTGGCTCATGATCACTCTCTCTTGGATTTGTATGTTTCTGACGACGAGAGAAAATAAACACTCTGAAAAATTGATAATTTATTTTTAGTCTTTTGTTATAAAAAGTATGCAAATATATAAAATAACTCACATAAGTACGTAATCGTGAATATAACTCAACTCCAAAAATAATATCACTTGAAATTTTATAAACATTTTGCGATGACATTATCTTTTTTTTTTTTTTTGGGTTACCGATGACATCACCTTTCTAAGATAAGATAGGTTTGCACTTTACAGCAACCCTTATTGTTAATTGAATCGGTTTACTGAACCGCATACCTATGCAGCCTAAAGTCTAGCAATTCGGTTCAACGATTTTAACTATGATCTTAAAAACCAAATCAAATAGAATTAACAACATCCACACTAGAGTCAATTTGTAAGTCTCGATTTCACGCACATCGGCATATTTGTTTCCTATAAATAAATAAAGCTTATTCGTCATTCATTCTTTTTCAAAAAAACACAATCGATTGATTTCATAGGGTGCAGTGTAATCTTAGTTTTGTAGGTCTTATTTTGTGTCTCGAGAGGCTTGACCCAGATGACCCCATGTGCGTGTGATTAATTTAGGGTTTTCTTATTTGATCGTATCTAGTAGAATTTTCATCACTTCAATGGCAAATCAAATTTTTAAGTTTGGTTGGGTGATAAAAGACTTCTCTTCTTTGCGATGTGAGTGGTGTTGCTCTGTTCCAGTTTTCATTGGAGACAATCAATGGTAAAAACATACTGTAATTTCTTTAGTTAGTTTTCTAATGTTTTCATCCATTGAAACTAATGTGATCGTATCAATTCATGAAATCATAATTTTTTAATTATTTTTGGTATTATATTTCTTTCGGGCAGGCGTCTTGTTGCATATCCCAATGGAGATCATTGTGGTTTTTTGTCTCTGTTTCTTGATGTTGATTTGGAATCATTACCTTGTGGATGGAGAGGATTCGCGGACTATCGATTAACTATAGTCAACCAACATTTTAAACATCTCTCCGTACAAAGAGGTAAATCATATATATGCACAGTGGTTATGATGACTCGCTAATATGTCAGATATATAAATAGTGAGGGAGTGATGTATTGATTTGTGTTGGAACATTACAGAAGAAGCGCACTGGTTTGATAAGATAGCTCCATCATGGGGTTTTAGGGACATGATTCCCCTAGTCATGCTTAATGCCATAAATGGTGGATTCTTGGAGAATGGGGAGCTCATGATTATTGCTGAAGTAGAAGTTCTTGAAGTTATTAACACAATGAATGCATCACAAGTTGAAGAGATTAGTGATGAGACTGAACAGAGAGCTCATGCTGATTCCTTTTCATCTGAAGATTTGCAGAACAAAGATGATGTAACTATTGAAGTCAATGGCTTTCAGGTTCTTGATTCGCAGGTACTAAACTAATAAAAAATGCTTGACAGTTCATTCAACTCTTGTTTCAATATTTGAGATGAACTCAATATGACCTTTTTTTTCCTCATCATCACAGGTTAATCAGGTGAAGGCAATATTTCAGAAACATCCAGATCTCACGTCGAATTTCAATGTAAAGAATCAACATATCAAGAATGCTTACATGTATGCTCTTCTTGAGCTAATCAAGACACTGTGCAAATCTACTAAGGAGCTCACTGTTGAAGACCTGAACAAGGCAGACAATACGCTTACTGATCTGATAAAAGCAGGCTTGAACTTGGATTGGTTGCGTCAGAAGTTGGATCAAGCTTTGGAAAAACAGATAGATTACGACACACGGATCAGAGAACTCGAGAAACATGTCAAGAATCGAAGGCTGGCATTGGCAAAACTTGAAGCCGACCTGGAGAAAGAGAAAGCTGCAGCTTCGGCTTCATTGGTGTTGTTTGATTGAAATTTTTAAGATGAAGTTGAATCTTCTCCATTAATTAACTAGGAATAGTGGTTTCTACTTCTAGTCTTCCTATTCTAGCTTTCCTTATTTTTGATAACTTCTTTTTAGGTAGAGACTTATTAATAATAAGAATACATCCTATTTTTTAGCTTGAGGAGATTAAGAAATTTGAGTTTCTTGGTGGATAAGTTATGTTTCTGCAAGTGAAGTCTCCTCTGTTTCAGTTAATTTTCTGCTAAGTAATTAACTCATCCTCAACTAAGTATTGCCTCAAACTAAAGTGGGATTTTTAGCAAGCTTGGTGCCGTTTCTAACTTTTTAGATTTACACTGCGTGTCGTTTCGTGCTTAGCTTATTAAACAACGTGTCGGTAAACAAAACAGAACGCTTAAGAGGCTTTAGATGTTCCTACTGGGCTGGTTTCTTCGGCCCAAGTCGATGACTACTAAGAAAAAGCTATCATTAGTCAAGTCAGTGTTCGTCGTAACAAAGAAGTTTCCTTTAGTGATTTTCTCTAACGCATTGCGACCTTTTAGTTTCTTAGAGATTCTGTCTTCGTTACGATTCCTATTTCCACGCGTTAGGTGAAATCTTTAACCACTGATCTCTCTTACTACTTTCTGATTTCGTAATGATCTGTTCGTTATGTTACGTCGATTATGGTACTTTGGTATTGATGTTGTACCAATTGTGTTAGAATCTCTGTTTAGGTTTTGTAGCTTTGATTGTTCGATTTTTACAAATTAAACTTAGGTTTTTACTTCCCTTGGTGTTCTGGTAGCTTGATTGATTGAAGAGAACAATGGGGAAAGAAGTTGATAACAAGTTCACTTGGGTGATTAAGAATTTTTGCTCTCTACAATCCAGAAAAATTTATTCTGATGAGTTCTTCGTTAATGGCTGCAAATGGTAATATATGAACTTTTTTTCTAATGATTTCATCCATTTTGTGACATTGCGGATCGATTGACTAAATTTTGGTTATTCTTGCAGGCGTCTTCTAGCATTTCCTAAAGGAAATGGATCAAATGGTGTTGAGTATTTGTCACTGTATTTGGACGTTGCTGGTAGTGAAATTTTGCCTGATGGATGGAGAAGACACGCAAAATTTCACTTAAGTATAGTGAATCAACTCTCTGAAGAACTCTCTCAAACTAAAGGTGATTGTTTCTACACACTGCTCGTTACTTGATATGCGTTGGCGAATGATTGCAATAGTTCTTGTCTCATAATTCTTATATGTTGTTTGAGAGTGTTTTTGAGTTGGGTTGGTTTAAGACTAGTTTCAAAGTTTCGTTCCAAGTTAATTGTTAACAGAGGTGGTGTTCAAGGGCTTAGCTCGTGTATGGCATCATTTGATGTGAAATCAAATGATTAAATGGAATGTATTTCATCGTTTTACAGCAACACAACACTGGTTTGATGTGAGTGCCTGCGACTTCGGTTTTACAACAATGTTTCCTCTTAACATAATTCATGACAAAGATTGTGGATTTCTGGTTAACGGAGAACTCAAGATTGTTGCCGAGGTATCTGTTCTTGACGTTATTGGCAAATTAGATATACCTGATGAATCTGAAGAGACAGCCAAAGCTCTGAGCAAGATAGAGGAAAAAGATGGTGTGGAGTCTAATGATTTGCACAAGGAAGCTTCATCAGTAAAGGAAAGCACGGACGTCAATGGCTTTCGAGTTCTTCCTTCACAGGTATACAATCAAGAATGGTTTTATTGTTTCTGAAATATTCCAAACACTGGAGACATATGTTTCTATTTATGCTTCATCTACTTATCACTTTCAGGTGGAATCTGTGAGCTGTATATTTGACAGACATCCTGACATAGCATCAGAGTTCCGTCCAAAGAATCAGCATCTGAGGTCAGCTTACATGAATGTCCTCCTCAGCCTGATCGAGACGATGTGCCAGTCAACTCAAGAACTTTCCAAGGATGATCTGGAAGACGCATATGCTGCTCTTGTATACTTGAGAGACGCAGGGTTGAATCTGAATTGGTTGGAAGAGAAACTGGACGAATTGTCAAAAAAGAAGGAGAACGAGGAAGCTGGTCAGACTCGGATGCAAGAAATAGAGGAAGAGTTGAAGGAATTGAAGCTGAAGTGCTCAAACCTGGAAGCTCAGCTGGAGAAGGAGAAAGCTGATGTGTCTGTAGCGAGATCTCCTCTCTTGTTCGATGATGTTGTTTAACGGCTTTAGTCTTTAGATTGAGTTCTTAATAGTTCTGTTTGGTGTTTTAGTCGACGAAAACTCTGGAAGATAAGTGGCTTAGGTTGGATGTTTCCGCATCTTGTGAAGAAGTATTATTTCTTGATTCTTGATGACACTTTAGGTTTCTTTAATGCATTTCGTGTTCGTAAAGAAGTATTGTGGTTCCTGGACTCGTTAGATTTTGGTTTACTTCAATTTCGTTTGAGCTAAAATCTTCTGTTCTTGCTCTTTTCTATTAAGTAAAGTGATGGGTTATGTATATAGTCTACGTCTGGATCAAGTATCACAATAAACTAACTTCGATCATTAAATTTGAAATCATCAAAAATCATAATAAATATAATATAGAAAATACATATATACAATTAGTAAAACAAATATTAGAAATTTAAAATTATATATAACTTTTCAAATGTCATATTGTGAGCTTCTAAAAATGTAGATTTAACATTTTTGGAAGATTCTATAAAACTATATTAACTTATCTCGAAAATTATATTTTAGATATTTTAAAAAACTAAATGGCAGACTTATAATTAAATAGATTCATTAAAAGCAAAATTGTAATCAATCATGATGAATGAGAGCATTTTTTTATTTTTCTTTTAATATAAAAGAAATCTAAATATTTTAAATTACCATTACCAATTCTTTTAGTTTAAACTTTAAAGTATCAAACAATTCGATAAATTGTTTGTCCTTCAGGTTTTATTAAATTTAGGTTTTTCTAATTTAAAAATGATTGGACTGTTTACTTTGAACGATCTTATTATATAAAAGAGGGTTTTCAAAAGTTAGTAACTCATAGGATGGTGACACGTGTCATGTTATTAAATTCAAAGATTTCGACACGTGTCAAAGTTGAAAAAATGTCAAAAATTAGTATAAAGAAACTATACAAAAAAAATAATTAACTACCATTTTTCAAAAAATAGAAATTCTAAAGGAAATTATACAAATTACTAATCTTATTCTATAAAGTAAATTATACAAATAATTAACTTCCATAATTAAGAAAATTTATAATCCTAAAAAAATATTGTAAATATTGAACTCTATATAAAGAAATAAGTAGTTTTATGTTCTCTCAACAAACAAAACACTTTTCTTCAAAACCATCATACCTTCAACTTCATTCTATTGGTAAAATTTCTATTCTTTTTAATTTTTTAAAAATAGTTTAATTTATTATTATGAGTTAGTCGTAAAAAATATATTTATATAGTTTATGATTATTAATTGTTCTTCTAATTTCGGTTTGTTTTTCTTCTATTCTTAAGAAAAAATTATTTTAATTTATTATTATGAGATTGTCGTAAAAATAGTTGATTTATATATTTTTGTGATAAAAAAATAAAATTTCCTCTAATTTTGGTTGATTTTTCTTATACTTTTCAGAAAATGTCTATCTTCTAAAAGATATTGAGCAAAGAAATTCAGAATGACAATATTAAATATTTTTTATGTCGATTTGAAAAAACAAATTCAATATGATTAAAAATAAATAAATATTATTCAAATAGATGATTTAATTCTATTTTTCAGATTTTCTATTCAGATTTTTTTCATAAATTTTAAAATATTAAATTATAATCCCGCGTATACGCGGGGCCTAATCTAGTTAGTCATAAAATTGGGTGACTAAACGAAACATAAATCAACAATATAATTAATTCAAACCTAAAATCAGGTTGGTTAACGTATCCCGGATTAATAGAACCAATTTCCATGACCCTGTTTTTAGGAGGATTCGTTGCAACTAACAGTTTAACCCTAGCTAGCTTAGCTTAGAGCCCTTAACAACTCCCGTTCCTCGTGGTAGATCCTTGACCATTGATCTTTCGAGCCTTCGACTTCTTGGACCTTGCTCGTTAAGTCGAGTGTTGCTCGAACTTGTAGAGGCTTTGTTTTAGTGATCCTTATTTTGGTTTTTTATTAGTCGAGATTTTTGTTGGATCGTTCAATTTTAAATTATGGAATGTGCTGCTCGGGTTTTAGAGTTTCAGTTCTCGTCTCCCTATCCAGGTAGTTTGCTTGCGGATGAGGCTTCAACGAGGAATCAAGGTGACAACAAGTTCACTTGGGTAATTAAGGATTACTGCACTTGGCGATCGGATCAAGTTTGTTCTGATCAATTTGTGATCGGTGGCTACAAATGGTAAGATGATGAAAACTTTGTGGTCTAATGTTTTCGTTCAATTTAGGTGTACAAAGGACATCAATATATAGTCTTCTATGGTTTTTGCTTGCAGGTGTCTTCAGGCCGGTTTCAGATGGGACAGTTGTTATAATGTTAACTTTTTGTATTTGTGTCTGAGAGATGCTGACTATAATGAATCCGCCGCCGTGGTTTTCGACTATAGTTGTGGATTTTCCGTACAGTGTACCTTCACTGTAGTAAACCAACTTTCTCAGGAACACTCACAAGTGAAAGGTAACTGCTTGCGTTGCAAGATTCTATTTTATGTGTTGTGTTTACGCAATGCAATGATTTGTTTTTGACTTAAGTTGTATGTTTCGTGACTTTACAGCATTAACCCACTGGTTTGATCAGATGAATGGGTTCTTGGTGATATCTATGATTCCTCTTACCAAACTCCATGCAAAAGATGGTGGATTTCTTGTGAACAATGAAGTCAAGATTGTTGTCGTGATAAATGTTCTTGATGAATCAAATGGATCTGTAGTGACCAACAAACCTTTGAAAAGGCTAACATATTTGGTGAATGTCAATGGGTTTCAAGTTCCTCCTTCACAGGTAAGAAACTAATAAAGATGTTGTTTTCTTTTGTTGGGAGCTACTTATGATTTAGCAGTAAAAAACTTCTAAGTACAGGGAATGAAATTTCAATATTTTAAGTCACTCACTATACACTTCTGCTTCTGATTATGTAAATATGTGAGTTTTAACTCTACTCATCCCTTTTTCACTAAGCAGGTGGATTTGGCGAGGCGTATCTTTGAATTACACCCAGAGACTGCATTAAATTATTGTACAACGACGCACGATATGAGAAGATTTCACAAGGATGTCCTTCTCAGTCTAATCAGGATGCTCTTCAAAGTTCCTCAAGAACCCTTCGATTATTCTATGATGTCTGATATAGAAGGTGCTCTGGTATACATGAAAAATGTTGGGTTTAAGTTGGATTGGTTGGAGAAGAAATTTGATGAAGTGAAAGAGAACAAGAAGAGATGTGACCGGGTGACTGAATTGGAGCAACAGCTGCAAGACTTGATGAAAAAGTTCACAGACGTAAGAAAACAGCTGAAGAAGGAGAGGGCAGAGATTGAGAAGATAGTTCATGATCTATCTTTCATTGATGTTGTTTGATGACTCGTGTTCTTAGGAACTTGAAGTTTAGTTTTGTTTTTTTCTGGTGTTCTGGTCTCTATGTTCGTTAATTCCTCTGCTTTAACTAAGAAGCTATATAGAGTATAGACTTATATGTCAGTTAGAGGTTGCCACAAAAGAAAGTATTGTGGTTTTGTGGTTGATGATTGTCTAGGTTTCTTTAATTGCATTGTGTTTATTGATTAAAAAAGTAAATGTCTTGGGTGTCTGAACTCTTAACAGAGTAAAGAGTATTTTTAGATATGTTAAGTTACAATATTCGAGTATATGTCCTCCTTGATCTTATTGTGATGTTTTGACAATCGCCTCATGAGTAAAAATATCTTGGAATATCTCATTGTTGAAACATCAGTAGGTCATGTATACGCATAGTACTCATCTATACATCAATGATAAAGTTCAAAATATTATTCAGTGTGTTTAAACTATACATAACTCAACAACTTTTTGCTAAATCAAACCTATAAACAGGTTGGTTAGTGTATCCGGATTAATATAACTAATTTCATTGACCCTTTTTTTAGGAGGATTCGTTGCAATTGTGAATTTTTAAGTACCAACAGTTAAACCCTGGGAGCTCTTAACACTCGCATTCTTCGTGGTAAAATCCTTAATCATTGATTTTTCTAGTCTTTGATATTCTCTAGACCTTGTTAAAATTAATGGCAAGTGTGTTCCTCGAACTTGGAGTGAACTCTATCTTTACTTTTATTGTGGTACGGTTTTCGAATTCTAGGGTTTCATATCTCATCTTCATGTTCAGGTAGTTTGATTGCAAAGGAGTCAATGGGGAATCAAGTCGATAACAAGTTCACATGGATAATTAAGAATTTTAGCTCTTTGAACCGCAAGATCATTTATTCAGATCAATTTTTTATTGGTGGCTACAAATGGTATATAAGAAGACAAGTACAAGTTATCTAGTAACGTTTATTTCGATATAGGTTTCCGAGGACATCCATTGTTTTTGTATGGTTTTTGCTTGCAGGCATATTCTGGCCTATCCCAAGGGGAAAACTGGTAATGATAAATCCTTTTGTCTGGATCTGGAACTTGTTGATTGTGAATCCTTGCCTTCTGGATGGAGAAGGGCTGTGAAGTTTTCTTTTACTTTGGTAAATTATTTCTCGAAGAAACTCTCAAAAGAGATAGGTGATGATTACTTGCGCTGCAAGATTCTATTAGTGTTGTTGAAATGCTTGTTTTAAAGAAAGTTTTTATGTTTTGTGACTTTACAGGACTAACACACTGGTTTGATCACAAGGAACGAAGTAGGGGTTTATCTATGATTCACCTTAGCCGACTTGCGGACAAACAATGTGGGTTTCTTGTGGATGGAGAAGTAGAAATCGTTGCTCAGATTAATGTTTTTGAAAATGATCGTAAATTCGATGTACCGAAGGACTATGATATGGTAACGACATCTTTGAAAATCATAAAGCCCAATGATGATGGTGCGATGTCTAGTAATTTGCACAAGGAAGCTGATTTGGTGTATGTCAATGGGTTTCAAGTTCTTCCTTCACAGGTAAGCAACTAAGAACTATGCAAACTTGGCTTACCTTTTTTAGAAATTTCAAGCCCAATAGGCATTATCATCTGCTGCTTTTTGTTGATTTTTTTTTGGGAAAGATGTGGTTTTCTTCTTCTGGAGATTACTTATGGTTTAGCGGTTAAACACTTCCAAATACAGAAAATGAAAAAAAATCATACTTTTATGCGCATCTTTGACCCAATATATGGGTTTTACTATATTCATCCTTTTTTCACTCTCGCAGGTGAGTATTGTGAGGCGCATCTTTGAAAAACAACCAGAGACTGCATTAGAATGCTGTACAAAGAACCAAGATTTGAGAACATCATACATAAATGTCCTATTCAGCCTAATCAAGATGCTATACAAAGTTCCTCCGAAACACTCCACAGATGATCTGTCTGATGCAGAAGCTGCTCTGGCATACATGAAAAATGTAGGGTTTAAGTTGGATTGGTTGGAGAAGAAACTTGATGAAGTAAAAGAACACAAGAAGAAATGTTCCCGGGTGAGTGACTTGGAGCAACAGCTGCAAGACTTGATGAATAAGTACACTGGCGTTAGTAAACAGCTGAAAAAGGAGAGGGCAGAGAATAAGAAGGCCGCAGCTCATGATCCATCTTTTGATGATGTTCTTTGATGACTTGTGTTCTTGGAACTTGAAGTTTGGTTCTGTTTTTTTTGGTGTTCTGGTCTCTGTTAGTTAATAAGAGTTATCTGCTTTAACTTACGAAGATAAATGTCAGTCAGAGGTGTCCACATCTTTATAAAGAAAAACTTAAGAAAGTATATTGTGGTTGATGACTGTTTACTGTGTAGGTTTCTTTAATTGCACTGTGTTTCTTGATGAAAAAGTAATTGCACTGTGTAGGTTTTTTTTTTTTTTTTTTTTTTTTTTTTTTTTTTAGTTGTCAAAAAAAAAAAGTAATTGTCTTGGGTGTATAGAGTATTTCCAGATATTTAATATTACCAAATTTGAATTTATGTATATCTAAATATGCTAAACTAGCCATTAATAATTTATTTCGTCAAAATATTAAAAAAAAAATAATGAGGAAAATATTAAAATAAATTTGTGTCTCTCTTTCGAATTTGGACTCGACTTTAATTGCACTGTGTGTTTCTTGGTCAAAAAGTAAATGCCTGTGGGTGTATGAACAGAGTATATAGTTTTTGCTCAAACGGGTAGCTTGACGTGTGAGACTATTAATATTCATATGTTTTTAATCATGACAGTTTTATTATTAAGTTACGATTAGCACACGCTTATTTGAAATTCATGCATCTTCTTCATTTATATATCAGTTACAAGAAGAAACTCCTCAAACACACAAAAATCAAATCTCTTTTGCCATATCTGAAAGTACAGCTTCTCTCTGTATCACGAGAAACAATGTGGAATGGTGATGGAACCGTGGAAGTCAATGGCTTTCGAGTTTTTTATTCAGAGGTAAGCAAAAATTACCTCATTTAACTCTAATCTCTCATAGTATTAAGTCTGGTTTGTAGTTTTTACATTGATCTTGTTCTCAGGTGGATTGTGTGAGGAGAATCTTTGAAAAACACCCAGAAACCGCAATGAATATTCGTCCAAAGAACCAAATGGTGAAGAATGCTTACATGAATAACCTCCTCGACCTCATCGACATAATTTGCTTAGCTCCTCAGGAGCTCACAGAGGAAGAACTAAGAGATGCAGAGAACACGCTTATGGAACTAGTAGAGGTAGGTTTCAAGTTGGATTGGTTGAAGAAGAAGCTGGAGGAGCTTTGCGTGAGGAAGAAGAAAATGGAAGCACGTGGGGCTCGGATGAGAGAGCTAGATGGAATGATCGTGGAACAGAGACGGGTTTTGTGGGCTCTTGAAACCGAACGGAAGAATGAAGAGAACGAAGCTGTTTCCGACAGTGCTCGACTTGGTTTCGATGATGTTGTTTGAATGAAAGCCATCAGTGATGAAGCCTAACGTTCTTAGGTTTCTTCTTACGTACTTAAGAATATGTGGGGTTATCTTTTATTACAGGGATTATTGAATAAAAGACCAGATCTTTGTTACTTTAACTTCAAAAGTTTTCTTGTTATGTTCTTCTCTGATTAAGAGTTTCTTATTCTGAATTAGAGCATGTCAATCGCAAAAGGAAATTTTTATTAACATTTACGTCATCTTTTCTAATTAATAAAATGTTCTAACAAACTTTTTAATACAATATATGTTTTGTATTTTCATTTTTAAACTTAAAAGCTAATCAGTAATCAAGTACAGCGTTAAAGAGATAATGAGCCATAATTGGAAATTGGGCCGAAGTGGATAAGTGAAACCCATATATTGAGAGGCGGGGTTTAATTTACAAATTAGGATGAGTGTGTGGTTGTTAGTGCCACTCAGGTTCTAGGGTTTCACGTACGCTCTCTACAATGGGGAATCTAGTTGATAACAAGTTCACTTGGGTGATTCAAAACTTCTCCTCTTCGCAATCTAGGGTCGTTTCTTCTGATCAATTCGTAATGGGTGGCTGCAGATGGTATGATGATGAACTATATATCGTTTAATTTGGATTTTCTCCTTTAATGTTTTGGTGACGGTTCGTATTTTAATTTTTATACAGGCGTCTTCTTGTCTATCCTGAGGGATTTAATAAGTCTGATCATATATCTCTGTTTATGGAAGTGGCTGATTATAAATCATTGCCACCTGGATGGAGTAGACATGCACGTTATCTCCTAACTATTGTTAATCAACATGTTCATAAAAGCTCCAAACGAAACGGTGATTGTATCTTCCATTGTTTATCTACATTCTTATAACTACTATTGTTGCTTAATTATATGCTTAATTCTGTTTTTGTGGTTTTACAGAAGCAAGTAAGTGGTTTGATCAAAAGATTCCAGGTTGGGGCTTGTCAGCAATGCTTCCCCTTACCAAACTTCATGCCAAAGATGGTGGATTTCTTGTGAACGATGAACTCAAGATTCTTGCTGAGGTACATGTTCTTCAAGTTATTGGCATATCAGAGGAATCTGAAGAGTCAACAAAACCTCTGAAAAAGGTTAAGGTGGAATATGATAGTGTGGAGTCTAATCAGTTGCTCAACGAGACTCCACCAGTTAGTGAACTCATGAACGTCAATGGTTTTCAAGTTCTTCCTTCCGAGGTAAGAAAACTTAAGAAAGATGAATTTGTAGATATATATACTTCTGTTGATATGTATGTATATATGTATACTTTATTCATCCGTTTTTTAATTCACTCGCATGCAGGTGGATTTTGTGAAGCGTCTATTTGAAAAACATCCAGACATTGCAATAGAGTTCCGTCCAAGGAACCCACATCTGAGGAAAGCATGCATGACTTTCTTGCTCAGCCTAATCGAGACATTGTGCCAACCACCTCAAAAGCTCTCCAATGAAGATCTCGAGGAAGCAGACAATGCACTAACATACCTGAAAGTTTCGGGTTTTAAAGTGGATTGGTTGGAGAAAAAACTAGAGGAAGTAAAGGAAAAGAAGGAGGAAGAGCAAAGTGGTGAGACTCGGATTCAAGAATTAGAGGAGGAATTGATGGACTTTAAGCAGAAGTGGTTAGACATGGAAGCTATGCTGAATAAAGAGAAGGCAAAGGTGTTGGCCGCTAGAGCTTCTCTAACATTGGATGATGTTATTTAATGACTTTGGCATGTTTTGGTGTTTGTTTGTTTACTCATTGGTTCATTTGAGTCTAGGTTTCCAAATTAGAGTCCTCTTAAAACTTAGGAAACGTAAGGGGAATGGCTAATTAATAATGTACAAAGGTGCATGCTTCATTAGTTCATTTTCAGCTATTAAAACAATAAGAAAACCAGTTTCCATTATCATAACTCTTACTCTCTAATTCTCTTTAAAACTCATTAAAAAAATAGATACCTTACATTACCTCATAAGAGAAGTTTCTTTGGTCACTAAAGCAAAGGATTATGAAATAAAAGCAGCAATTAAACGATCTCACATTCACATGCAAGCAAGACAACGAGAATGTGAGCTCATAAAAACCCTAATCACGTTCTCTTCATTTTTCACTTGTTGTCAACTTCAAAGAGCAGAAAATCTTAACCATCCAATTTTTAGTAAACCACGCATCACGCAATTGTC
Organism: Crucihimalaya himalaica; assembly: GCA_004349715.1. NCBI lineage: Eukaryota > Viridiplantae > Streptophyta > Magnoliopsida > Brassicales > Brassicaceae > Crucihimalaya > Crucihimalaya himalaica. The sequence continues at coordinate 2,495,367 of SMJT01000008.1, read as the reverse complement.
ACATTCAAGACATACATTTCTATGGGGCTAAATGGGCCCAACTAGGTTCAGAAATTAGTGAGAAACTTTATTATGGGCCAAAAATAGCCCGAAGTTTCCGTTAGCTGTACTGACTTGGCCAATTTACAAGCTTATGCATCTGGAATGGTCGAGGTGCAGTGTGATTTCCAGTTTTCCACACTTGGGTCCTACGGTTTCACGGTAACCACAATTGGTTACTGTCTCGGTACAACTTGGGTCCTACAGTTTCACGACAGCTGAATGTTTTAACTGTAAAGAACAAAGTCGTGGTTGTATCTTAAATAATTAACGCCCAGAGAGAGCTTTTGTAGTGTCCTTTTTAACAAGGAAAACAACAATCACCACAGCTCAGAACCAGTGTTTAACCTCCACTAGTTTAGCGATTTGGTTCATCAGATTCTTTCTTGTCTCATTGATGTTCTACTGACAACGAATCAAAATTTTCATTACATTAACATTTGCTAGATTCAGAAAACTATAAATTAAACTTTAAGACCTTTCAATTTTCACAGGTAGTTTAGCTATCAAGCTTGCAAACTACTTCAAACTCGTTCACTTCTAGTGACTATGAGTCAAAGTTAACAGTGTTCGAACATATCAAGATTAAGACTTTTCGTGTGAACATCTCCATCACAGTATAGAGATTGGAAGCAAGAATCAAATACTAAAAAGAAATAATCTGTATGATTAAATAACTCAATTTGAAAACAGAGAGGAGTGAAACGAATGATCAGATAGAGGTAATACGTAAGATGCCATCATCTCGGCGATCAAACCAATAGGGAAACAAAGTTCATCATTCATCATTCCATTCTCTTCACTTTCTCTCTCATTTTGCCCCAAAACAAAAAACGCAGATTTACATGTGAAAAAATTGGAAAATTGGGAGAAGAAGAAGAAAGATCAGATAGAGCTAATACGTAAGATGCCATCATCTCGGCTATCAAACCAATAGGGAAATCAAATTCCATCATCATATCTCTTCTTCTTCTTCTTCATTATTATCTCTTCAAACAAAAAAACTCATAAAAATCGATCCTTTTTAAAATCCCAAATCTACATTCTTGCCGACTCAGTTCCACTCTGCTTTCTGAAAGATTTAGGATTTTAAAAGGTTTACACAGTAACAAATCGAACAAAATAGCAACCTTTTAATCGAAATTGTCTAAGGCAGAGTGGAACTGAAACGAAAAGAATGTAAGTTCTGAGATTGTCAAGATTTGACATGGAGGAGCATATGGTATATATACACAATTACAGACGATCGATTATATTAGGGTTCTTTGGGGTTTCCTCATGAAAAGACGTAAATACCCAATTGTTTCTTATTCAGTTTACCGATTTTTGTATGGGCCGAAAAATGAACCCAATTAAGTCCAAAAGTTTCGAATACGACCCGACAATATGCTACTGCACTGAGTCCACCTATAAAGAGTGGGCTCATTTGTCAGCCCATAACAACAACAAAAAAAAAAAAAAAAATTTTTTTTTGTTGTTGTTATGGAGATGATCGAGATCTTATGTATGAGACCACTATTTTATGATGAAATTATACAGATTTGATAATTTTGAAGCTTGTTATGCAATTTGTAGTGGAAATTATACAAATAAATATGCTTCATTTACATGTTTTTTAAAAAATGTTCATTTAATGTTTTATATATTAAATATATATATTGTGCCCCAAGTTAATTATTTTTCTCGATCTGCCCCTGCTTATAAACACTAATTCTCTTGCTAGATTGAGGAATGAAATCTAGTTGGTGAGTTAGTTGAACTTTTAGTCTTCTAACATAAATTAGTTTGCTGATGCATCGGAATTTAGATCAAGGATAAATTTTAGAAGATCTTTACATGTGTTAAATTGTCTGAAATATTATATGTTCTAGGAACATCATTGACATAAGGTCAAAGGATATTAAGCTGATTCTTTGAGGTTAATTTTTTTCATTCAATACTTCTAGAATTTCGAATTGTTAGAACAGCATAAGTCTTAGGGTTTTTAAACCTAATCTAACACTCATCCATTCGTAATTAATTGATTAAAAATTATTATAGTTTCTGTGAAGGGGAAAGATAAAAAAAATGAATTATTTTAAGTTGCCTTGGATATTGGTTATTCTTTTTAAAGATATAAAAAACATATTAATCATGTTGATTAATTGTGTTAACTAACTGTTATGCATTATGCCTCAGCTCCATATAAATCTATATTTAAAAAATACTCTCCAACTTGTGTGCATCACATAACATAAAGTCGTTTTCTTTTATCAGACAATATTAAGTGTGTCTTTGTAATATATATTATACTACAAAGTTTTTCTTTCTAGCCACAATTCTCCTATTTGTCGGGCTTAATTAATAGTCACACATATTTTTATGTTATCTCCTTTTTCCCCACCCAAAAAAAAAATCGAAAAGTATTTGACCCAGAATTTTAATCCGATTCCAATTGAGTAGTGTATATTAGAGTTATAGACAACTAATTTAACAAAATATAAGTTATCGACAATTAAAAAAAAAATGTGTTCAGATATGGTCGCATGGATATGTTTGGAAAGGATCATATTAGTATCTCGTATATATTAATTGCAAGTTAGAAAAGACATAAACATAGACTAGTCTATTCATTATCAATGAATTTTGAATTGGAAATTCGTGATTGTCACATAGTATCAAATATGGTTTGTTCATCGAAGAAAAATAGGTTAAGTATGATTGTACAATTAAATGTATTTGCTGGTCGTAAAGTAAAATTTGTTTTTAAATAGATTTAAGAGCTATCATCTTGATCAAACGTGTTAGAATCTCAAATTACAGATTAGGAGAAACATAAAATAATATATAAGAAACATTGGTCTATGTACTCTCTACAATTAGTATTGAATTAATAGATCATATTTCTCACATATTTATGCTGAAAAAGTGAAAACTGAATCAAACAAAAAATAATCCAGTTTAGTTTCATTTTAAATTAAGTGAATAAAAAAAATAGATAACCATTTTGGAAAAGAAAAAATGAACATCTCTAGTATAAATATAAATTTTGTAGAAAGCCAACTTTGAACTATATATTTGCTAACGAAATAAAGAAAATGTAAAAACACCCTTATATGTATAAGGTTGAATTTGTTTTACCCTAACTTAGTTTGTTTTTTCTCCTCTCAAGGTTATTTTTAATATATAAAAATGAAAAAAAAATGTTGAATTTGAAGCTTAACACTTTATTTTCTATACTAATTATAGTAAGATTTAGATTTGACAAAAAGAAATAACATATGCAAATATTTTGTTTATTTGAAACGTCAAGCATATACTCTACATAAACTTATTTACTTATCAGTTGTAAAAAAAAAAAATTATTTACTTATCATATAGAGAATAATAATATATAATGTATAATATTCAATCTAGTGCTTTTTTTTTTTTGGTGTATAATAGATAAACTTACGGTTCATGCTTATACATACGTAGGTTTAAATACTCGTCTCTTATAAAAAAACAATCTTTAATCAATTTTTATTATCTTTGGTTACGCGTCTTAAATATAATTTGGAAGGTACGTATTTATATATATATATATATCAATTGCACCGATTATCTTTACACAAAAAACAAAATTGATCTTCACTATTTTATCTTTAAAAGACAACTTTGTTTGTCACACTCTCGCCAACTTAATTGATTTGAGTAAACCATCTCCTTATATTGTGGTTTAGACTTTGAATTGTTGCCTTTTCGTCAAAGTACATATTTATTCCCGTCTTTAACTTAATCTTAGACTAAAACTATACTGTTATTAGAGAATATATAATATTTTTGGGTTAATTATTTTTATTGCAATTGTCACTTGTGTTACTGTAAAAAGTATAATCTACATAAAACACTTATCATTGAATCGTTAAGTTCATCGTTTCTTCTTTGTTGGAGTTTTAGTTTTCCTAATTATAAAGTAGCTGGGAAAAGTAATATAGAATTAAAGTTTTGTTGTTATACTTATACATATGAGATGTTTGTTTTTTCCTTATGAGATGTTAATTGTATATATCAAACGAACCCACACGCACCAAAGATATATATGTATAAAGATCATACTACGTGCCAAGTGCCAACGATAAATGAATATACCTGTGGATTTATGTGTGTTCATCTCGCTGGCATGTCTTATTTTAAATTTGAAGTCTCAATACTCAATTGTATATAAATGATTTAAATTCCAGACACGTGTGATGGCCCCAAGTTAGATCATATGTTGTCGGGTTGACCCTCGTTAGAGTCAGATAGGTCAGCATCATTTTCCAACATTTTAATTCTTTACTCAAAAACATAAATATATACGCATATAAGTTATAATGTCTAATTAATCATACCAACAAGTCATATCATATGTATATTAAGCTTCAAACTAATGACGCTCTTTGTATTATGTATATAATGAGGTTAAGCCTAATTCATATTCATTAGCTGTATCTCAATGTGAAATGTGAAGCTACCGTAGAAATTGAATTACGACTATATTTTCTTAACGCCAAATTGAACAATGACTAGTCGTACACATTTTTATTGTTTACGGTTAGGGTTTCAATCAGGACAATATTCATATTAACAGATATAACTAAGATTAAAACTCCACAAACAATAATTAAACTCCTCGACTGTTTAGATGATTAATTTTTAAAATTTAAATAACAAAACCTATGTTTTACAAATGAGGAATCAAACAATCTATGATAGATTGAGATTTAACTGAGTGAATTTATTAACGCATAAATAGTTGAGTACTAATGATGATTATAAAGTGAGAATGGGATGACCGATGAGTTGTGAAAAGAGAAAACGCGTGACGTGGACATATGGTCAAAGCAGGACCTACATATAAAGAACTGTTCACCCGTGCGGCTATACGTTCGGCGTTTTTCGTTTTCTTAATCTTTTGTAAATAGTTTTTTATGCTATGAACATAATTGTGAATAGTTTTTTTTTCTCCACTTCTTTCATTTTTTGAGGTGTTCCTGATTCAAATTTGATATACCTTTCGTTCAGAACAATTCAAATTCGGCTCAGTAATATATTATTAATTGGATATTGTGAACTAAGTCCTGTTTTTGCTTTCTTAAACCTATTTGTACTCTAATTTTACTACAGTGCGATTTCCAAAAGCAATCTGAGCGGACTAGTTCTAATATGTTTAATAACCTCGAATTATTCTTGGTGGATTAGCATAATTGACCATCGTTTTGGGGTTTGGCCGTTAATTTTAAAGTTTCTTTTTCTAAGATTCTATTCCAGCTTTATGGAAACAATCCACACGGCGAATTATGTAAAAATAAGTTTGTATAAAGTTTTTGGTCGAAAACATGATTTTTAAATCACCGACATTTACATGTTCAGCAGTACATTACCACGTTACCCTATAATATGCGAAAAAAGTTCGGTGATTATTTAGAGAAGAGGTATTCGTAACGTATTTATAATATACACACACACGCACGTATATGGCCAGTTTTAACATTTCTGGAGGACCAATATTTTAAAATTTGAGTTTTCCCAAACCGGTGTATCATTTCAGAAGGTCAAATTCACTGGTTTAGTCATATTCACCGTCTAATCGCTTTTAATGATTATTATATAATTATCGACTAATTAACAAGCTTAGTGTCTTGCAATTCTAAGAAGTTCAAGATTTGCATTCGCAAACACAAACATGTAATATATTTAAACTGTTTTGGGTTTACTAGAATATTCAAGTTTTTTCCTTATTAATCCCTTAGAAGAAATACTACTAATTAGAGAATAGCTCGAATATGAATCCCTTTTGACGATGATTAATCACCAAGGATTAGTATTAGATCGACTTCAAGTTGGTTAGATATTCAATTAATATTTGACTGAGAAACAAATTATGCAGATGATCATTAACTTAACCAAAATAAGATAATAAAATAATTTATTTTTTAAAACATAAAGTTAATATTGGTGGAGAGAGATTAGAGAATGTGAAAGGAAATGTTGCGCGAGAACATGAAAAGTTGTCTGCTTACACATATAATGCTGACAAAAGCTCATTTGATATCTTAATTAAAATGGAAGATGACTTAATCAGGTTTTTGTTCTGTCTAATTGTTTTCTTAAACAAAGTTACGTACAAAATGATCGTAGGAAGAAACAAAATTAAGTCCTTTCGATACACCAAGAGGCCTCACTAGTCACTACACGTATATATAATTCTATGCGCAAGAAAACTATTAATCAAGTATATATATTTAATTTGCTCTTACTGAAATTTAGCATCCAATTATTTTCAATTCATCGTTCCGTAATTACAACTATTGTGAATTCTCTTCTTTTTTAAGTCATATGTAGGAGTTTCAATTATGATTTAAAAAACTTGCAGATTGTACCAAGACCTCATCACTATGGAAAGGTTACTTAAGACCTCAAATACGATAGCCTAGATAAATATGATTTTGGCTAGCTAGTTAGAAATCAATAATATATAAGTTATACGTAAAAGCTAAAATTTATAAAAATAAATAAACTACTGATAATATTTTAATGTTTGTATTTATTTAAAAATTAAACTATTAATTTCTGTTTATTTATAAAATAAATAAACTACTGATAAGATTTTCTTTTTTCTTTTTATACACGTCCGTTTTCTTCTAAAACAATTTTATAACCAGGTTATTCTAAATCCAAGTCCTGTTTAATCTCATAATCTATAGAAAATTAAGTTTTGTGCTACTTATTAATACGTATAAAGTTAGCAAGATGAAATCACGATAGAGATATGATTCAATCGTCAACGTTGATCTTGATTAGCAAGACGAACTCTTGACCGTTTGATAACTACGTACGGTTAATTGGTTCATTTTTGTTCCTCGTGTTACTATTATTATTAGTACTGGTAGGACAAGAGAGATTTATGGGATTAAGAGGTGTCATTATTGGAGCTCTTGGGTGTGAGAACTGATTAATTTGCCATCTGAGAAAGGGTCTACATGTTGGTTTCCATGCGTGACACAAATAAATATATTGAAGCTTTTACTTAATAACATATCAATTTGTTTTATAAATTAATTCTATTATTTTAAGGTTAAGATTATAATTCTCAATATTGCTCGACAACCCTGACCCTAGTGTTCAAATATATCATATACCAGAGGTTATGTCCATTGTCTCTATCGTTGGCATATTTTCTTTGATATCTTAATTATATACAAGTTAAAGGCCTGATCAATATATACATTTTTTCTTTACAGGTATTGTTTTCTTAATTAATACTCTCTTATCTGATATTTAAAATGCTTAAATGTATGCATGGATTGACGAAGTTTCGAATTTACGAGAGCATGGTTTGTAAAGTTAGAAGTAATAGATCAGTTGTGCTACGACAAAAATGATAGATCTACAAGAAAATAGGAAATCATAGTTAGATACGCTTTATTTTGATACAAGTTCATATTATATTTACACGAGTGTTTAACTCATGCATGTGTATAAGTATGATCTAGCCTAGGTCGTCTTAATAGTTAATGGATCCCTAGAAAATCTAAGGGATCGTATCTAGATCGATAGAACTGAGGAATAACCAATATATATATTAATATTATATATATGTAAGAATGAAGGTGGATAGGAGCAGGTCCACAAATAGAGTATGTAACATATATACACATAAAATATATTCTTCACTAATGGATCCCTTATTGGAAATGTAGAAAAGTTATATATTTTTCAACAGTACAATAAGCCTTTCGAAGAATTGAAGTATTGAATCCTTACAATATTGGGCGCTCCAACCACTATACTACCGCCACTGATGGAGTATGGAGAAAATATTAAAATTAGCATGCTAAATATAACAGTAACACTACTCATTATTCTTAAAAGAGAACATTATTTGCCAAGCATATGATTTATGTTAATAGAATAAATATATAGATTATTTATGTTGAGCCTTTTCTCAAAAAAAAAAAATTGTCTAAATTGCTAACAAACTGTTCTAGACGGTTTATACAGTAATAATTAGAGAAAATTGCCAAAAAGGTAATTACATCAATTAAGCAGGTTGAGATACACTACAAGTTCTAGCAGATACGTAAATATTTGTTATTTTCATGAAAGATGAACACATTTTCTTGATGTATTTCCTCCTTACATCAATGTATGAAAGAAATTAAAGTAAATGTGAGGCTGTACTTATTTTACTTTATTATAAAACATTTTATGAACCATCGAATGAAGTAAAGTGTACTTGAATTCGGTAACTATTTACCTGGCACCTTCTTATTTTCTTTAAATAGTTACATAAAGGTGTCTTAGAGTTCTCTGAGGGTTTGAAAGTGATCCTACTATCTTAACTATAGTTATGTGTTTTTGTGGTTGATTTTTATTATAAAAATTTATGCTATGACATTTTCTTATTCAATGTTTATTTCACGACTGAATTGTGATATATTTTGTTATCATCAATTATTACTAATTTGAGACAGAATCAGTGATGAGATTGTAATTTTTAAATGGTAAAATATATCATGAATTTTTGAGAAACACATCATATATATAGGTATTTACGTTACATATTTGCATTGCCAATCATATCAACTAAAACATTTAATTCCTTCAAAGTAAATAGATTTTCTCAAATGTTGGAAGGGTAGGTTAGAAGGTCTAGTAATTGTGTGGAGACAAAAAAATCCAAGGTCTATTGTGTAATTTATGTTATTCTTTATACTTTGCTTTCGTTTAATCAAATTGGTTTAGTTGGTAGATAGAGTTGTACACGATCCATTCTACTATGCAGTACTGTATCTTCTTTGTTCTTTTAAAATCCAAGCCTGTTTTTCTCCTAATTAAAAAGAAAAACTAAACTCTCGTTTTTATGCATACTATACAAAAATCCAAAAGAATTGTCAATTTCTTTAACAAGAAAAAACAAAATTGTACAAATGCAAAAGGAATGAATAAAAATAAATAATGAGAAGTGTAGACCATTAAGCAGACATGATGTAATTAAACAAATGTAATATATGTAACCCACCTTCATCTTCACCTTTGCCTTGTTTATAAAATCTCTCTCCTTAAAGCTATTCTCAAGGTTAGATCAAAACCTAATTACAATAGCAATACACACACACAATTAATCACAAAATTAAATTCGACCTCTAATATCAAGAATCGTTACAACACCATCATCATCATGAGTAGCTCCAGCTCTAGCTCTGGCTCTCCTTGCGGTGCTTGTAAGTTCCTTAGGAGGAAATGTGCAAAAGGATGTGTGTTTGCTCCATACTTTTGTCATGAACAAGGAGCTTCACACTTTGCAGCCATTCACAAGGTCTTTGGAGCTAGCAATGCTTCTAAGTTACTCTCTCATCTTCCCATTAGCGATCGCTGTGAAGCCGCTATTACAATCTCTTATGAAGCTCAAGCTAGGCTTCAAGATCCCATCTATGGCTGCGTTTCTCATATCTTTGCTCTCCAGCAACAGGTATTTCCTTTCAAAACCCTAATCATGATTCTTTCATAAAACTATATCTACATAAACCTAATTATTCACTAGCTATAAGAAAATTTTGCCGGCGAAGTTTTTGTAATTAGTTATTTTTGTTGGGTTTTATATAGGTTGTGAATCTACAAGCACAACTTGAGATTCTAAAGCAACAGGCAGCACAAAGCATGATTTTTGCTGATTCGCCAACATCAGAAAACCCTAATAGTTACTATGGAGACACTACTAAGACTCCTTATTATCATGATCATCAAGAACATCAAAATATTTATCATCATCATCAAAATCATCATGACCAGACCCATTTGGTTTACCAAACCGGAAGTTCTGGGACGGTTCACGGAGATGCCACGGAAAATAATTACCACAACGAGATCTCCTCAGGCATCGGAGAATTCTCCATATACTCTGATCACCTGGAACAACACTTGGACACTTTCAATCAAGATCATCTCAAAGAGCTTCAGTCAGCAACTTTTGGCTATATCTCCTTCTCGTGATGTGGTTATATCAAGACATGGGTTGATTCTTGTATTTATCAATATCCGATCTATATAGAATATAAATATATATATAGCTTATATCTGTTTCAAGACTTTTTGATGGTTTTAGTAGCGATTGATGATGTTGCCTAGCTCAAAGAACCGGCTTTGTATTCATAAATAAAAAGTATCAGATGCCCTAGAAATATATAAAGATATATATTAATATCCTCAAGATCTGTTTAGAGTATATATATATATATATTTTTTTTTTTGGTCACAATCTGTTTAGAGTATATATATTTCAATTTTTGCGTGTTATAGTTGCACAATGATCATGCTTTTCTTTTCCACGGCGTCCCAATTTTATCACGATCTTAATCTAAAAAACGACACAATTCACTAGCTCGTTAAACTCTGTCTGTCCTGATTCTTTAGATTCTGCTAGTACGTACTTACGTACGTTCAGTCTGGTACACCCGATCGACCTGGTTGTGTTTCCCTCAATATTGGAGAAAGCGGATTTTGGATCACTTTTAGGTAACTTATGATCTTGGATTTATTTATATTTACATGTTCGAAAATTTGCAGCCTTGGGCATACGAAAACGTCTAAGCCCCACAAGCTCTTAATTGTATCAGCCAGTTCGGTATTAATTTTTGTTAAAAAAAAAATTCAAATGAAATGTGTTCTATTTCTAATTCTCTCCGATTTATTGAAACCCATAGTTCTTATTTCGTACGAGTAGCTAATATCTGGATATGGATTTAGGGTTCATCTACATGATCACATTCACCGTACTGTATATTAAAAATATATATGAAAAGTAGTACAATATAAGCATACAATCCACTTAACAACTATATAGTTTGAACTACTTGATAGAAAAAAAAATGACTTTAAAGTACAACCCCACTTTATTATTTAGCCACGAACTTTTTTATATATCAACTAGTTTAGAATACCACTGGAAAGTGTTTTATCGGTAGTAGATTTACAATACCAAAAAAAAAAAAAAAATCGAAAGAAAATTCATATCATAAACGCTTAAAAAAAAAAATCTTTTAATTATCCCATATATATAGTCAGACACGAGAACTCAATGTGTGTATCTTTATTTTCTTATGGTCTAGCTTTACTAGCTGTAGCTACCTATTGGAAATATCTATAAGCTAACTCACCATTAAAACATAAATTATATCATATATATGATCTCAATGATTAATCTATTCGGATATATGATCATCTCAATGATTAATCCATACGAATAGAGTAGAAAAACATTAAGCCCATTAGGGACATTAGGGGTTATTAAGCCCATAATATCTGTGCAATTGGACATTCTTCTCTATGGCGGCCAGTAATATAATAATATACTTAATCCGATTACAGAACATACCAAAGCCAAGAGGCTGTGTTTATGTTTATTTCGTTTATAGTAATAATTTTTGTGGGTCTCACTGTTAAAGCCGCTGAATCATGCGAATAGAGTTTGGTCGCGCGTGTGAGCTATTCTACGGTCAAAGTACACTTCTACTTAAGGCCCCCCACGTAAGTCGTCGACTCCAGCCATTTCGCTACTCCTTTTTTGCCTTCTTTGTGTTGGTCAATTGTCTAATAACTGTTAGCTATATCTTAGGAGCTAATCATGCCTTTGTTTTTAATTCTGTGTTATTTGCTTCCGTTACGTTGTTTGCCGTTTCTTGCTCTGTTCTAGAGCCGTTGTAAGGCTATTATATAAAGCCATCTTCCTTTGTTGAATAAGATCATCGAATCAGATTTCCTTCATCTGGTATCAGAGCAAATATTGTGAGTGTTTACAGAGAGAAACAATTTTTTGCGAGAATGTCAGAAAAGAATTTCACCACACCTTCCGTTCCTCTGTTTGATGGAGATTATGACCATTGGAGTTTGGTCATGGAGAATCTGCTCCGTTCGAAGGAGTACTGGGGTGTCATTGATCCGGGATATGAGGAATTGAGAAATCTTGCTGAGCCGAATCAGGTACAACTAAAATCTCTTGAAGAGGCGAAGCTCAAAGACCTCAAAGCCAAAAACTACTTGTTCCAATCAATCGACAAAACCATCCTGAAAACCATCACTCAGAAGGAGACATCGACAAAACCATCCTGAAAACCATCACTCAGAAGGAGACGGCTAAGCAGCTGTGGGATTCGATGAAAGTGAAAAATCAGGGAGGAGCTCGAGTGAAGCGAGCACAACTTCAGAGACTCAGAAAATTCTTTGAAACGTTGGAGATGAAAGCTGGAGAAACGGTGGCCAACTACTTTGGGAGAGTCATGGAGACAACCAATGACATGAAAAATTGTGGAGAAATCATTGATGATGTCAAGATTGTGGAGAAGATTCTTCGGAGTCTCACTGAAAACTTTAATTACGTGGTCTGCACAATCGAAGAGTCCAAAGACATTGACAAATTCACCGTGGATGAGTTGCAGGCTTCACTACAGATACATGAGAGCAAAGTGACCGAGAAGAAAACCGAAGAGCAAGTCTTGCAAGTGGAGAACGAGCCGAAAGGTGCTCGTGGAAGAGGAAGCTGGAGAGGAAGAGGAAGAAGCAGTTACAGAGGACGTGGAAGAGGCAGATCCTCGGTGGATCGGTCCACCATAACCTGCTTCAACTGTGAGAAGAAGGGGCACTATTCTTTTGAGTGCACAGAAAAAGCAAACTATGCAGAATTTGATGACGAAGAAGAGTTACTTCTCATGGCTCATTCTGATATGAAAAGAGATGAAGACCATGGTGTGTGGTTTCTGGATTCAGGATGCTCAAACCATATGACTGGAGAAAAATCATGGTTCATAGAGATAGATGAAAGCTTTAAAGCGACTGTCAAGTTGGGAAATAGCTCAAAATTGAGCGTTGAAGGAAAGGGGAAGATCCGCATGTCGGTGGAAGGAATTCTACAGGTGGTGACTGATGTTTACTATGTTCCAAATCTCACCAGTAATCTACTAAGCATTGGTCAGCTGCAAGAGAAGCAATTGTCAATTGTCATAGAAGATGGCAAGTGTAGGATCTACCACGTTCAAAGAGGAATGATTGTGGAGATCCAAATGACCAAGAATCGCATGTTCTTAGTTCATGCCCTGAAAAAACCAATCACTACAACTTGTCTCAAGACAGAAGGAGAAGACTTGGGAAGTCTTTGGCACAAGAGGTTTGGACACTTAAACAACAAGTCCATTCAACTTATGCAGAGGAAAGAAATGGTGAAAGGGCTACCAAACATCAAAGACGACAACAAAGTCTGCACCGTTTGCAACATAGGGAAACAACAAAGAAGAAATTTCCCAAAGAAAAGCAAATGGAGAGCATCAGAGAAGCTGGAACTGATTCATGCAGATCTTTGTGGGCCAATTACTCCAGTCTCTGAAAGTGGTAAATGTTACTTACTGGTTCTTGTTGATGATTTTTCTCGGAAAACATGGATTTATTTCTTGGCTGAAAAATCAGAAACTTTTGCTACATTCAAAGTTTTCAAGAGCTTGGTTGAAAAAGAAGCAAAAACTGTTATCAGAAGTCTACGAACTGATAGGGGTGGAGAATTCACTTCAGACAACTTCAACAAGTTCTGCAGTGATAATGGTATCAAAAGACAGCTGACAGCTGCATACACTCCGCAACAAAACGGAGTTGCAGAGAGAAGAAACAGATCAATCATGAATATGGTTCGGTGTTTGTTATCGGAGAAAGAAATGCCGAGATCCTTATGGCCAGAAGCAGCTAAGTGGACTGCTCATGTTCTGAATCGGAGCTTCACAAAAGCAGTCAAATACATAGTTTCTGAAGAGCGATGGTCGGGAATCAAACCGAAGGTGGACTACTTCAGAATCTTTGGCTCAATTGGTCATGTTCACATTCCGGTACAGAAACGGATCAAGCTAGATGACCGCAGCCATCGATGTATTCTGCTTGGAGTAAGTGATGAATCGAAGGCTTATCGGCTGTACAATCCGGTTACTAAGAAAATTATCATAAGCAGAGACGTTCTCTTTGAAGAAGATGCGAAATGGGATTGGAACTTAAGCACTTCTGAGCAGACTGCTCTTGTTTGGGGAGATCATGGTGAGGATGATAACATGAGTGCAGGAGAAGAAACTGATTTTGAAGAGAATGAACACGGTGAACTCGAAGAGGAAACGGAAACGCTTGAAACAGAGGAAGTCATAGAGGAACAAGGCGGAGCTGAAACCGAAACAGTTGATGTAACTTCCAAAAGGGTGAGAAAAACACCGGCCTGGATGAAAGATTATGTCGTTGGCGATGAGACAGGGGAGGAAGAAGATAATATGGGAAACTTCGCTTTCTACATAAGCAATGACGATCCAGTGCATTATTACGATGCCGCAAAAGAAGAAAAATGGAGGAGTGCTATGGAGGTGGAGATACAATCTATCGAAAGAAATCATACTTGGGAGCTGGTGCATCTGCCATCATATGCAAAGAAAATTGGCGTCAAATGGGTTTACAAGACTAAGTTAAATGAAGCGGGAGAGGTAGAAAAATACAAAGCTCGATTGGTATAGACTACACAGAGGTCTATGCTCCTGTAGCTCGATGGGACACCATCAGAAGTCTCCTGGCAGTAGCAGCTCAACAAGGATGGGGCGTTTATCAACTAGATGTCAAGAGTGCGTTTCTGTATGGAGAGCTAAAAGAGGAGGTTTACGTTGATCAACCGGAAGGATTTGTTAAATTTGGAGAAGAAAACAAGGTGTACAGACTGAGGAAGGCTCTTTATGGACTCAAACAGGCACCAAGAGCCTGGTTTAGCAGAATAGAGAGCTACTTCAAGAAGGAAGGTTTTGAGAAAAGTGGTTATGATCACACCTTGTTTCTGAAGAAATCTGAGAATAAAATGCTGGTGGTGAGTCTTTATGTTGATGATCTAATACTCACGGGAAATGATGAGTTGATGTGTGTGGAGTTTAAGTCATCAATGCAGAGAGAGTTCGAAATGACAGATATGGGGAAAATGAAGTTCTTTCTCGGAGTAGAAATTCATCAAAGAGATGATGGTATACACATTGGACAAAAGAGGTACGCCAAAGAGGTTCTGAAGAGGTTCAATATGGAAAGCTGCAATTCTGTCAAAAATCCAATTGTTCCAGGGACTACACTTTCAAAGGAAGGAAACGAAAAAGCTGATGCAACACTTTACAAACAACTCATTGGTTGCCTAATGTATCTCACGGTAACTCGCCCTGATCTAATGTTTGTAATTTGCTTGCTTTCTCGTTTTATGGGTGATCCCATGGAAGAACATTTGATGGCTGCTAAGAGAGTGCTAAGATACATAAGTGGAACTTTGGAGTATGGAGTTTTCTACAAGAAAACGCCAACGAAAAGAGTTCTGGGATTCACAGACAGTGATTATGCAAGAGATGTGACTGATAGAAAGAGTACTTCTGGATATGTGTTTCTATTCAATGATGCAGCAATATCTTGGAGCTCACGCAAGCAAGCCATTGTTACACTCTCTTCGACAGAAGCAGAGTATGTTGCAGCAACGTCATCAGCTTGTCACGGTGTATGGTTAAAGGGAATTTTGCAGGAATTGGGAGTAGAAACCTGTGAATGTGTTAATATCATGTGTGACAACAGCTCTGCAATTAAGTTGTCTAAGAATCCGGTCATGCACAGGAGAACGAAACACATCGATGTAAGGTACCACTATCTTCGTGATTTGGTAAGTGAGGGAGCTCTAAAATTGGTGTTTTGTGGAACAAATGATCAAGTGGCGGATATCATGACTAAGCCTATCAAACTGGATCAGTTTGTGAAGCTCAGGGAGTTGCTTGGAGTTCGATGTTTGAAGTATTAAACTGATGATGGTGAAGCATATCAGTTTAAGGGGAGGAATCTGTTGGTCAATTGTCTAATAACTGTTAGCTATATCTTAGGAGCTAATCATGCCTTTGTTTTTAATTCTGTGTTATTTGCTTCCGTTACGTTGTTTGCCGTTTCTTGCTCTGTTCTAGAGCCGTTGTAAGGCTATTATATAAAGCCATCTTCCTTTGTTGAATAAGATCATCGAATCAGATTTCCTTCACTTTGTTCTTTTTTTCTTGGTCAAACTCTTCTTTGTTCTTTATAACCGAGAAGAGGACAAGAGTTCGTGTTCCATTGGTGTCACTAATCAGTTGGGAAATCTTATGAGTGAATGAGTGATCAACTAGATAAGCTTCTTGGTAGGAATTTCCAATTTGGACTAGATCAGATGAGACTAATCAAAGTTAGCATAAGCAAACCAATGAGTAAATTAAAGATAGTTAAAGTATTTGGAAGTGACAAAGAACAAAGTAGTTTAGCTGCATCCTATTTCGGGGACATTTTGTCTAAAAATACTAATATCACTAAAAATTAATTAAGACATTTCTTTATTTTAGTTAGGTAAACATGTTTAATCTTTTCTAAACGTTGATTTAAAGGTGGTCCTCTTATGATTGAATTTAGATATGACTAAAGATTCATTTTATTTATTTTTTTGCTTCTCGCTTCTTCTGAAGACATAACATTCATTCTTATCATGACTAAAGATTTTAAAGCACGATTTAAAACCATTAATTGGACAATACGATTTCAATTCTATTAAAACCTTTCATTTCATAGTATTATTGTAAAAAAATATTTAAAAGTCTTTCATTTCATAGTATTCGATGTTTAAAGATCTGGCATCTCATTTAAAATATGTAAGTTGTCGGTTATAGCATTGCATCTTTTGATTAAGAAGAAGAATAATTAAGAAGAAGCACATTTAGTATTGTTTTTTTAAAAAAAAAAAAAAGGAAGAAGCACATGATATATTTTTCTCTACGTCTTGGTGATTACATCAGTTTCTCATCATCCTAAGAGCCAACGCTTGAAGCTCTCCGAGATCGCTATTACAGTAACTCACCGATCTCTTCTTGTTTGGATAACCGTCCTGGTGAAACCCAAACCGACTCGTTTGGATATCTTGCACGCTGGTCGTGACTTCACTACTCGTGTGGCTGTATTCCAACGATTCGATTGAGCTCAGTGGTGACACCGGTTTATTAGGGTTTTCGTGACTGTATGGCATGTAAGGTATCGTGTGACCATTTGTTTGTTGCCACGTTATTTCCGATCTGTTGCTCAGATCTCCGACGACCGTGGAGATTGTCTGCTGGGCGAGGTTCGCCTTTATTTGCATCAGTTGTGCTTGTAAGAATGCCACCTATACAGCACATATGTTAAAGTACAACCTAATGTGAAAGCATAAATAGAAACGTCCAACAGTCTAATTAAGTTGGAAAAAAAAACTAGTCGATAAAATCATACTGTGAACGCTATATATCATCGATTTATGCATTACAAGGAGAATATTTTACTTTTACCTGTTGTTGAAGGGCGAAGACATGAGAGACACAACCATAGACAGGATCATGGAGACGAGCTTCAGCTTGGTAGGCCATTGTGACAACAACGTCATGGCGGTCTTGGATGGGAACGTGGAGCAAGATCTTAGAAACGTTACTTGCTCCGAACACCTTATGAATGGCTGCAAATCTCGCTGGACTTTCTTCCGATGAGAAGTACGGTGAAAATGCACAATCCAACACGCATTTTCTCCTCAGAAACTTGCATGCGCCGCATGGCGAACCTATCCCGGTACCGTTAGATGCCATCGGAACAAAGTTTTTATTCATAGTTACAAAAATGGTTTCCTTTGTGTACGTAATACAAAAAAGATTGTCTCTGTTTTGTTCTGTATATGTATTCTATTATTGAATCTTTATGGATGGTATTGAAACGATCGATTTAAGATTGGGATCATAAGAAATTATGTACACGAGCAAACTCGGAAATGGTTTAAATTAAAAGATTGAGAAGTAGAGCTAAACAAGATACGGTAGTGGCAGTTGTTGGTGTATTTGGTCTGATTCCTAATAAATTTCACTTATATATGTAGAGTTGCACTGTATTATATGATAATGTTATCAATTAGTTTTTCTTTTGTTTGTCTACCATTTGCGTTACCTTTACCCTATAGATTATTATTGCTTTTAAAAGAGTATCATCATTCATCAGTAGAACTTGAATCATATTTTGTCTTTTAGTCCATAAATAGTATCTGATGAAACAATCGTGATTCGAATAAGATACACAGTATAGTCTTCTTATGACGTAAATCGAGTTTGTATATTTCAATATCGTGTTCATTGAATCAGTTCTTCGGGTTCATAAAACAAATGAGATTTGATTTCTTTGACTTGAAGAAAATGTGCATTTAATGTCACAAACTTTTGAGTGAACCAAAGGTTGCGAATAGTTGACAATGCAAGGTCATCGTGCAGGGTACTACGGAAACAAATCAATAGTGGGCAATACAACATTACACAATATTTATTTGTTTTAGTCTATTAATACTTAGTCCAAGTTTTTCTTCTAATTCTATTTCTACATATATGATGTCAAAAGTATTTCTTCTAACAATTCTTTTTGTACCAAGAAAACAAATTGACTAGTCTAAGTGTTAACCACTAACGAGCCTGTCTTTGGTTTTTTGTCAGTATGTTCTAAAACTCAATCATCTGATAGATTGTAGCAAATTGTTCTGATTTTGATAAAACTTGTTTTGTTTAATGGTTTAATTATTAGTCGACTAAATTCTAGTCAAACTGTTAGACAACTAGTAGTTAATAACGTAGACGTCTTGAGTCTTGACTTATACCGCCGAACGCCGGACATTGGAAATGTTGCCGTTTGTCGTGTTCTGGAGGACCGGGTAAACCGGAAAGTGCCGGTTAAAGCTTTACCGACAGATGCTAATGCCATGTAATATTGAAAGGGAAGTCACTTACGTATATTTTTTGATCAAATTGCGTAATTATAAGCTAATTAAAGTTTGCCCTCTTTACAAAAACACTTTTGACTCAAATTAATTAATGATCGTACTTTGGTTTTCGTTTGACCAAAGTTGCTAAACAACACTTTATCTAACTCAAGAATTTTGTACATTCCATTCACAATCTTCTCAGCTCCGAAACCAGTTTTCAATTATACGTCTATATATATAAACCTAGAGAACAAAAAGATAGCTACAACTTTGACCAATGTTGCTAAACAAATTTATATTTGGATTTGGATTACAATATCAGATGCCCATTCTTAAACAAGGGAAAGCTTCCATACCCACAGACAATGTATATTAACCTTAAACACACAATTATAATAAATTAAGAATCGTACATAGTGAGTTGTTAAAGAAGCAGTTTCTTCTCTCACTGTAGAAAATGTTTGTGTTCCTTTGTTGGTGAAATGGTTGAAGAAGAATGGTTAAGATCCTTGAGCATTCTTAGTGAACAAGGGGGTCTTGCGTGAAAAAGAACTGCAAAAAGGTTTCGATATGGGTCGTTATAGATTCACCCCAAGTATTCATCAGATATGAGGGCAAGAGTTTGAGATCAAAGTATTTACCTCAAATGATTTTCCGGAATTTTCAAATTCCAACATACTCAATGCAACTTCACAACTTTGTGCAACAATAGGCTCAGGGTCCCTTGAGAATTCTTGTAGCAATGCAATGCTCTGCTCATCTGAATAGAGCCGAGTAATGTGACGAAGTAAGTAAAGACAGTCGAATTGTGGTAGTTCAAGCAATGAATTGTATTCTAGGAAAGATACCTGCAATAGAACCAAGCGCTTCTGCAGCCTCGTGTCTAACCATTGGGTGCTCGTTCACATCTCTCAGTACTTTGCTTAGAGTAGCTAAAGCAGTTTTATTTTGCAATTGCCCCAAGACATAAGCAACCTACGAAAAATTGCATCAATTACAAAGCAGCACTTATACAGTTAAAGGTTGGAGAACAATAAAGCAAAGATTCAAGGTAAAAGATCTTAACAAAACGACTCATTCAAGTTCATGAACATTTTCAAAGCATAAAGTCTCAGTAGGAAAGAATGATCAAACTGAAAGTTACATAATGAAGGAAACTTGACAAACCTCGTGACGTAGAAGGGCACTATTAGCACCCAAAGAATCAACTATGGCAGAAACCGCTTCCACTCCACCATGATTCCGTAGGGCAAAAAGTGCAGCATATCTCTCATACATGCCTTTTGTTTCATCAAGAAGAATTTGCCTATAGTTCGATGATCTTAATCAATAACCTGTTACAAACTGGTAAATAATCTAAAGGATATTGAGTTGGTCAAGAGTGGAAGAACCTCAGTTGGTGGACAGAAGAGAAAGAAGCAGCCGGGCCTGCTGGGTCAACAGACATGAATGGTGATTTCTCTGTTGTGGATGACTGGTTCTCGGCATCAACATTGCTCAACTCTTCAATCCTTTTGAGAGCTAATTCACATGTTTCCCTAACCTCCTGAGCTGGATCCGAACTCAAGCTTTTCTTTAAAATGTCAACGTTACCTGCTAAACCTATGGCTCCGAGAGCTTCCGCTGCCTGTTATATTAATAGCGAATAAGCAATTTGAAAGGATAAAGAAAAGCTAATACTAATGCAGAGGAAATAAGGATTATATGAGATTAACTCCACCACAAGGATCAACTTATACTCAACTCATGTCGTACTATCGGATGCAAAGACATATCATTAAGAACGGACTCCAGAGCAGGAATTGCTTCAGCATCTTGCATCTGACCCAAAGCAAATGCAGCTTCATGTGCTAACAAATTAGATGAGTCTCTAGATGCTGCAGGAGAAGGAAAAAAGATAGACGAGAAGTTAATCACAGTGCAATGATCAACAGAAATATTCCCTACTGAAACTAAATAAACAGGCTCTTGCCCTTCAGATATAGAAAATCCAATGAGAAAATCAACAGTTTAAATGCCACATATCAAAGCGAGAAACAGTCAGTAATGAGACAGATAGCGCAAAAACCAAATTATGGCAACCACATCCTGATGAACCAAAACTCTAATATATAACAAGCAGTAACAAACCATATCAGCACACAAAGACTGAACAAGTTTTGTCCAATCATTAACTAAAAGGAAAAGTGGAAACTTGTTGTTTTGGATACATCAAGCAAATAGCCAAATAGCAATAAAATTACAGAGCAAAGACTTTTAATTTAGCCTTATACATAAGCTTCAAATAAAACACAAATCAAAGAATCAAACTTTTCACTTTTCACATTCAAAATTTTCTTAACAACTATAAGGATACAAGTACGAGTTTTTCTTTGAAAATTCAATTTAAGCTAAAGAATATATCAAATTTTCTTCATAAAGTACCAATTTTTATTTCTAGTACAAATGAAATTTTAAACAAGAAAAAGAAGATCAAGAGCAGCAGAGATTAAAACAAACCGAGGATTAGGGCGTTGCGAGGTCCTGGTCCTTTCAAGTTGCGAAGAGAGAAGAGAGCTCTAAATCGCTCTGAGATCGGCTGTGACTGGTCCACCAATCGCTCGCAGAGAAACTTCTCCAAGTTAACCGTCGATGAAACTGATCCATTAGATTCCATCTTCACTAAATCAATCTCGTCGTCGATTAAAAAGATATGGGTTCCGACACGAGGACGACGGAGTAGTAACAAAGCCGACGATGACTACACTAGGGTTTTTGTATTCGAAAGAGGAGAGAATCCGATTCGTGAAAGAGATGAAAAAAACGCGGGACCTCTTCTGATAATAATAGAATTTACTTTTTGCCCCATAATAATCTCATAATTTTAATTTTGACCCCATAGTTAATATTATCTTATTACTTAGCCAATACAGTACACGTGTGTACCTATGAGTGTAATTGATTTAGCAAAGCTTTCTTTCGACATATCAACCGTTTCCTTCCTCAGTTTGCGTTCTGAAACCAGAGATCCAGGTGAATTCTGGAAATTTCTGAGGAACTTTGAAGCGAAATCGAGAAGCGAGGAGGATTAGATCGTTTATTCGATTATTCGATGAATCCTAGAAGGTTAGCTCCCGAAATGAATTCAAATCACTACTTTTTTCAACACATGTTTATTTCGAATTTGGAGGTAAAGATCAGGCGAAATCTGATGATTCGATGTGTCCTCATGAGCTCCGTAATTTGTAGATTAGGGTTCATCAGGCGGATCTGATGTATATAGAATAGGACTGTTGCTCTGTATTCTGGTAGATGTAGATCAGTCCCGATTCATCTAAAGTAATTTAGATTTCGCCTATGAACTGCATAATCGGGATCTGAAATTTGTTAAATCAATGTACAGTGCTATTGAACTGCACTCATAGCATCTGAGTTATTCATACTTGCAAGTGAGTCATGTTGTTTGCGAAACCTGTGCTTCATCTTTTAGCTTTAGAGATTAATTGCTTTGAGTTCTTTATCGAATCATGATCGAGTGAAAGATGTTACTGTGTCCTTGCTGAGGTCTAAATTTGTTTTCAGGGAGCCTCGTGGTGGTAGAAGTTCTCTATTTGATGGCATTGAAGAGGGAGGAATCAGAGCTGCTTCTTCTTACTCACATGAAATCAATGAACATGAGAATGAGCGTGCCTTGGAAGGATTGCAAGACAGAGTCATTCTCTTAAAACGAGTAAGCTTGCCTGCCTGCCTCTGACTCTAATGAATGACGAGCATCATATCACATCAAGCATGAAACATGACATTAGGAATTGGATAGCCACATCTTGCAATACCCAGTCATAACCAAGTTTGTGTATTTACTACATACTGCCTGTAGCTGTAGTATGGAAACCATAACATAGTTTCATATTTTTCTGCACAACTAGGTTTGAACCAGAGTCTGATATGTTTCTTTATTTCTTGAACAGCTCTCTGGTGATATAAATGAAGAGGTCGATACTCATAACCGCATGCTTGACAGAATGGTATTTCCCAGAGTTTCTGATACTTATAATATATTTTTTCTCCCAGACGCTATTGTTACTGAACATTTTGCATGATTTCTATGTAGGGCAATGATATGGATTCATCAAGGGGATTTCTCTCAGGAACCATGGACCGGTTTAAAACGGTAAATCCAAGTACAAATACTCTCTCAGAGGCCAGAGCCCTTAGCCTATAGCTTTATAATGTGTTGCAAAATGTCTTTGGTATGTTGAATCGAATCCTTGCAGGTATTTGAGACAAAGTCAAGCCGAAGAATGCTGACGCTCGTGGCATCTTTTGTGGGTTTATTTCTAGTCATATACTATCTTACTCGGTAAAATTGGCAAACCCGGAATAGTCCTGAACATCCATGATCTCATGTTTTTATCAGTCTATCTCTGTTGGCTCCTACAATCTAGTCGTCCCCCATCAGTGTAATGAATGTATCCCCTCCAGTGTTATAGTGTGATCCAGTGCTTGGTATGAGGACAAAAATTTCATAAACTTATAAAATGTTACATGATGGATTATAAGAACGTTTTATTCCCTTGATGTGTAAAAAGCAGACAGTTCAGATTTTGAAGCAACCAGTCAAGGATGTACAAAAAAATAGCATAGAATACACTTGATGCACCAGCCGGGAATCGAACCCGGGTCTGTACCGTGGCAGGGTACTATTCTACCACTAGACCACTGGTGCTTGTTGGACATTAGTTCGTATAAAACTTTAAATATTAAATATCTTCTTAACTTATTCATATGTGACGCACTTCCTTTTTGGAGATATCATATAACACAGTCTAACAATTACCTTATTCATAGAGCTAAATTGCCGGAATAAATTAGTTATATAAGAGGGATTCAAACGCATAAAGCGCAATGATGAGGACAAAAGAAAGCAAATTAGTAATTCTGAAATTCAGCTACAATTGTATTAGTTGAAGTAACAAACATGGCTTGTGTAATGCATTAACCACATGGAACCTGACATATCTTGATGACCCTACATAGTTTTCTTCCAGCATCTACTCCTGAGGAAACTACAAAATGAAGTTTGAACTAAGTGTAAACACTAAAACAATTGCCCTGTGGCACAACAATGGAGTAAAGAGATCATCAGCACTCCAAATATCTGGCGAGAGATCAAATCGGCGGTTCAGCATCAAAAGTAATCTTCAAAGCCCCCTTCCTTATCACTGTCATAGTTCTCTGTTCCTGCAATGTTATTGTTCTACAAGATGAGAAGAAGGATGATTCAATTAACAATTTATACCTTGTTGTAAAATGATTACATTAAGGTGGATTTAGAGACTCGTGTAACAAAAAAGGAAACAGATTAAATCTGTATTTCTAGGTGAAGAAACTAATCAAGTGTTTCAACTTAACCCATTGAAAAAATTGTCATTATTCATAGACAAATAACTTGCAATCTCTCATGGGATTTAGTGCTATTACCACTGACCTTTGGCTTCTGTGGTCGAGAGATCTTGAACAATGACTTGCAGCTGATTCGGGTTAAAAGTCGAAAAACTGTCTGGAGAAGGAGATGGAGCAGGAAAAGTGAAATCGGAATCACTTGATGAAGCATCAGAGTTCTCAGAGCTGTCAGCAAGATCATCACGCACAACTGGGGCTGAGGGCATTGTTGAAGTTGACATAGAAGGAGATCTCAAGATGGACTTTAGTTGCGAGAATTGGTCCGACATAGAATATAACAACCTGGAATACACTAAACAAGACTTAGCATCAGTAAATGTACAGGGTTTGATATTAAAGCTTTTAAGTAAGCAGTCAAAATTGTCTGAAGGAAGATAAATCTAAAATAATCTATGGTTGTAAAAAGTACGAATCAATAATACCTATTCAAAGAGTCTTGTAGTTGGTAAACTCTTCTTTCTGTTTCTTCTAATCTTTTACGTCTTCTCTCCCCAAGTTCTCGGGCTTCAGCACATTTTCTTTCGGAAATGTCAGCTCTTTGTTTCTCAACTTGCAACAAGGCCTGAAGGTACAAGAATATTCAATTTATCCTCCATCCATTTGATCAAGATGATAGCCACAATATATATTGTACATGATATAGGGTTGCATATCATGTAAATTAATCAGTGAACAGCTTGAAAATACGAGATAATTAGCATGCCGTTTCTAAAAGCTAGTCACAATGTTGGTGGATATAGAAACAGTACCTTCAGCATCTCAACTTCAGCAGTGAGGGATTCAATTTCTGTATCACGAATAGGATCTGTTATTTGGCTAACAGAAAAAGTGTTGTCAGACTTCTCAATTCCATCTTCTGCTTCGATGGAATGTTTTGTCTTTCTTTTATGTCCTATCTCTTCATCATCACTTTGATCTGATTGCATTACAAAGGACTTCTCAATTCCATCTTCTGCTTCGATGGAATGTTTTGTCTTTCTTTCATGTCCTATCTCTTCATCATCACTTTTATCTGATTGCATTACAAAGGACTTCTCAATTCCATCTTCTGCTTCGATGGAATGTTTTGTCTTTCTTTTATGTCCTATCTCTTCATCATCACTTTCATCTGAATGCATTACAAAGGACTTCTCAATTCCATCTTCCTCTTCGATGGAAAGTTTTGTTTTTCTTCCATGTCCTATCTCATCATCATCACTCGGCTCTGAATGCACTACAAAGGACTTATCAAGTCCATATTCTGCTTCGAGGGAATGTTTTGTCTTTTGTTCATGTCCAATCTCTACATCATCGCTTTGCTCTGAATGCGTTTCAAAGGACATATCAACTGCCCCTTCTGCTCTATTGGAAAGTTCCACTATTCTTTCATTTTCTGTCTCTTCTTTTTTGTCAGCCTATACCCATGATTTTACATCAGTCAAAACCAGATAATTTGTTCTACGTATTTCTATATTAAAACTCTTGATACTCAAACAACGTGCAGAGATTGCTTTGCAATACCTGCTTTGACTGTCCCAACTGTTTTCTGGCAATTCGTCCTCTGAGTTTACTTTGATAAACAAGAGAAGCTCTTTTCAATTTCTTGTAGTCAGATATAGCACTAAAACCACGCCAATATGCCTGCAAGTTGATTAGAGTTGGAAAGTCATTTCTAGTTCGTGTGATAGAATGATTTCAGGAGAAAAATACGAATAGGGTAATGAGAAAAGGACCTGAATCACAGTTGCTGCCCTAGTCGTTAATTTATAACGGAATTCATGACGTGCAGCCATTGTCCGAACCCCACTTTGCAAGGTGAGTGCGGAAGATTTGGTCTTCCCGTATTCTTTCTTAGCAATCTGTCTACGTAAGTTTTTCTGGATTTTAATGGCGGCATCCTCCCTTCTCATGTCCTTGGATATCTTTCGTGCAATATTTCCTAAAAAATGAAAAAGAGACTTTAACAGCATTCCTAATTTCATCTGCATTTCAATGAAACCATAACACCAAAAAAAAAAACCTAAGGCCCTCACCTCTCCAATTAGACTGTATATGAACTGAAGCTCTCCGCATGAGAATAAATCGTTCTCTTGTCAGACGAGTTCTAACTTGCCCCTGTATCATCCTCGCCGATTCGCTGAGTACTCTTGTTCTGTGTGCATCTAGCTCAGCCATCTGACCAGCTCTAAGGAAAACTTTAGTTTTTCCAATCTGCAAATTAGATTTGTATCATCAACTCGCACCTGGGGAATTATGCTATCTGAGGAACTCAACTTTCTTAGAATACTGAAAATTTAACATGTATCCAACTCATGCAAAACTGGGATTCCTTTTACATTTAGTGAACTTCTTAGGAACCTTACCTGGTAACCTGTAAGCCCTTTTTTCTCCAAAATCCATTTGCATGCAACATCTGCTTCATACCTGATTACAGTGTAAGGTAAGGAAACTGTGATAAACAGAATTAAGGAGCAATAAAGCAGACAAGAACGGAAGAAATTTCAAGCTTAACGGATAGAACTGATACATACTCTCCTTTCAGAATTTCCGGTGCAAGAATGAGAAATCGATTTAAGAACTCAATGAAAGTCCTATTTGTTGGATATCCAGCGCATTTCACTCTGATGGCCTCAAGAACACCCTGCATAAGGCAAAGATCATATAACACCCTCAAGACATCAAACATGTTAATATGAACAATTCAGTAGAAACACTGACCCCAGAGCGTAGTTGATGCAAGACATTGGCATTGTTAAACACTTTTGGTTGCAACAAATTGTTGGGCTTGACACATCTGATGTAGTGGGGTTCTGTAGAGTTCAGTGTCTCCATCAGCTGTTGCAATTGTAGCTGCACCAATAAACATGAGCATGTCAGCCCGTACAAATTATGGGAGTGGCATCAAAATTTCAACAATATCCCATGTGTGGTCCAATCATCCAGTCTTATTTAGTAGTTAATAGTGTTAATGGATTTGCAGACAAGTCACCTTGAAACGAGTGCCAATTGAGGAAAATTTAGATTTGCTACTCTCTTTAGGAAGAGGAGGAAAGAGGCCTGACACAAAAGAACATTTGGAAGCATATAACAAATCCTGATGCTCGGCAACAATATAGTCTTTGTTTTTGTCTATAAATTGATCGGACTGGTATTGAACCTGAGAAGAATAGCATGGGAAAGAGACCTTAAAAACATAACTCTATCTACTTTTAATACTGAAAGCAACAGAGTGTGAAATGCAACTTACATCCCCTGCATAATGAACTAATGTAAAATCTGATCGAGTCAATTTTGGTTTCAAGAAGCGCTTATGATCCTTGAATGTGTGATACAGCTTCTCAGAAAATGTTTCAGGAGTTGATTTTGGGAGCATGCTGCAGAGAGAATAAACGTTTATAACACATAATAATGGTGCTTCGAGAAAAAGTAGTTATTGTGTACAGCTGCAGGTGAAGAATGTTTTATTATACCATGCTTCATCTAGAAGAGCAATGATACCACCAGGTTTCTGCAAAAGTTTAAAATCATATTTTCAGGGGGGAAAAATGCAGCATGAAGTAATGGAAATAACAGAACGTTCCACGAATAAAAAAGACCCGCTACCCCATGTGTTTTCAAGTCAGAACAATGCATAGAGAGCCAGGACACCATAGCATATTTGAAAACAGATAGAACTCTTGCATGCTTTCATGATTATTTAAGGGAGTTCTTATAATTTATCAAAGAAAGATATCAAACAAGGATTTTAGGCTACAGGTGCAAGCATTTTCTGTTAACACATAGGTTGAGGTGTAGGATAATGTATGTTAGATGATGTCACAATGCTCTCTAAACAGGACTTCTACTGTCTAGTGTTTGAATTACCCAAATTGGTCGCAAATATTGAGCCACAAATCTGTCTTTATACTGGCGGAAAATCAGATAATTGGATAAAACAAACCTTTTCAATCAGATCCACGACATCTTGATTATCAACAAACTCCACATAGCTCCAGTCTATTTCTTCTTTCTGATATTCACCTTGTTCCATTTTAAATACATGCTGTACAATATCAAGGAGTTGATTAATTAACAGAATCTTGAGCCAAATCAGCACCCATAACCTATGACTGACCTCATACCTGGTTGAAATGCTGTTGCAGCTTTTCATTCGTGTAATTAATACAGAATTGCTCAAAACTGCACGGAAAATATTAACAAGTCAGTGTTCAACTGAAATAGAGGTTAGATTAGGTGATATTATAGATATCTCTTCAGTCCGGAAACTTATAAAAATACAATATCAAAGCTAAATAATATGTCTATCATATTTCAGCTCATAGTAAAGGTTTGTATACAATGTCCTCTTCATACTTGAGTCAAGGTGAAAGAGGAATGGAAAATTTATCTATTAGACGATAGGACATTGGGTGTGCTTTAACAATTAAGATATTATCCATGCATGCTCACGGCCATTACCTGTTGGTTTTGAAGCTCTCAAAACCATAAATGTCAAGAACTCCGATCAGGCGCCTAGAGTGAGAATCTTGCCCAATAGAAATATTTATTTTGTTTACCAACCTGGAAGATAATAATATGTATTGACTTATCAGAGGTCACCCTCAGTGGCATATCTAAAAAAGGATGTTTGAAGATTGAAAGAGAAACTTCACCAATCAAAGAGTCTAGAGTATATTGTTTTTGCTAAACCATCCCTGCTAACGGCAGCGCCAAGAGGATCAAGACTTCTCTTGATAACTTCTTCTGGGGTGACCATCATACGCTTACACAAAGCATCTTCTAAGGAATGAGGATCACACCTAAAATAACAGGTTGTAATTACACGCAGTACAAGAATCAGTATTTAGTTGGAAAAGTAGAAAAGTCGTATTATACATGAGCAGTTCTGATGTCATTTGGAGATGAAACATTGACTGTTCATCTTTTAGAGATGATGAATCAGCATCTTCTCCCTTCGAAAATTCAATATTTCCAAGATGGAGGATGGCAGCCACAACTCTAAAAATTGCATCCTGAAGAGACAAAAAAAAGAAAGATAAGTTGTTTCTATTAACAATCAACAGGTGATAGTCAAACTTGCAAAGAAACTGCAAACCTGTTCTTTTTCACTTATTCCAACTACATCCATAGCCCTTCTAGTAGCAAGATACTCTTCTGCATCATTTACACCATCAAGTTTGTAGCAGCTAGATTGATTAAGATAGCGAAATGACTTAGGATCTCCCAATTTAAACCTCTCAACATCCTGCAAATTTTAATATCATCTATCAATTCAAAGATTCATCTAATAAAAAGTGTGGACAACTTAGAAAACCCTACCTCAGGAGGAGCAGCACACAGGAGGTAAAAGCAGTGATAGTTACGTTCAGGAGCTGAAACTTGGCAAACACGTGACCTCTCCAAAAGGTAAGTTCTGATGGCTGCCCCTGATATTCGGCCCACGTCATCAAATTGAATCTCCACAAATTTCCCAAAACGACTGTTACAAGAAGCATGCATATTTATGATGTCAAAAGAAAGAAAGAAGTATGCATATTTATTAACAGCAGCGATAAATCTCAATAATAGTAGGTAAAAGAGACAGGTGGACAAGCAAAGCGAAGGCAATGAAAGCTCTAAGTTTACCTGGAATTGT
Source organism: Crucihimalaya himalaica (assembly GCA_004349715.1). Lineage (NCBI taxonomy): Eukaryota > Viridiplantae > Streptophyta > Magnoliopsida > Brassicales > Brassicaceae > Crucihimalaya > Crucihimalaya himalaica. The sequence goes on along the minus strand of SMJT01000008.1, from coordinate 2,465,467 downwards.
TGTTCTTAACAGTCTTCGCATTTCCAAATGCCTCGAGAACTGGATTTGACTGTAACATAACCCAAATGGTATAAAGAACTAAACCAGAAACCAAAACAAGAGGTACAAGTGGTATCACATAAGGAGCAAGCTCCAACCTAAGGATGTCAAGGCAGGGATATATGCTCAGACTATATAGTATATACTCAAGAAAGAAACAAAAACATCTTGTTTGTGCCTTTGTGGAGCAGATAAAAGGGATAGAAAGTCTTCGATATAGCCTTAATATTTGTTTAATTTAGCCAGCAAGGTTAAAACCTCGCCCCTCGAGTGTAGGATACTCTGTAATTTTAAATACTAAATTAGATCATCACAACTTACTTCTAAAACTTGGTTTTCAACTGTTCTTCCTTCAGCTGCAGTATGCCCTCCAAAGTATGCAAGGTAACGCATGAGCATTTTAGTCGTTTCTGTCTTTCCAGACCCACTTTCACCACTGACCAATATACATTTATTCCTGCCCTCATTAATCATTTCCCTGTTGCAAATTTTCTCAAACTAATAAATAAACCCACTTCTGCCAACAATAATAAAAATGAACAAATAATCACCTATATGCGATGCCACCAATTGCAAAAACATGAGGACTCTGTTCTTTGAACGAGGCTTCCTTGTACTTTTCCATAACCTCAGCATCATAGAGATGGGGGAGTCCTTGAAAGGGATTGACGGCGATAAGAATGTTTCCTGTATAAGTCTGTCATGATGTCAAAATATTATAACAGACTCTTGCCTATCACTGCATTAACTAATAACTAATGGTTTTTACCAAGGACCAAGAAGAAAATATTTGGTCAACCAGAAATGAAATAGTCTTACATAAATTTCGTTGAGCTCATATCTGGTTGCTAAGTTGACGAGAACTGCAGGCTCATGCAGATAAGATAATCTAGTCATGTCCTCTACTCCCTCTGAAGGAGCTTCAGTGTCTTTTGGATAGAGTTTTGATAAGTTAGCAATAACCTGACCAGTAAAAGGAAATGTGAATCAGGAGTATGGAAAGCAAAACAGCACCAGTAAAAACTTGAAATGGCATTAGAAACAAAGTAAAGCTGAGAGTTGTTTATGAAGCTCCAGTTATTGGTTTTTGTATCAAACGACTGAAAGCAATACCAACATTTATAGTACATCTTAAAGGATTATGATGAAAGTAACTAGATATTCAATGTGTAATACATCCATTTCTGGGGGGAAAAAGCTCTATACGATTGAATCCTAAAAAAATGGAAGCAATATGCTACAGAAGTATTAGATAACTGGAGAAAAAAAAGAGTCTGTTACCTCTCTGCCATCATTGGTTCTAACCTCTGCTTCGTCTCCCTTTATATTAAGTACAACCCCATCAATCCATGCTCTTTCTGGGTCTTCCACCCAAACATGAGAATCCACCATGATGTTTGCCATCCCGTAAATATTCCTAGCATTTCAGCAAACACCACAAGCTTTCAGCTGATAGTAAGTACATATACACAGGTCCGTTCTTGAGACTTCACATCTATATATACAGAGCTACCATTCTAAATGACTAGAAGGGTTATAAAAATCGCTCTTTCTCAAAAATCTCTTCCACACTTATTACCTAAGGATTCAAAAACCATTTTTCGCATTGTAACTACATTAGCCGTGATAAATCAAACATAAGCAAAAATCCCATGAACCGGATTTATCCTTATAATAAAAGAATCGAAGAAGACGAAAAATCAAACACCTGTGGCTGTAGCTCCCTCAATAGCTCTAAGAAACGCGTTAAACTTGAGCAATTCCGATCAACGGTGCTATAAGACCTATCGGGAAGAAGAATAATTGGATCGGAGGCTAGACGGTGATTCGATATTATACGTATAACACCACAACAGTGGAGGCTCGAATTTCATGGACGTGATCGCTTCTTCCTCCTGAGTTCAAACGCAAATGTGAGAAATGAAGTTTGTTTCTGATGGCGTATGATCGATTTCTGCAGAGAGTGACGCAGAAACTCCCCTTCAATTTCGCCATTCCTGTGGACGCCATTCCTGTGGACGCCATTGTCTCTCTCTTTCCCTCCCATTTTTAGCTCAAAGGAGAAGAAACACCAGTATTCTCATCACCTTAAAGACCCGGTATTTGACCCGACCCGATCGAGGATTCGAATCTGAAATTTTATAATTTTATATAATATGAAAAATATGAAAATGCAAAATTTCCTTGCCGGGCAAGGTCTGACTGGGTCTTAAAGCCAAAAAAAAACCGAGCTAAAACCTTAGGTTTCTTCTCTCATGAGCAAGTCGAAGTCTTTGGTGCAGCAGACCATGGTCCTACCGCTTCTGAAGCTAGGAACCTTAGCTCTACGAACTATCTGCAAACCCATCGCTAATCGCCTTAAAAAAGAAGCTGGTGTTAACCCCAAATTCCGTGAATTCATCATCAACATTGCACAGGTAATAAAACTCCCCCAGTTTCCGATCTTTTGGTTTGATCATCGACGGAAACGAGTATTCCTGTGTTTGTTTGATCTGACTGCATAAGTTTCTCTCTGGGTTTTGTTGGAAATAGCTAAATTTCTGATTTTGAATCAAGGGTTTATGAAAAGCTTTTAAATTGATATACTTTGTGTTGCTGAAATTTTTGACAGGCGAATCACAGATTTACAACAAGGTTACAAAGACGTGCTTCTGGTCGTGTAACTGATGCAGTTATTCGCCCTTTAAACGAAGAGCGAGCTGTTCAAGCCGCTGCAGATCTTCTAGGGGAACTCTTCGCCTTTACGGTATCTTAAATCTCATGTCTTTTGATAGCCATAGGTCTTCTAATTCTGTTTCAATGAGGTTGTTCTGCATCTGCAAGATCCCTGCAATTGAAGTCATTAAATCAACAAGATCATTTGCTCGCCTTAACTAAACTTGTTTTCATCAATTCACTTGGTTCTGAAATAGACAAACACGTCTTCTTCTTCTTCTTCTCCTCCTCCTCTTAAGGTTGCAGGGGCAGCTCTTGTCTATGAGGTGCAGAGAAACGCCAGAGGAGAAGCCAAAAAAGAAGAGAAACGGCAACAAGAAATAGCGGTGAGCTCTTCTATTCACACATTTAACTGTATGACTCTACTTGCAACTCTTTGGATTTTCCACATATCTTGTTTACGAACTCTTGAAAGGTCCCTCTCTGTTTACCAGGAATTCAGACGAAAACATAAGAAGATGGAAAACGAAATAGAAGAGATGAAACAAAAATGCTGCGTGCTTCATGAAGAGCTTTCTAAGCCGCTTAATAAAGAGGTTTCTAAGCCAAGAGGATTAGCTTGGCTCTTCAACTACATGTGTTGTCAGAGTGCTGCTGAGAAAATACAATAGCAGAGCTAAAAAATAAAAGCCTCAAAGATGGTCTGTTTCTTTGCAAAGCTTTTTAGCTTTGCTTGTAGATAAGTTTCAGATATAACCAGTTAGGTTAACTGCAGAAGAGAAGAGATCTGTGTTCGTTTAGGCTTGGACCATTCTCTCTCATAAACCGTAATTCCAAATTCTTCTTACACTGAAATGTCGTTCCTGATTTTGACTTGCTCAATAACTTCATATCAATCTTTCTCATTTTAGCCTGTAAGAAGACCATACTTAATAAACCAACCAACACCAAGATTGGTTTATATGATTCAATCTCTTTTCTCAATACTTATATGATCTGTCTTTATTTGTTCTTCACACTAAAAAAAAATGATAAACAGTATAAATATAGGTGTTGAAAAAACACCAAGGTGCAATACCTGATTTATGAAAACATAAAGAGTTCAATCAATATGCAATTTTCCCAATTCAGGGAAAGGGGCATAATAGTAAAATCTAGGATTCAATCCATCAAAAATTCCAAACCCTACTTTGCTAATTTCGACACGTCATCTCTCTCACTACTAATCGGCGACTCTCTCCTCTTCTCTTTACAGCCGCCAATCGCCGCCGCGATTTTCGTCATCGGAGACTTGTCTCCTCCTCTCTTCATTGACGGTGTTTGCCGTTAATTACTGTTTAAATCTCAGGATTTGGTTACGTCTACCAAAATTGAGACGCCATGACCATTTTCTCAGTTCACTCCACTATCTTCAGTCGAGCTTCCGTGGTTCTTCTCTCTAGCAATGGCTTCAAACGGTTTTCGTTCGCTTCTTCGTTTTCTTCCACCGCCGTGTATTCTCCACCACTCCCCAAAATGAAGAAGCGGCGGTACCCAATCGTCTCTGCTGTTGATATTGGTGGCGTCACAATCGCTAGAAATGGTTCGTTCTTAGATTTTATTTTCAGAGTGATGAAGCTCCTCGTTCTGGGAGGACCATAAAACATTAGACTTGCTCGAAAAACAGTTCAATTTAACATTTTTTAAAAAATATATATATACTTTAATGGTGTTTTTGATTGCTCAAATGGAGGACTTTTACAGATGTGGTGAGAGATGATGATCCTACAAACAATGTACCAGACTCGATATTCTCTAAACTAGGAATGCAGTTACACAGAAGAGATAAGCATCCGATTGGAATCTTAAAGAATGCTATATACAACTACTTTGATTCCAATTACGCTACAAAGTTTGAGAAGTTCGAAGACCTTTCCCCAATTGTTACCACGAAGCAAGTAAGTTCTCCATACTCAAATTTTGTATTTTTTTTTTTTTTGGTGGAAATATCACTTGGTTTTCAAAGTGATTATTCTTTTGAATTTTTTGGATACCAGAACTTTGATGATGTGCTAGTCCCTGCTGATCATGTAAGCAGAAGCCTTAATGACACGTACTATGTAGACTCGCAAACGGTTTTGAGATGCCATACAAGTGCTCACCAAGCTGAGCTGTTGAGGAAAGGTCATAGTCATTTCCTTGTTACCGGAGATGTTTACCGTAGAGATTCTATTGATTCTACTCATTATCCGGTTTTCCATCAGGTGTTCTATTCTCGAAGTCCCTCTGTTTTTGTTTACTTTGGCTGTTTTGCTAAACTTCATGTCCTTTCTTATACTAGATGTTTATGGTTTCGTTTATCTATTACAGATGGAAGGTTTTTGTGTTTTCTCTCCTGAGGACTGGAACGAGTCTGGCATGGATCCCACTTTATATGCCGCTGAGGATTTAAAGAAATGTCTTGAGGGATTGGCACGCCACTTATTTGGTACATTAAGATCCATTATACAGTCTAAATTCATCAGCAAGTGAAAACTACATGAAAGATGGTTTATTATAGTAGTTTAGGATGATTGTCTCATTAACTTCAAAGAAGGTGGGGAAATTTATATGAAACAGTGTAATATGGATTTTTTTTGGCTGCCAGGTTCTGTGGAGATGAGATGGGTTGATACATATTTCCCATTCACCAATCCATCTTTTGAGCTTGAGATATATTTTAAGGTAGTCTTTCCTTTTCCTATCTAATATATTGCATAGCTATGGTTGCTTTGCCTTAGAGTGACATCTATTTTTCTGTGGTATCCTTTTCCCAAAATCATATATTGGTGTTATTGGCTAGAAATCTAACACAAATTTCAGCTTCTCATCTAACACAAGCTTTATTTGGCTATCGGTTCAGGAAGACTGGTTGGAGGTACTGGGCTGTGGAGTGACCGAGCAAGTAATTTTGAAACAAAGTGGATTAGAAAATAATGTTGCTTGGGCCTTTGGACTTGGCCTTGAGAGACTTGCTATGGTTTTGTTTGACATCCCTGATATAAGACTTTTCTGGTCATCGGATGAACGATTCACATCCCAGGTGATTACTTTGGTGACAACTTAAAAATTGGGATCATGAGATTAATCTTATAAAATTTTGACTTCTTTTCTCAATCAATGTATTTGATGTTACATGCAGTTTGGAAAAGGAGAGCTTGGAGTCAAATTCAATCCATTTTCAAAGGTTAAACATTTTCATCTTCATGTCCATGTCTTGTAGACTAATGAATTTCAGTTCAAGACCTATTCGTCTTGTAAGTTGTAAGTTGTAACGATGACAAACAAACCTTGTACTGCAGTATCCTCCTTGTTACAAGGACATCAGTTTCTGGATAAATGAATCATTCACGGAGAATAACTTTTGTGAAGTTGTTAGAGGAATTGCTGGGGATCTTGCTGAAGAGGTATATATATACATCAAGTGTAATTTCAGCTTTACTTGGATCATCACGTTGGATTATTTATATAGCCTTTATTATTGATGCACAGGTGAAGTTAATTGACAATTTTACAAATAAGAAAGGGATGACGAGTCATTGTTACAGAATCGTGTTCCGTTCCATGGAGCGCTCTCTTACAGATGAAGAGATCAATGTATTGCAGGTAGTCATTTTCGCTTCTGCTTTTGTCATTGATCCAGAACATAACAATGCGAAAAGCACAAAAGAAAACGTTGATATTGTTAACGAGTTACCTTTTGTCGCTAAAATGACACTTTCATTAATAATCATGAGACAAATCGTGATAGGAAGGTTGCATTTGGGTTGTTACATATTAGTGTTAAAATGTTTTAAAATGGTGAATTTTCCAAATGCAGAGTAAAGTGCGTGATGAGGTGCAGAGGAAGCTAAATGTCGAATTAAGATGAGAATTATGAACAGTAGGGTTGTGTTGCAGACGATGATTAACATTTCAGGTTTGACATTGTTATTCCAAAATAAAATTTATTCACTTCTGGTTGAATTGCATTACCCTCCAATAAAATATATGTACATTGTTTTTTTTTTTTTTTTTAAATATATGTACATTGCTTGACTTCGCATATATTTGTAATTGTGGTTACATCTGAATAGTTTTTAGCAAAGTATTTTTACACAAAATATTTATGAGAAATGCCAGATCAATAAATCGTCAATGATCCCAACATTACAAATCCAGTTTTTGTTCAAAATTGTCTCACCATTTCCTCAGACAAGAGCTCGTTAGCTGGTTGCCTCAAAATCTGACTCAAGAGATGATTCTATTAAGTGTATTCGCGTATGTGTAGCTTGAAAACGAAACAAAAAGCTTCCGAAACCTGCACAATCACAAACAAACAAAAAATAAAGATTCATGTTTCAGTTCTTACCATGATTAACATCCATTATGGTCAGAGGTAAGAAAATATATCATATTTGGTGAAGGAGACATACCAAACCCACTGGCTCAAATGTTGTGCCATTGCTTTGAAGCTTTTCCAAGGCTGCTCGTTAAAGATGATTACCTTACTTGGATGTTTATTTGCGGATAAAGTTGACAGCCAAATGTCGACAGGTCCACAGTACTTGCGAAAGATATTAAGGCTAACCTGATGTACAAAAGCATGTAATCTGTTAGCTGAATCGAGTTTACAATCGATAGGAGCTTGCAGACTTTCAGTTCCAAGAAAATAAAGTAACGACGTACGAGTTCCCAAGCTTTGATATTTCTTCCTGAATTAGTCTGTAAGAACTTTCTGCATGTACAACACAGTGATTAGGGAGGATTCTGCGGTTTCATAACTCAGGGATTGAAAGAAGTCTTTACGCACAATACTCCACGATGCACATCTTGGTGATTACAATGACCAGAAACACCATAGGTATCGAATGTTATGATCTGAAAGCAGCTCACAGGGAATCAGATGCCGAAATATTTCTAAGTGATACCTTGATGAGTGTCTTTAACTAAGTTTAAGGATCCAAGTCATACCGTGTGGATATCGTGTTTAGTGACTTCTTCTTCAATGATTTCTGTTAGCAAATCATGGCTCCATACTTTCCCAAAGCCATCCTGAGAGAGAGAATATAATATACTTGTGCCCTCAAATGAGATGGAATGATACACATGTGCTGGGGAGATATATTTGCACCGACCTGTAAATTTGGATGGTCCAGAACTTTTAACTGTTGAAGCGGAACCTGCATCACGTTCGATATATATATTAGCAAACAGGAATTTACTGCAAGGACAAGAAACATGTCACAGATCCTTTCTTTGTCGAATTGGATTACCTTGAGCACTGCACACGCCTGATGCAGCTCATCTTTCCTAATGTTTCCCATACCATCAGCGTTACCTGAAGCATATAACATTCATCTATAGTGTCCAAAATGAATTCCAAACTGCATTTCAGTAGCATCCGACTCTTTTATACAGTGAAAGTGTGAGACTAAAGATTTCTCAGGCCACTTTTTGGGTAAACATGTGATTATGTTATGGCCCAAAACGACTTATGCTGTTAGGAAATTTCGATAATCCTTTTACCAACTAATTCCACAACTTTGAAAAGGAAAGTAAACAGCAACCTAAAAAGTATGATAAGGCATATTACCAGTGGACAAGCATAATATGTGAAGATTGTAGGCATTGGAAGTTAAGTAGTTTATTGTTGGAGAAAAGAACCTGTCAAGAATGTCAAAGACCTATCTCTCAAGCAAAACATAAGAAAGTAATCTCGACATTTCGATCAATTAACATTCTCAAAATCTTACATTGACTCATCATCAGGATGCGCGATAACGAACATCACATTTTTCTTTTGAGGGGTTTTACCTGAAATCCAGAGGCAATGAGAAATCAAATTCTGCATAAAAGTAAGCATTAAAAGAAAAAAAAAGTTATTCTAGTGAAAAACAGGCTTCAGGCTACTTGCCATCATCAAGAATAGTAGCTCGGGAGCTAGATGTTGTTCCGAAGAAAACTTTGCATAAAGAAGCCACCCAGATTACAATCAGAGAAAGAGAAACCACAAGCCATGCCATCTGACACCATTAGAATCAATACAAAAAATTTCAGCATATTCATGTAAATATCAATGTGGGTTTGCAGAACATATAGCTTCTGTGTAAGTCGAATTTAACTCATTTTGGGTGAGAAGATCAGAGACCTGTTCAACATACAGAATGAACAGAGCAAACAACATAACAAAACCAACATACAGAATGAAACATTCTCTCATTCAGAAGGATCAAGCTAAGGAAAATCAGAGACTGAAACAACAAAACCAACGAAGAGAACCTACCGAAGCTGGGGGTGACAAGGTAAGAGCTTGATGACGGCGACTAGGCGGCGTTGGAGGCTGATCGACGGCGAAGAGGAGGAAGGAAGCGATCGCTGTAACCCGACGGAGAGTTTTTTCTTACGAAATTATTTGGGCTTTCAAAAGGGCTCAACTAACTACAGCCCAGATTACCAAGTCGGGTCATTTTTGTTTGTTGGATCTTCGTCGAAGAAAGATGATTGTATTTACGACTTTGCCCCTAAGAAAACATATGAAAAAAACTCTAATACTAGTAAGATACTTCCAACAGTAATTTGAAAGAAAGAAAAAAAAAACAAAAAATAAGGTTTGATATATAAGGATATAAAACAAAAATAGTCATGCAGAAAAATTGAACGTTGATATTGTCCAACAAATTAAACCACTACTTAACAACAACAACAAAAAAAAATTAAAACTCTTTAAATCAAAATTGGTGTTCCTCAATATTGTTTTTTGTGATTGAGTTTAGCCGGATTCTTGTAAAAAACAAAAATTGATGAGTTCACGAGTTAGACTAAAACTATACTTTACCTTATCTAATTTCAATTAGGACCATAAAGTATAAAATTTCCCCGACAGATCAAACTGCTGTCACGTTACTTATGCTCCCACCTTATTATATATACAAACTGCTCTTTTTATTATTATTCTTTCAGATCAAGCTTTTTCCAAATTCACCAAAACACAGTAACATGCATAATGATTAGTCACAACTTGAACATTATTAAAATTCGATGCTTTTGTGAACGCGTAACTTCCGTGTGAATCATCAGTGAAGATATAACTACGATTTAGAATAATTTATATATTACAAAACACTTTTAGAAAGAAAAAAATTGGTTGTTTTCCAACAGTTTTTACCATGTATCTTTGTTGATGTCAGATGTATAGATCACAGAAAATAAACGCTAGCTTGATCCATATATATAATTACTATTTTATAAAATTTGTGATTTGGTAGTAATTAAATAAAAATTGGATCGGAATAGATGCAGTCTTGTGATTTGTGGCCTTATATGACAGTGAAAACATGTACGAATCGTTACGGAAGATTCCGTATGTTTTATTTTTATTTTCCAATTTTATGGGCTGGAATAGGTTTACACATTCTTATTTATTACAATTTTATTGTTTTGGTTTGCTTTTGATAATTATTACTTATTAGTATCATTTTAAATGAAAAGATTCGATAGAACGTATTTTGGCTTCAACGGAAAATCTAAAAACGAGATATTGAAATTAGTTTTGTAATTTAATGACTCTTCTACTACTAAAAACCCGAGTTAGCTTCTTAACAATTTGGTGTCATGAAGCCTCAAGCTTACATTAATTACAAGTTATAAATCTGTCACATTTGATTGGTCTTGTCAGATATTCCGATTCTCAATGCTCAATCATTTTGTTGGTCTAAAGATATTACTGTACTAAGCTAAATGCATTTTTGAAATTTGTGCACTTATATTTCCATTTCTCCATAATACTAGGAAATAAACCCATCTTTATCCATACATTTGAGTTATTGTTTTTTCAATGGATTTAGTTTATATTGAGGTCTGAGTGGATGTAAAATTAACTCATTGACTGATCAAAGATTCATGGAGATGTTATTTTTTTTTTCATAAACATAAGATCTTCCTAGGAGTCATATTTCAGAAAGTAATATAAATATTAAGAAAAAAAATTAGATTTTCGGAATAATAATAATAATAATTAAGACTTTAAAAGGATAAAAATTAGTCTAAATCTGAACTCTAAGTTATAAACCGTAGAGTATCTCTATTTCTTCATAAACCCTGAAAATTATACGTACTGTGTTTTCTTACTAAGTTTTCTTATTTTATTGAAAAATAATTTGTGTTATCAAAAAAGCAAAAATAAGTATTTGTTAATTGTAAATTATAATAATACTATACAAAACCTAACGGACCACAGTATGCATATATATAAAGATATATATATATATATATATATATATATATATATATGCACATGTGAAGCAGAATTGGGTGGATTAAGAATGAGAGGAGAAGCACATGGAAGCACACTTGCATGAACATGTTTGTATTCATATGCAACCACTTTCAGTTTTTATATAATGACTAATTGCAAACATTATTACCATTCTTTTTTTTTTTTTTTGGTAAATCAAACAATATCACTCCTACTAGATTATTTCTTTTATTGTGTCATTTTTACTTTTGTTTTTGTATACCGGAAAATTCTCATTTTTTAAAAATGTAAATTTTCCTGACCAAACATGGTTTTTATCTTTTGATACGAAATTACGAAGTTTCCTCTTCAAGTGGAACTTGATTTCGGTTATATTACACTCAAAAAAACAAATTCTATATGGATCAGTTAACCCACACTTCTTTTCTTTTTATATTTGTATTTCATTTTCACATCTTTAACTTAATTTTTATTCGATATAATACACTGAATTATCTCCCTCTAAGTAATCATATGATTCGCCAATGCCGTATATGCTACAAATTTCCACTAATTGATAACATTATTTGATTTTCATTTTCTAAAGTTTTATTTTCGTTGGCCAAAGCTGCCTACAAACCATTCTTCGTCCAATACTGGGATTAAACTGTTATTTCAATTTCTACAAATTCCATTTTCCCTGTAGCTTTTAAATTTGTTTTTGCCGGGCTTGTTGTAGAAATTTTGTAGTTTGGTCTTATGTAGAAAATTAAAGAGAATATTCTTAGAGTACTTTGTTAGAGGACCACCATTGATGTATGGATTGTTTGGAGTAAAAAGTGTATTAAAAACATTTAAATTGAATTGTATGTATCATACGAATAGTGAAACAATAGACAGTTGGAACATTGAAAAACTAGAACTAGGAAATCATTTCATAACGTTTAATTTTTTTCCTAGATGCATACAATTTTTTAACATCTAATATTTTAACTCATATATACTAGCAATATATTTTTAACCGAATCAAGTTCTTCTTACATTTTTTTTTGTTATCACACTAGCCATATATTTTATAAAAATAATATTTTAAAAATCTTCATTTTATATAATCTATATAAAAAATTATCTTCATTCGATATCATCTATATATATAGGGAATTCGATACAATAAATGATCTACTGTTATAAACAAATAATCAAATGGATTGGCCTACATGGGGCTTTGGTTTGGGGACAAGGCAAAAATAGAGAGGGAGAGGTCTCACAAGTCACAAAATATTATACAAAATAAAAACAAAGCACATGTTCTGACACATGAACATGGTTCCTTCTTCACTTCTCCTTTTCTTTCAACAGCTCATTTCTCTCTATCTCTCCACTCTTCCACTACTCTCAGCCTCCCACTAAATTCATTCTTCTCTTGTATTTTATAATGATTTTTCCCTTAAATTAGCATTGCACTGTCATAAATTTCTATATATATGTTACAACTTACAACTGATGATTGGTTTTCTTGTTCTTTGATTATTTATAGTATAGAGGGATTTAATGTTTGATTGTTTATATATACACAAGCTTCTCTATAAACTAAATTGTACATGTGAAGGACAGAAAGAGAAGTGTATTAATTGTATTGGACTATTCTTCTTTGTCATTTGATAAAGTGGCCACTCTTATGCTATCAACTCATTAATGTCCATACACACTGTGTTATATAACCTTTTTGTATGATAATCTTTGCATGTAGGTGTAACTGTGTCTTAAACTAAGTAACAATAGAAAGTTGTGTTTATATATATAATTTATAGATAACCAACAATGCATTTGGTAACATTCTGATCATACATGACATCTTACCAAATTTGTAATCATATAATAAGGTTAAAGCATAAGGTTGTTACAAATACCGATTCAATTTACTGAATGCAAACACTTTGCATTGACTACCCGATCATTTATAATTTCACCAGGATCACTATCAGGAGGTTTAAGCCGTAGTAAGGGAACGAAAAGTTCTTCGAAAAAAATTCTTCAGCCCTCCGGAGCGTTTCGAATTATGTATGTTCAATCTTAAAAAGTCAGAAACTAAACTTACAAGTGTACTCCTCAATCGGTTTGTGGTATACATAGCATTCATACGATTTCCGGTAGCATTTGGCCAAGTGTCAGCTCGTCGGACGGCCAGAAAACAAGGCGGAGAAAGGAGGAGAGAAAAGCGGAAGCATGTGGAAGAGAGAAACATAAGAATGTTTCCAAAGGATTAAGATAATAATAATAATATCATACATTGTTTTTTAAAAGAAAAAGTCTCTAACCAAATAATTTAGCAAAACAAATTAAGGGAGAGGGGTTCACTAAGAGCACGTGCTGCCTGATTCTCCATTTGCTCTTAAGACCTCAAAGCTTGTTTTTTCTTCTTCTTCCGAAACAGCTGTTTCATAGCTGTCCGATCTCTCTCTTCCCCCATGTGACCCCACTCAGAGATATAACCCTTTGAGATCGAATCCACTTATATATTTTATTTAGCTTTTTTATTTCTATTATAAAATTTATCTTATCTCATGCATCCTCCTCTCTCTCTCTATCTCTCTTACTTCTGTTTTGTATAACTACTCTTTGTTATACATAGCCATTTTAGTTACTCTGGTTTGTTTCTCATCCCATCTCTCTCTCTCTAATGGTTCATCCTCTGTTTTAAAACTTTGATGATCTAAATTCCTCTTGATCCTTTCCTTTTTTTTGTTCTTTCAATTCTTGATTTAAAACAAGAATTGGTGTGCCATTAAATCTCATTAATGGCACAACTCCCTCCAAAAATCCCAACCATGACGACGCCAAATTGGCCTGACTTCTCCTCCCAGAAACTCCCCTCCATCGCCGCAACCGCCGCAGCCGCAGCAACCGCCGGACCACATCAACAAAACCCTTCATGGATGGATGAGTTTCTCGACTTCTCAGCGACTCGCCGTGGGACACACCGACGTTCAATCAGCGACTCCATCGCTTTCCTAGAACCACCTTCCTCCGGCGTCGGAAACCACCACTTCGACAGGTTCGACGATGAGCAATTCATGTCTATGTTCAACGACGACGTACACAACAACCACAATCATCACCATCACAACAACAACAACCTCAACGGCAATGTGGGTGCCACACGTTCCTCCTCCAACACCTCTACGCCGTCCGGTCACAATAGCATTAGCGACGATGACAACAAAGAAGCACCACCGTCTGATCATGATCATCACATGGACAATAACATAGCCAACCAAAACAACAACGCCGGTAACAATTACAACGAGTCGGACGAGGTCCAAAGCACGTGCAAGACGGAACCACAGGATGGTCCGTCGGCGAATCAAAACTCCGGTGGAAGCTCCGGTAATCGGATTCACGATCCCAAAAGGGTAAAAAGGTAATTTAACTTTCTATTTACTATTTCCAAAAAAAAAAATCGAGGAAGGTCATGCATGCACGTACAGTTATAATTTATGATAATTCGATTATACCGTTCTTATAAAAATAGTTAAATTTAGTGTCACATCGATAAAATCTAAATTTTGTTTTGCTGAAATTTTCTATAGAATTTTAGCAAATAGGCAATCAGCACAGAGATCAAGGGTGAGGAAACTGCAATACATATCAGAGCTTGAACGGAGCGTTACTTCATTGCAGGTAAATTATACACACAAATATATATATGTTTGTTAATATTGTTCAGTAATCAAAATTAAATAAAATACTTATCAATAAATCATTTAAATTGTGGGATGAAGACTGAAGTGTCAGTGTTATCGCCAAGAGTTGCATTTTTGGATCACCAGCGATTGCTTCTCAACGTCGACAATAGCGCTATCAAGCAACGAATCGCAGCTTTAGCCCAAGATAAGATTTTCAAAGACGGTAATTTCCTATTTTTTTTACTTCAATTTTCCATAATTATACTAAATTCTTCTGATTATATTTGTCATGGATATTATATCAAATTACAGATTTTTTTTTCTTTTATACTATAATTGTCATGATTTTCACTCTATGTATTTAATAATCACTGACAATATATAGGCTCGACCAATAATTATTCTTTAGGTATTTAACTATACAAGGAAGTACTTCCGGCAATGCATGCTTCATAATTCATATACCTACAAACTTTTCATGAATTATATATTATATTGTTTCCTTTTTAAATGTTTATATACATCTCTAGTAATTATTTTCATATTTTGGGTCTAGCTAGTAATCATGAATCACAAGATCAGTAGATAATAATCTGACTAATGTGCTAGAACAACTGTCCATGCATGTGTGCTAATTATATGATATAAGCATATTAAAACGAAACATGTGACATTGTGACTACTCGTTGCATGTTTAGGCTTATTGACAGTAGTAATTGGAAATTTAATATTTTCAGCTCATCAAGAAGCTTTGAAGAGAGAAATAGAGAGACTTCGACAAGTATATCATCAACAAAGCATCAAGAAGATGGAGAATAATATTTCCGATCAATCTCCGGCCGATATCAAACCGTCCGTTGAGAAAGAGCAGCTCCTCAATGTCTAAAGCTGTTCATTCATTTAAGATCTTATCTCTTCATGGCGAAAAGATTCTTGACTATAAAACATCTTTGTGTCAAGAAATTAATTTATCAAAGAAGAAGACTTTTTATTTTAATCTAATCACATTTTTTTAAGTTGTGATGAATTTGCTTTTGATGTATCTGATTTTTTTTTCTTATGGAGTGGAGGGGGAAAAGTGAGAATGATATGTAAAAAGAATTTAGCTGATTTGTTGTTTATTTAATTTTTTGTTGGAGTGTCTAAGCATTGTGTACTAATTGATATTTCCCGATTTTTTTCCCCCATCATTTTATTGTCAAATTTAGGGTAATCGAATAGTTAATTCCCACTTTTACATGGTTCAAATTTTGATGTGTGACATCCATCCATATAATAAAAAAAATAACTATTGATACT
Organism: Crucihimalaya himalaica; assembly: GCA_004349715.1. Lineage (NCBI taxonomy): Eukaryota > Viridiplantae > Streptophyta > Magnoliopsida > Brassicales > Brassicaceae > Crucihimalaya > Crucihimalaya himalaica. The sequence goes on along the minus strand of SMJT01000008.1, from coordinate 2,449,555 downwards.
TGTTTCCATTGACAAAAAGAACAATATTTTGGAACCATGAAATGTTTACACATAGTTTCAAGATTTATATTTGAAGTGACTGAAAGCGATTTATCATTCCTTAAAAACTCCTACGAGATTATTTTGCTGTTAAGAAAAAAAATCAATTAAATATGATGATTTAATAATATACTCAACCAGTTTTTTCATTTATTTTTGAAAAACAAAAGTGAAAATGTAAGATGTCGCCAATGTAGCCATTTCCTTACGTAGGGACTGGACTTGTAGATGATGTCATATAGAATCTAGATGGTATGCATTCTGATGGTATGTATAATATATATATATATATATATATGTGTGTATATATATATATACAACTAAAACAAACACGTCACAAATATTATAAATTGCGGAATTACAGACCGTAAAAAAAAGGATTAAAGAGTTTATTTATTTTATGAATCAAAACCCTTTATGAGAAATTAGGGTCAAAGTGGGTCAAAATCTGAAGATGTGGGGGTGAAAAAAGGAAAAAAAGGGGAGAACGTGGAGACATCTGAAGGCTAAGCTGTAAGTTCACGTGCTATGTTCCTTGGCCTGGACCACTCTGGTCTTGCTACATGATTGGCTTTGTTTCCTCTTTTTTTAATCTAATTTATTCTCTATAACAATAGTAAATAATGTTTAATCGAAACAATTTATCTTTTAATTTGTTTTGAAAGTTGAATGAGACGGTCAAAGTTAAAATGGAGGAAAGAATAAAGTTACAGAGGAAAGCTACAAAGTAGCAAGGTTAATTTAAGAGGATCATTAAAAAAAAATTTGAAGAGGATAAGCTTAGAAAAAAAAGACAAGAGGTTAATGCCTATTGGGGATATGTATGAAAGCGAGATATTGTCAGTTTCAGTGTTTTTAACTTATGTCAGTGCCAATACCAGTTTGCTCCTCTCATTGGGCCTTAAATACACCTTTACAACTAGTATACTAAATTACAAATTACTATATAGATAAAATAAATAAAATACTCCTTTTTCAATTTTCTTCTCATTATTTATTTTCTTATCTTTTCCTTCCAAAAGATTGTTTACTCGTTAAAATTGATGGAGATACTCAGTATAGTTGTCAAACCGGACCGTTTTTTTTTTTTTCCTTTTTTTTTCCCAACACTGAGAAAAAACTAGAACACAACAATTTGAGCTCGATATGTATGAAACCAGTACCAAATTATATCAGACCATTCGTCAAAAGTCTAGACTAAATCAATTTGACCTCGGTAATGTGTACGGACACGCATTCGGAAATACCAGGGAGTCTGTTAAATGTTAAGGAATTCGAAGTTGTTCATCTCAGTATGTTAAATTGTTAACGAGAATCTCAAAGATGATTGAATGTTTACAGCTAATTAAGACTTGGCACTGATCACAACCGTTGGTTACATTTTCCTACAAGGAGATAAAAAGAAGAGATCCGATTCAATCATCATTGTCTATCAAACAAAACGACGATGCTAAATTGATGTTTGTTCAAATGAGCTTCTTCAGAAGCTTCACAGATTTGCAGAAACCTATACAGTAATTGAGACAAAAGTCAGCAATACAGTAACCAAAATATTTATATTCAATAGGAGAAAGAAGAAGATAACCAAGTATTGTGGATATTATAAGGGATGACACTGGGATAAACAATGAGAATATTTTGAGATATTCAGAATCTTATGCGTATATACTTTAAAACATAACTTAGCCATTACAAAATTCTACTCATCTACTAAAATCGTTTTTCTTTATTGTGTGTCTTACTGCTCATCTAATATGCTCAGACATCACCATAATAGTGATTTTTATAAATGGAAAGAGTAGATTCAAGATTCCTCTATAATGAATATAGGGAGCGAATATAACGTTCTAGTCAACCAATTCAACGAAAGAGGGTAAAGTTATGCTGGAATTTGAAGTAAAGGAGAGTCAAGTACCTTGAGAGCATCTCAAGTTTCTTCTGTAGCAGCGGCAACTTCAGATGTCTCATGATTCTTGCTTTCCGAAAGTGTTTCTCTCAAGATCTTCACTTCATTTTCAATCTCAATGAATTTCTCGTTTAGCGATTCTACCGTCTCCATGAATTTTTCAAATTTTTTAAGCCAGCGACTTTCAAACTCCTCAATCTGTCTCTTTGTTAGAGCTAGTGTCATCCTGTCTTCCTCTTCTTGCTTCAATCTCAGCTTTTCAATTTCACTAGTGCTCAACACTAAACCTCCAGAGCCTTTGAAATCCTTGTAGACCGGTTTATCATCACGCAAAGGGCAACGTTTTCTGTGCTCTCTTGATGCCTTTTGTGTTACTTTCAAAGCCTTCCTATAACCCTCTACTACACTTGTCATCATACGAAGCTCACTCTCAAGCTTATAGATCATTATATCTTTTCTCTGTTGCTCCTCAAACTTGGTTCTTTCCAATTCCTGAATCATTGCTGCCTTGCTTTGAAGTTCATTCATCAGATACTGCTGGTTCATAACAGATTGTTCACGCTCTCGATCTTTTTCAGCCAATGACAACCTAGTTTTTTCCAGCCAGTATGCCATCTGATCAACGCACATGTAACCTGAGGTTGGCTTATCATCCCAAGAGGGTTCTTCGGTCCTCAACCTCTTACTGCCGGGGTTATGAGAGTGATAAGTAATATCATTCTCGTGTTCAATATCCCTCTTGTTATTGCCATTCCCAAACAGAGAAGAACTACCTGAAGCCATAGCCATATGCATGTCACCCCTAGAAGCAAGGAAATCACCACCAATCGAATTGCCATGAATTTGTAACCCGGAGTTATAACCTAACGGAGATGCATCTCCCAACATGAGATTCTCTTGGCCAACTCCATGAAGGGAATTACTATTTGGAAAAAAAGGAAAACCCCCTTCAAGCTTTTCTTTATCTTCCTCAGTTTCCTCTTCCCTGACATCTTCAATTGGGTCATCTTCTCCCATTTCCATGGATCCTTCTATATGATTATCTTCGTCTTCCTCCCTAGCACTACTAAGATCGCAACGGCGAAGGAAATGAGAACCAGCATGAGTGTCTTCATTCCATGCCCACCTTTCATCAACTTCTTTCTTATTATCCTCAACATCCATTGGCTGTCCCCCACCAGGACCTCTCTCATCCTCAGAGACCATTTCTGACACAGTATCTTGCCCGAGATTCAATTCGATCATATGTTCGTCCACATACTTGTCTTCTTTTGATTCGGTGGCACCATCATCCCTTCCTGAATCTGCAGCACCAACAACTTCCTCCTTAACCTCCAAACAATCTTCTTTCGGAGATTTTACCATAAAATCAACCTCCTTTATATCATCGTCATCAGCCTCATCGACCTTAGATGTTTCCCTAAGTAAATCTTCTTTCTGCGTTTTGATCAACAGCTGCAGATGAGAAGCAAAAAAACAATCACCGAGTGGAGGCTCCGCTTTCAGTTCTTTCTCAACCATGAACCAGAGCAACTTAGGCCAATCTAACTTTTCCAAATGCTTTAGCTTTATATCCCTCGTCCATTCAACTACCTCTACAGGCATAATCCACATATCATCTCTTTGCAGTAGAACCCAAGTTGAAAGAATCTCATCAATAAACTTTACTGATTCATCGTTTTCCAGAAGTTCTCTCTCCTCCTCCGTAATATCTAGGTCTTTCTTCTTAGGCAATTTCAACGCTCGAGCCAAATCGGCACGGCTGACATTAATCCTTAGCCCATTTACATAGCTGCATCTACCCTCTGAATTATAATACGCGACAAGCTTCGCCACTAGATCTTGACGGATATTTTGATCAAACTCCAAATGCACAAAATCCCACAGACCTAACGTCTTCAATAGCTTCTCGTGCCGAGCAAAATCTAGGGTTTTACATGGCACGAAAGCAATCGGCTTCAAGGTTTTCAAAAGTACCTCAAGCTTCTCCTTTGACTTCTCTTGCTGTTTTCGTTTTTTCTGATTCACTTTCTTTCGCTTCGGCCCACCTCCACGGCGGTAACTAGAAGGGCTTACGGCTTGCGTTGCGTCCACATCGTCTTCTTCGTTCCTACTTTCCTCAATCGACGCCTCTAATTGCTGATCTCTGGCGTCTGACTCCTCCGGATCCTGCAAAGTCTGCGTTTCTTCGTCCTGTGTTGATTCTAGATTTAGGGCTTTGCCAGCGACGGAATTCGCATTCTCCAATAAAATACTTCCTTGCTCTACTAAACTCGGCTTCTCAATTAAACTAGGGTTCCCAGAAAGAGCTGCTTCAGCAACTGGATCGGTGGGATCTGACGGAGAAGAAGCCATGGCTGATTTTTTTCCTCGGCAAAGCTTAAACTGAGTCAATTTGACGGCCGCGAGGACCAAAGCTTCAAAGCCTTTCAGACATAAACTTAACCAATCAAAAACAGACACGTTATCAATCCGAGCAGTTCTCTACTTTTCATGGGCCGAAGAAGAGGCCCAACTCAACTAATAAATGCTAAAATCCAAAAAGTTACATAATAGACCCTAATCTTTCTCTCTTTTCACGAAAATATCCAATAATTGTCTCTCTGACTCTTCGGATTCGTCACTGTTAGATCTCTTCCATTTTCCCCGATACCTTTAACGGTAACTTTCTTAGTGCTCAGTGCTCACTGCACAAACCAGCGGTTACAAAACCCAAAAACCTTCTTCGCAATACTCCTTTGCTTGATCTTCAATCTCTCTTGAGGAAATGATTATGACTCTCTCTCTTCTTGCTGCGACGGCGGCGATGTTAATGGTGGTTACGACTGCACAGATCGGCGGTCAAGTGATACAAGTGGAGTTATGGTGCGTAGCAAAGAATAACGCGGAAGATTCTTCGTTACAGACGGCGATTGAGTGGGCTTGTGGTCAAGGCGGTGCCGATTGTGGTCCGATTCAGCAAGGTGGACCTTGTTACGACCCGACTGATGTTCAGAAAATGGCCTCGTTTGTTTTCAACAATTATTATCTGAAGAACGGCGAGGCTGATGAGGCTTGCAATTTCAACAATAACGCTGCTCTTACTTCACTTAATCCTAGTAAAAGCTTTTATCTGATGATGATCTCTTGTTTTGAAATTCAAGTTTTGTATTCAGATTTGATACATTTTTGCATCCTGTTGAAGTAATTTCCCTCCAATGTGTGTGTTTTCAGGTCAGGGAACTTGCAAATACCCTTCGAGGTAATCAATTTTAAACTATCTTGACCAATTTAGATCTATATATGAAAGATGGTGTGGTCTGGTAGTTTGAATTCTTCAGTATTAGTTTCCTTAACAAGAGCTAATCTTGTTTTGTTAAGAATGAAGTTACTTCATTTCCCTGGAGAATGGATTTGGTTCTTAGATGGTTCAATACATGAATGGAGATGGCTTTGGTTTTACTTCTGGGATTCTCTGTGTTGCTTTGTTCACTGATGATTCACATCTCTATTAACTTATCTCATTTTGTTCTGTATTCTTATGTCACTCAACAATACTCTCATGATGTGCAGCAGTAAGGGAGTGAACAATGGTCGAGTAGCGGATGACACTTCAATGGGTGCAGGACAAGCAGATATGAGCCCTGGTGGCAGACCGTATTCCAGCAGTTGGATCGTGACCTTCATCAGTTTCGGCAGCTTATTGACGATGACACGGATAATTCATCATCTTTAGTCTCACACGCACGCGCTCATACCTATTTTGATCTCTCCCAGTTTACCTTTGAAGATAAGCCTAATATCTTTTTTTTTTTTTGTCTGACATTTTGATTTTTTTTATAATCCATCCCACTGTGAGTGATTCAACATGTTTTGATTGCTTCTATGGGAATTTGTGGTGATATTTCTTTTGTCAACGAACATATAATGATGTAATGTCATCAACTATACCATAATTGGTTAATAGATTCAAATTCAATGGTTCTTTTAATCGAGATTTCCTAGGTTCAATTGGCATATAATTAATTTGGCAAAAAAAAAAAAAACTAAAAAAAACAAATAAAAACTTTTCAAACCAAGCAATCATGATACAATTACAAACTAATGCTTTAATATTATTTATAATTTATTTAGGGAAACAAATATTTTATACAAAAGTTTGTGGTATTATTGAAAAAATAAATTAGTGATGGTTTTGTTGAAAGAAAAACTTTAAAATGTGTTATTTTTGAGAATTATTTTTAATTTAAGAGTGTATAGCTATTGAATTATGTAGTATTAATTTCTGTTGGTTAAAATTTTACAAATGAATTTAATTGTTTATGAATATTTGTCATTTTATTAGCTATGCTATTATAGATTTGAAGTTGAAAAATAAAGAAAATAAAATTATGGCTGATGGTTAGCAAAAATATTTGTATTGGTCAGTCGATCCCGAATTAAGCTGTCCGCGTTGCCAAACAAAGTTTCTGGCTTTATCTCCTAAAACCTCCCGCCTCCCGTCGCCGCCGTACTCTCGACGGAGACGGTAGCCAAATCTTCCGCCGTATATTTCTATCTCCAGCTGATTCTGGTTAGCATCTTCTCGTCTTTCGTGCTTTCTCTTTTGATTCGTCGTTTTTGTATAAACTGGAATCGCCAATTGAAATAAAGGTTTGGCTACGAATCGAATGTTAAATGTCGAGGAGATGAAAATTTCATCATCATAGTACAAAATTTAGGGATTCGTAATGCATGTCAAGAGGTCGATTCTTTCGTCTCAAGTTTGTGTCTAATTGTCGTGTATCAGTTATGAATTGATTTGCCTTAATTTTGGTTGTTTCTGTTCGATTTTCTCCAAAAAATATTTACTTTCTTGGTAGATCACCATGTTCATCGCTTCTGAAATCTATAGAACAATGAAAGATGCACTTGGTTTAACAGATCAGTGATTGAACTAATGCTTCAATAACTTTTGAATCTTGACTTCTGCTGGTTAACTCTGTAATCTTTCTATATACGCGTTCTTGCAGAAGATAGCTCAAAAATGGAGAACACTGGGAGCATTAAGCAAGAAGCACCGTCTCTTCCTCCAGGGATCTTCGAGATACCGGGGGAGCCTGTGGTTGTTATCAATGGTGTGCCTGATGAACCTCAAACAGATTGTATGATAGCCAAAGACGAACCAATATCATCAAGTGGCACTGTAGGTACCGGCGAATGGCTCGAGGGTAGAGAAGTTCGGAAGTTTTTCTTGGGTCACTACTATTCTGGTACGGTGACAAAGTTTGACAAACAATCTGGGTGGTACAGAGTTGAATATGAAGATGGGGATTCGGAAGATCTTGACTGGTCTGAGCTAGAAGAAGTACTTCTACCTTTGGATGTTACTGTTCCTCTTAGGTCAATCTCATTGCAGATCATCAAGAATCGACAAACACAAGCCCGATCTTATGGATACACGCAACAGCGCTAGACCAAGAACTCCATCACAAAAGGGTCGGCTTATTGCTCAAAGTGAATATGGTGAAGCAGGACAAAGAGGTTGTTACAATCTTATGCCTTAAAATTGAGAACAGTAGAATAATCTTTCGAGAATTTATCGCTTGAATATATTAGAAGACGAGTATGTACTAGTGGAACCATGGAAAAGTAGATATACTAGAGATAAGAAACCTTTTTTTGGTATGATTATCACAAATGTTAAACCAATTTGAGCAGATGAATGATGTTTCGTTTTCAATAGTCATAATTTTCATAATGAGTTTAATAACATATACGTGTCTCCAACTTTCCCTATTTCTCATATAACATATCTCTGTCTTGATTCTTTTCAATTTCATTTTTTTATGTTTCACTTAATTATCTTAAACCTTAAAAGACTATTCCTAGATCAATGTAGATGTTGCTTGTTAGCACGACTCCTCTCTGTGATTCGTCAAGCAAATTAGTAATTTATATATTCGTAATTTGAACTCTGTTATGTGTATAAATGATGCAAGCACTTCCACAAAAACGCAATCACATTTTCAGACATAGCTTGAAAGATCAGTTGAGTTTGTAGCGCAACGACCATCTTCGCCATGGCTAGCCTTCATCTTCTTCTTCTTTCTCTGTTCTCAGCTCTTCTTCTTGCCGCGACCATTACAGAATCTGAAGCTTTCTCAACAACAGTGAAGGCACCATATCCTGGACGTAGACCAGAGAAGCTAACCCACCTTCACTTCTACTTCCACGACATTCTCTCCGGAAACAAACCAACCGCTGTTATAGTCGCTACGGGTCCTACAACAAACTCCTCTGCAACCAACTTTGGTTTTGTAGCAATCGCTGACGATCCATTGACGGTGGGACCTGAGATAACCTCAGCGGAAGTTGGGAGAGCCCAAGGGATGTATGCATCGGCTGACCAGAACAATTTTGGTCTGCTTATGGCTTTTAACTTAGTTTTCACAACGGGTGAATTTTCCGGGAGCACCATCTCTATGTATGGTCGGAATCCGATATTGTCGAAGGTGAGAGAGATGCCAATCATCGGAGGTACGGGAGCTTTCAGGTTCGGAAGAGGATATGCACAGGCCAGGACCTTTACGTTCAATACTACCAGTGGAAATGCTGTGGTCGAGTATAATGTCTATGTTTGGCATTAAGTATTGCCTTTTTGGTGCTTTTCACCACTTTTTGATATCAAATGAAATAAACAACCGGTGGAATAATTGGTTTTATCTTTTGTTGTGTTGAATAAATGATATTGTGATTTTCGTGAATTGATAAAAAAATTTGTATTTTATATGATGAATTCTTCTGAAGATATTGTTTTCTTTTCTTAAAATGATCAACTAATAATATTATATTGGTAACATTTTTAATGTTTTGTCTAAAACATTACTACTACGTGTTATGATAAGTCTCGCTGTAACACTTTACTATTGTAAAAGAAAAACATTATTTTAACCTTTGGATGTCACTGTCCCTCTGAGGTCAAACACTTTGTGGATCATCAAGATTATGGCCAAAACGCGAGACAAGGTGAATATGGTGAAGCAGGACAAAAAAGGTTACAACCTTACGCCTCAAAATTGGAAACACTTGAATTGTCTTTTGAAAATTTCATCACTTGAATGTGTTAGACATTTAGACGACTAGTAAAACATTGTAGTAGAAACACTAGAGATCTACTTGTTTGTACGATTACCACGAAATGCCAAAAAAAAAAAAAACATTTTCGATAGATGAACCACTTTTTTGCTTTTAATATTTATATATTCAAGATGCAGCAAACGAGTCTCTGACTTTCCATACTTTAGAATCATAAAGTCATAAAACATATTTTCTGGTTATGTTAATTAAAAGCATTATATTCAATTTGTTTTCCTATGCTCACTTAATATCTGTAACCTTTAAACAAATATTATGTCCACATCAATGGAGTTTTGTTCGTTAGCACGTCGCCTCACTAGCTGTAGTCACCAAGCAAATATATAATCTAAACATTTGTGCTTTCAATCAATAATTCTGTTTTGTGTATAAATTATGCGATCACTTCTACAAAGACACAATCACATTTTTCACACATAGCCTGAAAGATAAGTTGACTCTCTAAAGCAACGACCATATCTTCCCCATGGCTAGCCTTCATCTTCTTCTATTCTCAGCTCTTCTTCTCGTCGCCACCAGTACAGAATCCGAAGCTTTCTCAACAACAGTGAAGGAACCATATCCAGGACATAAACCAGAAAAGCTAACCCACCTCCACTTCTACTTCCACGATATTGTCACCGGAGACAAAACAACCTCTGTCGTAGTCGCTACAGGTCTGACCACAAACTCCTCCGCAACCGCTTTTGGTATGGTCGCAGTTGTTGACGACATATTAATGGTGGGGCCTGAAATAACCTCAGCGGAAGTTGGGAGAGCGCAAGGAGTGTTTGCATCGGCTGACCAGAACAAGTTTGGTCTGCTTATGGCTTTTAACTTTGTTTTCACAAAGGGTGAATTTTCCGGGAGCACCATCTCTATGTATGGCCGGAATCCGATACTGTCGAAGGTGAGAGAGATGCCAATCATCGGAGGTATGGGAGCTTTCAGGTTCGGAAGAGGATATGCACAGGCCAAGACTTTTACGTTCAATGCTACGAGTGGAAATGCTGTGGTCGAGTATAACGTCTATATTTGGCATTAAGTATTATTGGCTTCTTTGGTGCTTTTCCATTTTGGTGATGAAATTTTTTAGATATAAAATGTTGTTGTATAAATTTTTTCTGTTTTTGAATTGATAATGTGATTGTTATGTTATTTTCTTGTAATAAATTATGGTACCGAGAAAAAAATCAGATGAAAATTTAACACATTATATTTGGTATTGTCGTAAATCGGTATACAAATATCACATGCTTATGGAACGTAAATAGATATACATTTGATAAATAGTATAGTAAGAGAAAAAAAAAAACACATCGCACAGAGGGAAAATTACATCCAAAAATTCAATATAAATATATAACAATAGTAAAAAATTTAAGATTTTTTTTAAACCAAGTGAACAATGGTACAATTATTATTGATCATGAACCTTTGACCGAGTGGCATTGTGGGAACTCAAGATGTGGATAATTATTTAATTTTATTGGGCCTAACCCGAATATAATTATAATATATTTAAAGCCCATCCACAAAAATATAAGAAAACGCTATATCTCTTGGGCGCGCTTCTGAAGCCGAATCGGAAATGGACGGATTACTTGGTTTTGTGGTTGTTGATAGAAAATGTACAAACTTGTATTGTTTTACCCTTTTTTATATGAAAATTAGTTACTTTTAATTTTCAATAATCTACTAATACTATTAATTTTTTTTGGGTAGTTACTATTTAACATATTACATTGAATTTTAATAATAAAATATAGTATTCATCACACCAGTATATCCATCCAATTTAAATGCGTCTTAAAAAACTCTGGTTAACCATAATCTATTTGTACGTACTATTTTTATTTTATTTTATTGTCTAAACAAAATTTAAAATTAACAAGAGAGAAAGGATATACTGTATAAAGACAAAGGGGGTGAGAAAAAAAAATGAAATAGACAAGAGGTCGGGAAACATAGATGATGACATCATAATATCTAGAGAAAGCTCCCCCACATACGTACGTGATACATGTAACATCGTTAATGCAATATCTGAAAAGATGCTCTCTCCATTTCCATTTATCATCATTATATAAATCGTGGTCCATACAAAATGTTGTATGGGAAGGGCTCAAAATAATCTTTTGGAGAAGTGCAGCCCACGGATAGACATTTTTTTCGGGTATGCAAATGAGCTGAAAGCAAAAACACATATCCGTGTAAGTGTCTAGAAAGAGTATTTAATAGCGAGAAAAAAAGATCGAATTCAGGTTAGGAGAATCACCAACCCACCACTAAGCTCGCCCTACCACTAGCCCACCACCTTCTGGACAATAAAAGTAATCTTCAACCCACTAAAAATGATATATTGAGGAATGATTTCTTCAAGTGACAGTTAAAATTATATAAGTCATTTGATAAAATTCTAAAACATTGTGACAGTCCCCTGATCCGGAGTGCCAGAACCCACGAGTGAATATGTAGAAAGTTGGATCTACGTTACATCTCACCTGAATCGTCCCACGATGAGAAGTTTGGTAAATATTAATGGTTTTATCAGTAAATGTATACGTCATATTAGGGTCTAAGTCTAGTTTTCTAAAATCGTCTCTTCGTACGTTAGATTCTTAAATTGACATCGATTGTGTATAATTGCACCGAGAGGTAGAATCTAGAGTGTTTAGCTCGAAAAAACTTTGGTGGGCTCATGTTCTTCAACTTCACTTGCATTTGTTGTATTTATAAATATTTCTGTTTATAATCTGCTACAAATTATTTAGCTTGTGAGGTTACATGCTACTATAAAGTAGGCTATATTATAGCTTGTGAGGCTATGCTATGAAAGGGACAAGTTATGTTTGCCCATCATATTAAAATTCAAATCTAAATCTTCTTCAATTTATCTTTCATTTACTTACATTACAGAGCTGTTACTTATTAATAATTTAATGTATTGCAATTGTTAGCTAACCTAGTCCGGTCCAATCATGATAGCTGGTCATGCAGACTGGGTTTGCATTACATATAATTTACTTATCTGATTATATTGGATCTACGATCTATTTTCCCATGTAATGTTTAAAATTTTGGATACGAGCTACACTCTTGTATGAATAGATACCACAATAATACAATATATATAAACGGGAGAAGACTTCTCACAAGAAGTAGCCTAATAGATCTGCATATACAAAAGTTTTATAGGACTATACCATTTTTTTATACCATAGATAGCACAAACTCGAATCTCACCTCCACTTAATTAAACACATGTCTATTAGAAGAAAAAAACAAAATTAAAAGGACGAGTAATGTATTAGATATATAGATAGACATAAGCAATACATGGATGATATAGAAGAGTAGTGGTCCTAGTTGATGAGTTGCATCGAATAAAAGGAGGAGATGAAGCATAGAAAGTGAGAGGTAATGGTCCCTTCGCCAAAAGCCATTTAATTTATGAACCATATGACTATGACTTTAATGGCAAAGCAAAGGTGTTTGTAACCAAGTGCTTGCTGTTAGGGTTTCGTAGTCTTTATGGGCTTTCAAGGCCTTGTGGGGTTCAACTCCTTTCACGGGGCCTACCTTTTGTGTGATTTGTTAATTTAGATGTTTTTATTCCTGTCGGTTGTCAAAAAATATGTTATTCTAATAGCTCTTCTACCATATTTATAGTAGCCTAATTTACAAATGATGGTCCCTGGAATGCGCGAAAAAATGTTTATTAACTTTATAACTGTTCAGTTTATAGTGGCTAGACAACAAACTAGTTTAATGTCAAAACTTTATAAAAACTAAACGAACTTTTAGATGACCCCCAACAAATTCTTAAAAGTACATAATTGCGGTTATATAAGATGTAACAATGTCTTAGATTTTGCTTTAGGAGAGATTTCAGTTTGATTATAATTAATGTCATAGTATATAAAACTGATTAGACATTTTATTGGATTTTATTAACTATTAAGCATACATAATATATTTGATGTGGTTCGCTAGACTTCTTAGCTTCTCTTGTCTTCATGCTTGTGCTCTCGATGTAGATCGAATTGGCTCATTTGTTTTATATATTTTCATAATTATGTAATTGAATGATGTAGACAGCCGAAGACCGAAATTTTTATAGTTAGGTTACATATTTAAACCGAAACTTAAATTTGTTTTACAGTTGATTAAGTATTTTTAAAGTCGAAGTTGCTTTATTTTCCTTATGTTTCCCAAATCATAAAAGGGTTCGTAATTCATGGAAACTTACCAACTCAGATAAGTTTATATTTAAAAATTGTATAGAAGTATCATGAATATATAAATATATATATATATATATAGTTAAAATCATGAAAATATTAGATGATTTTAATACATGACGATGATTACAACAAATTTATGACATCAAGAAGTTGATTAGCAACACTGAATGAACAGCATGTATGGACCACTGCTCTCATTCTGTCTCTAATATCGAGGCACTACTAAACATCTTTGCATGAGAGAGAGAGAGAGAGAGAGAGAGAGAGAGAGAGAGAGAGAGAGAGAGAGAGAGAGAGAGAGATATGAAAGAAGTAAAAGATGGTCCTTGAAAGATAATTCTCGTCGACCTAGTAACATATATTCGGTGTACATAGAATAAGCACATATGTGATCAAAGATTACACACCTAGCTTTACGTACGTTCGTAATGGACGGCTTTATTTACCTTATAAATTTCACCTAGTTTTATACTTTCTGATATACTTATCATAAATTTTACCATGACCCCATTTCTGCTTCATAATTTTGTATCTGTTTCTTTCAATACGAAATCACGAATTCGATGCTTATTGAGTTACTGTTATATTAAGCAACGATGTTCAATCCGGAAAAGCTGATTCGATTATATTGGAACTGATGTAAAAACCAAAAGAGTTCTAATTTGGTTAAGATAACTTTATAGATCCTCTAAAATACTACTTCATATATCGTATGCGAAAAGATAAAAACCGAACTGAAACATAAATTCTTAAATTTACCAAAATAAAATCTTTTAAATATATTTGATCAAACACTTAAAATCAGTAAAAAGAAAACTACAAAACTATTGTTATGTGATTATGTCCTAAACTTGTGAGAAATTAATAAGAAACAAAAGTAGATAGGATAGGAACCAGCAGGCGGAACAAATAGTTCTGAAGAAAAGTTGTTTGTTGGGGAAATGAATATATGCAAAAGCTAATTTATTGTTTTAACTATTAAGGGCTTATACCCTAGTAACCAATATCGGAAAAAGAAAAGAAGCACAGTGGCATTTCCGTAAATAGATGATGTATTTATCGTGCATGTTTTGTTTTGTTGAATACGATATTCTTTGCCGTAAAAATATATTTATATATGATATCCTATAACGTGTCATGATTTAAAATAATACAACTAGGAAAGAACGAAAACCAAAAATATGGTGTATTTAGTGCTATAAATCTTTTTCTTGTAATCCATTATACTATCGATACAAATATTTGATCTACTCATATTACGATGATGATTGTCGAACTGCGACATGCGATTACAATTAACAAATTCCATTTAAAATGATTTCATAGTGTATATTTTTCTCCAATACTCAATTTACGACGAACCGTTCTGCATACTATATCTACAGTGAATTATATATTGCTAAAAAAAAAACGTACATTACAGTTATTTTTTTGGATAAAACTAATACTTCAAACAGTAATTACTATTATGAAAAATAAATTATTGAATGTATAAATTTTAAATATGAAGCTTTAATGTCACATATAATCAAAGTCAATATTTCTTCCTCCAACATTGCCTATATCTTAATCCGGCGATTTCACATTCACCCCAAGTCGATCCTGGAATCATCATACACCATAGATCCATAATCTTCATCGATGAAGTTATCAAACTAATACAACTTCTCCTTTCTTTGGCTTTGATAATTACTAGAAGTTATCAACCTTCTGACAAACAACAAATAGAAAATTAATGAATTGCCATAACAAATGGGAACCAACTAGTTTTATTATTTTATATAAACGTTGTCCATATCTTTGAATAAGTCAGTCTCATAACTCGATATCACTCATTATTCTTCTCTCCCTCTCTCTCTCTTGCTCTCTCTCTCTTGCTCTCTCTCTCTCTTGCTCTCTCTCTCTCTATGGACGAGGCTACTGGAGAAACAGAAACTCAAGATTTCATGAACGTCGAATCCTTCTCTCAGCTTCCTTTCATCAGCCGTCCTAAAGATAAGAACCCTAAACCCATTCGTGTCTTCGGCAAAGATTTCACCGGCGGGGATTACTCTGGCACCACCGGTCAAGAAGACTACTCCGTTCCCTCCCAGACCAAAAACAAAGATGAAGAAGAAGAAGAAGAAGACCAAACCGAAGATAACGATAAGGACAATAATAGCATCAACAACAACAGGAGATTCGAGTGTCACTATTGCTATAGAAACTTCCCTACTTCACAAGCCTTAGGTGGACACCAAAACGCTCACAAACGCGAACGCCAGCTAGCTAAACGCGGTGTTTCCTCTTACTTTCATCATCCTGACACTAGCCTTTACAGTTACCGTCATTACCCTTCGTGGACTAGCAGTCCATTAACCGCGGCTAGGTCCTATGGAAGACACTATTCTGGTCCTCAGTCGTCGTCGGCGTATTACACACGACCGAGCTATGGGAGCCCGTTAGGACTATGGCGTGTACCACGGCCTTCTTCCTCTGGCCTTCAAGGCATTTATAACTCAAACGGAGCGTTTACTAGTAGTGACTTTTCTTCTTCTTCTAACTCAACTTTATCGTTGTTGGCCGGCTCTCAGCCGCAACCACCGTTACAGGTGGGTGGCCCCGGATCTCAGACTCGAACTTCTTCTCACCGGTACGGCTTGAGTCCTAATGTGCAAGATCATGTGAGTCTCGATCTTCATCTTTAACGATTCCAACTTCTTTTACTGTGTGTTATGTAACTTAGTGAAAACAAAATGATGCGGTGTTTATGTTTCTGAATTAGAAACGGCACGATGTGTGAGATCCACGAATTTATTTCGTTTCAATGTCATCGATCTTTTTGTTTTTTTGTTTTTTTTCGCTACACGTTCTTCAATGAAGGAAAGGATTTTATCGTTTCACGTGTCCATATTTATCATAGCTCTGGACTTCGAACACTATTGTTTCAGGGAAATTGTTAGTTAGAGTAATATATTACGTACTAGTTACTACTGAGTATTTAATTACAATCACACAGTGAGTCAGATAGAATTTTTTTATTTGTTTAAAACTCAGATAGAATTTCAAAGATAAAATCATAGAATCTTTATACTGTACGGAACTAACAAGTAACAAATACAAAAAAAATTAAACCTCTTGAGCACACTTTTTTTGACGAGGTTTGAAACGAACCTAGTGCACACTGGACTCATTGCCATGTCCTGGAAACAAATAAAACTCAAAATGGGTAATATAGCTTAGATGAATAGATGATGATGATGATGATGATAATTTGGTGCGTGTGGGTAAGTGAAGACAATGGACTAGACACAAGGGTGGAGAGAGACAAAGTGAGTGAAGTGGTCCATAAAAGTAGAGTCTGTTTGTTTCTCAAGCTTTATAATTTTATGTTTATTTCATATCTTTTTAGGCAATCCAAAGGAATGAATCAACAACCTCCATATATATATATATATATCACAATCTATGAACGCGAAAAAGTTGTGATTCACATACTGTAGACTCCACATAACAGATGCCAACGCGAATGAGTATGACGGGTTGGTCTTGTTTCATCCAAAAGGACAGATACAAAATTACTAATGATGATATCAAAGAATGGCAATGACCCGAAATGGTTTTTGTGACAAAAAAACATGGGAAATCCGTGTATCTAATTAACCATGTATTTTTGTTATGTTAAACTTTCAAATCAAAACTTTAATATATATATAGATGACAAGGTAGCTAGAATTTTGTTTACGCCAATGATCCAGAAGGCATACGAGTTTCCATATTTGGCAAGACTTTAGTACGTAATAGAATATCATAAGCATTGATTCACACCCTCCACCAGTATAATGCAATATGCAACAACTCGTGATGGTTACATATATGCTTTCTTTAGAAGTAAGCTAATCTGATTCAATCAAGTCTCCTAGGATAGGAAATGGAAAAGGATATGCCAAAACGACATCTTTGGACACTCTATTTGCAAAATGCAGGTAGATGCAACATCGCAAAAACTCTTCCTTGTACATTTACTCTAACCAATTATATTGTCTTTAAACATTGTAGCATGATGACTAAGATATAACTAACATAAGCATAGTACAAATTCAATATCAGTGACACCAAGCTAAAGCTATCTATAGATAAGTTTGAGAGGCTGTAGAAAAGTGACGATGCGATTTTCATGACCTGAAGAGTTTAGTTGCGGAACAGTTTCCATCAGTTAAAACAGCGAAGGGACCAGATGGTGCAACTTCAGCCTGTAGAGTCAAAAGTGAAGTGATAAGGTTTTTCAGATTCATTTTATGGACACGTTTCAACATAACTTTTGCAATAAGGATGTTTCAATTGTCACCAAGGGTAAGTAACAAAATAAAAATACAGAAAGAATGAAAATACGTATCCTCCCTTCCAGAACAGTTCCTGAGCTACAGACAGTACTAGTTGAGAATTACATCAGATAAGAGGAAGTTTAAGGAAATATTGTCAAAAGAGTTAACATTAATAGCAGCAAAAAGGGGACCTACCAGTTGCTGGAATTAAGAAGGAAGCATGTGATATTTGTACAAGGTGATAAAAAGGAGACACAAGTAAAGACATTACCTAAATCTTAGAGGACCACTTTTGTGCTCAGTTGTTATTTTAAGATGTGCAAAGAAATTTGTAGAATCTGAAGAACAGTGGCCCATAACCCTAGGGAAAAAGTTGCAAAACTGAGGATGATAGTTCGAACAGTACACATCTCAGAGCACTAACTGACGGTTTGGGTAGTAAAGTTAAAGGTTAAAGCAAAGAGAACATGTGGTTGGATAATTGAGATGACTGTTTCCTTCTGAATTCCTAAGTTTTTAACATCTCTATGCTTTGTATCCTTTCTTTTTATGCTCATCTTTTGGTGATGTTACATATATCATTCGGAAAAAAGTTATATCAGAACTGTAGAATAAATTAGCAACCTCAAAAGCCATAACTGAATATGTAGGTAAAGGTATCTACCGACGCTCATGGCTGAGATTTTAACTTGGCCCATGAAGCTAAGATACAGTAGTGTATCAAACAGTTGCAGCATTAAGCCTTGAATAGGGTAAAGACACAGTGTTGGAGACTGTATATCAAAATCCACAATTATGCTGCATAGACATAATAATGCAGTTACAAAATATTGTTGTTTACTTTGCAACTGCCTGCCTTTACCTTAGTCTTTAGCTAACCTTTCTCTGAAAATTTTAAGAAACGTGTGTACATAACTCTATGACATGACTAACCTGCAGAGACGAAGTCCATTATTGTGATTTGAGGTGATTGTTAGTTGGGAAAGCTTTTGAAAGTGCCTAACCTACCAAACTCCATATTCAGAGAAAGTAATAAATTCAGGTGATTTCTAGCTTTAAATGGCTGACGTCTACAGAAAATGAAAAACACTAACACTCGAAGTAGCAGCTAATACCAAGCAGCCACCATCAAAAGGAAGATACAACAACATGTATAAACAGAGACAAAATTAATGAATCAGGTGGGAAATTTGATATTAATGTGAGTAACTTAGCTAATCACTTTCATGTACAAAAGGGTAATAGGTGTAGTTCTACAGTATATGGCAGACTTTAATTTGTATTAACAGTAAAACTGTGAGAAAAGAACATGTCTCTTCAATATTATTACTAAATGTGAAGATGAGCGACAAACTTCAAATTCAACCGATCGAAGAAGTCAGAACATAACAAGTAATCATAAATCTGAAGCTTCTGGACGTTTTAAAGCACGATCGTATCCATCATCAATGTTTTTTACACAGGTAAACGTGGATGAGGCTAAGAAGATCATCTTGACCTTAAACAGCACCCTTTTCACTTGAGTATCAAAGCACAAGTGTAAGCAAAAGAAAGAAATGAGAAGCAAGTAAACCTCAAATTATACAAGACACTACCAACATAAACAAGGACAAAACAAAAATATTATGCTAACCAAAATTACATGCAGCTAGGTCACTTGAAGAAAATGTAACACTTGACAATGAGAGAATCCTCTGAGGTAGCTAGAAGTATTGCTAACACAGTTAAGTAAAACCGCATGAACAACCCGGTTAAAGCATCCAATCAAGAAGGCTCGTTTCGTGAATTTCAAACCCGGACCGAGTTAACAATTTGGCCGGTCTAATTGACCGTTCGCCATCCCTACCCTATATTTGAATAATAAAAACCCCGTGTAAGCCCATATAAGCCCAATGAATTTGTTATGTTATTTGGGCCTACCTAACAATCTGATTTTATGCGGTTCAAGATTTTTAAGCTAATTTTACTTTCACGAGTAAACACTTTTTCAGGAACATGTAATTTTGATGTTTGATTCCAGGATCATCGACATATTAACATTTCTGGTGATCACATTAATCGGGTTTACCAGTCCCGCTCGATCGGTGTTCTTAATATTAATAAGTAACCTATTGAAAAAAAAAAAAAATGTATATTCATGTAATGCCAATAAGCCATCTTTTCTGATGGATGTTTGTGCATCGATGATGAGCACATCAATAGCATCAAGTTGGATCGATTCGAATCGATGAGTATCTTCTAATTTTGTCTTTTGCTATTTATTACAAAACTAACGTTTTCTATATCCTTTTTGTCTCTTCTCTACTGATATTTGCCGAAATTTCACAAAACTCCTTAAACTGTGTACACTATACGAACCACATACCCATACTTTTAATTAACGTTATGAATTGCAATTTTAATGTATTGTACTTTCATGGTTTTACACTATATATTTGCCACAAATAAAAATAATTTGAGCTTGTATGAGAGTAAAATTCTGCTACTTTTGTATAACTTAAAATTTTCGAATACCCTATAAATCGAGATTGTCATTTGCACAAACTCTAGCGTTCACAAATTTAACATTTTTCAAGATTTTGTTGTTTTGGCGATTAAAATCGAGTGGATTATAGATTGACAACAAATTGTGCTTGAATTTATATTTTTTTCTAATAAAAAATCAATGGCACACATTACAACATTTTAAAACATTATCTAGAGGAGATTTTTGGCGGACTAGGCATCGGAATTCGAATTATTTTAAAGAAATTTGAACCCATTGTAGTATGGACTATTGGGTGCAGACAAACATTCACCGATGACCTTAGCCATTTGTGACTTCAGTGTAATCGGCTCAAATCCATTGATATTACTTTTGTGTTGTATTTCAATATTTGACCATGCACGGCTCACATGTAAATTCTTAATAGACCGTTTTACAACTATCCATTTTTAAATTTCGAAGAACATACTTTATATTCGTTTGACGAACGTACGAAAACTGAAGACTGGATTTTGAGGTAGAGTTGATATTTTAGTAATTATATTGTCTTTATAATAGGGCTTTGTCAATTTATGAGGTTCATTTAATTCTGTAAAGTATATCATCCGTACATATCATCGATCAAGAATGATGAATCACCCTCGCATCATTATGATTCATATATGACTTAATTAAGTTGATAATAAATTAATTGTATATGTTCTAGTTCTTTGAGATAAAATAATAATAATAATAATGAAAATAATATAAATGATGGTAGCCAATATGTCCTTTTAGAGACACACAATATACTATATACCCTTGAAAATAAAATAGTGAATAATATTCAACCTGCATGATTCTAATTTGTAGTTTAAGAAAAAAAGTCAACGAAATAAAGAAATCATGATTTAAAATCATTAAGCTTCCGGGAATGTTCCTAAAGTCTCCTGATGGGATATAAAATTTAATTTGATCAATAGTTGAATAAGGGTGCGTAACAATCACATACTCTGACTGGGGGAGATTGTTGCACCAACTCGTGGTTCAAAACTCAAGCGTGGTTATAAACTTTTAAATGAAGTATATATTTCCTCATTTATAAAAACGTAGGATACTATATATATATATATATATATATATATATATATATATACACATATATTAAAGAATCTACCAATAGGTCATAGAACGTTTAACTGTAGCAATCTACCAAAGTCATAGAGCATTTGTAACTTTCAATTGGGGAAACAAACATTTTCAAAATTTTTTATAAATTCTTTGAAAAAGTAACTATATAAAGATTTATTTCCATGTTGACAAAAAAGAAATGTATTTCTTTCTATAGTAATTTTGTTCTATAAGTCACATATAGACCGTTTGTAGGTGAATTTTGTTTTTTTTTTTAAATCTATAAATTCATTTTATATAATTTTTTTCTTTATATAAACAAATAAATCTACCAATAATTCATAGACTGTTTGTAGTAAATTTGGGGGAATTTCAAGGATTCACAGATTTTTCAAAAAAAATGTTTATAACCCACAAATCGACTTCTTTTGGATTGAAGAAGTTTCAAATCAAAAAAGTTTTTGGAAGTTCACGTCAGGTAATTTATATATACTTGTCGAACGTTTATATTAGTTTTATGTGTCATTGTATGAATTACCAGTCAAACATGATTAAGATATTTTGATATATGATTTGTAGTGAATAAGTTTTATAAATTAAATGTGGGTATCTGTTTATATCATTATATGTGATGTCTGCAAAATAACTTTTAATAATTGATTTTCATAGATCTCAATGCATATGTTATCATACAATTGTTCACGTATTAATTTATAGCTATTGGATGATGCCATGATGGCTTAATATTTGTCACATATTTTTCTTTGGGCTCTTCTATTTTCAACGCTCATTTGTCAATTTTTTTTTTTTTTTAATTTGGATTGCTCTTACCTATATTCTTACTTCTTATCAAGTAAAAAAGGTTTCAAATATTTAATGATTATTAATAATAAGGTTTCAGTTAATTGTATCTAAGTCTAAATTTTCTTGTCGAAACACTCATGTGAGTATAATCCAAAATTAGGGTTCCGAGAGTTATCATTTATGATTCGCAATGAAAGTTTTGTAAATTACACGTGTCGTTTTCGAAATAAGAAATTGACATTGTCATGTATCCAAAAGACAAAATCTTCACGGAACAAGAAGCTCCTGATTAAGGCATGGATCAGACTAGCATTGTTGATGCTTATGCATGTGGGCAAGTACCAGGGCTGTCTATATCATCATCATCACCATTTTCTTATTCCATACAATAATTTATTAACTAACCCCAAAAATTCATTGCACGCACATATATTACCTTACTATATATCTATAAAAACATATCTCTGTGTACAATCCTTTATCTTTTTTCTTTGTTCATCATCTGCAAGCATAACCATTCCTCTAGATATCATCGGGTATTTTATATTTTTTTCCATTTAATTGTTTATTTATTTATCCATGCCTTTATGCTATACCTTTTATTTGTTAATAATTTTCCAGAAATGGAAGTCAATAGTCCGGAAACACCGTTGCTTTCGTCGAACGATCATGAATCTGATGATCACAAACCAAAGTTAACCGGTATGGTTTCTTCAATGAAATCTAATTTCTTCACGGATTTGCCTCCAAAACTTCGATCCAAAATCGATCCGGAAAACCCTTTTCACCTTGATGTCTCCAAAGTCATAGGGCTCAAAGGAGGTATGTCTTACTAATTTATAAGTTAGATATATATATATATATATATCACAACTACTAATTAAACAAAAATATGTTGTCTAAATATCACACTTCTTATAAAGATGAAAAGGAGTACTATGAAAGACAATTGGCAACACTAAAATCCTTTGAAGAAGTAGAAAGTTTCATAGCTCGATCAGATGAGTACATCATCGATGAAAAAGAAGAAGAAGAAGATCGAGCTGAGAGGGCTGCACAAGAACTTGCCATGCAAATCTCCAACTGGGCTAACATCTTTTTACTTGCTCTCAAGGTGTGGCTTGATCTATTGAAACATCTATAACATTGTTTTGACTTAATTTGATGATGTCTATTTATCGAAACGTCTACAATGTGTAGATATATGCTACGGTAAAGAGTGGATCCATAGCGATTGCAGCATCGACACTCGACTCTTTGCTTGACCTTATGGCGGGAGGAATACTTTGGTTCACACATCTGTCAATGAAGAACGTCAATATCTACAAATATCCCATAGGAAAGCTTAGGGTGCAACCCGTTGGAATCATCATTTTCGCCGCTGTTATGGCCACTCTTGGTATATATATCATTTTTTCTGAAATTTTTTAAAACTCTAAACTATATGATAAAAATGTAATGCTAAAGTAACCATACACAAATGTGTAGGGTTCCAAGTGTTGCTTGTGGCAGCTGAGCAATTGATTTCAAATGAACCTTCAGAGAAAATGAATCATGACCAATTGGTTTGGTTATATTCAATCATGCTGAGCGCAACCGCTATTAAACTCATCTTATGGATCTACTGCAAAAGCTCGAGAAATCATATCGTTCGTGCATACGCAAAGGTAGGTAGATATAAGTGCATATATTCTTATAATATCATGTAAAAAATGACGACTAATTGATGGAATTTGGTATAGGATCATCACTTTGATGTGGTGACAAATGTTCTTGGATTGGTCGCAGCCGTTCTTGCTAATGCCTTTTATTGGTGGCTCGATCCGTCTGGTGCTATTCTCTTAGCCATCTACACTATTGTCAACTGGTCCGGGACCGTTATGGAAAATGCAGGTGAGTTTGTATTTACATGTTGTCGTATTGTTTGATCTAGTCACAAGAATTGAGATTTTCACTATGGTTTTTTTGTTTGTTTGTTTGTATAGTTTCATTGATCGGACAATCAGCTCCTCCAGAAGTACTACAAAAGCTGACTTACCTAGTGCTGCGACAAGGCGGGGATAACATCAAACATGTGGATACTGTTCGTGCCTACACCTTTGGTGTTCTTTATTTTGTTGAGGTTCGTCTATATATATATATTATTGTCGCAATCATATAGTTAAAAACTCATATTACAATATTTAGAAATCAATTACTACTTACACTTGACCATTGCATATTCATAACAAAATATTTGGTGATCATGTGATTATAAAATTGTAAGTAATGGAGATCGAAGATAAATGTTTATTAGATTTATATAACAAACTATATAGTTAGGTTAGAGTATTGTAATATGTGTGTGTTGGCAGGTGGATATAGAACTGCCAGAGGATTTGCCATTGAAGGAAGCTCATGCAATTGGTGAGACATTGCAAATAAAGCTCGAAGAACTTCCAGAGGTGGAAAGAGCTTTTGTCCATCTTGATTTCGAGTGCCATCACAAGCCTGAGCATTCTGTACTTTCTACAATCCCCAATGATTTATGAACATTATATGCACATATAATTGTATATGTGTAAGTGCTTGTTTTTTTCTTGTTGCTTCTTTAATATATTGTACTATGTCACCTCTGCAGCTTGTACATTGCATTGCAGTATGAGTTTTCTTCTTTTCCTATTGAATTTTTGTTTAATAAAACATTTTACGTTTACTTTTCTATATCTTCAACTCATAAAACTAGTTCTTCATATATGTAAAATGACATTTTAATTAGTTGGGACACATGCTATTAAAGGCAATTTTTTACGCTTGAGTGTTTGCGTTTACTCTTGTTACAGTATAGAACATTTTCTTATTTTTATAAAATTATAACATGTAAATCATTTCAACATTTTAAACATGTTACCAATCAAATTCAATGTGGCATTCCTTGCTTTTACAGAATTTTCATTTGTAACAACAATTTATTCAGTGTCAAAACTCTAAAATCTTGTAGATCTTAACATTGCTCTACATCAAAGGAAACAATGAAGCAAGAACATTAAAAAAAAAAAACAAAAAAACAGAGTACAAATCCAAATGTAAGAGAAAAATGTAAACTATAAAGAAAAAAAGGAAGCTAAAATAATTTGAAATTGAAAGACTTTTTTTGTTTTCCAGACGAATAATAACGTTCCGGATGATACAAAGCCATGAAACCACTCACACTCCACAAGTTTAAATCAACAGCAAACCCAAATTCGTTAATTTAGAATAACGAAAACCTCAGGCCATTGCTCGTTGCGAATAAGTTATACTCTTCAACCTCTTTGCCCTCTTTCGCTTTTGTATCGCTATTTCCAACAAGGTCGCACAAAACCCCGTCTTTGGAATGAGCAGGCTTCGACTTACTTCCAGTGGAAAGACCCACAGGTCCACTGAAATGGAATAAGGAGAAGCTGTCTTCACTTACTGACTGTGTTTCCGGTGGAGCCAAACCGTTTAGTTCCAGTGGTGGCTCAATATTCTGAGTTTGGTCCTCCGTGTTGGTTTTAGAAAATGAATGGAACACTGGAACTGGCCCGGGATTGAAGAAGGGAGTTGCCGCATGATTCATACTATATCCGAGCGGACCTGTGTATAGATAAGGATTAGGGTGAGGGAACGGAATTAATCCATTGGCTGGAGCTGGGTGCCAAGAGACTGGTGGTGCTTGATGGAAGTAGCTCATTGGTGATGCAGTCTGGAAAACCGGAAACTGTAGATTCTGGTTTAGCAAATGAGGAAACATGCTTCCTTGTGGTTGCACATCAACAACACCATGTGCCATGTTATTGATACTATTATTATCCATGTTATTCCCAGTTACTACGATAGGAGTTTCCAAAATTTTACTCTTTCCAGTACTATCTGGTATGAGGATATCGTTCTGTGTACCAACAACTATATTCTCTCTTCCTTCAGATTGCTGACTGGCATCTTCAGAATCAGATGTGGAGGAGGATTCAGTGTTTCCGTTGTTTGAAGAAATCGTATTGCTCTCTCCCTCGCTCAGGCATGACGAGCAATTGTCTGAACTTGATGTACTACTCATCATAGGATCTTTCAAATGCCACCCATTCTTTGTTTCCCCAGACTCCATGCTGTTGTTATCTTTAAGCTTGATAATATCCAACTTCTCTGCAGCCTTACATTGAGACAAAAGGTCAGATGAATTATCAGCAACGATAGTGTCTTCTATCTCTTCAGCCTTAAATGTTGAACATCTAACTGTTACTTCAGAGTCAGAGTTGCTTCGTGGATACTTTTTTGGCTCCATGGGCTCCCAAACTTTTTTTGAATGTAGTGAATCGCTTGTACTAGAAAGATTAGGACCAACTCCCACCTTACTTTTAAGTCTTAACTCACGAGTATAGTCTGGTTGAGTATACCTGTTGCCTCGGAACACTGGCTTGGAGGCATCAGGAGCAGAATCCGAACTGGGTAAGGTTTTTGGTTCTCGCAAGCTTCTGGTTGCAGAGATGTTAGGTTCTACTTTTGCCCGGTATTCACTGCTCGGTTTGCAACTGCAAGAATTAAAGTCAAACCTCTCACTGATCCTGTTGTCGCAACATTGAAACTTCTCATGAGACTTGATGCCATTCAGGCCACCAGTCTTTGAAGCTTTCACTCTTAACTGTCTGTTTGACCCATTGAATCCCCTTGAAGGCAATTCTAATCTATCATTACGGAATCTTGCCTCTGACCTACTGACAAAAGAAGCATTATCCGAATATCTGCGTTGATCTGACCACCTCAAAGCATTATCAGACTGCACTTCTTTCCAATATCTTGCATTCTGGTGGTGAACAGGCTTTTGATGATCGTTTGTAAAGTACCCGTTCTCATCTTCAAGATCTGTAATTTCTCTGTCAGGGCTGTCACAGTAATGGTTTTCCGCTCTTGGAGAAGGGCAACCATCCAAACACTGCCTTTCTTGAACATCAGGAGAACCAGGTGGAGACAAATCTGCATCCCCCGTTTCAATTTCTGACTCCTCGCAGTTTATCGTATTGTTTGTCTCGTCATCAAGGTCTGGAAGATCTTCTTCTTTCCGTGATGAATTCAGAAATATGTTTTTATCGCTAGATTCAGGGTTTTTCTTCTCCTTGCCTTTTTCTTTTTCCTTCAATCTCTCCTTTCTGCGAAGTTTTTTCTCCCTTTCTTTGGATCTTTTCTTCTCCTTCCGCTCCTCTTCTTCACGCTTTTCCTTCTCTTCTTCCTCAAGAAGTTTCACCTGCAGGAGTTAAGACAATGGAATTGTTGGACATAATCTTGATGAAATTGCTTTGAGAACATTACAACAGAATGCCTACCTGTTTCTCCAAGGTAATAATTTCCTTGCACGCAACATGTACACGTTGTTCTAATAGTTTCAATGTAAGACATACAAAGATACTATGCGCATTTTGCCGAGCGGTTCCTTCCCTGAATGCTTTTTCAACCTAAGATATAATCAATAACAGATAGAAATGAGAAACCTAATAGAGCACAAAACCATAATAATAAAATGGGAGTTTGAGGAAACCTATAACTAACAAACCTGTTCTTTAAAAATAACTGTTGCAGCATCTAGAAGAAACTCTCGAGCAAGTTCTGGACTTTTTGCATGCTTTTGTGGACGGGAGCATTCCCCATCAAGCTCATTCCCATCTTTGTCCATCATGTCTTCATCCTTTAATAGCATAGGAAGCACAGTGATATCGTTTAAAAAGAGAAAGAATAATAGTTTTGGAATCATACAACATTTGAGAGCTTTGAGAATTTATGAATCTGGAATCTACCTCTTCTTCCTCGGCCTCTTCAGCATGCTCGAAAAACCTTCGGATACTTTCCCCTCTCTTGATTGAAACAAACCCATCCCCAACAACTAGCCTACCGTGCACGCAGTTTTGACCTTTTAATGCGTGGGCTTTGACGGATACCTCAGACCAGCGGCCATCTAATTTATAAGCTCTAAGGGTAATGTAGCATGAATTTAAACCACGAAGGTCTAAGCCAGTGACTTGAACTCTCCCATTCATGCCAACATTTTCAAATTTGAGGATATCACATTTTCCTTCTCCAGTTCCAATGGCCCACTCAAAATGATGGTAAATTCCAGCGTTCTCAGCGAATGTTTCCCGCCAATCTGCTTGCACCGAATCAATGGATACCTGTAATATTGCGATTACATATGTGATCCCCTCTTGCAATATAATCCCCTTTAGAAATATAGTAATATACTTCTCGAAAACCAGAATTTTGGACTACAGGAACCCCATAGAGATGGTTAACATAGATAAATTACCTCATATTGGAAGGCTGTATCGGCAACACAAAACCAGGTGGTACACCTAGGTTCTCTCCGCATGCGTTTCAGTTCTTTGAGCTCTTTAAACTCACGAATAACATTTCGTCTGCAGTCTCTACAAAACCTCTTGCTGTCAAATCTGTAATTTGAAAGGTCCATCTGTTATTAATGTCGAGAGAACAAAATGCCAAGTCATCTTGCAAATCAAAATGAGATGACTAAAGTGGTAACATTTCCTGTTACCTATGACCCAGATCATGTCCAAAAACTTCTTAACTCAATTTGTCATTGAACATTAAGGAATATCAAATCAGCTAATGACATACCTGTACCTCAGTCTCTCCATGAAATCCTCTTCCTTCATCCTCAAAAGAGATTGTCGAGTTTCCTCGCTTAGCGCGGACCAGAAATCCACCAATGTATCACAAGAAAGCCTTGCAGTATGTAGAGCACACGTCTCTCTTGTTCCATGCCCTCTACCATAGCTAGTCATTCCTTGACTTATCCATCCCCGGCCTCCACCACCACAAGCATCGGGATAAAGCAACTCACGTTCCCTTTCTCGAGCAGGGGCACTGTCAAACACCTGCTAGAACCAGTAGATTAACTAGTTGAACTGGAGGGACTGCAAATAGGTAACCGTTGCATGAACTTACATTTTGAAGTCCTTTGAGAGACTTTGCATACAAATAGCAATCAAGAAGTGTGAGTGACCCATCACGTGTCGCGGTGAGACCTCCCCATGGATGAACAGACGGATCTTGGAGCTCATCCGCCCAACTGTTACTGACAACTGAATTACAGTCATTATGATATTTCGAGCCCCCTGATTTGTTGTAAGGAGAATTCCCTATTGATCCCTCCGGATGCAAGGACTTCCCATGCATAACAATCTGCAAGAAACCTTCGAGAAGCAGGCCATTGCATCTGGAACAATACATGTTCTTACGAGCTTGCTCAAACAGAGTCTGTTTGTCAATCTTGAGGAGCTCCTGCCTAGCTTTCGGCGATAGGTCACTCCAGAACTGCACACAATTTCAGATAATTGTGCTTCGAGTTAGTGATTTATCATCACCTCATTTAGCTACACCACGATGTGTAAACCAACAACAACAACAACAAAAATTTATCTTCACAATCTGTGGAAGGGAAGCAATGACAGAGAACACACATGGGGCCATCAATTCGACAGAGTTGTAGTGTTGACAGTGCGAGAGAAACTCAAAAAGGTAGAAGTGGGATTGTCTAGAGGGCAGAAAACAAGTATAACTAAGATGTGAACTACTAAAACATGGAATGATACAATGAAAGCAAAACATCTGAAGCTAAATCAGAGACAAAGATCCAATCTGAGCAAAATGAACGACCCAAAGGTACCTTTTGCAGCTGATTGTAGCTGACTCCATCGATTTCCTTTGACCAGAAGCCAAAAGAGTATTGGTCATTCCTCTGAGCTAAACCAGGCATCATTTACAGTCTCTTGTATTCATCAACCAATGTTTTCATTATCGCTATGGTCCCAGACTGACATAAACCAATCCTATCCGATTCAATTCCCTTAAATCGGACTACAAATATCCAATCGGAAAATACAAAAAAATGAAAAAATACAATCGATCGCGATGAATCGGGATTCTGAAAAAAAATAAAGAGAGAGAGAGTCTGATTATGAAAATTTCCCGGGAAAATCTCGTTGTCAGATCCTTAACAGAAAGAAGAAAGAATCGAATTGGGATTGAATTTGGAGAAAAGCCGCAAAGAAGGGTTCCCTTCTGGTTCGATGACGATGACGATGAGATTCGCGGCTGCGTCAATATATTCTAGAGAGAGAAAGAAAGAGATGAGAGATGAGATGTAACTTATAAAGGAGAAGGCTCTCTGCCTTTGGTAGAAAAATAAAATTAGAGGGAGCGGTTAAAATGAGCAAACGATAACAAATATCATTTTTTTTGGCTTTTCTAACATTTCAGTAATAATATTTTCGAAATTTTATAGAAAAAACCTTCAGATTTTTTATTTAACAAAAATATATTTTTTTTTTGTTTTTTTGTTTTTTTGTTTGTTACCTTTCCTCTAATGAATATAATGTGTGTGTGTGGGTATGGTGTTGTCATCATGCTGTAATGGCTAAATCTTTTTTTGTTTGCTATTTAATATTTAAAGACCAAATAATTATACTATTTATATGTACTATACGTATATGTCATACTAACATGTGACTATTCGGAATTATATTTCGTAAACTGTGTACGAGTTGTTGACAAAACATAAATATACTATGTATATATGCATATAAAGATTTTAAAATGTACTCGTAACTGTTAAAGAAATATAAAATTACAAGTTTAGTGCTTTGTATTAGTGTTTTTAATGTTATTAAAGAAATATAAAATTACTTGTTGCAAGAGTGCATATAACAGAGATTATCATATGAAGGACTATACAAAACATATAATTTAGTTATCACGGTTTTGTTTCTGCTGATTCATCTGAAGAAGCTTGGTTTCCCATCAGTGACGATGACAGACTTACATGCTAAATTCCTAATTTCTAGCTATGTGATTATAGGCATGATGGAGTAGCGAAAATGAAGTGCTTGTAAACAAGCAATGTTGTTCCAGGCCTCCCCATAAAGTCTAAACTCTAAATCGAATCAAAAAGAAATAGAAATTGCACCAATCCGTTTGGAACCTGGTTTACAACAAGAGCATAACCAAAATCATGTCTTATTTTTTCCTACATTCCCTGTCTGAAAGCACAAAAACCCAACAACAACAACAAAAAAAAAAAAAAAAAAACAAAACAAAATTACAGAGATATTATAATCCTTGCAGCCACAAAATAGTAACAATGGCTCCCTCCAAACTGATTCATCATAGAAGATTTTCATCATCATCTCATCTTCATCTCCAATTGGAGAAGACTCCATTATACATACTAAAACCAGACAACAAACTTCAAATCTTCCATATGATCATTAGCTCTCCACGAGGCTTGTCTTATGTACATCATTTTTCAATCACTTCTTTCTTTTCTACGTTTTGTTTTACTCCTCTTTCCAGATTCGACCAGTCACTCTCAACTTGAGTTCTTGCCTATCACCTCCAGAGAAGTAGAGTGCGAGGTTTCTTGGGATGATGAGTCCGTCTTGACTGTCCCGGACTTTCCTGTGACTGTCACGGATGCTTCTAGGGATCCCTTGCCATGTTAGTTTACGTCCATGAGCTCCTACTTCCAAGCTGTAACTGAACTTCTTCGCCTCGTTCTCATCTCCCATGAAACGAAGGAATGCCATGTACACTGGAGCCATCCCCAGCTGGAATGCCTCAAAGTGTAAACAGAACTGTCTCCCAAAACAGTTGAACACCTAGAAACAAAATATAAGAAACCGAGATCCGAGTTAAGTGTGAAGCAACATATATTGGAAGCCTAGGATGAAAATGTGACTGAGAAACCCTGTGGTACTTAATGAGCTAGTAGAATCAATAGCAAGTTGGGAGAAAATTGGGCTGACAAAAAAAGAGCAAACCGGGAACCGAAAAAGCAACTAATAAGGGCCTGCGCTAACCATGCAGGTATATGAGCCTAGGCCCTCTGCTTATGGCAACGAATGACCAACCTTTAAAATTTAATAGGCAGAATAAGAATAACACATAGATTCCACTAAACGATCAGAAGCTGGAGATTTCAATAGTTCCTTTGAATCCATTCTTTTTAATAGAAGAAGAGGGGTAAAGCCAGGAAAAGTTCATGGGGGATAAAGAGAGTGAAAGAAGTTGAATGTGAAGCAGAGGTCATATGATGATATAAAACCACAACCTACGTAAGAATTTAATTCGAAATAGATAACCCGAATCAGACTTTAAACTTGAAAAAAAAAAAATTACCGTAAGCATCCATGTTGCATTTTCGACTTCATGAGGATTTGACTTTACATAACGGTGGTTGAAAGTGCACCCGTCATGCATATCGACTTTATGATCATCTTTGAGATGAACAACAAGTGTGGGGATATCACCTGTAACCGAACACTCAGAGCCAGCATAAGGACAAGTGTAAGGCCTAAACCTGCAATGTTGCTCGTGCTTAAGCTTGCTGTAGTAAGGGAAAATGTCATGACACCCCAAATTTTGGTATCGGCATGGAACTTCCAAAGACTCAGCAACTTTCTCAAGAGCTAAGCATCTTATGTTACCAAGCTCGTAACGACATGTAGGGCACGTGTTCTGCACTCTCACTTTGCAGTTTGAACATAGTGTGTGGCCATTTGGACACTGTAGAATTTAAAAATGTTAAGAACATGTATTGTAATTACAAATCTTTTAAAGCTCATATGTTTCTGACCTGATGGATTGGAGGATACATTAAATTTGTACACACGGGACATTCAAGAAGCTCGTAAACACCATTGTTAGAATGGATCCCATATTTTCCAATCCCTGCACTACCTGGTTTTGTCGGTTTGTTATTATTGACTTCCACTTTTGCTGTTTTAACCTCGTAATCCATTCCCGTTGAATTAGATTCCAGGACTTCTTTCAAAGCACTGCCTCCAGGAGCCATGGTGTCCCTAATTCAATCAAATGAATTGACCTTGTTTCTCACTTGAAGCAGATGATTTACTCCTCTTGGATAGATTTGTTATTCTGCAGGAGGAAAAAGGAATCGAGACCAAACATAAGCTTCTATGTATTCACAAGTCAAATTAAACACCAACATCATAGAAAGGCTTATACATATAGTTGATAAATTGAGAAGAAAAAAAAGTAGATTAAGGGGCAGATACTTAGTTCAGTTGATCAAGTCTTTTACTTTATTGCTGCGATCTATTATAGCTTCCTTAGAAACAAAGAATAAAATAAGATAATTTAAAAAGAAAACATACATTTGAAGCAAAACATTAAATGCACTTTCAGATAGGTAACAAAGCGATAGGCCTCAAGCTATGAACAATGCTAAAAGCTAGACCTTTGCACATTCCAATGACTTTAACAGTAAACAGAAATCAATCACAGGACTATCAAACATCAAATAAAACCTCTTCTCTTTTCAATCTAACTAAACAAAGAGAGAAACATGAAAATAGATCTAACTAGAACAAGAATCAACGAATCTAACCTATGACAGCTAACAAAGATCGTGCAAGCAAGGTTTCAAATTTGGCTATTACATAAAAAGTTAAATTTAAACCAAGTTCAAGCAGAAATCTATAGAGAAACGGTGTTGTAAAATGCAAACCCCAATATCATAAAGTCTCAAAACATTTATCTTTGTCTTTTTTACCTATGAAACAATTTCAAACAAAACCATTCATTAACCAAACGATTCAAAGACAACAAAAGAAAAACGTATTTTCCAAAAAAAAAATTGACCTTTCGAGATATAATTCCCCAAACAAAGCAAGCTAGATTCGTCAAACGATGCCCCCAAGCACCGACCCGAGAATCCGACCCGAAACCCAGCTTCGAAATTTGGTGATTCTCGATCGCTTGTTCCCGATTTCAAACTAAAAAACCCAAATTCAAAAGAGGAGAAGATGTTTTGTTTTTTTTTTTAAATTATTACCCGGAAGAAATTTCCAGACTTGGCGTTCGCGTGTTTGCTTCAGATTCAAATTAAGACGAGGAATCGTGAGGTTAATTGAGGAAAATTAGGGATTACTGAGAAACGAAAAGAGACGGGAGGAGGAAGAGGAAGCTGGGTTTGTGTCCTGTCTTGTTCGTATCGGTGAAGAAAGCCTTTAATGGTGGTGTTCTCTGTTTTGTCTTTATTATTCCCACTTTTTAAAAATAAAACACCGAATCACAATTCACGAAGGTGGTACCTTTTTTGACAAATTTTATAATCGCGAGTTAATTACAATTTTATTTACTTCATCACAGATTTTGTATTATCTTCATAATAATTAGTACCATTTTCTTAATTATGGTGCGTTACAACGCTCGATTTCCTTTTTTCTTTAGATAATATATTTACATTTTTGTAACATAGAAACAAAAGATTAAAATAGAAAAATATTTCTCTCATTTTTAATTGCATCAAATTCACTTACGTAATCGCAATTTTACGTTTGTAGAGTCTTCGTGACTTATGAGTAAAAACAAAAGAAGAGTAGTAAAATAGGTAAAAGAGTCTAAAGATTTTGAAATAATTGTTTCATCTCCGGCAAAAGTCAATTCTTTTATTAAGGAACCAATTAAGAAAAGATGTAATAAAGATTTTAAATTAAAATATCTTATTGGCTCGAGTTCGTGCATCGAGTAACGAGACGACGCTCGTTTCCCGCACACATCATTTAAGTTTTTTTTTTGTTTCTTCTCTTTTTACAAGTTCGTTGACGTAATTATACTTTGCTTCATGAAATTTAGACATGGTTGAACTTTAAAATTCTGTCAACCATTTTCCAGTGAGATGTAAGGTTAATTCAATTAAAACAGATCATTATACGTATATATATTTTGGCAGTAGGTTTCACCTTATAATTAAGTTACAAGAATCCAAGAATCTTTATAATTTTTAAATGATGAAAGCCTGAAAATAGTGGAAGATGTCTGTTTTTGTGGGGTTTAATTTTTTTGCCCCCTCGTGTCAATGTATTTATGCGGTGCTTTTTTTATTGCCAAGAAAATAGAATATCATATAATAGTATAAAATATTTTTTTTTTCTAATCAGAAGTGAAATAATTGGAAATAAAACATATGAAGTGAGATAATTCAACAGAATAATAGACGTGTCGGATGTCGCTGTGCGCATGTGACATGTACTCAGCTGAGAGGATTTTGGATTTTTTTCTAGAACCATAAAAACATCGTTTTGTAACAAATTTGTACTCCAGAAACAAAATACGTTAAAAGGAAACAAGAGTTAAATATAAACGTCGCCTGAGAGATTCGAACTCTCGCGGGGAAACCCCATTTACTTAGCAGGCAAACGCCTTAACCACTCGGCCAAAGCGACTTTTTGATTAGATTTTGAAAATAATATTTATATTGATAAAACCTTCCGTCTCAACAGTTAAGAAAATATCATGTTACTAAACACCATTTGTTTTTTTTATGTAATCTAATCATGATTTCGAAAATCCGTTAATGATTTAAGATTAAAAATTTTAAGTTATGGTGTCTTATGTGCAAGGGTTATCATGAACGCATTTCATATTTTGCATTCAAAGGATTGAGAGACTGGCCCAGGTTCAATCAGAAAAGATGAACTGTATTTCTGAAAAAAGATGAAAGAAAAATTTCGATTAAAAATAGCATCCCTATTGAGAGAAATACAAAACAAATTACAACAAACCAACAAGCAACACAAGAAAAATAAAGTTACAATCATCTTCTTCTTCTTAATCATCATCATCATCGTAAGCTTCCAGGTTGAAAGCTTTTTTTTTTTTATTGTTGTTGTTTCTCAAGTAAATCTCCTTCTCCTAGGCGGACGAGAATCTGCACTGTCTACATCAGAAACCCTCGAACCATTCTCATTCCTTCTCCTCGACGAAGATGTCGAGAGAGTTACCATAGAATCAATCTCAACTGCAGTATCCACTTGACTCTCAGAGTTTATAACAGCTGCAATGCTTGAGAATGAGTCTCTATCATCCACCACAACAGGTGCATGATGGTTTTGCTCTTGGTGGTTCCTCCCCAATGGATGAGTTCTAAAATACGCATCTACAAGCCTCTCAGCAGAACTCAATGCAGAAGTGAAAGTCGAGATCCTTGCAACTCGGTGTGACTGTAACTGCCTCCTGATCAGCAGAGGATGGAATCTCGTGGTAGTTTCTCCTTCAAGATCGGGAGCAATGTTCGGGTTTAGATCGATATCCTCTGATGCTGCAACGATGGCTGCTGCTGCTGCACTAGCCTGGTTCTGCTCTGATCTAACTCCCCTAGATGTCATCAACCGGTTAAGAATCGAATTGGCTCGATCGTTCACTCTTTCTGATGCCTCGCGGTTACTAAAATCAGGGACCGGGGTTGAATCCCTGTCAAACCTATTCTGTATACGTCTAATCATTTCCTCCATCGGTATTGTAAAAGGCGACCTTTGAATTGTATTCCTCAAGCTCTCGATGCGTCTGGCGTGTGGTCTCATGGGGATCTTAGTATCTAAACTCTCTTCAATTTCTCTTTTATGGTTACCGCGCCCATAGATTGGTGTTACGGTTTTGGGTGTCACCTCTCCTTTGCAAACCGGACACTCCTTTGCATCCGAAATTTGTAACCATTGGTACAGACAAGGCCAACAGTAAAGATGGCCACAACAGGTGAGAACTGGCTCCTTCGACAAATCCAAACATATATTACAATCGAAAAAGTTACCGTCACAGCCACTGCTTTTCTCGACATCGGTTTTCTTCTCTGATACACCATCCCCAATGGCTCCGTCGCCATTTTCACACATTTTCCGATCCTCATTGCCTCTTTCACTACCCTCACCGGTCTGCATAGCAGCTCCATTTACAGAAGTTCCCATCAATTGGTTCAGTTCTATAGCCATGGTATGGGTTTCAGATAGAACCGGGATAGGGAGATTAAGCTGTCTGAATCGCGTCCTATGCCGAGTCCTGATCCTCGTCACAGCTTCCGAAGATCTCTCAGACGGGTCATTAGTCCAATCAGCCAAATTCACAGTCTCGTTTGGTGCCGGTTGGAGATCTGACTCAGGACCAGGCCCTAGATTCAAATCCAGGTTCATTGTGTCAGCTAACTCCTCACCCATCAATAAAACAAAATAGCTCTTGCTTTCACGTGCGGTGAACAATATGTACTCTGTGTAATCTTTAAGATTCTGCAGGAAGAGAAACAATGAACCAATATAAGCTTATCCGGTTCACAAGTTGTTTTGATAAAACATCGAGAAGGGAAACAAAGAAAGTAATATCAAATACAACCAATTGAGCTTTCTTCGCAGGCACACAGTTTTTAATCTAAACTAGACATACAAGAATACACAATGTAAAAACGAAAATTATAGTATGAGCTTCAAAGATATATCCACCAGACAAAGGCATACACAAAGTCAAAAAACATTTGAAACCAGAACACAAAGTCTAAATTCCCTCTACACAAGATATAATTCCACAACTACAAAGTCCAAACTCCAAACTTCGAAAGGTAAGAGATCGTACACCAGAACACATGACCAGGTGAATTCATAAAGGGAGAAGCAAAAGATGTAGCCAAATTTCCAACTTTGCAATAGAAAAAGAGTTCAATCAACAACAACAACAAATAAAAGAAAAGATGAAATCAGAGGAAAAGATATTTACCGTAGAAGCAAGATATAGGCGTGGAAGTTTGGTAGATTCTCAGATTTGCTTCAGATTCAATAGCTGGCGAAGGATTAACGAAGAAAAGAGGAGTCTCTGGACGAAGAAGATGCTAATTACAAATACAGATGACAAGAGACTAGCCATTACTCCATTACGGAACCAACTCTGGATCTCCAAAAGCAATTATGCGATACCATCATCAAGAAAACCCCCCAATCAGAAAACCCTAATTCTCGAATCCCCGAACCTGAGAAAATCTACAATCTTTCTATTGAAGAAAAAAAAAAGAAACCCAGAATGAAGAAAACCCAAGTTGTTCCACTCTC
Organism: Crucihimalaya himalaica; assembly: GCA_004349715.1. Lineage (NCBI taxonomy): Eukaryota > Viridiplantae > Streptophyta > Magnoliopsida > Brassicales > Brassicaceae > Crucihimalaya > Crucihimalaya himalaica. The sequence goes on along the minus strand of SMJT01000008.1, from coordinate 2,411,669 downwards.
GATCCAGCAAAAAATCAGCTTAGCAAAACCCAAAAACAGATACAAATCTTACACATAAAAATGATAACAGAAACAAATCAGAAAAATCTGGAGCTGGAGAGAGAGAGAGAGAGAGAGAGAGAGAGAGAGAGAGAGAGAGAGAGAGAGAGAGAGAGAGAGAGAGAACAAAATCAATCAACGACCTGGACTTGGATTAGGTCGTGTAAAATCATGAGACCATGGGTTGATCAAATCAGCTAGAACAACAACACCAAGCTTAGAGCTAGCTGAAACTTCGACAACGCCATGGAAAAATTCGCCCTTTTTTTTTTTTCTTTTTCTTTTGTGCTTTTAGAGGATACAGAAACGTCCAAATCTTGTCCAATTTGGCTTAAGTGGGAAAACGAACCCAAACCTCTCTCTAAGCAGAGAGAGAGACGAATCTGGTACGCTCCGGTTTAGGCAAAAGGATGGTCTTAAGTTCCACGCGATGATCACGCTCTTTTGTGATCGGACGGCTAGGGAATTTTTAGAATCATTTTATTTTTGGTGAGACTAGTTTGTTTTCTCATTAGAGAAAGTGATTATTATAATGATAACTAGGACGAAAAGTTGAAAGATACCTAATGGTGTTTCTATAAATGCATATTTTTGTTTTAATAGAGAGTTATAGTATATTTTATAGTAAATAGACGATAAATCAATGAATATATAATTGATCCATAATTGATAATCCATATCAATTATCTAGGAAAATCCCTCACAATTGAACCAATACGAATCATCGAGAAACAAAATTTTAATTTTGAATCAATTAGCAAGCAGAAACACGAGGAGAAATTATCACAATAATAACTAGTTTTAAACACTCAAACAAATGCACCTAAAAAGAAACATACTACTATAAGATAAGAGTAGAATGAAAGAATGTTGTCTGAATCCTGAACATTGTAAATATACATCAAATATACATAATTTAACCTCAAATAAAATTATGATAAAAAAAAAAAAAAACCAGTTTTCTTATGTTCACGTGGATATTATGAAATATTCTTTTTATCGGATGTCCCAGTGGAACGATATGTTTTTTGCATGCAAAACCAAAGAATATATCGTTGTATATGTTTATCATATGAAAGATAACCAAAAAGCTATATATAATTTTGATGTCTTCTTCACTTTCTCAAGAGTTTAGTATCTTTGGAACAATAGAAGTAAAACACAAGAAGACAACGTACATGTCATCGTTAAACCCATATATGATCCATCAACCGAACCACTACTACGATGAGTAGAACCGCCGCCGATCGGAATTATACCACCACGCCTACCGCCACCACGGTGACCATGACCACCGCCACCATGACCACCACCACCACCTTTTGCGGCCACGGAAGTTATAAAAAGGATTAAGATTAGACCCGCGGTCATCATCTTCGTTGAGGAACAAGACTTCATCATCTTCTTGAGTGAAAATAATAAACTTGTAGAAAACAAGAAAATACTTTTGATTTTAACCTGTAACGGTGAAAAGTGAAAACTTCAGAAAAAATAGTAACTTAGGGTTTTGCATAGACATGCCTAACCTTGTATACTCGAATTCCAATTGACGCGATAAGGAAGAATAATACTACTATTCTTCACTGCAATTTATAATTTCTGAAGTTAAAACCTCAATCAATATGATATGAAGCACGAGTGCATCATTAACTGCTAATTAATAAATTTAGGCATTTACTAGGATTATGGCCTCGTAACTACTATTAATTGTAAAAAATATTGAAAAGCCAGTTAACATTATCATTTGAAAAAAGGAAATGATAAGTATCAATATAAGAAAAAGGGGTATAAATATAGGTGCTTAATTAAAGCCTTAAAATATAGGAAAGAGTAATTTTGTAAAATCCAATTATTAAAATGTATACTTTTTAGTGAAGTACTTTGACATAATAGATATTTTGTGGTGTAAAGAAATACTTTTGGTGATTGAGGATTATATTATCTACCAACAGTTATACTTATATTGATATTTTAAATGAAAATAAACAAAATAATAATTTTTATGTAAAATTATGGAGTTGAAAAAAATCTTGCAAGTTTTGACACTTGACATATATACTGTACAAGCAAAAAATAAAAACTATCAAATAAACATTTATACAAGAAATGGATGCCACGTTACACAAATGGAAATTTTTTTCATTTCCTCTAAATTGTTAGTGAAGGATAATATCTTGTTCATCTGAGAATCTGTACTTGACTTGAATATCATACTATACATAAATTACCGGGAATAAAATGTTGACCTCGATGTGCATGTCTTCATCAATCTCTTACATGATGAGCTCAAGATCATCTGCATTGACCTGAGCATAATATGTACCCAAGTCCAGCAAAAAATATGATGTTTTGTCAAACTAGATTCTGTAAACAGCATGTAGCTATCAACAAATGCAGGTTTCTGCCAACTTTTCATTGTTTAGCCAAGAAAACTGGAGAAAAATAGGGTTTAAATATGATTCATTCTGACCAACGCAGCCGGTTTCAAACACAGAGTCAATCAAATATCTGCGGGGTGCTCAGGAGTAAGATCTTGCAATCTCACAGAAGTGAGATAAATACACACCAGCCCCACCTGTGGTACTTTGCTTGAGCTAAAGGTTATGAGAGATCTCTGAGCTAATTGCCTTTCAAATTCCTATCATCGTGTCCATTCAAAACCCAAGGTGATACCGTGATCAAAACTACCCTATTAGTTTGTGGCTAGCTTTTCGCATAAAGATTGATATGCCACAGTGCAGAGCTTGAATTTTTCCTCGGCTGCATTCTGTGTTTCATCATAACAATTTGTAGTCAGTGTAAGTGTCAAGAAACACGTACCAGGCTCTACGCACTAAGTGGCCAAAACACACAATGAAGTGGTGAACATAGAGGAGATTGTATCAGTTACCTTGGTAGAGGTGTGGTGACGATCTGGATGCCATTTTAATGCACAAGCTCGGTATCTGAGGAAAAAAAATTTCAGGCAAGAATTGTGAAGATCAATAGAACATGATCTATGTAACTATGGCTTCCCTCTGATGAGATGAAGTGAAAAACTTTTACTTACGCAATTTTGACATCTTCAAGGTTTAAGGGACCTGAGGAACTCAAACCAAGTGCTTGTCTATGAGACTCTAGGTTTGGTTCTGTGTCTCTCAATTCTGTTGAAGAATACTCATCTTCTTCTTCTTCTTCTTCTTCGTCGTCTAATCGATATCTCGAGCCCCAAGATTTTCTAAAGTTGTTAGAATACCTCCCTGAGCGAGCTCCCCCCTCTTCACATGTGTTTGACCAAGAGAAACCACGGGATCCACCCAATGCAGTCCGTAAAAAATATTCAATTTCATATCCCTCATCAACTTCGCTAAAATCAAAACATCCTACATAAATGAAAGCATTGTTGGAGACTAATATGTACATCCCAATATTGAAACCAACGAAACAACACATTCTAAATTCACTGGACTGCCTTTTTACTTAACATAAACTCTAGCACTAGCATTAGTACTACTTAAACACAGTCTATAGACAGACCTTCATTGAAGAGGCAAAGAAGAGTTGTCCTTACTTTTATCCAAATTTTGAGGGATGTGTCGACCATTCCGATTTCTTTTGGAAACCCTTGAGTACTGTTTTTCAAACCAGGAGGTGTGCTTACCAGAGTAATCAAACCCATCACTCCAAATCTGGGAAAATCAATTACAAAAATTGAAAACTTTTTACAATGGAAAAAAATGTTCATTTCGAAACAAAAAAAAAAAAAAAAAAAAATTCCACAGATTAGAGATTTTACCCCAAATAAGTGTTGTGCAAAAGCATTGACATTACGACGCAAATCTTGCTTAGCCCTCTTTCTTCCGAACCTTTTGCTTCGAGCTTTTGAATTCTATCAGATGTCAAAAGGCGTAAATCAACCATAGAATCAAACTCTGAGAATAAGGTCATACTGATCCATGATCAATTATTAAGGAAAACACAATAACTCAAGCAGAACAAAACATTGAGAAACACAATCCGAGGCATCGATTGAGAAGCAGAAACAAAAAGAATGTGCAGAAGAAGAAATGCAGAGAGAGACTGACGGATTGATGTTTGCGTTGTAAGATAGGAGTAGAATGGAAAAACGCTGTTTTGAGGTGAGAACAAAACTCTTGTGGCTTGAGAATCGCTGCTCTTATGGCGGCGATCATCACCGCCGGCAAAGAGATCTAACCGGCCAGCATTTCAATCACTGGACTCATTTTTATCGCTCGAATATGAAAACTGAACACACAGGATGAAGCAGAGAAGAAGCCCATTTCTAGCCTCAATCATAAAGGGCCTTGCATCTCTTCAAAGCCCAACTCAATCTCTCAAAACTTGTCTAATTTATAATCTACGGAACTCGAATGTTCTCTGTTAAGGTATATTTGTAATACTGAGTAATTTGAAAGAGTGAGATGAGATTTACGTACGTTTAATGTTTGCTTGTATAAAAAGAGAGTTAAGCTCATTATAAACAATTAAGAAATCCTTTTTTTTTTTTTGGTAAACAATTAAGAACGTCTTTCTTTTTTTATTTTCCCCCAAGAAAACGAGTTGATGGAAATAAATATTAAAACCTCAATTAATTCTACGAAGCACGAGTATCATTAATTACAAATAATAATGGCAACATTTTCCTTTCCCCTTGCTTTTTTTCCTATAAGTTTTTGATTATAGAAAGCTCCAATTTCTTATTTCCATTTGATCTAATATCTTTTTAAGTAAGCAAATCATATGGAAATAAATGCACAAATATATAGTGCGGAGGCAAATTCGTATAGTAGCTGATTTGTATGTATCATCAATGTTTGTTTCACAGTAAATATTGTTTTTGATGCATTTTACAAGAGTCTAAAAATAGTTAACAAATTTTACATACCTTTAAAAGAGACTAAAGTTGACTCTTTGTTCTATACTGTATTACTATATATTATTTTTTATTGATTTTAGTTAGAGTTTTTTTTTTTTGGTCAACATTTTAGTTATAGTTTCAATTTTGTCACCATTTTAGTTAGAGTTTTAATTATGTAAATTATACTAAAATTGTACGAAAATTTTGTATTGGTTAGGACTTAGGATATTATAAACTTGCTTATGCTAAATTAAATTTGATAATTTAGTTGGGTTCGTTTTTGAATTAATTTTTTTTTCACTTTTAATTTTTCTCTCATGTGATAACCAAAAAAACTAGTTCGAGACTCTGCTCTCTCGTCTTCTTCTACCTACTTCTCCTTAAGGCTTCTTCGCAGCGAAAAAAAAAACCAATCTTTGACAATTTTTCCCCTTTCTACCTCCTTCTTCAATGGCATTGATACAACATGGTTTGGTTTCTGGGACCTCTGCGGTTCTATTGAGCTTCTCATCCTCCGTATCACCACCACAGTCGTCTTCTCCTCCGTTGACGACGAAGATTTCTCTCAATTTTCAGCCGGAGAAGAAGGGTTGGAGGAGGAGTTGTTTCCGGAGAATGATATGCAGAGCTATGGTTCAAGAAGCTATTCAAGGGATTCCTTCAGTTTACGCCAGGGAAATGGAGCGTCTCTCTGCTAAGGAATCGCTAATTCTCGCCGTAATATACCTTTCTCTTCTCCTCTTTAGGTCTTCGAATTTCTTAAAAATTGAAACTTTCAACTGTAATTTCTTAGAAATTGGTGAGAATTAGGTTGAGTTTAGTATTTGGTTTAGGAGATTCTTGGATTGCTTGGATGGTTCACAGGTTGCTATAATGAACTTTATCAGTGAATTTGGGTTTTTTGATCTCTCTCTGTTGGAGTTTTGAAGCTATTTTAGATTACAGTTCAATGATGCTGGAGGATTTGAGGCTCTAGTCACAGGGAAGATCACTGATATCCAAAGGATTGATGTGAATGAGAGAATAACGACTCTTGAGCGGCTTAATCCAACTCCTAGACCAACCACGTAGGTTGCTCGAAGTTTTATGTTTTAAGATGTTATTTGAGGGATCTGGTTCCTAATAGCTTTCCAGGTCTCCTTATCTTGAAGGAAGATGGAGTTTTGAGTGGTTTGGATCCAACACTCCTGGTTCACTTGCTGCTCGGGTTATATTCGAGTTAGTGTTCTTAAAATCTTGTTCATCTATTAGCACAGAAACATTGGATTTATATCTTGAGAGTTTTAAGCATTCATATGTCTGTTTTGAATTGTGACAGGAGGTTTCCTTCGACATTGGTGAGTCTATCCACTATGGACATAGCCATTAAGGATAATTACACAAAGGCAACCGCAAACATCAAACTCCTAAACTCGGTAAATATACTTTTTTTCTGGATAAGAATTATGAATGTATTAGCAGACTCAAAAAGAGTTTCTTTGTTTCGTTGAAACTAATGCAGATAGAAAACAGAATCATCCTGTCATCGAAATTGACAATAGAAGGGCCTTTAAGGATGAAAGAAGAGTATTTAGAAGGAATGTTCGAGTCGCCAACGGTTATTGAAGAAGCAGTACCTGAACAGCTAAGAGGTTTATTGGGTCAAGCTTCTACCACGTTACAGCAGCTTCCTGAACCTATCAAGGATACTCTAGCCAATGGTCTAAGAATTCCCCTTGGTAAGGCATAAGCAACATTTTCACATTTTTCCTCCTCACAAGTAACATTGTAACCTCCTAGTGTTATTGTTATTGACTTTCAGGTGGAACTTACCAAAGATACTTCATGATATCTTATCTAGACGACGAGATACTTGTAAGTTCCCGACATGTTATGTTCATAGAAGTTGAAGCTAACAGGATATTATAAAACGAGTCTTTTTGTTGTTGTGTAGATTGTAAGAGATACCGCAGGAGTGCCTGAAGTTCTAACAAGGGTGGAAACAATGTCTTCATCGAGCGTTGTAGAGAATCTTGAATATAACAGTTAAACAAAGGTCCTTATGTTACTCTGTTTCTGTCTGTAAATGTAAAAATAAAAAAGTGAATACAACTTACCAACCTCGAACAACGTATGTCTACACTAAGACCTCTTTTCTTCCTCTAATTTGTCTTTTGTCTCATTCGATTGCCAAAATCGCCTTTGTTGGTTTCATCATTAATCATTTATCACTTTGCAAAACGAACAAAAAGTTTACAGATCGCCCTTCCAATATGATACATTATTTTTATAAAATCTTTGGAGTCAATCGCTAAGAGAACGTACAAGAAGGCACAAGTTTAGACATGAAACATTAATCAATGTAAATCACGTGTCTAACACAACGAACAAATCATAAGACCTTAAAGGGAGAAATAAAAGAAGTCTTAAGAGCTTTTCATCAAAATTAAGTAGCCTCACACCATACTACACAAATAAAAAGTTATAAATTAAATTCATTTTCCACAAAAACCTAATAAACAAAATATAATACACCATTAAAAAAGAAAAAATTACATCGTATGAGAGATAGAGCGTTACGCGAATTGGTGGTGAGAATCTGAGAAAACTGATCCACCATGTAAATGAGAGGAAGATGAGGAGTTAGAAGAAGCAGAAGCAGAAGCATCCATGGAGGAAAAGGGCAAATACGGAAATTCACCAAGTTCTTGGATAAACCCTTCGAAATCTCCCAAACCATTCAAGAACCCTCCGGAGCTCTCACCAGCGCCGCTACTACCGTTCCAAGTCATCGAGAGCTCTTCTGAGTTTAAGCAGAAACCTTGATCACAATGCTCGGGTTCTCTTAGTTTCTCTGTGTTGATCATTTCTTGGACCTGACGATTAAGACGATGAATATCTCTTCTAGGTTTTGTTTTGGAAGTTTTCTGATCGTCTGGTTTGCCGGTAAGGCTTTGGACGAGCTCACGGAAGTTAGCAACGTCGGTCTTGATGATCTCAGGAGCAAATATGTGAATTATTCGGATCTTTGGCTTAGATTTGGTTATCGAGTATGACTGTTTGTGCATCGATATGCTTGATGATGAGCTTCTTTTCTCAAAGATCGTGGCTTCCATTTTTGAGAATAATTAGGGTTTACTGTATAGCAATATAGGGAGAGAAAAGAGATAGAGAGATGGTTTTTTGTATATCAACAGAGAGAGAGAGAAAAAGAGACAGAGATAGAGTTGGTAAATTTGATTGTAAGTGAAGATATTTGAAGGTTATATAGGAGGAAAAAAGTTGATAAGTATGAAACTTATATCCTTTTAAATGATATTGATAGGCAATAATTTAATGGTCCAGTTGTTTTATCTATTTGATAATTGTACTCAAAAGACATCTCCAAAATTTATAAATTTATAGCCATGATGTAAATAAATTCTATAATATAATAGTAAGGAAAATATATCTTAAACAAATGGATCTCTGGTCTTGTTGATTTACATTTATTAGAGAAACTATAGTTGGAATAAATAATTTTATTATAAAAAGACTAGTTGAATTAGTTAATTACATGTAGCTCTTAATTGTATTATGAGAAAGATGTGTTAGTATATGCTAGCTTCTAAGACATGGAATAGAGGAACAAGAAGCACATTGGTCCCCTCCCACTAACCAAATTAATCTTCATGTTGTAGTTTCTTAATATCTAACGTGATATTGGAATATATTTTTTATGTTATGTGTCTATGTGTGCTTGTGTAATAGATAAATGCAAGTGGTATAGATAAGTAGGATTTCGCAGACTTGGCCCCACGTAATGCACACAAACTCAACAAACTTATGATTGGTTTTTATTTCCAACAATACATAATCCGTTTATTTTATTATGTTTAGTTGATAATAGCTAGAAATTTTTTTTTAAAAAAATTGCATGTCTTGTTAATTTGTTTAACTGCGTGCGAGTTCATACTAAGTAACTTATACACATGCATATCCTAATGATTTACTGGGTTTGTATTAATGAAGCAATTAAAGGATCTTATAGAACTTCTTAAACAAACATTAATGATTTTAGAACCAAAGAAAAATACTACTACAAAAGTTGGAGCTAGGTAAGAGCATCTCCATCGTTTCTCTTCCATAAATTAATAATATTTTTTTAAACAATTTTTTTAAGAAAAATTCTTTCAAATACAACTAAATAAGTTTATTTTCCAAACCTACCATAATAAGTTTTATTTTCTAAAAATACCATTAAAAAGTTTTTTTCTAAAAATACCACAAAACTAAAAACTGAATTATAAGGGTTTATAATTTAAATATTTAGTTTTGGTTTAGTATTTTGAATTTAGAGTTTAGTATTTTGGGTTTAGGGTTTAGTTTTGAGATTAGTTTTGAGGGTTTAAAGTTTGGTTTTAGTTTTGTGGTATTTTTGGAAATAAAACTTTTTGTGGTATTTTTTTTTAAAAACTTGTTATGATATTTTTGGAAAATAAATTTATTTTAGTGGTATTGATGAGAATTGCTCTTTTTTAATAAGTTAAATTTTAACAAATAAAAAAAAGAAACTAATCATGTGGCAAGGATGAATGAGAGACCGTTATTGAGAAAGAAGCGTTTCTTTCTTCTCTCTACTTTTTTTGTCTCTTACTTTTTTTTTTTATATTTTATTTTATTAGAAATTCTCTAAGTGAGAGACTGAATGCTCTAAGTAGAATGTGAAGACATGGAAATGGCATGACTGTGCGGTGACTTTCACTTACCTTTTACCTTTAGTCGTCTGATCACGTCCTTTATCTCTTAATGCACGAGGCAGTTTCACTTCCTGACGTCTATCGTTCACCATTTTTTTCTTTCATTGAGAAAAAATTAAAAATAAGCTCACATATATATTAATATACTTCCATGTATAATTGGAACATCCAACACATATATGCATTTTCTAAAACAAATCAAAATCTAGATACAGCAAGCTCCTCATATTATTAGTGATCAACCACGAATAACAGAATAATATACCAAAATGCAAAACTATATACATACTATATTATCATTATTAATATCTCTATGACAACTTTGCAAGAAAATATAAGTTAATAAAGACAACTAGCGTCGTAGCTACATAGATATCTCTAGCTATGCTAAGTGCTAACTAATAAAAAATTACATTAACAACAAAATGTTAATTAGAGAACATATACGTGTGTCGACGATCCTTAATAAACAAAAGATTAAACCTTAAATAAACCCTTAGGTTTTTGTTGCACAATGTAATTAACTTTGCCTCAGAACACCTTTTCCAACTAAAGAACATTAGTTAAGCTATAAGTATATATATTCACACGGAAATATACAGAATGGTGAATAATACAAGATAAGATACAATGGATAATGACCGTCAGATTAAGAGTAGAGATATGAAAGAAGATCCAACGGCTATAAATTTAAAAGAGAGAGAACTCAAAGGAAAGGATTTGGTTTTGTAGTTTGAGCTTTTTGTACAAATGCGTGCGTCAGAGACTCAGAGTTCGAACACACGAGTCTTTTGCTCTCTTTTTAGATTCGGCCCACATGCGGGTAACTAAACCACTGGATGTAAGACACGTTTCCATACCAAAGCCGTAGAGATTGTGGTCCTCTCCATATTGTGTTTGACGTGGTTCCCAGTTTCACAACTTCTTGTACATCTCTAGCTTCGCTGGAATATGTAAATGGACCCATACATTAAAACATATATTTTCAACATATTTAACTTAATAATATGACTTTTTTGTGGAAATGATAATATTTGTGTTTGATATCGTGAATGAATATATTGCAAAGTCTTTTTGTAATTTGGTTAATTCTGCCATAAACCGTGAGATATATATAATCATATCTGTTTTGGACAGCTTTTGATAAATATTCCAGTTCTTCATCATAACACCATATTTTATTTATTTAGTTTTCATCTTAAGATCAAGTATTATACATGGTAATTAATTTACTGGAATCTGCCGTTTCAGTAAATACATGTATCAAAAAAAATCTAAATCAGGCACCACCGACCTTTGTGTACGCTCTTGCTACATGTTCATCTCTATTAAGACGAGCCCAGCGTACAGGCCTCGTTAGTATTATCACTCATCAGTAATACTGGGCTTTTTGGGCCAATTATGCCCATGTATGTTTACGGGCTTTATGTATCAGCAGAAACGACAGAAGTAGAACAGATAAACAAAACACCAGGGATTTTGTACACCTTCCATTTTTTAAGCATTCACCAGCTTATCTTTTCGCCTCAGAAGTTCCACATAATTACAGCAAAGACCAGCATACATTATCCGTTGTTTTTTGTATATGAGGGTAAAATTGGAAAAAGACTTCTGCATCCTCTATCCTCATGTCCAACCAGAATCTTTACAAAATTCCCAATTCTTAAGAAAAAAAAAAATGGAAATTTTCCATTAAAACTATAGAAAAAATCTCGTATAAATCCTTCTACTCAATCACTGTACTCTCCGTAGTACTTATCGAATTTGATCAAATCTTCTTTCGATTTTGATTTTGTGCGGAGAAGAAGATGAAGGCATCGATGAAGTTTCGGGAAGAGCAAAAGCCTCTTTTTAGGGCTAAGGTTCCTCTCAGTATCTTAGGTCTACCGTTTCAATCTGGAATCGTTGCCGGAGAATCTAAGGAACTCAGTCTCAATCTCTCCACTTTCTTCGAATCTGGACCTTCTCTCAAAGTCGCTTACCGTCCAAACGATTCGTGGAACCCTTTCTCGCTAATCGTCAAAACCGGGACGGGATCGTTCGGTTCGCCGTTCTCAAGCTCCATGCTTATGAGCGCTGAATTCAATCTCCTAGGTCAAGGAAACCCTAGCTTCATGCTTCACTTCAAACCTCAATTCGGCGATTTCTCTATCAAAAAGTCTCATTCGTCGTCTGGATTCGAGAGGAATCTGATCAAATCCATGAATGGATCTGTTTCGGAAGAGGATTCATCGATTGAAGTGGTGGATACTCCGGCGGTCAACGGATGCGGCGGAGGATTTAGAAAAGTCACGGTTCTACCTGCTACTTCTGCAGGAGATATTGCTGGATTGCTCTCAGGCGTTGAGGTTGCGGCGAGGACGTCTTTGCCTGTGAGAGGACGCGCCGTTTTGAATTTCCGGTGGGGCGTTAGGGTTCCTACGGAGATCAGACGCGATTTTGATCCAACGGCTGCGATTTCGCTGAGGAGATTTCCCTTTTTGGTAATGAATAAAATCGGAATCGAACACGTGGACGGCTCAGATGCTAAATTGACCAAATCCACGAGCGATCCTGGTAAAGTTTCGGGTCCGGGTCAACTCACTAATAGTGGTGACATGGCGGAGGTGTGTTTGGCCGTGAATCGGCAGATGGAGGATCTTCGAACGGAGAACAAACAGTTAAAGAGAGCCGTCGAAGATCTTCGGGAAGTGATATCAAACGTTCGTCCATACTCGCCGGCGACAATAGATTACGGATCGCACTCTAAGTACCGCGAACCCGAGAGGAGCAACAAAGGCGGGAGATCGAGAGCTGATCGATGGACCAGCGAGAGAACGACGACGTCGGATCACGGCGGAAAGAAAAGCAAGGAAGAGGGTGACGTAGCAGAGGAGCTAAAGAAAGCCTTGAAGGGAGCTGCTTGAAGCTTCTGTATGGTAATTGTTATCGCAGGCTTTATTCGAATTGCAACTACATTCGTCGACTTAATCAGCTATTGCTTTTGTACATATACGCGTTATATTCCTAGACTGTTTCAAGATTTGCAGAACTTGTTTTGGATCTTTTGATGGAATCTTCAGAGTTTTAATATATGAGATTATGCTTTTGAACTCTTTTATCGAACTGGTTAGCATGTTTGAGTTTATTTGAATCCGTATTATATCAATCAATGTAGTGCTTGATGGTGATTCTTTTTCTCAGTGAACACTGAACTATGAGCTTCAATGTATTCTGATTATCTTCTTATGAGAGCATTACCAAGTGTGGTTGGTTTAAGATTAGAAGAATCATCTATGAATTTTGAATCGACAAGAGAAATCAAGGTTTGATAGAGATTGGGGATTTTCTATTCCACGGAGGTGTTGTATAGACTTGAGCATCTCTCGCTCGTCAATGGCGAAGTGATCTAGACGGGTTAGAACATCTCAGTACTCGTTGAAATTGGTCATGATGTTGTTGTCCCGGCAAGATCTCCACGCTCTCCCATCCTGTGTTTAAGGTCACTGCCGGTATATTTGTATAACTCATTGTCTCACGTTTAAAATAAAAATATATAAGTATATCACTATCTTCTTACAATTTGGGATTAAATTAACTGCTTCCGTACAACCAAATGTTAATAAATGTTCATGATAAACAAAATTAGGATCAGTTGTTAAAAAAACAAAAAAAAAAATTTGGACTGTCTTAAATGTGGCGTTTGGTTCAAAAATCGGTAATGGATTCGGTGTAATGGTTGGGGCTTGGGCCCACTAAAGTGATACGACAAAACGAGCAAAGTTGTTCTCAACATATTTTTCTCAATTGGTGCGCCTTGTACGAACAATTTATCAATAAAAATGAAACCTTTCATAAATTATTTGTCCGACAGACAATCCAATAAAAATAAAAAACTTAATTAAAAAGATAAAAATAATCAGTCCCAAGATCAACGATTTGTAGAAGAGATCATTTCTATTCCAGTTTCTAAAAAATTGGAGAAGTGACAATAAGCATAATCCACTTTGTTCTTTTTTTTTCTACTCAATGGCAAAAAATGACAAAAATTCTCCAGAGAAACAAACATGGAGCACAATGGAGGAGCTCCTCCTCGCCTGCGCCGTTCACCGTCACGGTATTGATTCATGGGACTCCGTCGCCGCCGAAATCCAGAAACAGAACTCCACTTCTCGTACACTCACAGCCTTCGACTGTCGTCACAAGTATTACGATCTTAAGCGCCGATTCTCTCGTAAACTAGTCTCTCCGGGATCTACAGAGGGAGAAGAAACCGTCGCCGCCGAGATCTCTTCCGTCCCATGGCTTGAGGAATTGAGAAAGCTCCGTGTCGACGAGCTCCGGCGCGAAGTCGAACGTTACGATCTATCCATCTCGTAACTTCAATTCACACCATTGCTTATTTCTTTTTCCTTTGTTTTCAGATTTGCATTACCTTGGATTTTGAATCGAAGATTTTGTGAGTACAGGTCATTGCAGTTGAAGGTGAAGAGATTGGAAGATGAAAGAGAGGAGAGCTTGAAAATCGATAATTCAGATCTAGACACAATCGCGGAGACGAAAGAGAACCACCGTGAATCGGGCAATAACTCCGGTGTCCCGGTCGCTGAGCCGATTAATTCTCCAGATCTAAAGGACAATAATACTGGGACCGAATCGGAGAACACGAACATAGATGTCAAAATCGCTGAACTTGTGGACGAAGAACCGAACCAGATCGGCGGCGAAGACAACGATGAGAAACCGGTAAGAGAAGATTCGGGTAGAGGAAGCTGCGAGAGCGCGGTGAACTCGGACAGAGAAGACACAGGAAGAGAGGGAAATGACTCGCCCGAGTTTGTTGAGTCAATGGACGAGTCGAAGGGAGAGGGAGAAGCGAAAGAAACGAGTGACGTGCAGAGCTCGGCGAGCTTACCGAGGAAGGAGACGGTAGAACAGGACCAACCGGATAACGAGGATCAATCTCTGACCGTCGATATGAACCTCGTTGAATCTCAGCCGTTGATTGATTTCATCGATATTCTTAAGTCTCACCCCATTGGCTCTCAGTTTTCGCGCCGGCTCGAGAGCCAGGTAAAAAATTAAAAGTCCATAACTTTTTTTTTTTGTGCCAGCAATTCAAATTCCATGTTTTGTTTTTGAAAAAAACACAATCTATGTTTTTTCGAAATGATACTACATATCTCGTAATTTTATAGAATATGTTCGATTCTTTAATAAAGAAAATATATTCTGCTGATAATTTATATTTCTTAAATGAAAAAAAATTGTTTTTATTTTAGGATCATGATATATTCATTGTCACACGGCTAGTCTTAAAGCCTGAGTCTTATTTGTTTGATTGTGAAGTTGCAGGAAACACCTGAGTACGATAGGATAATAAGGCAGCACATAGACTTTGAGATGATTCGAAGTCGTGTGGAAGAAGGTTACTACAAAACCTCCAGGAGCAAGTTTTTTCGGGATTTACTGCTGCTAATCAACAATGCGAGAATGTTTTATGGCGAGCCATCTTCTGAGTTTGATGCAGCAAAGCAGCTTTACCAACTCATCAAGAAACAGATGACTCTCAAGATTCCTAAACAAATCTTACCACCACCAAAAGAGGAATCCTTGGTGACATCTCAGGAGGAAGTTACAGTCCCTTCTCTAAAACCAACACTTTCAGTTCCTATGATAGCTTGTCGGAAACGTAGTTCCTTGGCTGTTAGATCTTCAGCGTCAGTCACTGAACCGTCAAAGAAAAAGACTAAAGTAGCTTCCACAGTCGATGAGAAGCCTGTTTCAGAGGAGGAAGATGAAACTTCTGATAAAGATGAGGAACCTATTTTTTCTAAGAAGATGACTAGAGGAAGAGCACCCTCAACAGCTAAAAAAGTAGGAAGTAGAAACGTTAAGACCAGTTTGAATGCTGGGCCCCCTAGTAAAGGCCGGTCTTCAAACGATAGCTCTGAGCAGAAGAAAATTGTTCAAGAAAAGAAGGATAACAACACGAGTGGTGGCTCAAAAAAGCAAAGTGCTGCTAGTTTTCTTAAAAGAATGAAAGGGGTTTCATCATCTGAAACTGTAGTAGAGACAGTGAAGGCTGATTCCTCTAATGGAAAAAGAGGAGCTGAACAGAGGAAAAGTAATAGTAAGAATGAAAAAGTGGATGCAGCCAAATTGTCTGCAGGTCAGAAACGATTAACTGGGAAGAAGCCAACAATTGTAAAGGGTAGTCCTGCATATAAAAACACTGGTGTCGCCTCTAAAAGAGGCACTGCCCTATCTTCTCCACTAATTGCAAAACGGGACAGTGAAAAGGAAACAGGCTCTTCTGCTCGTCCGAAGAAGCGTTCAAGGAGGTGATGAGTTATTGCAATACTTAAGTATCTTACTGTCTTCTATAGGATCAAGAATTTTCTAAGAAGTTTACAAGGCAGTCATTTAAAAGAGTATTGGAATTGTTAATACACTTCTCTAATTCCAGATAGCAGCAAAATATGAGTTTAGTAGATTGTAGAAGGAGCCAAAGATCTCAAACAAGGTTATAAGAGTGTTCCAGTCTGGAATGTTGTCATGCTTCGACAATAGCCTTTCCCTTTTCAACTTTTCTGATGATAGGAATCCCAGTGCTAGTTTTGCCAACCTAACAGAAGTTTTATTGAGTAATTGTGTCAGTGAAAGGGTTTAGCATCACAAGAAAATTGGTCGGAGCTGTTTGCAAGATACCTCCTTAAGTTGCTTCTTGTTTCGAGCTGTACTGGTTTCGTGCAAGAGAGTTTCGCCTGGTTTAAGATCGCGTTTCCATTCTGGTAAACCGGGATTTCCGTTTGGCCATTGAATATCCTTTGCCGGGATCTGCAAAGTTTGAGATCAGGGGTTTCAGCTTCTGAAAAAAAGAGGAAAATATAAAACTTGAAAAAGAGATATAACAATCTGATTTTACTTGTTTGAAATCAATCCAGTTGCACGGGTCCTCAGAACCCTTTTTGCTGAAAGCACTCACCAGAAGGTGCGTTTTCTGTAGATGGGAACATATATGTCTTAGAAGGGCTGAGACCTGACCTGATGCCACAAATAAACATGAAGAGACTTACAGTTTTCTCGTCATACCCTTTGATGAGGAATCCAATGTGCTCGGATTCGCCAGGCATTCGTATATTGACCCAAGTTCCGACAAGAGACCAAGGAGTTGGCATATTGATCCATCTTCCGACAAGTGACCCAGGAGGAACCTGGCCCCTGCTTGGGACAGGTGAAACGTCAGAAGAAGAACTCTGTCTTGCCTCTTCGTCTTGTATCTTCGCAGGAGCTATAACCTTTCCATCTTGCATCTTTGCAGGAGCTAAAATTCTGTCTTGCTAAGCAGTTAGAAAAGGAAAAGACAAGGGGAGTCAAAAGCGAGATTGAATTGTCTGCTTTAGGAGTTAGAAAGAGATGATTCTAAAACCTACAATTTTGAGCATGTCTTCTTTGTTCGGTTTCATACGGATTCTCAGAGGTTGGCCATCTACACCAGTAATTTTCCGTTCTCTAGGGGCAGTAAGTTTCTGCATTTCTTTCTCATCAGACGCCAATGAAACATTCCTGAGGGTACGAACAAATTTAAAGAAACAGAGAGAAAAGATCACATCGTTGCAGTAGTGAAAGCCATGATTAAGATACCTCAATTGTTGGAGCATTTTGATTGCAGAATGAGTGTATAGCTTAATGTTCAATTCTTTCATCAGTTCTTTCACGATCATTATCCTAGACTGAAGAACAGAAGACATAAACACAACTTCCAAGAAGCGAATCAATGCATATAGAACAAGAACGATTAAATTACACTGGATATTGCAAGAGACTCTACGCTGAAGGCATGGAGAACATAAGAGTAAGCCTTTTGCTGGAGTAAGCTGAGTTTCTCTTTCTTGTCCATGGAACTGAACAGGATATCATCGTCAACGCTATAGCTCGGCATAGTCTCTGTAAAATCTCTCTTCTTAATCGCTAGGTCAGTAGATTCTTCAGCAACGGGTCAAGATCACAAGAAAATTCACCACCGATCAGTCTAATTGCATCAATGGGAGAGAAGAAAACAGAGGAATCCGAAACTCTAGAACCCTGATTGCTGCAACCGTAAAACCCATGAGAAAGTTAAGAAGAGAGAGACTTACGAGATGAAGAGCTTGGGGCTTGATCTTTCTGGTCCGACATTTTTGAGAACAGAGGAATCGGAGAGAAGAGTCTTGTCGATGAAGTTTGTGCGCCTTTGAGAGAAACCCTAGAAATCTTCAACAACGTTGCATGGGTCGATGAGTGAAGAAGAAGTAACGAGATTTTGGATTCTCTTTTACGGGGTTTATCTGCTTTTGGAGTTTTATATTTGTTAGTTCTTGATCACTTGACTTAATTTGGTATTAAGTATCGACACGTCAGCAATTGACGTAAATCTACGGTTAGTTTCAACGTCATTACTGTTTGTATTGGTACTGGATTAGTACGGACTTCTAATCTTAACGGTTGTGGATCATAGTAGCAAATTTCAAGAATTAATACGTGGCTCAGGATGGTTTATAAAGAAAAGGCTGTTAAAAAAGTAGAAAAATTCAAGAAAATATTATTATCTTGCATTTTACTTTCACTGAAGCAACATATTTTAATAATGAAAATAGTTACTGATGTCTTTTTTTGCTGGCATTGATTTAATAATGAACCTATTTTAAGGCTTTAACCAAGCTACTAACATATTATTTATGAGAGAAAGGGATGAGAAGAGCTAACAAGGTAATAAGAACCAACATTTACAAAAGCAAGTATTTGAATCCTGTTTACACTTTTTCACGGACCCGTTTCTTCTCTAATTCCAGCAGAAACAACACCAAAACAAAATGTATAAGAGGGTCTTGATCAATCTCAGCATTTGTCCTGCATTGAAACCAAGAGTTTCACTGGTAAAATTTCTGCCAAGCCAGTAAGAGCTTCACTGAGAATGTTATCATTGGCAAAGTTACCTTGTCAAAGTTTGCTGAGAATGTGATTGTAAAAGAGCATTGTTATCAGAAAAGGGCTCGTCGAGCTGTCGCTGCCGCAGATTTGTTGGGAGCATTAAAGTTTGGTTGTCCACCTTCCAACATAATATCTTGAGGAGAAATCTACAATCAGTTCAAGATCATCAAATGGTTCAGCTTCTGATATGAAGACTTTGATTTGATGAAAGGAGATGATAACAGTTTCTGTATTACTTCTCTGAGATCTGTCCAGCTATACGGATCATCAACCTCCATTGCATCCGAGTCTGGGGTCATTAGGTGATGCATTTCCTGGAGAGACATTGCAAAGTAGATTTCTTAGAACGGCTTGATCAGTCTGATCAGAGTTTAAAAGTAGATTTTTTAGTACCCGTTTCGCATCATACGCTGTGATGATGTATTCATCGAACTCAGCTTCATCAGACAGTCTTATACGGACCCATTTCCCAATAAGAGACTCAGGATTAACACTGACCCAGCTTTTGCCAGATATAGGAACAAAAGTCCTACTCGGCGTTGCCTTAAAACAGAAAAGATAAAGACAAATGAAAGTTAAACTCTGCGGTAATGAAAGCCAAATCAGACTTGTCAATTTCTCTGCCTTACAGGTTTGGTCAATGGCCTCTCTGGTACTATCTGCATTTCCTTCTCCCTGAGAAAACAGAGATGATTCTTAAACAAGGAAGAGAATACTATCTTCGAAGTATAAAGCTTTGATAAGATGATATACATACTTTTGTTGTAGGGTCAGAAGATTCTTCTGAATCTTATCCGCAAAAGAGATGCGAGTTTCGTCAGATATCTCCCACTCTTTCATTAGTTTTTCTATGACCTGAGTCCTCTTCTGGATAACAGAAGAAATCACCACAACCCTCAGGAACAAAACGAATTTTAGCAAAGAGGAAGAAAGATTTAACCAAAAGATCAGGTTACTGCTGTTACGTTTGACATTGTCGAGGTTTCTAATGCGAAAGCTTGGAGAACAGAGTAGAAAGCTTTTAACTGGAGTTCTTGGAATGTCTGTTTCTTGGCCTCTTCTTTGGATAAACAAATCAAACCTCCATCGTCACTGCCATCGCTGTCAGACTCTGAATTAGACTCGGGTGCTCTGATATGTTTTTCAGCCATTGATCTCTTCTTTAATGGGAGAAACGCTGGCTTTTCTGCATCACGACAAGTAGCAGAATCAATGGAATAAAGAAAACTAAAAGCAGAGGAATCCGAAACCTTGAATTCTATAAACCCGAGCTAATAATTCATACTCGAAAAACCCTAATTACTGAATACTGTGATCGTAATGTTACAAGAAGTCGATGATTTGAACAGACGTACCGGCGGGATGATCTGTGCCTTGATCTTTCTGGTCCGCCATTAAAGAGAGAATCAATATATTCGAGATGTTAAGTTTGTGGTTTAAAGCAAAACCCTAAATTCGAACGATCTTTGGCGCAAAAATGTGTTGCAGAGGTGAATGAGAAGAGAAGAGCACGAAGATTTGTGGAAGACGCGCGTTAATAAGACTTGTGGAAGACGTTAGGGTTTGTGTAACAGTATTTTACTTTAATAACTCTTTTTCCGAGGAGTTAATTTGATTATTTTTGTCAACAAAATAGGAGAGTAAATTATAAACGTGAAAGAATAAATATTTTTAAGTTTACGTAGTGGTGTGTATCAATATTCAATTAATCCACATTTGCTGATTAACGAATGGATAAGAGTCTAGTCTAAGTATGGATATCAAAAGCATGAAAAATGTAAAAAATTAATTTTAATTAATAAACTGGACTCAATCCTAATATCAAAACGATATTAAAAAGAAGTTAGAATTTTAAAAGCGATTATATGAATAAATAAATACACAGAACTTTTTTGTAACATAATGGCAGCATATTTCTCAAACTTCTATTCTTTGATAAACTCATAAAATATATTGTAAAAATTAGTAGAAATGGTGACAACATAATTTTCCTTTTTTTTTCTTTTTTTTTTTCATTTTAACTAAAAATGATTAGATTTGTTTATTGCACCATACTATAAGGAAAAAAATGGAGTTGGCCCAAGATACCTCATCAGTTTTACATTGCTTTCAATTTAGATATAGTCAATCGTATATTTTAATTTTCGTATTAATCTTGGGTCTCGAGTATGCTACATTAAGTTATAAACTGCGAAGGTCAACGTGACAACATCTAGGGGTGTCGAAAATTGACTATAGCACTCTATTGAGACGGGCCTGCCCAGTGCCTAGCTAGATCATGTATATAAGTTTGGTACTTTATTATTTGATATATTATTATTTGATACTTTATTATTTGAAAATTCGGATAAAATTGTGTAAAACTTAAAACATTGCATGATTAAGTGGTATGTTTTAAAGGAAAAAAGAGTACTGTTGATTAACTTGAAAACTGTTACATAAATTGATAACTTAAATATATGTTTGGTGTGTATTTCTCTACATTATACGGGAAAATTGTAACTTATTCTCCGAGTCTTTTTCTATATTACAGGTAAAAATACAATCATTTGGAGAAATGACTATTGTAATCACACGAGGATACCACAATAAAGTCCTCTAAAGTCCAAAATTAGGTGACAAATTGGATCTATTAGTAGTTGAGAAAGCACAGTAAATTGTACTTTAGATATTTTTTCTCGAGATTTGTTCGATCCTTTTAGTGTCTTTTAGCTATTATGATCACGATGTTTTTCTTTATATATTCTAGATATTTATGCGAATGAAAATTCTAAATTCCACTTCATATTACAAATATATTGGTGTTATTGAGCTTTTCATATCATTTTGTTTATGTGTTGCCAAAAATAAGAAAACTATATATGTTTATACAAAAAGGCATTACTATAAAACATTTTACTGCCTAAGGAAACTATATGATACTATTCAATCAGAATATATATCTTAATAGTAAATTTTATTCACACAGTAATATTTCGTCTATAATTCTGTAATGTATTTAACACTCTTGAAATTTCAGGTTCAAGAGGTACTTTCTTGTCTTTCATTTTCTTTTTGGTAATTCTCTTTTGATTAATTTATTTAAACTTTGTCAAGATTGGGCGTCTTTAAAAATTAGGCAAGTAGGACGTAATTTACCAAACACTAATCAGAACTCACAACGTAACTAGATGTGCCCAATTAGATAGACAACAATAATTATTGTTTTTACAATATCAAATGTTTCATTATTACCCCCAAAAGATTCAACTTCTCGCACACTTCCCCCAAAGCTTTCAAGATACACATTTCACCACCTTGTGGTATATTATCAAATCAAATTAACTAGCTAAGATTTTACAACATGATTATTAATTAACCAGCCAAGAGTCAAAATCTATGTTCACCACTGATAATTCACAAACCCCTTTCTAACATTTCTTGAAATCTCCTGTAAGATTCGACTTTCTCAAGCAAGAACTTCTCGTGGCAATTAGCAATGAACATATCCGCCAAATGATCAATATCATCTTCTTCGTTATCAGTTGCAACATCTTTGATCTCTTCCGCATCTTCGTCTTTCTTGTGTTCGAGCCACTCGAGGTAGCCAGAGAGCTGAGAATCATCATCTTCTTCGCCTTTAACGTCAGAGACAGGAAAAGGAAAAGGCTGAGGGACAGGGACGACATGAGAAGAACACCAGTTGTAGTGCAATCTGAAAGACCCGAAGAAGATCTTGCGTTGATTCTTTGAAGCCTTTGTTGGAAAAAACATCATGAGTTTTCGTTTCTTGTTGTTGTTTTTGTTATGTTTTGAGATCTCTAGAAAGATTGATTTGGCTCTCGCGAGAGCTCTTAGGAAACGGTAGAGAGGGTGTGTGAGGAGATTTTGGATTAGTGTTTTGAGTTTCATGGATGATGATGAAGAAGAAGAAGAAGAAGATGATGATTTGAGCTGCATGACTTCACGACTTAAGAAAGAGACTATCTCTCTCTTTCTCACACTTATTTTGTGTTTTTTTTTTCTCTCTCTCAATGCATTAAAGTGATCAACACTCGCAGGACTTTATAAAGGGTTTTCATGACTTTTTAGCCACTCATTTCCTTGTTATTTTCTGAATTAAAGTTTTGAACTAGTGGGTGTTTTTGTAATTTGGTTTTCTCCGGATATGATTGTCCTCTTGTCTATGAATGGTCTTAGTTTTTGTTTTCAATTCTATTTTTTTTTTCTGTAATGCTAATGTAAATTTCCCTAGAATTTTCCACGAAGTTAAAGTACGACGAATTTTGTTGATGTATTGTTATTTCTATCGAGAAAATATTGTTATGATAAGCTAGTCGTAGGTGTGATTTGTGTTAAGTTACCGATTAGGATAGACACACAAAATAGATTGTGAACCACAATAATTTATTTTTGTTTTTTCAATCAGAATATTATATTAACACACAGACAACATTATCTATTTATAGATACAACATAGATGGTTCTGTCTTCTTTGTATATATGATATAAATACTCATATAATTTGTGGGTTTCATGTGTTCAAAAAATTGTATGATATATCTCTCGAGGTAGATTATATGAGTATTTATCATATATTTTTAGAAACAAAAAAAAAAGATTATGTATGTGTGGCGCAACACAAGAAGTAGAGTGAGCCACAAATGGGTTTGGCTGAGGACTGAATTTTTCAACTCCCAATTAGGTATCGGGAAGAGTTCAAACTATTAAAACATTGCGTAAGGTTAAAGAAACCAAACATTTCCTATGTTTTATTTGTCGTTTATAGTAATATTGTTTTGTAATCTCAGATTCGCCACTTCATATTTCACTTCTGTTAATTTAGTTTACTACAAACGCAGACAACCTTCTGAAGAATCTACAATATATTATTGACATAATATAATAGATAAACGAGCTTGTGGAGTGTGTTTGGTGATTTGAATAAGACCAAATCTACAACTTCTCTTAAATCCTCATTTATACACTCTTCTTAACCTCAACCAAACTCCCACATTTTCCAAACTTAGATCGGATCAACAACACTAATTTATTATAATAGAATGATATAATACCCAACACTTACGTTTTTTTACCAAAATTCACTCTTTATTTACCAATTTTTTTTAGATACAGCTTAGATTGAACAATATACCATTATGAAGATATATTAATATTAATATTAATATTCATTATTATTATATATACGATAAATTTAACGTCAACACTACCGTAATCAAGTAGTTGAATAACTTCGACTTTTGATGTACGACTCCAATGTATAAAAATAAAA
Organism: Crucihimalaya himalaica; assembly: GCA_004349715.1. Lineage (NCBI taxonomy): Eukaryota > Viridiplantae > Streptophyta > Magnoliopsida > Brassicales > Brassicaceae > Crucihimalaya > Crucihimalaya himalaica. The sequence continues at coordinate 2,387,830 of SMJT01000008.1, read as the reverse complement.
ATTGAAAATGTAAAAGCTAGAAATTTTGGAGGCAGCCAAAATAAAAACACTTACTTGAAGAGGTTGTTTTGTGTATATACCAGCCAGAAAAGAAAATATAAATGATTTATTAACTTACAATACTAATGGTTGTAACAAATGAGAATTATATTATTGATGAATTATTTTTGTTGGCTGGTGTTCATTTGGATCTACGAAGGGATTAATATTAGGCAATCGGATCAATGTAAATTAGGCCAAAGGTCCTTGTCGTCATGGAATCTTGGACCAGTTGCAGGAATTTTTAGGGGTTCTTGAAGCCAAACAAATCCCAATAAGCACATGTCTTCAACACACACTCATATCGTTAATTACGTATATATGCATGTCGTACTTAGTGATCATATTTAACTAATGAAACTCAGATCAATCTTAAACTCAGATTAATCTCAAAATAAACACATATAAGGACTTAATCAATTTTAAGATGCATATTTTTCATCCAAATTTTCGTAACACTTGTATGCATTAATATGACTATTGACTAGGTTAAATATAAAATATTTTTATATATATATTCAGTATTACGTATGAAAAAAATCAAAGAGGAGTTTTTCTTTGTACTTGTAAAATGTTTTCCTGATTCGGGTATACGAAAAAACTATAAGACGATCTGTGTAATTTGAATTATCTTTAAAATATAGCACAATTATCTTTAAAATATAGCATAATTTGTTTGTGGATGATAAAATAATTTATTTGTCTGATATATTCATTTTTCAATAGCCGTGAACGGCGCTTAAGGCTTAAGCTTCGCTGATTACCTCAAAGACCGAGGATGTATAAAACAAAGCTTTTTGTTAACTTAATATAATAAATCCAGTATGGCTCTGGTCTAAAGATAACACTATATAATATATATTTTTCAAGAAATTTGATAGTTGATTAAATATTTTTTCGAGACTTGGAAAATAAAATTAGACAAGAAATCAAAGTGGCTTATTTCCAGTTGATCGGCCACCTGAATCTCTGGAGCTCTTGTCTTTCTTGGATTTCATCATACACCAAAAGACAGACCAAAATACACATGCAGAACATATCCTCTGTATTATATTTTTTATATATACTTATTCTTTTGTGTGAATCTTGTTTTTGATAATTGATAAAATAAACTTTTTGTTTTAAAAATAAAGTAGGAAGAAACAGAGAAAAGAAGAGAGTGGAGAAGAAGGCAAGGTAAGAAAGAGGTGTTTCCAAAGTACATCAGCAACGTGTGAGGAGAATCCATAGGTGACACAGAGATTAAAGAGTTGGTATCAATCTTTTAACCACTTACAACTACTCCTCTCTTCTTCTATCATTCATTTTTTTTACCTTTAGTTTAATCAGTTTTTATGTTTTAAATTACATATTTGTAACCATATTATAGTACACTGCCTATATACGATATATAAACATATCGCATAATGCATTAATCAAAATTTGAGTACCCAACATATTGGAATTGGTATAGTTAATTAGTAAGATACAACACTATCTATTTTAACAACGGGTCAGTACAAATATCCCGAATTTTCTTGATGTTTAAGCTATATTACTTTTCTTGATATTTAAGCAATATGAATCTCAAATTGCAACACTATATCTATATATATGGTGGGTCTTATATGGTCATGCACTCAAAAGTTTTTTTTCTTTTTTCTTTTGCTAAACTATCATGCATTCAAAGCTCAAAGTTATATACGTGAAAGCTTTGATATATTACGTGAAACGACGAAATAATTGATAACTTTGTTTTTTTTTTGTTTATATATATAACTGAGAGAAGCAAATTGAAAGAGAGTTTGTCAAGTCATGGAAGAAATGATATAAAAGTGATCATAATCATTGAACATCTTTAATTACATCATATCACTTCAAAATTTCAATCATTCGCACATGTTCACCATCATCAATTGTATCCACCTCCTCTGACTCGATCTGAGCCATCATACATATATGCCCATACATTTACATCTTTATATTATACAACAAAGGCTTAATTTTGTAGATTTCTGTGTAGTTTAACATGACATCTCTCTTTATGCCGATCTTTTTTTTTTTTTTTGAAGACTCGAATATTCAACCAACACATAGTAATATACAGTAGTATCAAGTTAAAACATTTATGATTTCCTTTAAAACTATTAAGCCGTGCCATTTCTGATTATAAATCAAAATTACAACAAACAGCCAAAATTTCTGATTTCTCTTAAAAAAATTCATAGCTCATGCTCAAAACTGATATGATCATTGTTAAATTTACTCCTTCATGCTCTTCTCTTCTTGAAAGATTTGGATTTTGAGGAAGAAGAGGAATGTTTATCACTGCCTCTCTTTTTGGTGGATTTGTCAAACCCGTTCTCATTCTTCGATTTGGTGGACTTAACACTAATAATACCACTTGAAGGGATCTTTGAATGTTCCAGAGCGTCTGCATCTTTGTCCCCAATTACATACTGTTTAAGATCAGAATCCATTAATCCTTCAATCTTCTCCTTCATCATTTGTTCCTTTTAAAGACGAAAGAAGTACAAGTTCATTCGATGTTATAACCAAAGCAACACAGATAAAAACACGGCACAGGGAGGTAGGAGAATTACCTCGACTTGTTTTGCTCCTTCCCTGATATCATTGTCGACTGATACATTGTGAGGTTCAAGCTCTCTCTGCAACCAGCAAAACAGATGACACTATTCAGTTGCAAACACAAAACTACGAGAACAGCTTGAGAGACTTTTAGCTATTCTTATTCTCTCAGGAGGCTAAATTTGAAATATACGTTTATGCACACAGCACACATTCGAAAATCCAAACTTTGTTCTTGGTTTCATAAGTGTAAACTCTTATGATCATAGTTGATGGATGATGGATCAATTACAAAGCAATGAATAACATGGAGTTACCTCTTTCAAACGAGGGAGGGCTGATTCGATCTCCTTTCCTGCAACACCATTGAGATATTTGTACAACTCCCTTGCGACCTTCAGGATAAGAGAATGTATTTGTCCCCTCTCCAACTGCATTTGTCTCTGCAAAGTCGAACATTCAAATGTATTTGTAAGTTTATTAAATATGGATGTGCTGAAACATAATGAAGCAGCTGCCTGCAATCTTCAAAATTAGAATAAAACATGTTACCTCAATGCCAGAAAATTCCGCCTCCTGCAACCCCAAGCATAGCAATATAGATGCCTGAACATATGACAGTGATACGGGGATCTTCTCTTCAAAATACAGATGTGCCAGTGTTTTGCAAATGTCGTAAACCTTTCAACGATAAGACAAAGAACAGGTTATAAACAGAAGAACTGTAAGCAGTTAGTACTGATCTAATCTATTTAACAAGTTTACACAAAAGACATTTGTTTTTGCTTATGCACCATTTCAACGTCCAATGTGTGTTGGGTATATAGTGGGTTCCAAGATATCATTACCAAAATGTCATATTAGTTCATCGACATTTTCAAAAGAAAACCACCCTCAGGAAAGAAATCTAACCAGATTGAAGTCAGTCAGATTTTTGGTATATGCTCTCAGCCTCTCCATATCATATGGAGATAATATGCCATCAAGTGTCTTCAAAAATCCGTCTGATGAATTACCTGAAGAATCAACCTCCGGGAAGTTGATCTTTGGGTTTAAGACACTGGACAAAGAATGATATGACAAAGATAATTAATTATATGAAACTGATTATAATTGCAAAATAAAGACAAGAAATTGTTAGTGCTTACCTCATTGCAAGTTTATAGTCCATCTTCTTGAATTTATCACTCAACAGCTTAGAGAACCTTATCTTGAAATCTGAACAAAGCAAATAAGTTGTCAAACCATCAAACAAAAACTATGATATACTTGGAAGATGAAGAAAGTTCAGTTCCTGATCAAAGAATCAACAAACCTTTATAGAATGGAGTAAAGAAGCCCAACTCATCGGATTCGTTGACTTCTAGTTCATCATTTTTTAAAGGTTTTAGAAGCATACATGTGTGCTCACCAGTCACAGCACTCTGATCCAAGAACGGGGAATAATCAGAGTTACAAACAACTATTAGAAATGAAATTCATATAAGCAATCAAGGAGAAAGCTCAACTGGAATTTGGCTAATGTAGAAAGGCGCAAAATTATGTTTTCTCCAAAACCGGAAGAGGTCCAAAGTAAGCCCAAAGGAAACACCAATGTAGTGGAGCTTTTCAGGTCGTCGATCATGAAGTGGAACCAATAGAGGTGGAAGATTTGTGCGAGGCTTTACTTGCTCCTCGAGCATGGAGACCTGTCAAAAATGGAATCAGCTAAGAATGGAAACAGAGACATAACTATGCTAGTGAACATAAAAACGAAGCAGATTCTGCACTAAGAAAACCCATAGCCCACACATAGATATATAGGAAAAAACCAGAAACCTTCTCAGCAGCCTCGGTGACTCTAATGGGTGCATGCTCCACATCAACCTTATTTTCTGCTTCTGAGAACGGAGCTATCTGACCCTCAAAATATCTGCAAATGTCAATCAGTATTAGTAAGAGTATGACTACACCTAATTAAGAGTACAAAGTCTATATTTTCGAGCACGAAACGTAACGTTGATACAAGTAATATATGAGATGCACATGATAACAAACTCGTGTATGCACATTTTCATGAATTTACCTGGTCAAGAGTTCAACTGCAGCAGAACCATATCCCATCTACAAAGAAGGCAATCGGAAACTTGTTAAATGCACACAAAACCTAAACTGGGCATGTAAAAATATGAGCGGAAACAAAAGATTACCTTCATGGCGTTAGGGTGGACTGCTATGCGTACTATTCGAGCACCAGAGAAACCTGGAAACTCAGCGTCCCGAAATTGTTCACAGAATTTCCATGGAATTTGATCTCCATATGGTGAATGGCCATCCCTTAAACTTTGAAGGGCTGAGTTCTCAGATATCTTTCCTTCAAGACAGACCTGAATATAACAGTTACAATGATGCTTAAGATCACACACAAAAAAAGGACAGTAGCTAGAAACTATGATCATAAAATGTGGAAAAAAGCATCTATAACAAATTGATAGCTGATACTTTAATCTTTGTAAGTCCATTTTCATGAAGACTGATGAATCGCCGTTCTAGGTCAACAGACCAAGCAAGATAGTAATAAATTTCACACAGAGCAGTAATATATACCTGGATAACACATAGTATATCAGGAAGCTTGTTTTGGGACTCTTCGACAGGACCTGTGTTTAAAAGCAGTTAAGAGTAGTTCTGAAATTCAAATTAGGTGGGGGGAAAGGAAAACATGCATACCAAGTAACACAAACAAATGATGAGCAGGAGCATCAGCCAGTAGTTGAAGATCGTTAGGAGAATTCTTGTAGTGAGACGAGACACAGAGCGCCATCATTCTCTGTGGGATGCACTTATATCAGTCTATTGTCAAAATAATGTACGGATCCCAAAATCAACCACATTTACCTGTAGAAACAATTCACTATCTTTGTGATAAGAAAAGAGTGTGTCTCGGTTGACATAATAGAGATCACACTGACTTGGCGAAGGATGGCTACACAAAAAGAAGAAATAAAAAAGACAAATCAAATAAAAAACCATTTCTAGACTATCAGTAACGCATGAAAGGATAATAGACACTACAAAATTTTAGTAGCCTATTCATACCGCGCAGGATTAGGCAGACAAGTAGCAACATCAAGGCAAAGTAGGCCATTAAGCCAGGATTCTATTGGATCTCCAGAAGCGTATCTAATAGACTCATTAAGTTGTATCTTCTTGAAAAGACAACCTGTCCGAAGAAACTTGAGAGAGTCAAGGGAATGATTCACATCAACTAAAGCCGCCACAAAATGCAGGCCCTGCGAATAGTAATGCCTATGCCACCTAGATCATTACGATTGATATAATTGCTGAACACACGAAATGAAATATTATAAACATATGCTGGAAGCACTATACTTTACCTTCCTAAACAGTACATAGGGGCATCTGAGCAATGATTCTAAGAAATACGAGTCTATCCTCTTCAGGATGATAGAGGGGTCTCTAAAAAATTTCCTTAAATCAATTTAATATCCAAGAATGAAAGTAAGGTGCAGCAGTTACATACCTGAAAGAGAACCTTCAAGACCAGTAGCAGGAGCCCGGCTTTGCTCATCTAATTGTTGGAGGAGTTTCAGGGACAGAGATCTCCCAGTGCCTTCATAACTTTAAAAAACGGGTGAATTCAGTAGCATGATTATCCCAGAAGATGCATATAACTTCCCAAAATTATGGAAATGGCATCAAATCCTGTGTCACATACCCACTCACAGTTGACGATAAGAAAACTAGATAAGGACCAAGCAAAGACTTCACAACTGGTAAAGGAATAGCTGCCGCTTCATCAATAACCAACAGCTCTACTTGTGAGAGCTTCTCATGCTCGTGTGGTTGTATATACTGCATGAAATAATCAAGATCATGGAACACGTCAGAGATGCGCTCAAATCAGAACTTGAAGACCATGAATCAACTGAGGGATTAACAAACCTGGATAGTTTGTCTATGCTGCTTGAAGATATTTATCCTAACAATAGCTTTTTTGAAGTCAGGATTCGCACTTTTCACAACATCATAATCAAGGTGCTCCTATAAAAATGATAGTGGAAGGTATTTAAGAAACATATCTGACCACATCGCAAAATAATTTCTTCTATCCTTGAGCAGTGTAGGTCTATTCAATGATTATCTCAATATATATGCATATGTCTCTCACCTTGCAGGTTCTTCTCAATGAAATGGAACAAGCACTATATAAAAATAATCTGTAGGAAAAGAACTTCGCATTACCTTATATTCAAGTGCATCAAAACCTTTGCAAACAAACTCAAAGAATGTCTTCAAGTTATCTGGGCTTGGTGCAGTTATGTATATATTTGAGTATCTAAGAGCAAGTAATTCACACATCAATAATTTTAACAAAGATCCAGGAATATACTGATGAGTAAAGGAACCAATGGGAATGAAACTAATTCAAGAACTCTACCCAGCAGCAACAGCCCCAGCAACAGCTAAACCAAGTGCAGCTGATTTTCCACGCCCTCGACTAGCAATCAAAGCAACTATGCTGCGGAGAGCCTTATCCAGAATTGCATCGAAAAATGTGACAACAGCTTTACCCTACAAAGAATATACAGAAGCTCAATTAACACCAGCCATGCAATAAGAAAGAATATTAGCAAGATAAGTACGCAAACAATTGATAGTTTTGAACCTGATCCAATGTACAGCATTTCTTGATTAAAGGACCAACAGGAAAATCATCACTTAGTTCATCTTTCAAACTCTTCAGGTCACGTTCTGCCTCAGAGAGCCCCTCAGAATCCTTTAATAGCATACAACATTGAAATGTTATCGATACTAGCTGGAAATCATTTTCTCACAACGGAACCTAGTTCACTTTGCTACAATGATTACCTTTTCCGTTGGAACTTGAGTAATAGATCTGATATGGGAGGAAAGCGGCAATATATTCAATTCATCATCCATGACAACACATGTTTTGCACGATGCAAGAGATAGCAGAAAACGTTCATTGAAACGGCCAGCAGCCTCAGAATGCGATTCAGTTCGGAATCTGTCATGGACATCCTAATAAGAAAAAATCATGTAACAGCACTAAGATAATGCTTTTCTCCCATTTTCTCAAGAGTAAGGAATTAGAGTTTTGAAAACCATGGTTCATACCATAACCATAGTGCATAGACTAGTAAGTGATGCAAGTGATCGTAATATTAATACAACCAAACCACCACCTTCCACAGTCTCTATTGTCCTTGCTAGTAGATTTGGAGTTAAGGCTTCAAAATCCTGAATTAATCAAGAAAAGAAAGTAACCATTACCCACAAAATGAAATAGGGATAGGTGACAGTCATCTTAAATGATTAAGAACACAAAGTACGTTGTCAAAAAAAAAAAAAAAGTACCTGTAAGATGCACATGCCAAAAGTATTTCCCAGAATTCGTTCAGAATCTTTATACAAGCAATGAGTTACTCTTCCCATATCAAGCAAACGCGAGAATGCGTCAAGTTTGTCTGGATCCAATTGTCCTCTTTCCCTCATTCTCTTCAGCTGCTTCGAACGCTTTTTCTTATGGCTGCAAACAAAAAAGATGAATCCAAAGCACTCACTGAAAAATTCTAATATGGATAAAATAACAATACAGGAACAGACAATAAAAAATTCGCATTCCAGTCTACATTTGTGCTCAACTCAATTCGCAATGTAAGCATCTGTCCTTACTACTCTCCAGAGGGAGGCTATAAAACAAAATTCCCAAATAAAGGCTAACTACATTTGAGCTAAAAAAGAATCATCTAAAGCCTTCAGAATTTGGGATTAAGAAAGAACCGAACCTGCTAATGTCAAGTTTGTCCTTGTAGCACCACAAGACACTCGGGTTACACTTAATCACTGCCTTTGACAACATATGATGGAGGTTCACTATCTGTAAGAGAAGGAACAAACACAAAACTTTAACATCCGAAAAACCCAACAAAATATCCTCAGGGATTTTGTGTCCAAGTAGCAAAAACACCTAACCTGGTCACGAGACTTGTCACCAATGATTACAAACATGGAACGGTGTCTCAGTTTGACACCGTTTTCAATCAGAGTCCTGATACGTTCATCAACCTTCTTCCTCATTCTTGCAAAACTAGCTCTTCTTCTTCCTCCTTAATCTTAAGATTCTTAACACAGACAAAAACCCAATTCAAGAACAAAACCTGGGTTCTGCTTTCTCACAAGCACGTGTTGTTGATAAACAAGTTGAACTGAAGAAATCAATTTTCTGTAAATTTGTTTTTCAGAACTGAATTTATTTTTGTTAATTCTATTAAGCACAAACCAAAAAAAACGACCGGGACAGAACTTAGGGTTTCTAAATTGTGCAGTAGGGTTTATGACCGAAGATATTGATTATTGTCTGCTTTGACCTTTTTGTCCTTCTTCTTATAAAATCATAACCGAGCACTAAACCGAAATGGTTCAATTCAATCAGGGTTTAATAAATGGGTTTTATAACTTATAAAGCTCACTCTAATGGGCCAAAGCCCAAAAGGAAAAGGAAAAGGAGAAGCCCGGGAAAAAAAGATAAGTGTTTGAAATCTTCTGATCATCAAACGCGGGCGGTCACGACTCACGCGGCTATTAGCTGTCTCTTATCCAACCCACTCCAGTCAGTAAGTAACTAAGTTCGAAAACGAGTAGAATGTGAAAGCACGCGCCAAAATGGGGCGCGTGGGTGAAATCCGTATCCATCTTCAACGGGCTTAAGATCCATTTTGAGTCAGTCATGGTGGAAGAGAAGTTAGAGAGAGGAAAAAAGCGTCATTCTTACGTTTTTTTTTTCTCTTCTTTAGTTTCACAGAAGCTAATAGGAAAAAAAAAAAAAAAAAAAGAAGCCTTTTGAAAGCAATCAACTTTAATCTTTCAACGACACTTTCAACTAACACTAGTTGTTGCTCTTTCTCTTCGTTTTCTTCCCTTAGATCTCTTTCTTTTAACTTCATTCTTGTCCTTTGGATTTGATTCGATTCGATTCGGTTCCTCTGTTTGGTTTGATCAGTTTCTTTAAAGAATCTCTGTTTTTCCTCTGATCTGGGTTTTCCTCTTCTACTACCTTTATTCCTTTGGGTTTTAGAAACTGGTGAGTTAGATCGATTGAAAAACCCAAGATAAATTAATAAAAAGAGAAACCCTTTACAGCTCTTTTGGGGTTTTTGTCTCATTCTAAGCAATGGGTTCACAGGTGAGTCTCTGTCTCTGTCTCTCTCTTTTATTACTTGGTGGTAGTGAATCATGTTGCCTGTTTTGAAAAGAAGGTCGAAGAGAGTAGAGGTAAATTAGGGCTTGTTTTTACTCTTTGGACTGTTCATGCAATTAGTTTTCCTGGAAGATGATCGATTAAACTTACTTGTAGCTTAGTTTTTGGTTTCTATTGAGCTCCAAAGGATAGGTCTTTTGAAGAGATCAAATTGTTCAATGTCTAGTGACTGAAGTGTTGCTTATTTGTTGTCTTTGCTCAAACCTTTTTGGAAAGATATTGTATTTGGATGTTGTCCAATAAGCTGTTCCATTTACTTACAATTCCTGCAAATGGAATCTTGCTTTCGTGTTGATGATTGCGCTTGACCCGTGTTGATTCTTCAATGAATAGTTTCCTCCTATATGTGGTATCTGCCAGTTGAATGATCCCCAATTTTGTGCATGTCGAAAAAAATGAAATTGCTTTTCACATTTTCTTTCTCCTAACCTTAGCTGTCTTCAACTAATTTTACTATTTGTTTGAGTTTACTTCACCTCCATTTTGTTGTTGTATCTTTTGTTGTGACCTAATGTTTATCATGATGTTCATCTTCTGCTGGTAGTTATAATTGATTGAAAAAAGCAACCTTTCATTTTGCAGGTTCCTTGTCTAATTGCTTGAGGCTTTTGGTTTGGTGGAGTTGAATAGAGTTATGAGAAGAGGTAGAGGAAAAGGCAAGAGGCAGAACGCTACTGCTAGAGAAGATCGAGGAAGCGGTGAGGAAGAAAAGATTCCAGCTTACCGGAGAAGAGGGAGGCCACAAAAGCCGGTGAAAGATGATATCGAGGGAGAAGAAGAAGAAGAGCTAGTGAAGAAGACCGGAGAGGAAGAAGAGAAGGATGATGATACAAATGGTTCAGTAACAAGTAAAGAAGATGTGACAGGGAATGGGAGGAAGAGGAAGAAACCAGTAGAGTCTAAAGAGAGCAATATAACCGAAGAAGAGAATGCATTAGGATCAAAATCAAGCACAGATGATTCGATGAAATCATCGTTGTCTATTGGGTTTAGGCAGAATGGGAGCAGGAGGAAGAACAAACCAAGACGAGCTGCTGAAGCTGTTGTTGAATGTAATGGGGTTTGAAAAGAGGTTCTTAAAACGCTTTTGAAACCGCCTTTTTGGTGTTTTTTTGTTGGTTACTTTTGCTGTTAGAAACCCGAGTTTGATGCGGGTGCATTTTGGTTTCATTACATGGAATCAGAATTTCGAATTTTCGGATATTGCTCTTCTTTCTTAGTTCATTGCGTTTTGAAGCTCGTTCTCTCTAGTAAACAAAGTAGAGCCTAAAATGCTCTTTAACGGCTATGAGAAATGCAACAGTTGAGTTGTGAAAACTGAAAAGTGAAAAAGAAAAGTAGTAAAGAAGAACAATAGACTTGAAAAGTATGTAAGAAGATTTGTGAAATCAGTCAAGCGAGATTAAGGGGCTTTTAGGCTTTTTTCAAGGTGTATTTTTGAAGAATTTTGGAAATCAAAACAGAGGAAGTAGTTTGTACTTGATAAAGCAAAGCGCAAAAGGAATAAAATCAAACTGATCACAAAACCCAATGAAAATTCAAGTACACAGATTCTGATGGATACATGACTATGAAATCGAACTTCACATACTCTCTTTTTGCAAAAATTATACATTTGCATTTTTCAATTATCAAGAAAGATATTGCATTGGATATTGTGAGAAGAGGAACAAATCTTTGGCAAAAAAAAAAAAAAAGAGAAAAAGAAACATTAAATTATTATAGAGAAAAAATAGAACTGGATTCTGAAAGTGTTCAATAACCTTCTAGTTCCTTTGAAGAGTCACATCCTTAGTTGAGCTCCAACACTGTTCTATGCTCTCTGCCCATAATCCTCAAATACTTTATACTACTAATAAAGTAGTTGTTGCTCTTTAATTAGAAGTAGAATAGTTAAACAAACCATCCATTTATAGGTCTGTAGTCTATTCATATGTACAAACTACAATAAAGGTCATTATTTTGTTATTTTTGCATCATTAGGCTATATATTTAGGAGTAGAAAACTTAGTATATAATAATTAGAATAAGTAGCTAGATTTGTTACATGGGAGTTATGTTCCCTTGTCTCGTTTAAGGATATCATTTTGTACGTTAAAGAAGAAAATATTCTTATCTCTTTTGTGTTTGTTTGTTCATTACAAAAACCTCCAAAACGCACCAACATCACAAAACGCAAACGCTAAAACACGTAGCTGTCGTGGACTAGTGTCAATCACTTTCGAGTGTCTCTTCTTTTGTCAGCTTCTCTCTCTCTTTCTTTCTCTCTCTCTCTCTCTCTGATCTTTTTAAAGATAGCAACATCTAAAATCAGCAAAACCACATTTTCTTTCTTACTTCTCCTCTGTCCTTTCTATTTCCAGAGTCGAGTACTTGGAGAGATATGAGCAGAAGTCTCTCTTTCTCTTTCTGAGACCAAAAACCATAATGGAGTTGTTAATGGGTTTGGGTCAGGCCGAGTCGGGTGGTTCTGCTTCCACCGAGTCATCTTCACTCAGTGGTGGACTCAGGTTTGGTCAGAAGATCTACTTCGAGGATGGATCCGGATCCGGAAGCAAGAGCCGGGTCGGTACAGGTCATAAATCGTCGACGACGACGGCGAGGTGCCAAGTGGAAGGTTGTAAAATGGATTTAAGCAATGCAAAAGCTTATTACTCAAGACACAAAGTTTGTTGCATTCACTCTAAGTCATCTAAAGTCATTGTCTCTGGTCTTCATCAAAGGTTTTGCCAACAATGCAGCAGGTTTCACCCTTCTTTTTTTCTTCTACTTTACTCATTTACCATTCCCGGTGAACCAAACCTTTAAGCTTTTTTCAGGTTTTATGTTCCTTTTGAGCTTTTTGGGTTTTGGCTCTTAACCTCATTGAAGAGTCTAATAAAACTTTACAGCTAGTTATTATGTGGTCTTGTCTTGTCTTGTATGTTGCTTTTCGTTGAAGCTTTCTTCTCTTTTAATTTATATCAATCAGGTTTCACCAGCTTTCTGAGTTTGACTTAGAGAAACGAAGTTGTCGCAGAAGACTCGCTTGTCATAACGAACGACGAAGAAAGCCACAACCCACAACTCTTTTCACTTCTCATCGCACTCGAATCGATCCATTACTTTACGGTTAATCCCTTTTACACAACTTTTTTTTAGCTCAATATGCTTCAAAAACAAGTTCTTCATTTTCTTGTGTATCAGGAAACGCCAATGCTGCAATGATTAAAAGCGTTTTGGGAGATCCTACGGTGTGGTCAACCGCAAAATCAGTGACGCGAAGGTCTGGACCTTGGCAAATTAACCCGGTAAAGGAAAGCCATCAAATCATGAATGTTTTCTCACAAGAAAGCTCAAGTTTTAATATAACATGTCCAGAGATGATGAACAACAATAGCACAGACTCAAGCTGTGCTCTCTCTCTTCTGTCAAACTCAAACTCAAACCCGATTCAACAGCAGCAACAACAACTTCAGACGCAAACCAATATATCGCGGCCATCTTCAGGTTTTGACTCTATGATCCTCGATAGGGTTACAATGGCTCAGCCACCGCCCATTTCAAGCCATCATCAGTACCTGAACCAAACATTGGAATTCATGGCGGGTGGAAAGAGCAATTCACATTACATGTCTCCTGTTTTGGGACCGAGTCAAATCTCTGAGTCAGATGATTTCCAGGTAAGCAATGGCACCACAATGGATGGATTCGAGTTGTCTCTTCATCAGCAGGTTCTGAAGCAATACATGGAACCTGAGAACACAAGAGCTTATGACTCTTCTCCTCACCATTTCAATTGGTCTCTTTGAGTCTTTTCTCTTTCACCCTTTAAAGACTTTCTTTTGGTATAACTTGTTCAGCTCCACCAAGAGCTTACTCTGTGGAAGGCTGCTACTAAGACTTGATAGTCTCAAGATCTTATCAATTATCTGTTGTATGCTACTTAGCAATGATGTCGGATAATGGCTTTCAAGTTTGGATGTTATTTTAATAGGTTTGGGTTTTGAACTTTAAGCCCTTTGTTTTTATTGCTAAGTCACGTTTACAAGTTTACATCCAACAGAAATACAGGTTTACTTAATTTGGATATCAGATTGAAACATCAATATCATAATCAACATATATTTTGTTTTATCAAATCAGAGTTCCACATGCTTTTATCATCCTACTATCTATCAAAGCATGAGTAATCTGGGAATTAGCTAGTCCTTAAAAAATCCTTTTTGAGTGTGTACCTCTTCACCTACTTGCTTATGCAACTGCAAACACAGTCTTTGGATCTTGCCTCTTCAGCCACATGAGGGAATTATCCACCTCACTTGAGCTTCTGCAGACTTGGATAGTGTTTGTATGCTTCCATACTACTCTGACTTATCTAGTGATCATCCTCATTTACGCCAGGACAATTGGATAGAAGAGCTTCAGTCGTTTCATACTGATTCACATATTGTAAAATTTTATGTCAGTATAATTACACAAACTTAGCATTTAGCGTTTGAGAAAAACATTGATAAAATAAGACTTGAACGCATTCAATTACCTGGAACCCGCAAAAAGTACAATACCGATGTTCATCTCTCAATCTCATCAATATCTCTTGCAAATCCTGCAACCAGTAAAGGTAAAATTGTCAACCCAAAGAAAAATGATGAATCTCGTAATCTCAACTGATAGCCTTGAACTCTACTACATTGGTGTCAAAAAGGTGAAAGACAACAGAAACACCAAAGGTACAAAGTTTTGTTTTTAAGGAGAACATACCTCTTCAGTGATCTCCTCCTCTTCTTCATCAGGCTTACCATCTTCATCTTCCTCGGTTTTCTTCTCGGGAACAACTTCTACATTCTCAAGTTGATCAAGAGCTGCCTTGGCCTTCCTAAAGTTAATCACAACTCTTTTACTACGCCATTGAGACTTCTGTCTAGACCCGAAATCCTCCAACATTTCATCCACCTTTCTCTTCTCAATCTCCGACTCAATCTCCTCTTTTTTCTTCTTCTCCTTGTGTGGATCCTCTCTTCCTACACCGGCCCTGGATCTTCGAATATCCATGGTCACAGGCTCAGCCCTACCTGACCCTTCTTTACCAAGAGCTGAACCTGGCTTGTAACCCATTTGCTTTAATAGCTTAAACCCTATGTTAGACTCTCCAATTGGAGTATCTACAATGCGAGCCAATGTTTGTTCATCCTCTTCTATTTGTTTCCTCTCTTTCTCTAATCTTCTTCTTTCGTGCCAACTGAGATTCTTTAACTTCTTCCGAGATGGTTCAGCGATTACAGTTTTCTTATCAGATTCCTGCAAAAGCATTCATATGAACTAGGTTTTGAAAATAAACTCCAAATTAAGGTAAGATGAATTAACATATAATCGCCAAATCTCACTCAACTATCAAACAAAACATAGAAAAAAAATAAAAACTTTCAGATATTCATAATCAATTAGACGAATTTGGACTCATGAGCTTGATAGTTATGGACCTAAGAAGTTGAAATCTTATGTCCTGAAAATACCTTTCTTTTGGAAGCCTGAGTACGTTCAGGTGGAATAAACTGAGATAGATCTCCCATGTAGTCATCATTATCTTCTGCTTCTTTCGCTGCTTCTCCTCCAAGGCCAGTCAGATTTCTCGTCGATTCTGCCATTGCCGACGGAGCTTGACGCGGAGGCCGAAAACAAAAAGAAAAAAAGAAGAAGAAGAAGAAGGCGGTAAAAATGGGCTTTAATAAGGCCCAATAAGACAATCTGGGTATTAATTAGGCTTTGTTTGGCTCTCCCGTCTTATCGCTGAAGAACACAACCTGTCTCTCGCTTCTTCGAGTTAAGGTAAAATATTCTGAATTACGACCTTGTTGAGCTTTCAATCATAAAACGTAGGAGTTTACTTTTGCTCATATATTATTCAAATCTCGGTTTCTATGATCCGTTTCTTTCTACTTGTAATCCATGTTCTGATGATCAATGAACGTTTTTGTGGGTGTTCAGCAGATATACACTGAAACCAAACCATCTCTCTTGGGAGGTAACTAGAAGAATTATGAGTTTCATCACTTGGAAGTGATACAAACTCGATTGTTCCAAGAATCTGTCGCAGGAAGAGTGCCAAACACAATTCTGATCAGCTCACTGATATGTGTTCCATGTTCTTATGTTTTTGAAGAGGTTCATATTCTCTTGCACTTTCCCATGTCATTCGTCGGCATGTTTCTACTGTAAAAATCATTTTTGTAGTTATCTGCTCATTTGAAAAAAATTTTGAGCTTTAAAGCTTCAGAAATTTGGTTCTAACATGTAGCCTAACTCGTGATCTATTTAATCTATTAAGACGAAGATAAGCATATCAAAAAAGTTTTGCTTACAAGTTATAACTTATAACAATTCAGATCATCGTGCTCTATCTGAAGATGAGATTTTTCAAAAACGAGGGATTGAAATGTCAAAAGAAACAAAAATTAAACATGACCAAAGCAGTAATAATAATCTAAAGGAAAGCTTTTAAGAGAGTATTCTGTGCAGATAAGTTACGTGGTGCGTATTGGTTCCAAACTACAAATCAGGCTGGTTTCTCTTTTTTCTTCTTCTTTTTTTTTTTTTTTTTTGTCTTGAGGGGGGTTTCTTCACTAGCAATATGCCAAATATGATCGAGGGAGCTCTACAGGAACGAGACATCTTCCACTTGGTTTATTATTCATTATTAGTCACCTTGTAGGCAGTAGAGTTGCCTTATATTTCCAGATGCTGTTAGATACCCAATAGAAACACAGAAACAAGTCAAAAACCTAAAGAATGATGCACGGAAACTAGAATAAGGATCGATTTAGAGAAAAATTCTTACCGTAGAGCCAGTCTTTGAAATACACATGGAGTGCACTTGATAGCTCTCGTTTCCGGTTTTCTTCCAGAGCGGTTTCTTTTAGTGACCGTCTTGTTTCTTCGAAGTTCTTGAGCTGATGAATGGACAAAGATCAGAGGCTAATATAAGGACGAAGATCAGAGGCTAATATAAGGACATTGTTTCATACTGAAATATATAAACATACGTTTCTCTGCTGAGCTGCCATATAAGCATCTGGCAATGGAAATGGATTGTCTTTTGTCGAACCAATATTCTCGCCGCTAAACCAGTTTGGGATCTGCGACATAGACATTGATCCCACAGGTGAACAAGTCATTAGATGCTTCATGAACAGTATCTCCAGTTATTGGAGTAGAAGTTAGACCAACAAAAAGACTGTACCAAAAAGTTAACAAACTGGTCAGGGTCTACAGAAGCAGCTGATTCAGCCTGTGCATCAGCGACACCGGCAGGATGTGAGAGTGAGTCATGTGGATCCACTGCTCCCAGTGCCAACGGTTTGTCCCATTTGTTGATAGTTGGCTCAACCCCCACCTCACTCATGTGCTCCTCCAAATGAGAGTAAAATGTATTATATGGAGCAACCTAAAAGCAAAGTCAAAATGTCAAATTGAGGTCAACTTTAAAACAACAGAGGCCCATACTCACTAGAAAAATATCTGACAATGCCCGTACTCTTTATTCATAAAAAACAGTGAAACCTTCTTGAAGAATACATCTGGCTAGAGGTACCTCTATTGAATAAATTCTTCAACACTGTAACGTAATGAGATAGACAAACCCTCGAAGTTGTTTCCACTAGACTCAATAACATGACCAAAACAACATATTAACCAAACTAAAGCTAGTAAAAAGTATAGCCGCTCTACAAATTTTACCTTAATATCAGAAAAGTAGTTAAGAGCAGCATGACATAAAACTTGTAAATTAAACCTCAATCTTGGTGAGAAGCTTCACCTGCAGTTTGTGGTTATCACCAACTATAAGTGGTCTCTGATTGACTCCCAAGAAGAATACACATTCACGACAATTGGCAATGCACACTCGTTTGGCAGCTGCAATCACATGAACTCTCTCACAGTGCTCAACTTTTAGTGCCTGCAGAAATAAATCAGAAAATAAAGTTGCTGCATCTTCTAGTAAAAGTTGGCAGATGTTATCACTTGTAAAATGTTGCCATACCTTGCCAACAGCTCCCAGAACTATAGTAGTATCAGAACATCCATGCACAGTAGCATATCGCAATGGTGCTAAAAGATAAATTACAGAATCGTGGCAGTTGACAACCTGTAGAATACACAGAACATGGAGTTGAAATTGGTACACAGAGACTACATGACTGGAAGGAAAATGGAGCAATAAGAGTCCAACTATATTAACACGCAAGATAGTTGTTCACAGCAGACCTTCACAGATCTACCCCTTAGATCGGAGGCCTGCTTAACAAGTGAAGTCTTGGAGACTCCTTCGATTAAACATGGGCCTCTAGTACTAGGTGGAACCTTGTTTGGAGCAGCACAAACATCTGACATTGCATCATCTTGATCAGAGGCGTTAGAAGGCCCGTTCTCTTTTCCAGAAATTTTCTCAGTAATGCTTTCTAACGCGGAAGCTATGTTTTGCAGAAGCCAGTCATGCACTTGGGAAGCGGGGACTGGAACAGCGGGCATATCCGGATCAGAATTTGCAAAAAAAGGAGTAGCTTGGCTCAATGGAGATACATCAGATCCCTTATCACCAAACTGAACAAGAAATCCAAGGTGTTCAAAAGACTCCATGGAGAAAACCTGAAAGATGTTGGACAAGTAAAACAATTAACTAGTTTGAACCATCATGAAATAAGCATCTAGCTTGAGACTTGTGTACTCTTTCATACCCTCCAAAATTATTACCCAACATCAGATATTATATTCTTGTATAGTAGAGACAGTGACACTCCCTGAGTAAATAAAGAAGACTAGAACTTACCAATGATTCATCTCCTTCTCCCTCAACCGGCTCTGCAAGGAGAGAAATGATGTTTGCTAAATGTTTTTGCAGGTATGACAACTGATGAGCTTCATCATCAGCTTGTGATGGCATAAACCGACGGCTGTTGCTGCGAACAAGCTGCAAAATTGATGAAAAGGAAATATAACTAATATTTCTAACTCCAATAAAGTTGTTTAGACCCATGTGATGGGAACGAATTGCATACCAAAGAACAATGACTGTTGAAACACTGAAAAAGCTAAGATTAGATGACTGTTTTCTAAAAGACACAATAGACCAGTCATACCACAAACCGGAATCAGAATACCACAAACAGGAATCAGAATACCACAGGATTGGAGACTGAGTCAAAATAAAAGAACACATCTAACATTATCACCAAATAAACTACGTGGAAGGACTAACCAAAATAAGGGATCACGAAAAAGAATCAGAATTGAAACTATAAAACGAAGTGAGCTGCTGACTGTTTGACTTCGGTTTGTAGACTTACCATTGCTTCGAGTAATGAAAGAAAGAGGACTGACAATCCAATTAGGAGAATAAGGAACAAAAGGTCGTAACAATCCAATTAGGAGAATAAGGAACAAAATGCCGTAACAAACCAAGCCTTTTCAACAAAGATACATATATACAGTTAAGTGTGTGTTTCATAGCATGTGTTTCAAACACCACGTGCTGCATAGAAGATTCTCAAACAGTAGCAACACCAACATTAGCATGCTTCCAATACAATGGCGTTACAGCATTACCTCCACCACAAGAAGAATAATAGTTCATCATATATAAGCAATAAGTCAATAACCAATTAACCATTACGAATACAATTACACAAGCATCTTCTCCATTGAGAAGTATTACAAACATATATCCAGAAACTACACCCGCCATCAAATTCGATTTAACACCACAAATTCCCAACTTTGCTTAACTCTTAGCTTCAGGTGAAACAAATGACTCCGAAAACTCTAACTTGCATTGCAAATTTTTAGTTAAATCCAATGAAAAATGGAAAACGCTGGGATCATTGGGTATTATTTGAGGCACATTATAATTGGAAGTCCAAAAAAAGTAAGAAACTTGCCTGAATTGGCGATAACGCAGACAAGTATCCATCAAAAGCTGAAGTCGATGGCCAAACATCAGCCACCGCTGCGGAGTCCTTGTGCGTCCTAGGCAGCAACTTCTTATAAGATTGAATGTACAAAAACAAAATTAGATCCCGCAAATCAGCTCCAACAGAATCAACTTCCTCAGGTTTCGCCTTAACGAGAGGGTCGGAATCGGAATGAAGAACGGAACCAAGAGTCTCGAGAACGAGACGCGCATGATCGCCGGAGATCTGGAGAACGTCAGCGATTGCAGCCGATCCAACGCGGTTATTAGAAGCGACATCGGCTAGCTTCTGCTTGACAGGAGCTAGGGTTTGGATCGGGTCGGTAAAAACTAGTTTCTGGATCGGGAGGAGCCCATGCTCAAAAGATACACGCCTCGGATGGATGACTGAATTCGGATTCGGGTTCAGGTTTGGTTCAGGGTCGGGTGCTGAAGGTGGTGGTGATTGGTCGATGAGGTCTTGTTCTTCAGTCATGATGGATTCGTCGCGAGAGACAGGAGAGAGGGAGAGAGAGACTGGTCCGGTGGTGAAGTTGCAGATCTTTCTTTGGGTGACGAATCATTTCATTGTAAGGGGAAGAGAAGAGAGAGACTGTTACGCTGTGTGCACGCGTATGCTATTACTGTACGCCTCGTTTCTTTTCGTCGTTGGATTTAAGAGTAGATTAACCTTTGATCTGAGCTATGACACGTCAGATGAACGGTGATAACAATAAGTTAAATATTTTTGATATCAACAATAAGTTAAATAAAGAGGCCCATTGGAATGAATGCAATTCGCATTTAATTTATTGGTTAGTCCATTATCGCAATAAGTGATATACGTTGTCAAAAAAAAAAAAAAAAAGTGATAATCATAATTCACAAACAGAATACTACAAAAAGCGAAAGTTACATCAGTTAAATAGACAGTACATGGTTATCTGAACAAAAACAAATACAATATAATCTCTATAGATTAATATTTGATAAATTAATATTTTAATATATTTATTTATTTTCAAATTAGTTTTTTAAATCAATTCTTATATTAATAAATTAATAATTTGATAAATTAATAAAATATTATAGTCTCCTCATAGTTAAAACTTGAGTATAAAACATTAGACTGTTATCCTAATGTGTATATATATATATATTTTTAAAGAAAAGATAATCGTCGAAGCCACGAACCCGTAAAGCACAACACAATAACCGTGAACGTTTGAGAAATGTCAATGGTGACATGCGTAACACAATAGCGACGAAACAGTTACCTTAGCGTTGTAATTACACCTCTGGAGAAAGAGGTTAGAAAGTTTAACGCATTAATCATCTTCGATATATTTTTAATCGAGAGATTAAGAAAAAAAAAAAGAGTTGTTTATATCTCTCTCTTGCAAGCTTGCTATATTAATATTTTAGATGTAGGGATTACAAAAGTGTTAATTTAGCAAATTTGTCTTCTTATACTAACACTTATCATAATAGTAGTTTTGATTATAAACTTAGTCGGTGACTCGGTGGTGAACGAACGGTGGATTCGAAGTCTTCAAGTCGAAGCTCAACAGATCTGTGCGAAGCATGAGCGACACGTGTCATTGCAACGACTACCAAGATCTTTCTTTCTTTTTTTCCTATTTAAAAATAAGATTATTGTCTAGTGTAAAGTAGCAAATACTTTTGATTAAATAATAAGCAAATACTTGGAGCAGAAGCATTTGCTTAATTAATCGGTGGCACATCATAAAGATAAAACGACAAGTAAAAGACGGCCTCTGAGCAGTGAAAGGTTCCACGACCACGAGACCAGTTCGACTATACTGGGATTACTAAGAGTAATTATATACTGATTGTAGATAGAGTAATATCAGTACTCGTCATTTCCTCCGTTCTACAATAAGTATCGTTTTAAAATTTTATTTTTGTTTTATAAAAATTATTATTTATATTTTTAATATGAATATTTAATATTTTTTTCAGTTTTATCTATAATATTTTAATATATTAACTAATAAAAAATTATCTTAATTAATAAGAAAATAAAATATGAAAAATTTAATTGTTTTTTAATATGTATGCAAACAGAGAAAATATTAAGTTGAAGAAATTAATATACTAATTATTGATTAGATAGTTAGAA
Organism: Crucihimalaya himalaica; assembly: GCA_004349715.1. Taxonomy (NCBI): domain Eukaryota; kingdom Viridiplantae; phylum Streptophyta; class Magnoliopsida; order Brassicales; family Brassicaceae; genus Crucihimalaya; species Crucihimalaya himalaica. The sequence goes on along the minus strand of SMJT01000008.1, from coordinate 2,365,870 downwards.
AACATATATGTAATATAACTACAATGTCCAACACTTTAATAATGACGAAATGGAAATGTACATTTTGGTAGGATTCATAACTTGGTTTTGTAAAGTAATTAATTATTTTGACTCCATATTAGTCGTTAGAAATAATAACAAGTTATCCTAAAGTGTTGATGATCTCCAGTTTCCATTTATATATACACTTAATTAATTAATAAAGTAAATACCCAACTTACGTGTTTTACATACATAATAAATATGCGACGAAGGAATGTTTTCTTGACATATATGACGACTTAAGGAGATATGATTTACACCATACTATAAAATAACTTAACAACATCATCTCACAGTTCTATTTATAATTCACCAAACCGCATCATGATGCTTTTTTGGGGTGTGATTCACTAAAAAGGGGAAGGAAGACTGTAATACGATACACAATTACAATTAGATGATTTGCTCAATTATGTAATAATACGATACTTGCTAAGTAGTTAGTAAAACAGGGATCCGTTATATTTAAATAACGGCCGTTGAAAGATAACGCAGAACCGTCATATGTCACACGTGTGGGGATTTCAAAACGGAGGGAGAAGTATGTCTTGCGTGACTTTTTTTTTTTTTTATGTGGACCCCACCTGTAGTGCCACAGTGCCTTTCGTGTCTTTTTTTTTTTTTCACCGAGTTTAGGAAAAAAAAAAAGGCCACTGTAGAAAAAGCAAATGAAAGAGGAAGAAGAAGAAGAAGACAACAAAACAAGAGAGCGAGCACACAATTTTCTCTCTCTCTCTCATTCTTCAATGTTTTTTTTTTAACTCTCTCTCTCTCTCTCTCTAGAACTTTCGCCAGTGCCTTATCTATACTCTGCTTTTTGGTACTTGTCTTCTTCTTTTTTTTTTTTTTTTATTAATTGGGTTGAAAAAAACGAGGAAAAAGAGAGGAGAGAAGACTCTTTTTATTTATTTATATATGGAGGAGACTCTGTGTAAATCGTTTATTTTGAAGATCTAAGGTTTGTATTCTTTCATTTTCTTTTGATGATCTTCGCCTAACTCCCTGCATAGTATTTTTTTCCAGGGATTTTGAGCGTTTCTAGATATTATTCAGAAGTGGATTCTCTGTTTTTGTTACTCTAATGGCTGTTTTCTACAATCTCTCAGCTTTTTCTTTTCCCGTGGTATTGTTTTCTCTTTTCTTTCTCTCTGTCGTTTTCTGTGTTTGGTGTCTCTCTCTCATTGAATCGAGTAACCCAAAAAAATAAAAAAATTGGAAGAAGAGATCGAATAAAAAAGTATGTTTTCTCTCGATGAAGTTGAACTCTTAACGATGAGCTTTTTTTTAATCTTCTGCTTTTTTTTTTGTTCTCTTAGATTCATGATTTTGTGCCGTTAGATTCTGCCTCGGAGATACTAACGAGGTTTTTTTTGTTTAAGATCTAGAAGTAAAAATATACGATGCTTTATTCGAGAATCTTTTTCAAGTTCATTCCCACTTTATTCATTTCCTGCATTTTCATCACCTACCTAAAAACCTGGGTTGAAATGGTGTGTCTGTTTCAGATCTAGTGATTTGAAGTAGAGGAAGTAGCTGTATTCTTAGATCCACAAAAGCCCTTTAATCTGTAAGTCTAATCTTTGTTACCCTTTTTAGCTGTTTTGAATGTTAAATGTTCTAATTATCGTTTTTTTTTTTTTGGAACTAAGAAGGAACTTTGTTTAGTGTCTTCTCAAAGCCTGCAAGATGCAGAGACCACCTCCTGAAGATTTCTCCTTGAAGGAGACGAGACCTCATCTCGGTGGGGGGAAAATCTCTGGAGATAAGCTTACTAGCACTTATGACCTTGTTGAGCAAATGCAGTATCTTTATGTCCGTGTGGAGAAGGCAAAGGAGTTACCTGGGAAGGACCTCACTGGTAGTTGTGACCCTTATGTTGAGGTTAAGCTTGGCAACTACAAAGGAACCACACGTCATTTCGAGAAGAAATCTAATCCTGAGTGGAATCAAGTTTTCGCCTTTTCCAAAGATAGGATTCAAGCTTCTTTCCTTGAAGCTACTGTCAAGGACAAGGATTTTGTGAAAGATGATTTTATTGGTCGGGTTTTGTTTGATTTGAATGAAGTACCTAAGAGAGTTCCTCCCGATAGTCCCCTGGCGCCACAATGGTATAGGCTTGAGGATAGGAAAGGTGATAAAGTTAAGGGAGAGCTTATGTTGGCTGTTTGGTTTGGTACTCAAGCTGATGAAGCTTTCCCTGAAGCTTGGCACTCAGATGCTGCAACAGTTAGTGGAACTGATGCTCTTGCCAACATCCGTTCCAAGGTTTATCTCTCTCCTAAGCTTTGGTACCTCAGGGTTAATGTTATCGAAGCTCAAGATTTGATACCAACTGATAAGGGAAGATATCCCGAGGTTTATGTGAAGGCTATAGTGGGAAACCAGGCGTTGAGGACTAGAGTATCGCAAAGCAGGACTATTAATCCGATGTGGAATGAGGATTTGATGTTTGTAGCGGCAGAGCCATTTGAGGAACCTTTGATCCTCAGCGTGGAAGACAGAGTTGCTCCAAACAAAGATGAAGTCTTGGGGAGATGTGCGATCCCGTTGCAGTATTTGGACAGAAGATTTGACCACAAACCGGTGAACAGTAGGTGGTATAACCTCGAGAAGCATATTATGGTCGAAGGCGAGAAGAAGGAGACCAAATTCGCTAGCAGAATTCACATGAGAATTTGTCTGGAAGGAGGGTATCACGTACTTGATGAGTCTACGCATTACAGCAGTGATCTTAGACCAACAGCAAAACAACTATGGAAGCCTAACATCGGTGTGCTGGAATTGGGGATACTAAATGCGACGGGTCTGATGCCTATGAAAACCAAAGATGGTAGGGGAACCACAGATGCATATTGTGTGGCAAAGTACGGACAGAAATGGATTCGAACTCGGACTATCATTGACAACTTTACCCCAAGATGGAACGAACAATATACTTGGGAGGTTTTTGATCCGTGTACCGTGGTTACGGTTGGAGTTTTTGATAACTGCCATCTCCATGGAGCTGAGAAGAACGGAGGAGCAAAAGATGCAAGAATTGGGAAGGTAAGAATCAGGCTTTCTACTCTTGAGACTGATCGAGTTTACACACATTCATACCCTCTTTTGGTGCTCCATCCTAACGGAGTCAAGAAAATGGGAGAAATTCACTTGGCTGTGAGATTCACTTGCTCTTCATTGCTCAACATGATGTATATGTACTCACTGCCTCTCTTACCGAAGATGCATTACATCCATCCTCTAACGGTTAGCCAGCTTGATAACTTGAGGCATCAAGCGACTCAGATTGTATCGATGAGGCTGACCCGAGCAGAACCGCCTCTAAGGAAAGAAGTAGTTGAGTATATGCTTGATGTGGGTTCTCACATGTGGAGTATGCGGAGAAGCAAAGCAAACTTTTTCAGGATTATGGGAGTTTTGAGTGGGTTAATCGCAGTAGGAAAATGGTTTGAACAGATCTGCAACTGGAAGAATCCAATCACAACAGTCTTGATCCATCTCTTGTTCATCATCCTTGTGCTCTATCCTGAACTAATCTTGCCCACCATCTTCCTCTACCTCTTCCTCATCGGTGTCTGGTATTACCGTTGGAGACCGAGGCATCCTCCTCACATGGACACACGTCTCTCTCACGCTGACTCAGCCCACCCCGACGAGCTTGATGAAGAGTTCGACACTTTTCCAACTTCCCGGCCTTCTGACATTGTCAGGATGAGGTATGACAGGTTGAGGAGTATTGCTGGGAGGATTCAGACAGTGGTTGGCGATCTTGCAACTCAAGGAGAGAGGCTACAGTCTTTGCTAAGCTGGCGTGATCCGCGTGCAACAGCGCTCTTCGTCTTATTCTGTTTGATTGCCGCAGTTATTCTCTATGTGACACCTTTTCAGGTTGTGGCTCTTCTGATAGGAATCTATGTTCTGAGACATCCGAGGTTCAGATACAAACTACCATCTGTTCCCCTCAATTTCTTCAGGAGGCTTCCTGCAAGAACTGATTGCATGCTCTGAGCTGTAAAAGCAGCTTCCAATCTGAGAGAGAGTTTGTTCTTGTTTAAATTTCATGATGACTCTTTTCTTGTTAATGGTTATGATGTCTTCGTCTGTCTTTTAACATTATTAAGACTTTTTTTGGAAACTTTTGTTTGAAAGTAGTAAAAGAAGTGTATCTTGTGTGGTTTTGATGTTATTGTCTATGGTTAGTAAGTCTCCGTCTCTCTGTTTTCTTCTTTGTTTTATCAGAGCTTTAAGAGTTTGGTGAGATTAGAGGTTGATAATGATTTGGTCTTTTGGTCAAAAAAAAAAACATATTACAAGTTTCAAGGAACAGAACATTTTTCTAATACATCCAAAGTTGGTTATAACTTAATCATCAATAAAACGATCATATTGGGAATATATGTTAGCTATAGTAATGAGATTTTGATTCTACACGCACCATGAAGAAGAGGAGGAATAATTGAAGGAAGCTTAAGAGTTAAGAAGACAAAGATAATAATGGGCCACGTGACAAATGGGATACGTTTTGGCAGAAAAAGAATCTTTCGGTAGCTTTTTTGGGTTTCATCGCGTAGGTTTCACGCCACATTTATCCATTTGACTTTTTCTTCTACGTCTTTTATTTATATATTTAAAAGGATAGTAATTGGTTAAAAATTAAATAATTGACCGGTCAATATCCATTAAAGTGGAGGAACAAGGACGAAAGGACATTTATTCGCCGCGAAATCTGAACCGTACAAATATTCCGATTACCCTTCGAAGCCTTTTACTTAGGGGCAAATCTGTAACTTCGCTTCTACTTCTTCTTCCCCCAATCTCTCTCTGTCTTCTTCGAAGTTATATAGAGAGATAGAGATTGGAGAGCGAAATCAGAAGAGAAAGAGAGAGAGAGAGATTCTAGAGTGAGATTCTAGAGAGAGAGATTATGGCTAGTGGAATCGCTCGTGGTCGTTTAGCAGAAGAGAGGAAATCGTGGAGGAAGAATCATCCTCATGTTCGTTATTTTGTTTATATTTCTCCAATTCGTGTTTTTGATTTCTGGGTTTTTGGGTTTTCTTTTGATTTCTTTATGGTGTCTGATTCCAGATTGGGTTTCTGGTTTTGATGTTGAAATTTAGGGTTTTGTGGCGAAGCCGGAAACGGGGCCTGATGGAGCTGTGAATCTAATGGTGTGGCATTGCACTATTCCTGGTAAAGCTGGGGTAAGTACTCACTAAACAATCGTGATATTAGGGTTCATGAATTTTCTTATACCTCTGCTTGTTTTACTTTTCTATCTCAGCTTCTGATTGGTAGATAGAAACCAAAAACTCTGAAAAATTAGGGTTTATGATTTTCATATATCTCTGGTTTAGACTGTAAAGTCTTTATTTATCATCTTCTGATGCTTGTTTTGTATGTCTTCAAAGTTCTAAGCTTCACCAATCTTTCATATGATTTATTCTTTTGCATACACATAAGAACCATGGAATGCTAGATAGAAAGAGTAGATTTCCATCTCATTTCTTTATCTTTATTTCTGATCATCAAGACCAAATTTGTATTCACTTGAAGATGACATTAAATCTGAACTCTGCTGTGTATCTTACTTTGATTTTACTTGGCTTTTTGACATTGCAATTGCTACTATCTATCTTTACTGTTGTTCATAGCTAAATTTACATGGCTCTGTTGCAGACTGATTGGGAAGGTGGATTCTTTCCATTAACGATGCACTTCAGTGAGGACTATCCAAGCAAACCTCCGAAATGCAAATTTCCACAAGGGTTTTTCCACCCTAATGTCTATCCATCTGGAACTGTCTGTCTCTCGATCCTTAATGAGGATTATGTAAGAACTCTCTTCTGTTTCTTTCTTTGCGTTTCTCCATTAGCAAATCCAGCTTTATTATCCTCAAGCTCTTTTGTCATGTGTATATCGATAGGGATGGAGACCAGCCATCACCGTGAAGCAGATTCTTGTTGGTATTCAGGATTTACTTGACACGCCTAATCCCGCTGACCCTGCACAGACTGATGGTTATCATCTCTTCTGTCAGGTACACTTAGAATTCAATATTTAAAAGACTTTGTAATAGGTTTTGAAACATAGGAACTAAGTCGAGTGATTGTGACTGTGTTGGTGATTGTGCAGGATCCAGTTGAGTACAAGAAAAGGGTTAAGCTGCAGTCCAAGCAGTATCCTCCTCTTGTCTAAAACCAAAGAGAACACACCAAAACTGATGACAAACTCTGAATATTTTCTCATCTTGTCTCATTGTGATTGTGTTTAGATGTCATCGGGTGATTGAAAACTCCTCATTTTGGCACCTTAAGACACTGGAATCTATTTATTTTCGAAGAAAACTCTTAATATTCTCTATTTAACTGTTAATATTCTTGGTACTGGATTCAGTTGGTGTTGCTTCTATATAATACATAACTATGTTCTCTGGTCATTTACACATGTCCAAATTCTACTACGTTAGTTTTTTGTCTTCATTCCCAAGACTAACCAATCTTATTTGTAAATCAAGACTAACCAATCTTATTTCTAAATTGAAACTAGATTTAACAATTGCAAGTCAAAATCATACTTATCATCAATACCATTTTTTTGTTCATAAATTGAATACGTAAACTTAAGAGTACTTTGCGGAACTTGGGATTCAGGAACGAGATAAAGTCTACAGAGATATATGCAGTCAAACCGATATCACCATTTTCAAGCTGTAAAACCAAAATCAGTACTTATATACAACTCAATTATTCAAAGTAATACAAGGATGAAATTCTTCTACAAGCCAAAATCGTCTACAAGTGAAGACTTCAAACATGAAATGTGTGAACTATCAAAAGAATTATATTTCCTCTGATATCATCATCAGCAGATGATTCCTGATCTATTCTATCATCAGAACAATGACTTTTTCAAAACGAACATCCTATAAAATCATCAAAAGATGATTGACGCTTCTAGTAAAAATAAAATCATCAGAAAATGATACCAAGTCTAAGAAATCACCGAACTTGTGAAGATATATCATCAGAAGATGATCTATAGTTCCCTCTATGATATCATCAGAAGATGATGTTGTACTCACTGTGCATGCACCTTTAGCAGATACCTCTCTGGTCTCTCCTCCTATGTGTGGATCATCGCATTGACATTAAAGTCCGTACCCGCTTCTCCCGTTCTTCCCTTTTTGCCTGAGGAGTGCTCTTCAATTTCTGAATCTCCGCCATTACAATTTTCTCTACTTTGTCAATAGAATTGAGTAGCTTCTTCTCGGGTGTCATGAAGCCTGCTTCTTCCTCAGCTATCTCTTTAGTGATGTCAAGTAACATCTTATGAGCTTTAGCAGTTGATGGTGGGCAACTACGCTTGGATCCCACAGATGGACCAGGAGTCGCCATTGAGCATTTGTGTTCACCTGACAGTGGTACTGGAGATTCAAGAACACCAACTTGTTGATGTGTTGGGATCTCAATATCTCGGCCATCGCGTAATCCCATTCCAGCTCCTCTTCTTCTCTCAATAGCCTATAGTTAAAGAGTGTAAGCAGAATAAGTCGCCAGGCTAAGCAAGCCTTATGGCAACAGATCTATGATTCAACTTAATCAGATAGGCTAAGCAAGCCTGCTATGATTAATAAGAAACAAGAACGCTTTAACAAACCTATCCGTAGCAGAATCCTAATTCAGCTCAGAAGGAGGACTACAATAACCAATGAGGAAACTAAGACTCAGCAAAACCATTGTCTATGTGCTACCCAAACAAGAGAGAGCCCAAAAAACAATTAACCAAGCTGCAAAGCAAAACCCATGCCAGACCAAAAGTGATTATCTACAGAATCAACAGGTTAAACACAAAATAAATTGGTCAATTTACCCGAATAACATGAGTTATATCACGTAAAGGCGTTCTTGGGTACCAAGAAGGCAACACACTGGGTGAAGCACGACCTCTTTCACGCCTAGTAGACACCATATGCATATTCTCTCTTCCCTCAGCCAATCTAAACGGACTGTGACTTCTCCCATTACCAGGCCTCCATGTACTAAAATTGCCTCTCACTATACGGCCTGTTCCAACCAAAGATCCTCGGCCAATCGACTCAGGGTTAGGATTCACCTGAGAATCCGATGGCAATCTCTGAACCGGAGATTCAATTAAACTAAGTCGTGAATCTGGCTCGTCAAGTAACACACCATGACTGCGTCTGTTGACAAAAATTTCCGAGTAATCCACTGGCCTCTGGATTCGGTCTCTTGCTTCTGGCATTATGATAACGTCGCTGAAACAAGAACATAGAATCAATTAGAGAACTGACTGAAGAAAACACAGAAACCCTAGGGTTTTACCATCAAAATCAACCGCCGCACATCTCGTTCCGAGAAACGAATTACAGAAAACCTCAAGAAATGGAGATAAAAAATCTTATTTCTCACATATAGTTCCAAAATCAAATCAGAAAACCACCCATTTCTAATTCAAATCGAGTCACAAGAACACCGTTTAGTCATCTATATACTTAATCAAAAAGAAGAAACACCATGGATTTATACCTTTGAATCTTCAATAAAGCTATTGATGAACTCCAAAACGGTCTCTTCAACTGTGCACAGACAATGAGAGAGAGAGAGAGAGTTTTCTTGGGGAGAGTGACGATCTGGGCAATTTTTGAAGGTCCTCTCCTGAGCGGGATTATAATGAGGAAACAAATCCTAAAGGCTAGCTGTTGCACGTGCGAGAGAAGGCTCTCACTCACATGTGTGAACAACATGAAATTCAAATTTTGCATCACAGGCGGGATAAACGCAAAACTAATCGCCTCCTACTCGACGAGATTACAGTTTTACCCTTGTAAAACCTAATGCAAATGGTCGAGTAATATTTTGTCTGCGGACGACCCTACCTGAGTTTCTGTACGCCTTTCTCGGATCATCACCGGTCAACTACAACGGACACAGATCTGACCGTTCTTTCTCGATTAGCCGACACTTGCATCTAAGAGTTGTATGATAAATTTGGCAAAATTACGGTTTCAATCCTTAAGAATATAGTCTATATCTTTAACGTACCACAGATTTTAAAATTTACTCTTACGCTTAAATGGTTTGTCGGACTATAGAATTTGGATCTTTATTTTTATTTTTTTGCGTATACGTTTTATTGAGAATAACTATGATTCTACATTATGAAACTTTTCTCCTTTTTATAAATGTTCGATCAGAGTTTTTTTAATATTGGTGGTTATCAAGATATTAAATCTTGTATACGGATCTAGCATCCACATTTGAGATTCGAACATGGATATTTTTTATAACTTGTGAGCTCACATCCTCGGATCAACTACTACAATATTGGCTAATGAAACGTTAATTTATTTTTATCACACAAGTTATTATAAACCCTTTTTACTATCATCGTTAAAACCAACAAAACATATAACTGATCGGTCATGATGTTTTATTTATCCCAATCATAAGAGATACTCCGTACTATATATGATATAGACTACAGAGGTTAACTCGTAAACAAGATATAGATATGTCGAGAAATAAACCTACAATTTGTTTCAAGATTCTCAGAAGCAGGAAACTAATTTCCTTACGCCACAAGAAATCTATGACAAATAGACAATACAAGGAGAGACCACATGATGATTAGGAACCCTAAACCCTACAACATTGGAGAGAAAAAATCCTAGAGGAGCAAAACATGATGGTGCATGAGCTTTATGAGTTCATGGATTTGCAAAATTTCTTACTTACTTTATGAGTTATTTCGAACGATCTCAGTTCTATTTTATTCGGCCGAGACTCTCAGACACTGATCTCATCCTTGGACGCACCTCCGGATCCATTTCCGTACAGTTCAAAGCGACATGAATGGCTGCAATAACTTGCTTATCTGCGTAACCTTTGTTTAGAATCTCCGGGTCTAAAATCTCAGCCAACGGCTTCTCTTCCTTGACACAGTTCCTCACAATATGCACGAGTTCTTCGCCATTGTTTTCAGAGCAATTAGCATTGGGCAAACGACCAGTCAACAACTCCATTAGGATAACTCCGAACGAATATACATCGCACTTCTGAGATAATTTGTAACCAGAAGAAGCTCGAGCCTCAGGCGCAAGGTAAGCAACAGAGGGAGGTGTGATTCTTGTCACCGTTGTAGAAGAGGTTAAGTAGGTTTGGTCTAAGCTATGCCTTTTGGCAGATAGCGAACCGGTGAGTTTAGAGTAGCCGGAGACCAGACGTGTGAGACCGAAGCCTGAGATGCGAGGCTGTAATTCATCATCGAGCAGGATTTTTGTTGATTTGAGGTTGCCATGAACGTACTTTCTCGGGCTGTACTCGTGTATATACATCAAGCCACGAGCGGCTCCTTGTGCAATACGTAACCTTTCAGGCCAAGAGAGTGAAGGCAGAGTATTCGAAGGTCCACCTACAAAAACATCCAAAAGCCATTTCTCAAACCAATGATCACAAATAACAAACAAATCTTGAAAAAAATGGGAAAAATCTCAACTCCATGCACAAATCCAATATTGCAATGGTTTTGATTTTTCAAAACTATCAATTTACATTGTTGTTTTGGACAAGAAGAAAAATCCAAGTTTGTCTGAAACTATAAGTCTATAACTGTTACCAAAACATGTGCATTCAAAAGATTTTGAAGGAGAAAAGAACAAGAAGAAGACGCCAATAAATTTTCTATTATCATACAAAATCTAATATAGACAAAAAAAAAAACTATATCTATATAGATCCACCAATCAACTGGTTCAAAATCACTAACTCCCAAATCAACCCAGTTTTGTCAAAACAAAATTAAGATTAGCCTCGTAATGAAGCTTACCATTACCATGTAAAGCAGAGTACAAGCTCCCGTTGCGTATGTAATCAGTGATTAAGAGCCTCTCGTCCTGAGCATAGTAATAAGCTCGTAGCCGTACGATGTTTGGGTGTTGGACTCTACCAATAGCCTCCACTTCATTTTCGAAATCCTTCCGCCGCCACGTGGCGTCTCCGTCACTCAGCCTTCTCACAGCAACGACGGTGGATGACAAAAACGTTGCCGCCACTGTACCTGATCCCATTCCGGCCACTACTCTGTACACAATCCCACTTCTGCTCTTTCCCACTACGTAAGCCGATGCTCTCAGCAAATCCTCAAGCTCTAGCTCGAATCCTTCGTCCATTACCACGAATTTACCTTCCTCCTCCTCCTCCGTCGCATCATACTCCATTGTCGTTGCCGTGTTCCTTTTCTCCGATTTGCTCTTAGTGGAGCTCAGTTCTTTCCGAATCAGCCATACGGAGATAGAAACAGCTCCGATTACGATTGAGACTCCGGATATGAGAGAAACAGTTACGGATCCGGTGATCGGCTTATTCTTTCTTTCGATGAAACTAGGGTTTGGTTTCTTCGGGAGGATAAGCGAGCCTTCTGGTTTTGGAGCGACGAGCTTGGGATTTGAGATTTCTTCTTTACACAGCTTCTGTAGCGGAAAGCCACAGAGATCAGAGTTTCCGGCGAACGCGGTGGGTCCTTGGTTTAACAGAGAGCCAATCTCAGGTATTTTTCCGGTGAGATTATTGTGGCCGAGATCTAAGCTGACGAAAACCGGGAACCGGCCATACGACGGCGGAATCTCGCCGGAGAATCGGTTGTAAGAGAGGTTGAGTGTGCCGACTAAGCTCCCGAGTTGGGTGAGTGACTCAGGGAGTGACCCGTTGAGGAGATTGGAAGAAAAATCAATGTGAGTGAGATTCTTGAGGAATCGAATTTGAGACGGGACTGAGCCGGAGATTGAGTTATGAGAGAGATCGATGTAATGGAGATTAACGGCTTTGAAGAGACGAGTGGGAACGGGTTTTGAGAAATTGTTGCGAGCAAGGTCGAGTTTAACGAGGGAGTCGAGTAGTCCGAGTTCGGAGGGTATGTAACCTGAGAGTCTTCTTCCGGAGAGAAGGAGGGAGGAGACTCGGCCGTGAATGCAGATGATTCCAGGCCAGTGACATGGAGTCGGGTCGGACTCGGACCAAGAAGTCATTACACGGGTCGGGTCTTTCAAGACGGCGGATTTGAGAGCAAGAAGTGACAAACCATCCGGGTTTAGCGACGAGGAGAAGCTGATGAAGAAGAAGGAAGAAACAAGAAGTGAAAGAAACTGCATTTTCTCGAGAGAAATCAGATTCTTGAAAAAATAGAAACTGTTTAATATCTACAGATTGTGTTTCATGTAAGTGATGCAACGAGGAGTTGCAGAGAGAAAGAGAGAGAGACTTGAGAAGAAGAAGACGAAGGAGAAGAATTTTGGGTGATGGGTTACAAAATAGCAACGTGGTTGTAATGTAGACATGGGAGAAGTGTTTTTGAAATCTTGTGAGCTTAAAAGTGTTGGGAGATGTGTTTGGGGATGGATATAAATTTGAAATAATAATAAATTAAACATAGTGTGTTTTGCTCTGGGACAGTTTCGTTATGGATTGTTAAATCCAAAGTTTTTTAAGTCATTGACTGACGCAGGTGGGTTGTTCTTATAGATGTTTTGTACTTTTTAATTTTTTAATTTAAATTTTTCTAATTTTGTTGGGTTAGAAGATGGTGATGTCGATTGTTATTGGGTTTGGTTTTTGTTGGAAAATGGACATGAGTAGGCTTTTTATTACTTGGAAGTCGAGACGCACGACAAGTTTTCGAATTTGGATTTGTGTTAGTAGACGTTCACCAAAGAAGACAAAAATCTACTACTACTAATCTTAGCTAATGAAGAAGCTGGCTCTCATTAGTCATTAACTGGTAACATCATTTGGCTTGATCAGCAAAAAAACAACTTAAAAAGATTACAATAATACTAACGTATTGGTTTTTACAGATTTAAAGCTAGCTAACTTAAAAAAAATTTAACTACAATCAGCAAATTTTCTTCATTTTTTTCATCCAAAAGATAACATATTTACCATATATTAAAGGATTAACTTACGTATGACCTAGACATTATTTGGTAATTTTGGTGTTGGGAGCTACGAGTAATGAAAATGTGGACCACTGATTTATCAATCATTCAGAAAAAAAAAAAAAAAAAAACACAATAACGAACAATCTAAAAAGAAATGGTAATTTGCTTTCACACATGGTTACAGAAATTATCAACTTGAGAGTAATTAAATAAGCTGAAGTGAGAAGTTATTGATAGATTCTTACCTTACATGTCGAACAACAAAATCATAAACATCTCTTACCGCTGAAACAAATTAGGAAAGTTATGAAATATTTATACCGTTTTAATTCATCATTCATTTGTTGTAAAACGTTTTATTTTAACCATAGTGCCCACAAACAAACAATGATTTTGTATTATCACGATTTGACAATGTAGGCGCACAAGCTATGATTTTGAAACGAGCATATTTGAAAATTTATTCAAATTAAAAGGTATGGTACATAAAAGGTAACATTCTATAAAGACATGAATATAGATTGTGGTTGTGTCAGAACACAATAATATCATCACCACCTGACAAAAGTCACCAATACAAAGATGCATGTGAATATCCCACTTATGTCCCCAGTAACAACCGTACCGGAGGGCATTTCGTAAATTCTTACTCATTCCGGTTCAAAACAAGCACTTCCGTTTTTATTTTTATCGAAAGTTTGGATTTTGATACTGGAGCTTTACCATCACGAATCAATAGGGCATTGTAGTGAAAATTTTTGGAACACGTCATGAAAAAGAGTTTGGGTCTGCTCACCTGATCAACATAGATTAGATTACCTTCTTGCTTCTCTAATTGTGCTCTCGAATTGCAGTGACCGTCTCCAGTACTTCACCATAAATTTCAGTTTCATCAAGGATGTCTTATAAATCGCTTTTTACAGATTCATCGAAGGACCTACAAGAGTTGGAATACCCCGCATTCTTTTATCTTCCAATTCTTACCGTAGCAGACCTTGAACTCCAAGACAAGTTCGCTGGAAGTCACATCCTCTTCGACTTCGAATATGTACAGATGCTCTGTTAAAACGGGATCGAGACGATGCATACTATTTCCACACATAACAAGGAGAAGGTTGGTCTCAGGGTCACCTTCATTAACCAGCAAAATGCAAGCTATAAATCTCATGGATGTAGGAAGAGGCTTCTCATTCAACTTGATTGTTAAGGAACCTCCGGTAGCAGCTCGGTTGGTGAAGTGAGCAGGCACTTCTCTGCCGGGTAAGACAGCAGATAATCTAGTCGGTGTCCGGATGATGATGTCTCTGGCTTCTTGATTCAATTTGAAGCAGTTTACAAAGTTGAGCCAAATATTTGGATTTTGAAAGGAGCAATCTAGTCTCTCCAGAGACTCACAATCTTCTGCATCTATGACACAGAGGGAATCTGGAATCTGTGGGAGTGAAACTAGCTTTCTGCATCCCTTGAGCACAAGTCTTTCCAGACGAGAGAATTTGTTGACCCATGGAGGAACCTCTTGTATTTCTGTATTGCTCATGTGCAGCTCTGTGATGGTGTCAAAAGCATGAGGAAAGTCCTTGAGATTTTCACTGTATGACATACGCAACGTAGTGAGATGAGACCAAGATTTGATTGATGAAGGAACTTCTTCTATTGCAGTTCCTGTGGAGATCTCAGGAAAACTTTTCAACAGCAAGCAATCAACGAGATCAAGTTTAAATAGAGATTCCAAATTGATGTTGGTCGGAAGAAACCTTAGCTTAGAGCATCCTCGTAAACCCAAACTGCGCAACTTGTGAAGGTTTCCAATAGAGGAAGGAAGCTCCACCAGACTTGAGCAATAATTAAGCTTTAATTTCTCTAGATTGATGAGATTACCAATAGAGGAAGGAAGCTCCACCAGACTTGAGCAATAATTAAGCTTTAATTCCTCTAGATTGATGAGAATACCAATAGAGGAAGGAAGCTCCACCAGACTTGAGCAATAATCAAGGTCTAAATCCTCTAGATTGATGAGATTACCAATAGAGGAAGGAAGCTCCACCAGACTTGAGCAATAATCAAGGTCTAAATCCTCTAGATTGATGAGATTACCAATAGAGGAAGGAAGCTCCACCAGACTTGAGCAATGACTAAGGCTAATTTCCTTTAGATTGATGAGATCACCAATAGAGGAAGGAAGCTCCACCAGATTTGAGCAATGCCCAAGTTTTAATATGATTAGATTGATGAGATCACCAATAGAGGAAGGAAGCTCCACCAGATTTGAGCAATGACTAAGGCTAATTCCCTTTAGATTGATGAGATCACCAATAGAGGAAGGAAGCTCCACCAGATTTGAGCAATGCCCAAGGTTTAATTCCTTTAGATTGATGAGATTACCAATAGAGGAAAGAAGCTCCACCAGACTTGAGCATTCATCAAGGTTTAATTCCTTTAGATTGATGAGATTACCAATAGAGGAAGGAAGTTCCACCAGACTTGAGCATTCATATAGGTCTAAATCCTTTAGATTGATGAGATTACCAATTGAGGAAGGAAGCTTCACAAGGCTATGGCAATAGTTCAGATTCAATTGCTGAAGATTGGTGGCAGTTGAGAGATCAGGAAGCTCCTTCAAGTTTTGAGACGAACTAAAATCCATCCACTTGAGATTTGGAAGCGGCTGTACAGATAAATAATAAGGACATTAGAAAATAATTAAACCCACTTATAAGAGCATAAAAAACAGACTTCCATGCTATTAGTAATTAATTAAAATAAAACTATATGTAAGAAAAATTAATGACTTGAAATTATTATAGATTTTAAGAGAAATAAATCAAAACTACTTACTTTAATTCCTTCCCACAACTTTTCAAGTTTACTATCACGCATCTTTAGTTCAACAAGGAACCTCGAATTAACAACAGAAGGCAAACATGTCATCGGGAAACATTTCCAGTGTAGTAATCGAAGTTTTCGAGATAGATAGTCTAAACCATGCGGTAGATGTAATGCATCGTGATTCCCATTGAATCTTAAGAATTGGAGATTAGACATTCCTTTAAAGGCTCTCTCACTTATATGGAAATGTTCATTGATCTTGTTCTCACCGAAATTGAAATTTATGCCTATGACACTTGTACTACCCTGAAAAACAGAACCAAAATAATAAGAAATGGTCACTTATCAAATCAACACAGAGACAAATGTCAAAACTTACATTTGCATCAAGATTGAGTACTTCACGAATTTCTCGTGCATCAACCAAAAACAGCCGTTGTCCAGGCGCACGAGGAGACTGTTTACGGACAATATCTCTGCCTAGTTGGGCTAGCAGATTATGCATCGTTACATATTCATATTCTATAGATATGAGAGATTTCTCAGCTAAGACATTAAGCCCATGGCTCACATCCAAGAACACCTCTGCAAGATGCTCTTCCACTTTCTTAACATTTTCATAAGTAAAGAAGCAAGCTATAAAAAGAAACAAATCCTTGTCTTCGTCATCTAAGGCATCATAGCTGAATTTCAGAATGCTTTGAATATCAGCATTAAGGCTACTCCTTAACCTTGGTAATGCTTTTTCCCACTCCAGCTTAGACATTCCCCGAAAATATGAGCCCATAACCCTAAGACCTAAAGGAAGTTCACCAGCAAGTTTTGTAACTTCCAGAGCAAGTTTTTCGAAACCATGTTTAGGGGAATTCTGACCAAAAGCAGACATGCACAAGATTTGAAGAGCCTCGTGAGTTGGTGGAATATTCACCTTGTATATGTGGTCAATCCCATGTGCCCTAAAAAACTTTCGATCTTGTGTTGTGATGATAATCCGACTCCCAGGACCAAACCACCAAGTTTCTTTCGCCATGGCATCTAGTTGCATTAACTGGTCCACACCATCAAGAACAACAAGAACTTTCTTGTCTTTTAGCCTGTCTTGAACAGCTCCTAAATGAGAAATCTTCATATCATTCTGGTTGGTTATTTGAGACAAAAACTGCTGTTGTAAGTGCAACTTTGCACTATAGTCATCGGAACAAAGTCTTGTATATTTTGCATCGATAGATTCCATAAAGACACGCAATTGAAAACTGTTGGAGAAATTGTTGAATGCAACTCTGGCGATGGTGGTCTTTCCGATCCCAGGAGGACCCCAAATCCCAACCATCCTCACTTCATCTGAATCTAGGCATAACAATGACTCCATCTTCTCCAGATGAGATCTCATCCCAACCAACCCGTCGAAATCACTTGATAATGCGGAATTGTTCAACTTGTTCGAAATATCAGTGGCGATTTTTTTTATCATGGCCGCTTCATTATCCCTAACATAAGAGTAGATCACCACATCCATTAAGTAACTATAACGAAGTCACACACCTGTGATTTTCTATAAATGTTTTTAAAAAGCTAGAAATGTAAATAGTTTGATATTTGTTAGAAAGATTAAGAGATGTAACCGGCGATATAGAAAACGACGAACCAGTTAATTGAATGGTAGCCGGCGATTGTGGCCACTGTTGCCAAAGCTTGTCTCCATCTCGCAATGACCTCCTTAGTTTTACCGGAACAAGTTTTTCTAAAGACTTTCCCAAAATCTCCTGTCAGCTTCTTTACATCAGACGGATCGACTTTATAGAAAACAACCATCACCATTTGACCCAAATCTTCCCTGCAGTTCATAATCTCAGCCAATTCATCAAGACACCAGCTCGAAGAAGCGTAGTTCTTCGAGAGCAAGATAATTGCGATCTTGGATTCTCTAATCGCCCGAATGAGTTCAGGTCCGATGGATTCTCCTCTCTTGATCTCATTATCATTAAATGGTGTGATTCCGTTTCTTTGAAACTCCATCTGAATGTGACTAAGAAAGTCTGTACGGACATCTTCCCCTCGAAAGCTTGGAAAGACATGATGTGTCCAGATGCGATTCAAAGACGATGAAGGAGATGTGGGAGATTGAGGTGAAGAAGAAGAAGAAGAAGAAGAAGAAGAAGAAGAAGAAGAAGAAGAAGAAGAAGAAGAAGACGAATTCTCTTCCTTGTTATCTTCTTGACGAAATCTGAGCTTTCTAAAAAGCATGAATAAGCCTATTGCAGCAGCACCAATGGTAAAGTTAAAAGAAGAAGAACCCATTACAAAAGAGATGATCAATAGCGTGAAGAAGCTAGTATGATTGGAGAGATTAATATCACAGAACTTTAGAGAGAGCTCTGTGGTTTTTTATTGGATACAGAGGATTAGTTTCTCCATCGACGTTGACTTCATTAACCCCATTGCTCGTTTTTTCCATACTATTTCCTCGCAAGCTTCGTTCAAAACTGTTTCTTTAGGAAAAAAAAAAAAAATCTAAAAGTACGAGAACAAAGAACTACAAAAGTATACACAAGCATCGATAACTTCTCTAACATTTATATTCAAAGATATGATTTTTGGAACACGTCATGAAAGTCAAATCATGACTTTGTAGTGACCAAACCCATGGTATAGGCATTTTAAATCATTCTACACAGATAAAGTAGAAGTTCTACATTCTACATTCTACATTATATGAAGTAGCAGTTGTAAAACTTTTGTCTCGTGTATCGGTGTACAAGCATTCTAAATCATTATTCAGCTTTTCAACCACAATGGCCTGATATCACACTGACCAAGCTCGTAATTTTATTCAAATTAAAAGGTAAAGTTCATATAAAGGTTACATTCTACAAGACATATATAGATTGTGGTTGTGTTAGGAACAAAAACATCATCAACACCTGACAAAGGTCAAAGATGCAAAGCGAAATTTGCTAAAGTTTAGATTTTGGAAATGAAGCTTTACTCTCGTGAATCAAGAGGGCATCGTAATGACCAAAACCATGGTAAAGAACTCGGATTGGATCGTCTTTACCATATTCTTGACCATATTCTGCAATGCATATCAATCCTCCAGCTTTCTCGTCCTTCATATACACTGTGATTGGCATCCTATGATCATAAAAAACAAAAAACACCTCTTTTGCTTCATTTTGTTTTTCTAAAAAGCATCAATCTTTCAAAGATTAACATTATGCCCATTTCGGATTTGTTAGCATTCAATCTGGAATGTGTATGAGAAGCTGAAACCATGCACATCAAGGAACAAACAACAGAGGAGAGCAAGTTATTTACTGGAGAACGTGTGAAGCCATGAAGAGTTCAGGTTCACCTCCCCACACCTGTGGCTCCCGAATTTGTCGGACGTATGTGTCGAAATCTCCTTCGACAAACCTGATGAGAATCATCAGAATAAGTAGGTGCAAAAAACTTCTTCGCCTAGTACTTCGTAATTCGGGTTAATAAGCTGTTATGCTCTCAAGTCCCTTCTAAAATCCATGACACTAGTAGTAACAACTAACAAGAAATCAAATAGTGTGATAAGGAAGTTGAAGAGTGGTATATAGCTAATGAATGAATATTGAATTGCTCTGAAAACATTAATAAAAAAACTTACCATTCAGTTTCCTGCCTTCTTTTAATAAACTCATCAGCAACCTATCATATTCAATATAACACATGGATTGTATTATTTGATAGATGTAATGTAAGACTTCTGGTTGCAGAGTATGACAGATAAAAACTCTAACCAGATACTTACCCTGGTGCGTAATTCATCAGCGAGTTCTCTCTGTATCTTCTCGCCCGGAGCCAGTTTTCCAGAGCGTAAGCAAAATCCGTGAGCTACAGAACGAAACAAGCATCTACCATCCCCAGGAATACCTACAAATCATTGCCATTCTCTGATTTAACAATGGTCGACATAAGAATAAGATTAGCAACATCTTATTGGCAGACTGTTTCATATTATTGGATACTTACCAATGATAGAGTAATCAGTGTAGACTCTTTTCCCATTGTGGTATTTACCATCAGACGAATTGTTATCCCTTGACGAATCTGCGTAAGCTGATTGAGAAGTCGAAGAATAACAAACAAGCAAGCTAACAACCACGCCCGTATAAGCAAATCTTGAATACCAATAGAGATTTCTCATGTTGCTTCTTATCTCAAAGCATCTCCTTTTTGCATCAGGGGACAAGAAAGAAACTTCAAGCTTTTCCTTAGGACCAACGGTTGATCGATTGATCAATACTGACCCACAAAGTCCTTTATCCGACCAACTAGAAGGTCTATTAGAGATCGATACACCAAAACCGGCATAATCTTTTCTCGAAAGCCCTGAGAAAGGACTGTAACAGGAGATTTTAAATGATCCTTGGAGGTGAGTGCCTAAATGCCTCTTGATATGGATAACATTCCTAGAACATGTTGTGATTGGAGAGTAACAAATCATCATATCTTTTTCACAAATACGAGTCGTTCAAATATTCAGGAGAGACTCCAGATGCCTACACAAAGAACAACACAATATCTAAGTCTTTCATATATAGCTCCAATGATTCCAAAAACAAACAAAAAAATCATTACTTGATAGCAAAATCAAAGTCAACGATCACAAAAACAGCAAGCTATCTAGCTATAATCTCAGCCCTAGAACTAAAAATTTGACGGTAATTGGAACATCAGATATGTTTCTCAGAAAAATGAATTTAACAAAGAGAACAACACAAAATCCAAACCTAATGAAACTGAAGAAATGCAGGTAGAATGATACAATTGCGTAGGCGTATCAGAGAAGCATCGAGAGAGAGAACACGAGAAAAGAGTGATGGAGGATTACAAGGTCGCGAAGCAAAGAATGTTGTGAAGGGTGTTTCTTGTACTCAGTCTGATTTTCCGACAAAACAAGTAACCGTTGTTTGATCGTCACTGTAGGAGATACCAATTGGATAAAACATAGCTGTGAAATTGTACTTTTAGTTCTAGCTGCAACGAAATTGAAAACTAGTCGAGAGACGCGAGAAGCATCATCGGCTGTTGCACCGTACAATCGCTTTACTCAATCTCAACGGAACCGCTGAATTTAGATTGATTGGGCCGCATAACTGGGCCTAATAACATGTTTTATGTGTGCCAGCTCAACGTGAGAGTTCTCTTCATGAAAAAAAAACATTATTACACTCTTGACGTTGGGAGATGAATATGTAGACCAACAGAAAAAAAATAATTAAAAATTAAAATTCATACTACTTATTTAGAACTAGTAAATCTTCGTTGATCACATTAATAATCATTTTATAGGGATTCAAATAATAATAAAATTATGTATTAATATAGCCAGATTTATTTTGTTGATCATAGAGTAGGGTTCGATTCGAAATGCACAGATTTTTGGAGAAAATGCTAAAATTTCACACTGTAAAGTGTAAATTATAAGAGGTGTAAGTAATTTATAATAGAAAGACATACACTAGACAATCTACTCATTTACCAGTTAGTTTTTTTCACTTTGAAGTTGAAATTTATGATTTCTCACAAATATTTCATTAGTAAAAATAATTTAATTCTGTACGTTTTACCTGCTTATCAGAATACTAAATTGGTTCCTTGGGCAAATATATATATTTTAAAAAAATCAAAAGATTTATTCAATGTTCGTCCAGATTAAGTATCTTGATTCTTGGAATGGAAACTCAACAAAAAGATTGTCTGTGTCAGAAACCTTTTTACTGAAACTGGCAAAGGCAATAGCAGTCAGTGTACCGTGAACAGCTTGCCGTTTGTGGTGGTACAACAAAAACACAAAGGACACTGGCAGAAGCAATGAATGAGTTGGGCCCATTGTTTTAACGGCCCATTTAGACCCAACACATCACTCGCCGTGCAACTTGGTCAATGGGACCCCATCACTGTGGCCTTCGGGGGTATTCACAGGGTAGGGGGGGTGATAGGGTTTTTTCAGGTGGGCCCAACTTTATCACTAGTCCTTTTTTGGGTCCTAATGTTATGGGCCCACATTGTTTCGTCCTTGTCTTCTGGGCCCATCCATATCTGCTCTTATATACAGTTTTTATATCATCACAAATTTTGTACTTGCAGACATTAATTTACAATTTTCTTCCATTGTATGGTCTAATTTCGAATCGATGTCAAAATATAAATGATCGAAAAAGTTATCATCTTACAATTTAATGCATTAACTGAAAGTAGAGATTCAATCTTAAAGGAGGATGTATATATAGTTATAAGAAAATTAGTTGAATCCAACGCAACAAACATGTGAACAATGGTCGATACTAGTGTTTCGATTTGGATCACTCATTACCTATAAGGCTATAACGTATTTACTATCACACATCACTGTATCAGTATCGATCATTGTGCTAAATATGTAAAGACATGTACCGTCTATCTTAGTATTTATATATACGACGAATTTTATGCGTGTAAATTAAACGTATAACGTAGGAAATTTAGAGACGTCTGCTTTAAATGTTATTGACGATTTTTAATCATTACGACCTAACCAAATTTAGCATCGGACTTGGATTTTGTTTAGATGGTCTGATACCCGAAGCATTCGTTTCATTTTTTCTATCTTAATCTGCTGCTTAAAATTTTGATTCTTTAATTAGACAAAAGTTATAAAAAAAAATTTTGAGTTGAATAAATTTTACATTCACTAAAAAAAAAAAAAGTAGTGCATTCATGATTTTGATGCGGTTTAAAATATTATTTTCTTTGGTATGTGGGGGGTTTAAAATATTATCAATAACTTATATGCAAATACGATTATAGGACTACATCCAGACAATATTTTGATGAAAAATAAAAATGTAATCACGATAAAAACGAGATAAGCTTCGTAACGTTGAACAGAAAAGAGAATTGCATGTGAAAATTCTTACTACATAAAGATAATGGAACTTACCAAATTCAACTTAAGATATTGAATATTCATCGTTCAATGTTATGAGGGTAGAGGGGGGGGGGTTAAATATATAATGTTTTGACAACCATGTTTACATTGGCAATCTATCTATTTTATTCTGATTATTAGCTAAACCAACTTACAAATAACGTTTTGATAAACCATAATTGTTATGCACTTTTCAACTTTAACTTTACTTAATTAGGGATCTCGTTTGCTCGGCTATTTGGGAATAACTAACTCATGAGAGATGTATGTGTTGTGTGTGGATCCCATGTATGTTTAAAAAAAAAAAAAAAAAGTATGCATGTCATGTTTGTAACAGCTGTCGAATAATGCAAACTGTACATAGAAAAATAAAACACAATCACTAAAACACGAAAAAAAGAAGAAAGAGCTATTTTATCGATTCATTTATTCATGAGAACATTTTAATATGGGAAGAGGTTTTCTCCCACACCACTGCACTCCATTCCGAAGAGAGGCTTTGATGGGCCAGAGTCACGTGGTTAGCACGCAGATTCAGACCCACTTATAAACGAATTATCTAATAGTCTAAGCATATTTCTTGATTCATCGCACATTTCTTTTCCATTCTTCACGTATACATCCATGAGTTTTGTGAATGTACACTTCAACTCTTTCTTTCACAAATTTTAGGGTAAAGTATTAGAAAAGTATCGAGACTGATTTGGGAGGGTTGACGACTCATTTAAGAATGATAGTTTTACGAGCCCAAATGGACCAGAATCGCTGATTTAGATAAGTGTAATGATGAAGACTTTGCATTTTTCTATATGTCAAAATATAAAAACAGGAGAGCCGTGCGTACGTATAACTTCAAAAATCTTTATAGGTAGAATAAAATGTATAAGATATGTACGTAGGTATTTGGTTGGTTAAAGACATCAATATCTCAACACCAAAGAAGCAATGGACGTTGGGAGAGTAAGTAACGTTGCCAAATTGGAAATACCAAAAAAGATTGTACCTTCATCTCTTTGATTGAGACTTTACTACTACACCAAACCAAACCTTACACACCAAGATCTGAAAGTGAAACCGATATTTTAGCACATTTAAATTCCACTTATACTTTTAAAAGTTTTTTTTGTAAATTTGAGAGTGAACGTGAAGGGTTAATCATAATTAAGTACGAAATGGAATTTGGGTCTGGGCTCAATTCATTAAGGTTAAGTTGATTTTCTGTTCGGCCCATTGTGTGAAACAGATTATTCCACGACACGAACGGGACCCTACCTGTTTATTTTTGTCCCTAACCTCTATCCCCAAAACGCCCTTTTACAGAAGCAACATTAAATTTTTTTATTTTTTATTTTATAATTTCAGAAAAGAATTGTAGAAGATATTTCGAATTATGACTATAAATTATTCAAAATATAATATGTATTTCATAAAATAAACTGTATTTATATAGTATTGTATAAACTACTATAAAGAGTGAAGAGACCAACGGTGGTTCATTTGGGAAAACTAATAAAGCAATATATTCAAGAAAAAATACAGTGGCAACACTTTGGTATATAACAAGTCAACAAAATTATACTATACACAATTATATCTTTCCAGACCGGAATCGGAGTCCGTGAAAAGTCAGATAACCTGATGTAACCCCATTTATGGCATTAACTACTGATGATAATAATATACGAAATGAATTATTATACTGTAAATATATTAATAATATAAAATGAGGTCAGAGACAGCAGGCTGGTCCTGCGCAAGAATAAATCAAATCTACCAATTGGATTAAAATATGTGCCGTTTTCGTACGCCCAATATAGTCATTTTATTTTACATAAAACTAAAAAAAAGTTAAACTTACAAAATTTAAGGTTAATAAAAAAAATTATAACCAGAGAAAAAAGTCACCGGTTAAAGCCCAAAAGGCCCAACTAATATCTATGGGATCCAGCAAAATAAAAATTGTACAGTCTAATATTAAAATCCGTACCGTACAATAATAACCAAAAATTGTTTGTTTTATTTTTATCTCTCTCTCTCTTTCTCTGAAGAGAGTGGCATTTTATTTAACAGACGCACTCCACAGCTAACGTTGCTTTCGTCCTACTCCAAATACGCCTATGGAGTAAAGCTTTGAGAGAGACCTATTCCTTCTTCGGCAAGTTCTCTGAGGGAGAGAAGTTGGGATTTGCAGAACTCTTTGTCCGCCATTGATGCACCACCTTCTTTGCGTTTAATTTCTCTATCTGTTTTCGCCGCAATTTGCTCGCTTACTGACAAAAATCATACTTTCTTCTACTCAAGTCTCTCTCTCTCTCTCTCTCTCTCTCTCTCTCTCTCTCTCTCTCTCTCTCTCTCTTTGGAGGTTCGATTAGGTTTTTTTTTGTGTGTGGAGATAGTGAGATTTGATAACGCAAACCGAATGTGTTGCTGCTGAATTTGGTTTCTATTATTGGCGTCAGACGGTGTTGTTTTCCGGAGATTTTTCCAGTGAGCTTCTGTTTATGGATCTGACTGGTGGATTTGGAGCTAGATCCGGCGGTGGTGGACCTTGCCGGGAAGCTATTGGACTTGAATCGCTTCATCTCGGAGACGAATTTCGGCAACTGGTCACGACGTTACATCCTGAGAACGCCGGTAGTTCTTTCACGGCTTTGCTTGAGCTTCCGGCTACACAAGCAGTGGAGCTTCTCCATTTCACTGATACGTCGGCTTCTCATGCGGCCGTGACAGGGATCGATGGAGATATTGCTCCACCGCTTCACTCTTTCGGTGGGACATTGACTTTTCCTTCTAACTCGGTTCTCATGGAGCGAGCAGCTCGTTTCGCTGTTATTGCTACTGAGCAACAAAACGGTAATGTCTCCGGGGAGACTCCGACGAGCTCTGTACCTTCGAATTCCAGCGCTAATCTCGATAGAGTCAAGACCGAGCCTGCTGAGACCGAGTCAGCTATGGAGAATCAAGCCCCTTGCCCTAATCAGAACAATCGATCTGGCAAGAGGAAAGATTTGGAAAAGAAGGTGAGCGACACATGAGTTTACTTTTACATTTGATTCTTCGTTTCATCAGATTGATGAATCCCTAATTCTCTAGGTTAAAAGTTCGACGAAGAAAACCAAAAGCTCAGAAGAGACCGAGAAGCTACCATATGTTCACGTTAGAGCTCGTCGTGGTCAAGCAACCGATAGCCATAGCTTAGCAGAACGAGTAATCTGCAATATCACAGTTTTTACAAATTTTTATTTTTTGGTCTTAATCAGCTGATTAATCGCTTATTCATCACTAATTTTTGGATTATAGGCAAGAAGAGAGAAGATAAATGCACGAATGAAGCTGCTACAGGAACTGGTCCCAGGCTGTGATAAGGTTTGTCTCTTTGATATCGACGTGTAATCAATTTGCTAATCAATCATTAGGTCTTCATTTGTGCTTAACGACAGGATATTTCTTTAATTGATTCACTTAAAAAGTAGGAATTTATTATTAGACGATGTAGTTTTTTGTTAAGGGTCTTAATCCTTCCACACCTACTTTTTTTTCTTCCCAAAAAGTGGATTGCTTAGTTGCATTTTTTTATTAAGAAAAGTG
This sequence comes from Crucihimalaya himalaica, assembly GCA_004349715.1. NCBI lineage: Eukaryota > Viridiplantae > Streptophyta > Magnoliopsida > Brassicales > Brassicaceae > Crucihimalaya > Crucihimalaya himalaica. The sequence goes on along the minus strand of SMJT01000008.1, from coordinate 2,339,519 downwards.
GTTTCTGGTGTGCCATTGTGGTCAGTTGGGTAATTGTGTAATGCCTATAGAGATCTCAACTTTTTTTTTTTTTGTTATCGTGTGAGGAGAAATGTCTCACGGGTACACTTAGCTTTAAGGTTAACTTAGTCACACGGAAGTGATAGGACCTAGCTTTATCGAATTCTTTTTTCCTCATCTCAAAGTGTGTTCATTGAGCTTGAAGATTAGTCAATAAATGACGAGAATGACCTTAGGAGGTGGGGATGCTAGCTGTAATGTGCCATTAAGGTTTTGGGTTTAGGGGACAGATTTTGGTGGAAAGATCAAGATCAAAGTGTGTTTTGGGGTCCATCTTTTGATGATAAGTGGGAAAAAAGTTGCAAACTTTCAATTGAAGGTGAGGAAGGGGTAGTATCGTCTCTTACAAGTTCGGTATCTATCAAGGAAAAAAGACAATGACTCTTAGAAGGACGATTAAAGCAAATGATCCTTTACAAAAATTGATATGCTTTTAGTCCCACATACCTAATTAGTTGGAAACATGATGTGACACTCCCCTAGACAACTAATTAATCATCCCTGATGTTAGAAGTTAGCAGCAATTATTGGTGTGATGGAGATGATGATATCGAACATCAGTGTTTGTAAAAAATTTGGATTCTTTAGGTGAGCTGTGAGGACTTGATTGATTGCTCCTTTAACCCCCTATAATATATTGATTACTTGTGATTGTAGATACCACTTACAGTAGCTTTAGATTAACACGACATTCTCTTGCTGCTTCAATAACTGTGTATCTTGGAATCTTGGTGTTTTCTGGTTGAAATATTGGATAATCTTAACAATAGTTAGCTGCATAGGAACTATTTTTGGTGTGTGAATGGAGATCTACCAAATATGAATCCTAAGCTTATCAGAAAGTCTTTGACATGCAGATTCAAGGTACCGCACTGGTACTGGATGAAATCATTAACCATGTCCAGTCATTACAACGTCAAGTGGAGGTGAGACTTTCCGTGGTCCAATTTTTGTTCTATATACCTATATTGTACAATAGCCTTAGGCACAACCAAAAGGTCAACTCAAAACAGTTTGAAAATGAATAGAATTGTGTGCCACAATCTCATGAATCTTTGAATTGTGTTTCCACAGATGTTATCAATGAGACTTGCTGCGGTAAACCCCAGAATCGACTTCAATCTCGACACCATATTGGCTTCAGAAGTAAGTATCTAAATCTCAGACAATACTTAGGCCCTTTTGATTACTCTTCTTCAGGAAAAATTAACCATTTCATGTGTTTCTCATTTAAGCAAACCATACCTCTTTGAGTAGCTTCTAGTTTCTATCACAAAAAAAGAGAAACTTTTGGGTATTTATTGATACAAACATTAATTTAGACCATTTTAGTGTAAGGCGTAGGAAGATCAACGTCTACTCTCATGAAGGAAACTCAGGGAAAAATAAATACACAACACACACACACACCGTGCAAATTACAGTACACAAAGAGCTTAGTGGGTCAAACCTTTGTTCTGTAAACCTTTCTGTGACTTATGTCGGATGAGTATTTGATGAACATATTTCTTGAGAAAACTTATTTTATCCTGCAATAATTTCTGTGGGTCTCTTCCAACATCTTATTGTTTCAAAGTGAACTATCTAATTTCATGATCACCTGTGGATTCTCATCACAACTTTTGGACTAAAGTAAATAAATGCTCTCTCTTTCTTCTTACAGCTTGAACCACCATTAAATAGCCAGGGACCCTCTTATTAAACCTTGTTCTTTTAGGATAATAATAGACATCAACAACATTTCACTTTCTTGACTAGATCAAGATCTTTATGAATGATCCCTTAGCTGATATCTTTTCCGTTTTTGGCTTGGTTATTTTTTTCACAGAACGGTTCATTAATAGACGGGAGCTTCAATGGTACAGCAATGCAGCTTGCTTGGCCTCATCAAGCCATAGAGACCGAACAGTCCTTTCATCACCGGCAACTGCAACCACCACCACCGCAACAATGGCCTTTTGACGGCATAAATCAGCCAGTATGGGGGAGAGAAGAGGATCAAGCTCATGGCAATGATCACAGCCAATTGATGGCGGTCTCTGAAAATGTAATGGTGGGTTCTGCTAATGTGCACCCAAATCAGGTCAAAATGGAGCTGTAAGTTGGGAAAACAGTAGATCACTTGTGTATATATATATATACATATCGTATAAGCTCGTTTCTATCTCTATATATATAATCATAAATATATAAGAATTAGATATCTGTTAAGAAGGTATCGGTCATTTGATTCAGAGAGACAAAACTGGTATGATTATTTCTTATTTTTTTACTAGATCTCCACAATGTAGAATATAGAATATACGTCTCTGCTCAAGATGCGTAGAATAATATCTTAAGTTTTATCTCGTTATATATAGAGATTAAAATTTTGTTAGAGTTACGTTATAAATATAAATGCAGAGGTACGTTATCGGCAAAAACAAACCCTAAAAGTTTAATATAAGCAAAATTCATGACAAGTAAAGCGAAAGAGAGACTCAAAGGAGCATGCGATGCAAAAGCGAAAATGGTATGGATCAACTCTTCCCCATCTTTCGTATAGAAGAGATCTTACAGAGACTGTATATATGTACAATCTCTTTTAAGACTCACTTCTGTTTCGAAGCAGTGGAAACTCAACGATCAAATCATCGAATTGATTTGGTCTCTAAAACAATTAGACTGCATCAAGATTTTGATTGGGTACAGAAGCAACAGTCTGGTTCCATGTGCATAAACGAAGAGTTGGAAAAAAATAATACTACAATACTAGTTTCAGTTGTAATAATAATTATAAGAAAGTCCACATTGGATAAACCGATAAAGATAGTAAGACCTTAAAAAAAAAATAATCAATGGGCAGTAGAACTACTTTACTTATGGGAAGCATATTATTGATCCTAATATTTGTCTCTCTGATCCAATCACATTCGTACACGTCATCTTCGAAAATCCAACTTCCCGGCGATTCTCTGACTCTTTCCGTTACCGATTTCGGCGCTACCGGCGATGGTATCAACTACGACTCTTCTGCGATTCAGTCAACCATTGACGCCTGCAATCGTCACTACACTTCGTCTTCCTCCATCTGCCGCGTCGTTTTCCCTTCCGGCACCTATTTGACCGCCAAGCTCTATCTCCGATCTGGTGTTGTTCTCGATGTGACGGAGAACGCCGTGCTTCTCGGTGGACCGAGAATCGAGGATTACTATCCGGCAGAGACTTCTTCGGATTGGTACGTGGTTGTGGCGAACAACGCGACTGACGTTGGAATTACCGGCGGAGGAGTGATTGATGGTCAGGGATCGAAGTTCGTGGTCAGATTCGACGAGAAGAAGAACGTGATGGTGAGCTGGAATCAGACCGGAACTTGCTTGGGTGATGAGTGTAGACCTAGGCTTGTTGGATTCGTTGATTCTAGAAACGTTGAGATCTGGAACATCACATTACGAGAGCCTGCGTATTGGTGGTTAGTTCTAAATTCTGCTTTTTTTCACAAGAGCTCTATGAACATATTTGCATTTGTTTCACTATCTTAGATTGAAGATATCTGCGAGTTTAGGCTTCTGTGATTGCTCAATGCTTAATAGCTCAAGATTGAATGAATCTTTGGTTTGATTATATACACCACTCCTTGCAGCTTGCACATTGTGAGGTGCGAGAATACATCGGTCCACGATGTATCGATCCTTGGGGACTTCAACACTCCAAATAACGATGGAATCGACATTGAAGATTCGAACAACACTGTTATAACAAGGTGTCATATCGATACAGGAGATGATGCAATCTGTCCCAAGACTTATACTGCTCCGCTTTACAACTTAACCGCTACAGACTGTTGGATCCGTACCAAATCCTCAGCTATTAAACTCGGTAGTGCGAGCTGGTTCGACTTCAAAGGTCTTGTCTTTGATAACATCACTATTTTTGAATCTCACAGAGGCCTTGGCATGCAAATACGCGATGGAGGTATAAAGTTTCTACTTTTCTTTCGCTGCATACAAAACAGAAACTTATGTAATGTAACCCCAATATGTGTCCTTTTGCAGGAAATGTGAGTGACATTACATTCTCAAACATAAACATTAGTACAAGATACTACGATCCTTCCTGGTGGGGAAGAGCAGAACCAATCTATATAACAACATGCCCGCGTGACTCATCTTCAAAAGAAGGCTCGATCTCGAATCTCCTGTTTGTAAACATAACAATCATTTCCGAAAACGGAGTCTTTTTATCAGGTTCACCAAACGGGCTACTCTCAGATATAAAGTTCAAAAACATGAACCTTACTGTCAGAAGATGGAGTAATTACAGTGCAGGGCTTGTGGATTATAGACCTGGATGTCAAGGTCTCGTGAACCATAGCACCACGGCTGGGATCATAATGGAACATGTGAACGGGTTTAGCGTCGAGAATGTTGACCTGAAATGGTCAGATGATCTGAATTCTGCTTGGAATGTTCCTCTCGAATTTAGACCTTCCACTGTGAATAATATCTCGTTTGTTGGTTTCAATTCTGGTCTTTTACACGAGATTGTTTGAGTTTGATTACGTTTTGGTTGGTGAACACAAGATTGCTTGAATCATTATGTTTGGTTTAGTAGAGAGATTTGGATTCTGATTTCTTCTTACTTCGTGTAAACGTTTAGAAGTACTAATAAAAAAAACTAAGATACAGTTTTAACCTAAACGACAACGCTTTGTGTTTCCTTACACGACGTCGTTTCAGAAGTAATTGTAGGGGTTGCTCACTCGCATTTTTACTCATTTTCGTCTAATCGCTCAAAGAAGAAATCGGAATCACAGAAATGGCGTCGACGAAGCCATTGATCGTCGCAGCGAAGACGCTTCGAAACCGGATCCATTTCCGATCTGGATCCACATCCGCTGGTCCAAGCCGGTGGGCGACGGCGGGACACGAAGAGCGACCCAAAGGATATTTCATGAACCGGACTCCGCCGCCTCCAGGACAGTCGCGCAAGTGGGAAGATTGGGAACTGCCTTGTTACATCACAAGCTTCCTCACGATTGTTATCCTCGGTGTCGGACTCAATGCCAAACCTGATCTTTCAATCGAGACCTGGGCTCATCAGAAAGCTCTCGAGCGCCTCGAGATGGAGAAACTCGCGTCTGCTGGGGATTCGTCCGATTAATATCTGATCTTGGGATAGTTCATGTGAGTCGATGGTTTATTTGGTATGTGTTGTTTTGTCCGGGGATTTGAGGAGATTTTTCCCGTTTATGATGATGATCACGAATACTAAGTGACCTGAGGTTTCCTTTTGTTTCCCTTCTCCTCTTCCTTTTTTTATTGTTAGTGTTCATAAAAGTGTTCATGAAATAAGCCATCTTTAACTCTTGACAATGGTTTTATGTAACTCACCTTAGATTTTTGATGATGTTTCATAGCACTTGCTGTCTCCAATCCTTTTGCTTATAACTTATCAAATTTGATTACTTTCCGATTTTCCAGTTTAACTTGATGGTCTCTCAGACTACTTGGGGAAAGTGTTTAACAGTAATTGGTTTTGCTGACATTGTGTAATTTATTTGATTTGTGAGTTTCAGTTCCTTATCTTATGACTCTATGCAGTAAAAACATATCTAGATTCCGGTTTCAACTTCGCATTAGTAATATTCGGAAGGTGTAAGTATAGTTCTGGTTAGTGAAAGTTTCTCCTTTGTTTCTAGTTATGAAAGCCTCGAGAAGGTAGGTTCATTACTATAGCTTAAGATTCTAGCATGTATACACTCATGGAGTTAGGAAATCAGATGAGCGATTGTAGGATGTAACACACTAGGGGGGGGGGGGGGGGGAATTGAAGCTTTGAATGATAACTAAAGTATGCTTCCCATTTATAACCATTATGTGAGTTGCTGTGTGTATTGGACTGCGAGCCATTTACTAATACCAATTGAGAAAACATGAGAGTGTTGATATCCGGTTTTGGAAAAGAGGTTCTGATGAAAAGAATTGGATTAGTTCAGGGAGAGGAAGGTGCAAGAGTATTACACTCTTGAAGGTTGGTGAAGTCTTAGAACATAAAAGTATAGTTTATGTCTCTGCGGGTTCAGGTGAATAGATGTAGAAACACCTACTGCCATTTTTGAAGATTATTGATGCATTGTGAATTTCTAGGTAACTGTAGGTTCTGTGTTGGATTCCTAAATCTACTGATGAACATGGTGGCTATTCTTAGTAGAGCTTGATCTTTTCATCTCATTTTGGTTGTTTGGATGCTTACTCTGTCCCACTCTCAGTATGATTATGAAATCCTTTTGTTCTCCTTACTTTGGGACTGGGATGCCCAATCAGACTAAACCGAACCCAAAAAAGACCGATTCTAGAAGCGGAAAATCTAAACCGAAACCCAGATGTGAGATCCCTACTACCACACTTCCATGATTTGACCAAATTGTGCAACTGAGAAAAGTGGGCATCGATCTATCTGAATGTTTGTTGGCTGGTGTACTTATTGCTGTTGCTACCTGCATTGATATTTGATAAATTGTTTGCATCTATAGCATTATGTCGGTATACTCACATTAAGTGGTTTTTGTCGTTTCATATTATATGTTAATAAAATATCAAACTAGCAAAACTTTTGCTTTAATTATTTTCTACCTGTATCTTAATATTATCTCTTATGCTATGATCTACAATTCTAGGCCTCACTCTCTCTTTCCTTGTCCTCAAATCTTGTAAACTCAATAATATCTCCTAAAATAAACGATGACAGCTTGTTCACATATAAAATAACAATCATCCCCCCCCCCCCCCCCAAAAACAAGAGTTCTGCATCTATCACATATATCCTTTTTTTATTACTACTACTGCACAACATCATATTGTTATTCCAAAAAAATAATCTACTTCTGCCTTTTCACATTTTTTGGATGTAAAAACAAAAAAAAAGAGGTACGAATCTAAATCTTACTTAGTTAGAAGTTAGAACTGTTTAGTTAGTGACGGACGAAAGTGAAAGTGAAAGTGACAGTGACAGTGACAGTAAAGGTCATCATTACTCTTGAGAAAAGTAAACTAGTACAATCTGACCGGCGACTCCCGGTAAAGACTTGAACCACCGACAAAGCATCCCTGGTTTACATGTAACGGCATCTTTCACGACGACCGATCTTCACGGTCCGTACCGTAAACGATTCATGCATTCTAATGCCTCATAAATCATGCATTCATCATTCATTTTTCTAAGAAAAACCCACAAGCCGTAGAGAGAGAGAAAGTTGTTTTTTTTTTTACGGTTTCCTGATAAAGAAAAAAAGCTCATTCGAGGAACAAAAATAAAAAACGGATTTCTTGGTGATCCCGAAGTGCAAAAACAGCTTTCTTGGTGTTGTTCTGTTTCTTCCTCTAGATTCTCAGTCACTTGTAAATTTTCAATTTTTTTATTTTTCCTCTGTTTCGATCTTTGCAGTATATAAGTGTTCTCATTTTTTTTCCTTCGAAACTGATACATTATCATAGTATTCTTTAAAGGGAAAATTCGTAAGTGATACAAATCTAAATGATCAAAATCATTGTTGTGAATCACTAGTTACAACTGAATGCACTCATTTCTATTAGCAACTAGAAAATTGTGAGAATCTACTGATTGCTTCTATGGCGCTTAACTTATTTTAGTTTTATATAAAGGAACTTTTTATTTTTACATGTAAAACCATAACAAGTGCCGATAATATTGTCGTTTTCCTTTTTATGTCCTAATTTATTTGCCTTGGATTTCAGGAATATACGCAACTGAGTTATTGTCCTTTTCCTCTGTTTCAGACTATTGATCACAGCTCTTCTTTTACATGCTCTCCTTTAAAGTTGTTAAGTAACTGTTGCTTTGGCTGCAAATGGAGAAGAACTGAAATGAGTTTGATGTTGAAGGGAAGAACAACCAACAATGTACAGACGAATCTGTCTACGAAGAATGGGAAAAGAGACCAAAAGCCACCAAAGATGAACACTACTAAAATATCTTTAGAGCAAGAAAGACTCAAGCCTTTGGAAGCCAATCAGAAATCAAAAGTCTCAGAAGTAGAATTTGGATCGTCGGATCATTATCAAGAGTCCGAGACTAGTAGAATTGCAGAGGAAACCAGGAAAGACGAGAGTGCAAATGGCTCTGTTTGTGTTTTGGTGAAAGATGATGATGAGGGAGAAAGCAAAGAGTTTGATGATATAGCTAATGCAAAGACAGATTCTGTGCCGTCTTTGGGAACTTGTGAAGGTGTCAATGTCGATAAGAGAGCGGTTCATTTGGTAAAAGAAGTCGAAGATTGGGAAGATGCTTCAAATGGTGGCATTAGTGGTGGAAGTGAGAACGAGGACGGTGATGATATCAAAGAAAATAGTGAGACTGAAGAAGTATTGAAACAAAATGTTGAGTATTTGGAGACAAGAATTGAGAAACTTGAAGAAGAGCTTAGAGAAGTTGCAGCGCTCGAGATTTCCCTTTATTCGGTTGTACCAGACCACTCTAGCTCAGCTCACAAGCTTCACACGCCTGCTCGGCGGATTTCTAGACTCTATATCCATGCTTGTATACATTGGAGTCAAGCAAAGCAAGCAAGTGTTGCTAGAAACACCGTCTCTGGTCTCATTTTAGCTGCTAAATCTTGCGGAAATGATGTTTCGAGGTGACACAAACACAAGTTAACATTATGAGTGTGGTAGCTTTTTAGGGTCTCAATTTTCTAAGCTTTTTCATGGTTCTTATGTTTCAGGTTGACCTTCTGGTTATCGAACATTATTGCTCTGAGAGAGATCATTTTGCAGGCATTTGGTAAAACAAGTGTTCCTAGTCATTTCACAGAGACCTGTGAATCAAATGGGAGTGAACAAAGTGCTTCAGGGAAGCTAAGAATGAAGCAGAACCAATGGAATAAGCTGTCAAATGGTTTCAAGAGGGTTTTTGAAGATTGGCAGGAAACTGAAACTTTCACTGCCGCATTAGAGAAAGTCGAATTCTGGGTTTTCTCTAGAATCGTTGAATCTGTTTGGTGGCAGGTGAAGTTTTAAGAAAGACTCCTACTTTCATTGAAACTTTAAGAAAGATTTATTCTTTAATGCATCTCAAGTTTGCTTTTGTTTACTCCGGTCTTTTAGGTCTTCACTCCTCACATGCAATCCCCCGCAAATGGCAATGAAAAACTAATGGGACCTGTCTTGGGAGATCATGAGCAAGGAAGCTTTTCAATCATCCTATGGAAACAAGCTTTCAAAGTTGCTCTATCACGGCTCTGTCCTATGCGAGGAGCGGGGCACGAGTGCGGTTGCTTACCTATCTTGGCTAAATTGGTATTCAGATTCTACATTTTAAAGCTCAAGTCAATAGCATGAAGTATGTAAAAGCTATTGGAATCTTAACTTTTATATACGATCTCTCTATACTATGTAACAGGTGATGGAGAAGTGTATAGCTCGAATTGATGTAGCCATGTTCAACGCAATTTTGCGTGAGTCAGAGCATCAGATTCCCACGGATCCCATCTCTGATCCTATCCTAGATTCCAAAGTTCTGCCTATCCTTGCTGGAGACTTAAGCTTTGGATCCGGGGCACAGCTTAAAAATGCGGTACAACATCAAGAAACATAATCAGAATGTTATATTAACATAACATGAGAAAGTACTAATGTTCTTTAATGTTGTGATCCCTCGCTTGTAGATTGGCAATTGGTCTAGATGCCTCGCTGAAATGTTCACCATAAACACTAGAGATTCAGTTGAAGAAAATGATCCCATAGATAGCGAGAAACCCTTTAGATTGCTAAATGAACTTAGTGATCTACTTATGCTTCCAAAAGACATGCTAATGGAACAATCCATTAGAGAAGAGGTTTTGTTTTTGACATCTCTATCTCTCTTTAAGTTCTTGATTAAGCTCTCTTGATCACAGAACACTTTTCTTGAATGATGGATAGGTATGCCCATCGATAAGTCTTCCGTTGATCAAAAGAATACTTTGCAACTTTACACCTGATGAGTTCTGTCCTGATGATGTCCCTGGAGCTGTCCTAGAAGAGCTTAATAAGGAGGTAACAAATTCAAATCCTTCATTTCTTTATTCTCTGCTTAGCTTAGCCGTGCACTCACTATAATTTTTGTGTGTTTCTCATCAGAGCATTACAGAGAAGAGGTTATCAGGAGTTAGCTTCCCTTATGCAGCTTCTCCTGTTCCATACATTCCTCCACTATCAATCAATGTAGCGGAGAAAGTTGCAGAGGTAGGAGACATCTCTAGAATTTCGAGGAATGTGTCTGTGATACAAAGAAAAGGATACACGAGCGATGAGGAGCTGGAGGAACTGGATTCTCCACTTACATCCATCATCAAAAAAGTATCGCTGTCACCAATTTCCATACAGAGCATAAATGTGAAGCAGCAAGCTGAGAAAATTGATGAAGTGGTTACAAATACAAGATTTGAGCTTCTTAGGGAAGTGTGGTCTATGTGATTTACTAAAAGCCAAATGTTGAGCTTCTTCTTAAGGAAGCCCTATGTTAGCATCTACTGAAACGAACTAAGTCTTGTCAAAGTTATATGTAGCCTTTAAGTATTTGATCAGATGAATGTGATCCTAAAGGATTGTATTTAGCGTTTAAAGAGGCAATCAACTTTTTTAACAACAAAGCTAGTAAGCTACCTTTCAACCGTAGACAAAAGGTGTTAACTTGGAATTTAAATCTATAATGTCAAATTGAGACAAAGAAAAGGATATAACTATAAGCAGAATCTGATAATCCATGGAAACAGCCAACATGCTAGAAATGAGATGGAAACACACTGGAGGAGGAAGAAAGAACAAAACCTAAATCTTCGAAGTGCCCTCAATACATATTAGCTACTTTTGTCCACTACTAGTCCTCACGCTCTTCGCTTCATGTGGTTTCTTCGATTTCCTTTTCTTCCGCCCCTGCTTATTGGCAACACCTTCTGAGCTTCCGCTACAAGTGGCAGTAGTACGCTCCTTCCGCTTCAGCTTATTGTCAACAGATTGGTCGATAGTATTTTCTTCATCTAACAGGCTTTTCCAAAGCCATACTGAGCTTATAAAGTCATGTTGCTTTAATGATGCGACGTTATCAGAATCTACTAAGAGAACTTTGTAATCTCTCGATTGCAAACCGTTAAGAACATTGAGGAACTCCAAGTCTTCTGAGATGTTTTTTGAGATTACCATCACATTTCGTAGCACAGATTGCTCTACACGATTGTCCAGCGCCCAGAAAAGAACTTCTTTCATCATCCTGTTAACTCTCGCACATTTATCACCTTCGGGTATAAACTTGATTCCGGCGAGTAGAAACTCATCCCGGATCTTATTCTTCTCACCATAACCCCTAAATTCTACCACATTCACCTTACCACCATAACCGTTATTTGCAAGAGCTGATTTGATAATCTGATTAACCGAATCAGGATCGTGACCATCAGGGACTGGACAATCCTCGACGTCCCAGAAGACGCATGTGTGAGCCACTGCAAGGTTTAACAAAACGGTAGACACATTAACAATCACGATACGGAGGAATATAAATACACCATGACAGCCCGATTAGATGAAACAATTTCAAGGAAGGGAAGGAGAGAGCGATCTTACTGGATAAATCTCTGGTCATGGTTTCGGCTGAGAAGGAAATTAGAGACTTTTCTTCAAATCTGTGGCTGTGCGAATGAGAAGCTAGAGCTCCCACATATATGATCTCTCCACCACAAACCCCTGCGTTAGTATAATAATCGTTCATACTCTAAACCATTCCTTCATCGCCAAGTTAGAGCTCCCACATATACAACCATTCCATCAGTTTCTATTATCCACGTGTCAGCATCCTTACGGTTCGTTCATTTAATTCTTCGAATTCTGGAACATAGATTTTATTTGGAATAAAATTACGGTTTGCTTCGGGTTTTTCAAGAATTTAAGTTCAAAAAAATAAGTCCCCTTTGAAATTAATTTAATTTTTGGTTCAGTTTGTGACAAACGAATTATAACTAAAAACATCTATAACAAACTGGTTTTAATTAAGATTGTAGATTTCAAATATTTAAATAATTTTTTTTATTAGTCTTTCTTTTTCATCTTGACTGGACTCTTGGTTATTTTTCTTCTCCATGAGATCATAAGCGGTTGTGAAGACAGTTGCGATTCGGCTTCAATGGTTCAGAGTGATCGTGAAAGCGGTTGTGAATAGCGGTTTCAGCCTTAAGTATTTGATCAACATAAAATGTGCTCCTAGAGCATTGTATTTAGCGTTTAAAGAGGCAATCAACTATTATATTAATAAATCAACATAAAATGCAATAAGTCTACAAAATATTAAGGAAAAATTATAATTTTTTTTTAAAAAATTTAATAAATAATTTAATTTTGAATAAATTATAAATCTAAATAAGATTATCTACAATGATTTTTTATATTTTATTTATTCAAAATTTAGATAATGATTACTCTAAGCATAGAAAATAATTTTACCTTAACTTTTTCATTACTAAAATATCGATTTTTCGATTTATTATTAACTTTTGTTGACTTGATTTTTTTTTCCATTGATTAATTTTTAAAAAATTTACTTATATTTTGCCTAGTTAATTTATAACATAGTCGAACTTTTTACATATGTTTTGATTTATTTTTTTCTGTTCATCGATTTTTTTTTTTTTTAGTCGCCTTGTTTATTCATGGTAGATTTACTTCATTCTTCGTTAACTTATTAAACTTTTCATTTATATTTAATTTTTGTCGACCAAATTTATTTGTAAACGTTAACTTATTAATTTATTTGTATACGTTAACTTATTAATAAAGCGAAAATACCTTAAGCCCGGTTTCAATCATGTTTTCTATCGGGTAACCTGATGGTAAATTTGTATTTTCAAAGTCCCAAAAAGCGAATACCCCATATAATTTTTCATCAGACTCGGGGTTCTTCGGCCAGATTCGTATCTCTCGGCAATAAGATGGCAATTCGTCATCGTAAGTGGTTTTGTAGGGCCGCTTGGGGTTGACTCTATGGCTCATGGTGTAAAGGGAGAAAAGAATTCGAGAAAGGAATTAAAGAAGATATTAAGAGGAACTAAAAGAATTAAAGAAGATATTAAGAGGAACTAAATGAATTAAAGAAGATATTAAGAGGAACTAAAGGAATTCTTAGTAATGTATTTCTTAATAAAAAAAGAGCTTCTGAAATTTTGGAAGAAAAAGTTTGAAGAGACTAATTTCATTTGGGTGCATAGGTCCTGCGATCTACCGGCGGATATCTTAGCTAAATCTTCAATACCAAATAATTTTGTCTTTTTCTATTATGTCATGTATTTATTAAAGATATTTTGTTGTTAATCAAGTCTTTTTTCTATCATGTCATGTAATTATTAATGATATTTTCTTCTTAATCATGTCTTTATCAATCATTTTTTTCTATCATGTCGTCAGGTGTAAAGTTTTCTTCCTTGTATCAGATAATCCCAATACCATGTGAGAGTTACGAATTCATCAAGTTCTTTATTCAAATGTACTCTCGAATAAGCTACGATCATGTTAAATCCTGTCCCTTAGTTCTTTGATCGAACTTACAAAATCTTTGTCCGCGGTAATAACTAAAATATTACCGGGCGGCTGAAAAGCAAATATAAAATAACATGTCTTGTATTAGGCGAGAATAAACTTCATCGGTCTTTTATACGCTATGTGATGAAAAAAAACTGAGATAAAATTAAGTCGAGCCTTATTTAGATATACAAAATGTTCAAGTCCATTAAAATCTAATTATCAAGATTTGATAAAACAAATATAAACATACTAATTAAAAGAGAGATTGCCTGTAACATATATTAAAACAAAAATATGAGCAGGTGCTAAAAACAATATAAAAAACTAATTGCAAACCTTTGATCAAATAAATATTATAAACAAAATAAGAATACATAGAAGATGTGGAGCACAATTTATACAATATCTCTTTCTAGGAACTACTTATGTGAGTTTACACTCTACTTCTTGTTCTCTCCACCGATATCTCACTTAGGCCGTGTACAACTTTTGCACATTTTAAGATTCCATGAGAAACGTTTCTTACCATATGTTCTAATATAATTGGTTTTCTTCTATTTATAACTTAAATTTTAATTCAATAATAAAATTATATTAAAAATATTATTATTTCATTTGTGAGATAATTTTATACATTTTTCAACCGATGTAGATTCTTTTAGATCTCTCCAACACGTAAAGTGCAATAACATTGATGAAGTGGAATGGGCAATGGATCTGAAGATTTTTGATACTTAGTTGGCTTTTCCAAAGTTTAAATGAGAAGGACTGCGTACCACTATTGTTGCCTGCTTGAATCATCTTATGTAAGTTTTTGACGTTGTATCCTTGGGATAACTTTGCATTGTCAAAATCCCACCATGAATCTACACCATAAAATCTTCTTCGGTCTCCAGGATTTCGCGGCATGATACATCTCTCCCGATAACAACAAGATATCTCGTCATGCATTCTTTCATCTGGGGAAGGAAAGGAGGAACGAACTGGGGAGCGACTAGACGATGAATCTTCTGAAGTTTTCTGATACTTGGTTGGCTTTTCCATAATATTAATTGTGATCGGCCGCTTACCACCTCTCTTGCTCATTGTTTGGGACTGGGGTGGGAAGAAAATTTAAGATGAGAAGAAACACTGACCGGCGCTAGTTGAGATGAGAAAAAAAAATAGGTTATTTCTACAGCTGCGCAGCTGAGATTAAGAAAGAAACCCTAACCGGCGGTAATTCTCTCAGTTGGCCTAAGCCCAAATTAGGAAACAACCTTTTATTTTCTTGATAAAAGAAATTTGGAAATATATCCTAAAAGAGAATTATATTTTGAAAACTACATCCTCTTTAATGATACAATATGTTTATAAGTGTATAAATTTGATTAATTAAGTTTTTATTAAGACAACCAAGATTAAATTGATATTAGTAGGATACAATTTTTCTTTTAATCAAAACCAAACAAAGGTATTGGACATTAGTCAACAATATCAAAACTGAAAAGATAACAAAACATTGTCTCCGGAAGTAACACGTTTGAAAACATAAGAAAACATTGTTTATGAAAGGAACACATAATTGAAACATCAAAGGAAAAAAAAACAACTAATTAGATATATCATCTTATGATTTAAACACTACACTTAGTGTTTAGACTTAGTTTCTTCAGTGTTTTCTTTACGAGCCTATTGCAAATTAAAAAATTACGACGAAACTTGAAATCTAATTAGCATCAAAACATTTGATAATTTGTTTAACCATAAATAATTAAAAAATAAAGTGCTTCTCTTTTAGCGTAAAATTATAGTGCTTCTAAGCGTAATTATGCTTGGTAAATATCTAAAACAAATACAAATATAACATAAACAAGATTTGAATCTGTGGAAGTTTTTTATTTTCTGTGTCGTATTTAGATATTTTTGTTGTATTTTGATATTGTTGGTGTAATTGTAATTTTAGGTATTAAGACTTTTTCGAATTTCAGTTAAGCAGATGTATATAGTAATTAAATACTAGTTTAATCTCATGTAATTTCTTATTTTTCAAACATAGTTACTCAACTTTGGAAAACTCAAAAAAATAAGTGAAACTTTGTAAAAGACAAAATTAAGAAAATAAAAAACATGATTCAACATATATAATATTATAGTATTTGTGGTGTTAACAAATTAATAAAATATGGATCTAACCCGTGTTGTAGCGCAAGATAAATGATATATTAATTTTAATTTAAATCCGTTCCGTCATATAACTCGTCCATTGTTATTATAAAATTTTTATAAATTTAAATATTTAGACTTTTAATTAAGTTTAAATATACCAATAATAATGTTTAAAACTTTTCTTTTTAAAAAAATTATTATATCATGTATAATTAAACAGTTCTACTAAAAACTGAATTGAACCGGATCCAAACTTTTAAATTTGGATGTTTGTTAAGTTAAGTACTCTTCATTCGGATTTGGATTCATTTTAGTTTTATTTACAATATAACTCTGAATTACTATCTAAATATTTTAACCGATGAAGGACGTTGAACACACGCTTCTTTTTTTATTAATTGAGTAATGTATATCTGTTAAAACAAATTGAATCAGAACATATAAACAAAAATTAGATTTTCATTAAAATTTGTGTATTATATGTTGATTCAAAGCAATAAAAAAAAAATCAAACAAATATGATAGGAGAATTATAATTTTTAATTATCGATCCAAACTCGTGTTTTAGCGTCAGGTTAATGATAAATTAATATCGATTCAACTCGTTGGCCATATAACTCGTCCCTTGTTATTTTAGTTGAACTCTTTATTAAGTTTAAATATATTAATAATAATATTTAAAACTTTTAAAAAGATTAAAATTAATTATATCCAACATAATTACACAATTCAACTAAAAAACTGAATTAAACATGATACAATTTTCAAATTTAGATGCCTGTTAAGTTAAACATTATGGTCATTCAGATTTGGATTCACTTTGGTTTTATTTATAATATGATTTTAAATTATTTTCTAAATATTTTATAATATCACTTTGGAGAATATCAGTTGCTTAAGGAAAATCATCCTCAGTAATGTCTGCAGTTTCACACTCAATCTCGGTATTTTCTAAACAAAAATTTAGGCAAACCCGAGTAATCAATAGCAAGAATTTCTGGAGCTTCTTTCTTCACAATCTCCATACCAGTTACGCTCATGTCTACGTTAGGCTTTAAATCATTTTTCTTCTCAACCTCTTTAACTTCTTCGCACCCTGAGCTTGTGTACGAAGAGATGAGGTTTTCGACACAAACAATGTTCTCAGATTCTGAATGTTGTGGAACATCCAATTCCATCTCCTCTCTAGACACACTACCGTACAAAACAATTTGCTTATCCTCAAGATCAATACTGTCAGCAAGACAGTATTGTGCTTTCCTAGCATTGTTAAACTCTTCTGATGCATCTTACCTGCTTTGTAGTTATGGGATCTTCAATGGCTACCATTCCGGGAAAATATGGCTCTGCACTGCAACATGGAACCAGCCTCATGTCCCCGGACGAATCAAGCATTATTTCTTCCACCAACACTGTATTTGTAGGAGATTCTGACTTTTTGCTACGATCTTGTAAAGGATCGGTTCGAATAAAATCCAAGGGTTCAGAAACTGAATAACTATCATCCCAAGTTTCAGGCTTGATGCCATCAAAGAACACTCGCAAATCAACTTTTTCTACAGATAGAGGAAGTAGAAGTACCACACTTTGCTTTACACTCCTGCTTTTTCTTTCTTCTCTTGGAGAATTTCGTATCCCAACCATGTATTTTTCAAATTCATAATCTTACTTTGGATGGTCCTTCGCTTTGGAGAGACGGGAACCCCACAGTCCACAGAGATACCTTCTTCCCAAACTGAATGTCTTTATGGACCAAGACTGTAGGGATACCAAGCCACTTCTGGACGGATGGACTCTTCACCAGCTTTGGTAACTCCTTAGGTGATATTCAGAATGTGGACGCCCGATCTGGCCGAATCCAAGTTTCCATTAGAGCAGATATTCCTCTATGCTTTCACAAGAAGGCTCAACTCCCCTCGGGTGAAATGGTTTCCGTTAAAACTCTCCTATGAAAGACTTTACAACTGGTGTGCTCTCTGCCGCCGGATTTGTCACAAGAAGGATTTCTGCCCTATGGCTCCTGAAAATCAGAGGCTGGTCCAATTTGAGGACATAAACTCTTCCCACCCTCGATTGCTTTCCTCTAGACAACATAGACCAGGGAAAGAACCTCTCTATCCTAATGAGAGTATGATACCTAAGAGATCCCTAGAGTCATCTTCCAATCCAAGACCGAGGGAAATGAATGATGAAAGAAAAAAGGAAGATAAGAGGAAACGCTGATTTGGTGAATCCTTTAACTCGGTAAAGTGAATCTTTTAACGCCGATTTGGTGAATCCTTTAATCTGCTAAGGGGCGAGGAGTACTCTCCCACAGGGACGATACATCTAGAAGGAAGAGTAACGACAGAGAGTCCTCAGGGCGGGTTAATGTATCTATAACTTTGGATTCTTAAATAACTATATCGGACCTTCAAATTCTCCCAGCAACGGCGAAGCAAAGGTGTGGGTCTCCGACTCACAATCCGTGAGCGCCCATTCAAGCTCAATCTGAAAAAGAGACAAGAAACATCTAGAAAGGGTAAAGAGATAGACATGGGTAGATCCCAGTTCCATTCAGAAGAGTCTGCAGAGACAGGAAGCTCGACAAAGAAGCGACTGGTTTTTGAAAACTCATAGCCTAATCCGGAAAAAGTCAAAGAGCAAATGAACCTGGCTAAAACTTTGCTGTATCAGCAACTCGATGGATTGTCGAATTGGTATGATATCGTTGTGGCTGAGGAAGAGGAGCTTGCTCAAGAGGCGTCGCTGGCGAAGAGGTTCTCGAAATCGATATGTTTCGAATCGTCGGCCGGTGTCCGAGGTCTAATATTGCTGCATTGACGGACCATGTTTAGGAAGGGGCGGAGTCCGGCGAACATAACCACCTTGAGCTTCCTGTAATGGCGGAGAATCGAACCCACGAGCCTATTCTTGATAGGCTTGACCTAGAGTGGACGGTGGAGGATGTGGAAGATTTCCTTGCCGACGACGCCAACGGAGAAGGCTTCGACGTAGAGACTGATGACCTTCTGGGAGGAGAAGAGGAGGATCAATCCCGGCAACCGGCGCTGGAGTCGATATCTCCCTCCAATGGGAAGAAGAAAGCCCATAAGGCTAAAAACTGCTGAAGTGGGTTCAAGTAAGCTAATTGGGCCCAAGAAAAATTGAAGAAAACATGAGACCCAAAATAAAAGAAGCCTAGCAGGATTGTTAAATGAACGTAAAAGGTAGATCTCCAAGCAAACGTGTGGAGGTGCCGATTGGTTTGCACTTTTATTTCTAGACTTAAAAAAAAAAAAAAGTGTAGCAAAAACTTTTAAGATTGTGACTTTAAAAAAAACTAAAAGTCTTAAATAGTTATCTTTTAAAAAAAGTGAACAAGAGCAAATAGAACAAAATGGACTGTGAGAAAAATTAAGAAACTTTTAAAGCTGTTAAATATTTAAAATGTGATTAGTAAAAAACAGACTTTAAAAACTTTAAAATGTAAGTAAAAGTTTCTACAGTCTCCACCTAAAACTGGTTCCCTAAAAATACGAGGCGTAAGCAAGTCATCCAGTGTCCCTCGAGCAGTTGTTTTTCCCGCATAAAAAAAGAAGACACCAATACCGAAAAGGAATTAGACGGAGCCTCTTAACCCATCCGATCCAAACACTTAATGTGTTGATTGAGAAGCAACAAGGGATGGGATGTGTTGGTAATGCCCATCGACTGGTAAAGATATTTGCTTTCTATGCAGGTCAGATAAATAACTTAATTTGCTGGAAATCTGTTGGGACAAACCACCATGAGAGCGACAACTCTGAGGCTCTTTTTCGGTTACCTGTAATTCCCCTGGTTCGATCCCCTTCTTCCATAATGGAGAGGTCGATAAACCTAGTTTCCTCCACTAAGGAGAGACCTTTCCTTATTCTATCCTCTGGTCAGAGTGGTAAGTTATTAATATCTCCCATAGTTGGGAAGACAACCACCCACGTGAGAAGGCCAAAAGAGACGACCCCAACCAAGTTGATAGGCGTTTCTTCCCTGAACTCATCTTCCCAGAAGTCCCGAACAATTCCATCCTGGTGACCTTCCTGCGCTTTCGAGATCCGTCAGTGCCATCAAGACCCTTCGACCGTTTCCGCCAGCTTTGCTCTCCATCCCACCATGTATTGTTCCGGTGTGCTCTTTCGCGAGACCTCCCTCTCGCCTTGCTAATTGACTCCCTTTTCAGACACCTAGTACTTTAGTACTTTTGGCATTAGTATGGATTTCAGAAACCTCTTGGAAGCTCAAGTTCCTCCTGAGGCAAGATACCTTTCTGGCATCTCTGGTCACCATTAGGGTCCTCTGTACCCTTGTTCTATCCCTTAGTTGTTGTAACTCTTTTATTAGTAGCTTTGTCCGGGTGTGTTGTTACACGTTATGTTTTCCTCTTGTTATAAGCCTTCCGATTTCCGACGATCTCTCTTTGAGGGAGAGTTTTACGTTTAGGAGATTTTTATCAATGAACTTTTGAATGACACAAAAAAAAAAAAAAAAAAGCGTTGGAGGAGTCACGGGCAAAGATTTCGGACGTATTAACTTTATTGATGATGAGTTGGTGGAGGATTGGCTTTCAATTAAAGAAGATGCTAAACCTTGATGGCCCCTTTGATTTATTTAATCTTTTTAACGTTTAACGGCTTTGTATGATTATTATTCCAAGTAAAATCATGTCTGTTTATCTTCCTCAAACATTCTACTTTCAAATCGTGTTATTTTAATAAACTTTCTTTGAAGTTAAGAAAGTTTATTTTAATACATGCATTTCACCATGCATGTATTCACACATATGCATAACACCCAACTTTTCTCATATTTCAGTATGACTATCGTTCTTTGCACATCTATGTCTATTTACCTACTTCAAAGCTCAATCTAGAAGGTCGACGTACCAAAAACAATTACGACTGAGCAGAGTATTATGAACACAACACAGTTTATAAGAACAAGATGAAATGTCAGACGTTTTTATACGCAAAACCAAAGACCTCAGGAGAGTTAACAGACAGAAAACAAAGGATCAATTAAAAGTGAGATTGATAGAACATAATTGTAGCTACTTTCGTCTCCCTTGGGTTTTGCAATAGCTACCTTCGTAGTAGTGTGTCCTTCCGCTACACCTTAGAATCAGTATCAGCTCTGCTTTTCCGACGTTTCTTACGCTCTCGCTTATTGGCAACACCTTGTGAGCTTCGGCTTTGATCGCTACAAGCAGAGGTGTTGTCAACACATTGTGAGCTTCTGCTTTGGTCGACAGACTTTCCTCCATCAAATAGGCTTTTCCAAAGCCAAACTGAGCGTACAAAAGGACGTAGCAATCCTGATGAGAGTAAATCAGGCTGTACGAAGAGAACATTGTGATCTCTTGATTTCAAAGTTTCAAGAACTCTGCGGAACCTGGTGTGTTTTGAGATGTTTTTAGCGATTACCATCAAATTTGAAGGTTCAGGATGGTCTAATGTCCAGATAAGAATGTCCCTTAACATTCGATCAACTCTCTCACATGTACCCTCTGGAACTGTATATAAAAAGGAAATCTAGATTATAGACATACAAGGAAAACCAAAAAAAGGAGGAGAGCGTATTTAGTACAGGAAATAACCTTCGACTGGGTAGTAGACTCCGGCAGACAGATATTTCCATTGCAATTTTTCGGAAATCTCATTCTTCTTCCCACCATAAACCCTTATTTCCATGGTCTCATCACGATAACCCTCATTCGCAAGAGTTGACTCGACAGTCTTATAAACCGAAATAGGATCGTGACCATGAGGCACTGGACAATCCTCGACGTCCCAGAAGACGCCTATTTTAGCCACTGCGAGGTTTCAAAAAACGGAAACGCATAAACAATTACGAAACGAGCAATCAGATCGATTAAAATTTAGTAAAACAGATCGATTAGATCCGCTAATTCACTAATACAGATCGATCAGACGAAATCTGAACAAACAACTTCACATGAGGAGATAAAGAGGGATATCTTACTGGAAAAATATCTGCTCGTGGTTTTAACTGGAATTGGAACTGGGACCGACGATGGCGATGGCGATGGCGATGAGCTTATTTGGATGTACTTATTTAGCTTAGCATTACCGTCGCCTCTATTGTTGCCTCTGCCGATCATGGTTTCGCCTGAGAGAGAATTAGAGAAGATAGGTTAGATGTACGGCTGCGGAATGAGAGAAATTGATTATGTAAATCCCTGAATCTCTGCAATTCCCTGTAAGACATTTGGCTATATATAGCCATGTAATGAAACGAATCCGATGAAGGGATTTTCACCCATTTTCACTTCCTACATATCCGAAGCAACTGTCCAATTAACAACAATGGTTATAGGCTTATAGCGGTATGGTTACAGGTATCTGTGATTGTAATTAATGCAGAGAAAAGCTGCGGAGTGTAATTAAATGTAGAGTCTGGTTTTGTTTTTCTCGATACAGGCAGACGCATATATCGAGATGTTTTCGAAAACATGATGTTTAGCCGAGCAGAACAGTCGCTAAGGAGCTATAAGAGAAAACGCTACCGATTTTTTACGAAATTGCCATCATCCTTTGTTGACTTAATTATTTTGAAGTCTTTGTGCATCCATTGCAATTTCTCTAATTTTTGTAAAATTTCTTTATAAAAAAACTTTATTAGATAAATTTAACCATATTAATAACTAACTTTGGTTTCAAGCTTTATATAGGATACTATAATCACCGATAAACTTTTAACGCTGAGTGCTTCGTATTTCATGGGAATCGGTTAATAAAAATGGGTCTTATATAATATAGTAAACTAAACTCCCGACGGCGGCAAGATCCAAGGCATAGAAATCCTTGGTACGCGCTTCGATTTCCCAGTTTAATTTTTGCAAACCCGGTTCTCTTAATTGTACCGGGTTTTGTTGACGTTTGAGTCAACGCCATCATCTTCTCCCTTTGTTCCTCCTCCGCCATTGTTGCCGCCAAAAGAATAACCTCTCTGAATCGATCGGTAAAGCAACAACGAAGATATCTTCGCTCTATCTTCAACGGAACCAATCTCGTTCTGATCTCAGAAATCGCAGCGTTCGATGAATGAATGCTAAAGCCTCTACGTGTCTCGGTTTAAGGCAATCCGTTAACAATAATATCACCATCCCACACAACTTCTTGCAGATTTTTCGTAACATTGAGGGGGCAAAGCGGCATGTCAGCCATGTTAAGACAGAACCTGTCTTTCAAAATCTCATCTGCATAGTGTCCAATCACCGAGCATTGCCTCGACGTATTTCAAATAAGTTATGCGTCTTATCAGCCACTTCAAGATATATATCTTCTTGTTAATTGATCACTTCAAAAAATGTTATGTTGTTCCTGATTGAAACTTATCCATAGCTTTCTCGGAAAAGTGCTGGTAAAACACTTCCCCAAGCAACAACACCAATACTTACTAACGGATCTTTGTCTGATCTTCCCACCATTTTCTTAATCCACACCAACGAATTCAAACAAACCAAAGGCAATGAACAATGGTCTACAAAAGGTGATGTAATCCACTACAAATATATATACGAAGGATCAAAGACTACAAAGTATACGAAGAAATCAAGTAGGATATAATCCAAAAAACACCAACTTGGGCATTACCAGTCACTACTTGCTCCAAAAGATTAAGATTTTCTTGGTACCCATTTTATACCAAACAAATTTGAACAAATATCTTTATGACATTAAGCAATCTTCGAGAAATTGAAGAATTCAATAGGACAAGTAGAGGTTAAAACTGCAAATCAATCATTTTAACCCAATTTAACAGAATGAAGATGAAACTTCCATGTTTTCTGCTCAAAAGCTAGTCATCAGAACCTGTGTTCTCTGCTCCGCTCTTCGCTTCATGTGGTTTTCCTCCTTCTAACAGGCTTTTCCAAAGCCACACTGAGCTTACAAAGTCATGTTCCTTCACTGCGACATTATCATAATCTGCTAAGAGAATTTTGTAACCTCTCCAATCTAAAATTTGAAGAACCCAGAGGAACTGCTTGTCTTCTGAGATGTTTTTTGAGATAACCATGACATTTGGCAGTACTTCAGGATATTCTGAAGGATTGTCCAGTGCCCAGAAAAGAACATCACTCATCATCCTACTAACTCTCGCACATTTATCTCCTGGAACCAGAGGTCTATAGATTAGAGATCTCTAACTCAAAAAGAGATAGAAAAGCATGTTAAGAAAAGGAAATCACCTTCGGGTACAAACGTGATTCCGGCGAGTAGAAACTCATCCCGGATCTTATTCTTCTCACCATAAGCCCATATATCCACCTTACCACGATAACCTTCATTAGCAATAGCTGATTTGATAATCTGATAAACCGACTCAGAATCGTGACCATCAGGGATTGGAAAATCCTCGACGTCCCAGAAGACGCATGTGTTAGCCACTGTGACGTCTAACAAATCGGGAAACAGAAACAATTACGAAACGGAGGAAAAAAAAACAATGAGATCGATTAGATCCGCTGATTCACCATGACATCTGGATCATATAAAATCCAAAACAAAAAAAGAGAGAAATCTTACCGGAGAAATCATTGATCATTATTTCGACGGAGATCAAGAGATGGCTAAGAGAAACACTCACTCGATTTCTATACGCGTCGTTTCAATCTCAATGATAACCGTTGCACGGGCCTGGCTCAACCCGCCAAACTAATATTAATCTCATAGTGAGTCACCTAAAGATTTGGTTTTCTTTTTTTTTTTTTTTTCAACCTTACAGATTTGGTCTATAAGGACAAAAAGCAGCAAACAAAGTAATGCAGAAAATAACAAGATCAGATAATAGGAGAAAAAGGTATTGAAAGAATTTCATTTTTTGTTGCCTATGTAAAATAAGAGTTGCACTTGCACAAGATGAAAGTTAACCACTGAAAGAAATGATCTATAATAAGAGTTACAAAATACAAATGATAAGTGAATCTGTGATTATCTATCTTTCTGTAGTAAATCTGTGACATTATCTATTTTTCTTCGTGTAAAATCTGCAGCTATCAGAAATTGGCTATCTTCTGAAGTAAATTGGCTATCTTCAGACTATCAGAAATTGGCTATCTTCAGACTGATACTACAATGGCATTCCTCCTGGCTTTGAATTATGGCTACAACAAGAATCTTGAATCAAATTGCTTTATATGGAGCTCATCTGCGATCTGCGGTTTGATGAATAATATGCAGATTTCTCAATCAGTGTGAGCTCTTTCGCCACTTGGATCATGCTAGTCAACGGGTCTCCTAAGTTGCATCTGATGCATCTTAACGCTAATCTAAGAAAGGCTTTGACCGGCCAAGCAGCTACATCACTCATATCTGAATCTACAACCTCTGCATATCCAAACTTCCTCAGTATCTTAGAAACATGATGGTGTAGCGGGAAACAAACATCGTCATGAGGTTTGATGAACAAGTCAGCTAATGCTCTCAGCATATCCGAAGATAGAGATAGCTCATCATCAACTTCCCTTATCTGGACAAGAGCTAGCATGAATGCTCCAAAGCTATACATATCGGTCTTTGTTGTGACCTTACCAGTTGACTTGTAATCCGGATCAATGACCGGTAAGTTACATACACCAAGACCATGTGTTCCCTTTAGTGTATTGTGCCTAAACTCATGGTATTTCTGTAATGTATCATCATGAACAAATGTCTCTCCTTCGGGGATTGTGATACAGTTGCAGAAATTCCCGAGCTTTGTGATCCCATTTCCATCAAAGAATATGGTGAAAGGATCCAAATTTGAATGGATTAAAGCCCTTGAGAATGCTGTGTGAAGGTAAGTCAAAGCGTTTGCAACCTCTCTTGCTATCTTTATCCTCCTCAGATTTTCCGGATGAGATGCAAGCAGTGGACCAAGAGTTATAATCTCTGCATACTCAAAAACTAAGACAGGAGGAGTGAACTCAAGACAACATCCCAATAGCTTGAGGAAGTTCTTATGACCACTAACCATAGATGAGATCGCTATGTCGCGACAAATCTCTTTCATATCAAGTGTGTATTTCCCTTTCTTGATGAGCACTGGGCGGTCATCGAGCATGCCTTTATAGCAACGGTAATAAACATCGATCCGGGAAGCACGGTTACTTTGGGAGAAGTTATCTGTTGCTTTGATTATCTGATCATAAGAGTAGTTCTTGATGGGATTGCATTTTCCATCACAACATTCAACCACCTCTTTCAGGACAACTTCACCATTCTCTTTGACATTTCTCTGCCGCGTCTTGGCTCCGATTGTTTTTGTTCTTAACCAATCCATCTTATAGACTCTGCAAGATTTATCCTTTAGAGCAGAAGAAGACAAAAGTTCATTTGTGTGAAAACTTCCAATAGAAACTCCATTGATCCACTCTCAACAGCTGAAATAAAGAGAGAATATTTCAAATTATTGGTAAACCAATTGAGAAAAGTAGAATAGATTTCTAGCAAATAAACCCAATCCCACCTTCTCGATCTCTAATGTCCACAGAACAAGACTGGCACAAAGAAATTTTCAATAGATTTTGATGAGTTTTATCCGTAACCAATGGAACAAATGAACACCAAAGTTGAAAGGAAGATATGTCCACGATAACTGGAATCTAACCTCTAATAATGTCTACGATTATGAATTCAGAATTGAAATCGTACCTCAGAAACTAAAGCACCATGAATGCTGCAGAATAAGAGAAGGAAGGAAGCCATATCAAAATTTGGATATATTATATTCGCTAGAAAAGTGGGTGTGGTCCACTAGCCAAAGTGTAGTCGGCTAAAGAAAGGAGTTGACTTTGAGAAGCACCAGCACCAGCATGAGACTGAATGTGTTCATACTTAGTTTGTTTTCACATTGGAGGCAAAGTTACTATGTTTGGCTTGCACAGATAATATCACTATTCGATAATGAATCAGTCAAGATATCATCTATTTTGATATCTGAGTTTTTGATAGAGAAGTACAAAGACAAGTAGCAACAAGAACTCAAAAACACATTGAGACATCACTAAAAAATCACACGTAGGAGAGCAAAGTTACTCTCTTTGGCTTGCCAAGATAATGTCTTTATTCGATAATGGAATCGATCAAAAAAATGAGCTCAGTATTTGACATCTGATTTCTTGATAGAGAAAAAGACAAAGACTAGTAACACAAGAACTCAGACACGTTAAGACATCACTAAAACTTCTCAGAGGTTATCATTCTTTCACGAATAAAGAATCTAACATGAGAAGGAAGATTAATTAAGAGAGTTTCTCAATCAATTTGAGCTCTTTAGCAACTTCAAGCATACTACTCACTGGATCTTCTTTCTTATATCTTACACACCTCAACGCTAATCTAAGAAACCCTTCAACCTGTGACCGTCTCAGAACCAAATCATCATCATCAGCCGAATCATTCCATATCTCTTTATCAACAATCTCATCAAACTCACCTTTCTCCATTACCTCAGACACATGATCGTTAAGCGACATAGGAGTCTCACCTGGTCCATTAAACACAGCAGCTCTTCCAGACAACAAAACCAACATCACAACACCAAAGCTATAAATATCAACTTTCTCAGTAACTTTCATAGTCCAGTAATAATCTGGATCAACAAAACCAATAACACCTTTCACATCATCTTTTACATACAACTCTCCTTCTGGTATCGCAACACAGAACCAGAAATCAGAAAGCTTCGCCGTCCAATTCTTATCAATGAAGATGTTCGTCGGATTTATATTCCGATGGATTATAGTCTCTGGAAACGCCGTGTGGAGATAAGTTACAGAAATCGCTATCTCTTTCGCAATCTTCAGTCTCACTTTCCATGGCAAAACCTGTCCACTAGAGATTCCTCCGTCTCTATTAAGCGGTCCGTGTTCTGTGTACTCACAGATTAAAGCTGGAAGATCAAATTCCAAACAACAACCTAGAAGCTTTAGAGCATTTTTGTGTCCACTCATCTGAGAAGATACAGAGATATCTCGATACGCTTCTGTGAAGCTTGAGAGATTTTGACTGGACCATTTCTTGATTGAAACTGGTCTGTCTTCGATTACGCCTCTGTACCAGATGAAATATCCCCAACTGGAGATAACTCGGCTCTCGGAGAAATTTTCAGTCGCTTTAAGGATTTGATCGGAGGAGAAGCAACGAATCGGATTGGTTTTCCCGTCGAACGAAGCGATTAGCTCCTCCAATAAAATCCCTCCGTTCTTCAAATCCGATCTTTTCTTCTTCTTGTTGTTCTTCCTCATTGGACGATTGTAGCAGAGAGAGAGAGAGAAAAACAAATTCGAGAGTAAGAATCTTAAAGAGAAAAATCGTAACTTTGGCTTTTGCAAAGGGGCAAACTTGATGTGTTCTTCTTCCTGAGAAGATAGACGTGAGTCATGACTGAGAAGTGGTCAAATTCCGACAATTAGATATTTCAGTTTGATCCATATCTTTTCAATTACTAAAAACGTTACCCAATACATTTATATGATCACATCTACACCCTCAGTTAGACATTTCAACTTGATCCACATCTTTACTATTACACATTGAACCAATAAATTTTAAATAGTTAGTTACCTTTGCCCACCAATTAGTTCTATTCATACAATTGAGTCCTTGGGTTGATTAAATTGATATTTGACAAAGGGGAGACATTTCGGACCAAAGATAATAATTCAATTTGATCCAAAGCTTTCTTATTATCATTACAAATGCACCCAATAAACTTTGTAAAATCCACTTTATGTCCATCTCTCGATCCTTTTTAGTTCTTTGGCAACTTCCATCATCTTTGGAACGTCACCTCTATGACCAGTGCATCTGAGTGAGAGCATAAGGACTGCTTCCATTCGTTGTATCTTGTGTTCTTCGGTTTCATCATCACCAATACTTTCCAGCAATTTTGGATCCAACGTCTCAAAGATTCTTCCCTCTTCCACAAATTTGGATATCCTATCTGAAATCCTCAGATTCATTACATTTTGTTTGTCTTCAAACTCTTCAAATAGACTCTCATCTTCACTACAACAACAATCAACAACTCCATACATTTTGGTGAAAAAGTTTTGCAACAACACTCCAAAGCTGAAAACATCAGTATACTCGGTGATCAATCCAGTGTCCGCATAGTTATACTCAAGATAATCTAATGTTCCTTCCACTCTATCAGCATGAACCTTAACAAATGTCTCTCCCTCTGGTATTGAGACACAAAGACAAAACCCACTTAGTTTTGCAGTCCCATTTGAATCCAAGAAAACGTTAGAAGGTTGTATATCCATATGAATCATAGTTCTTGAAAACGCGGTGTGAAGGTAAGAAACCGCAATCGCAATCTCTTTCACAATATTTATTCGCATCCCCAACGATAAAAACATTTCCTGGTTTGGAGTATTGTAAGGTATACGTTCTGCGTACTCACAAACTAAGACCGGATGCTCAAATTCAAGACAACATCCCAACAATTTGAGGAAATTCTTGTGACCACTCACCATTGATGAGACCACTATATCACGACAGATCTTCTCTAATGTATCAGATTTGTAGTAATTCCATACGGCTCTTTTGATCAAAACAGGACGGTTTTGGAGCATACCTCTGTACATAAACTCGAATCGAATCACGTGGTTGCTCTGGCTGAAATTATCGGTGGCTTTGAGTATTTCGTTAGCAGAGAAGGTTTTAATTGGATTGGATTTGCCGTTGCAAAGCTCGATGAGAACTTCTAAGAGTACCTTCCCGTTCTCTTGGAACAATCTTTGCCGTTGATTTGCTTCAGAGTTCTTCTTCTTCGTCTTCTTACTCCAAAAACTCATCTTTTGACAATATACAGATGGATCAGTATCCAAGACGGTCCCTTTTTCGGTGAAAAGATGAGAAAGGTTCAACGGAAAGTGTATGATTGATTTTGTTTATGTTCTGCTTTCGATTTCTAAAACGTTTGAGGTCAAAGAAATACAAATAAAAACATTAAAAAAAACTTGTCTTTTGGTCCCAGACCGCTATTTAGAACAGACTATAAAGTTTTAGTTTTTCTTGGGTCAACCCTTATAAAGGTTAAAATTTTATATGTTTGAGGAGCATAATTCGACGATGAGATCATCTTGGAGAAGGAAGAAGGATGTGAAGGACAAGCGTAGTGAATGGTTCTTCAACAATGGAGGCACTTTCCTTAAGGAACTCATCACCGATTCCAATGGTATCTCAAACCCTATCCGTTTCTTCTCTTCCGATCAAATCCTCAAGGCCACGGATCGATTCAATCCCAATTTTAATCTATCTCGTCATAGACTCTTCACCTGGTACAAAGGCGTCATCGAAGGAAGACCTTACGCGATTAAGAAATTTACAGAGTCAGAGTTTACAAAAGAGAGAGAGCGAGAGGTTTACAATGACATTGTCTTATCTACTCGGTTAAGCAATCAAAGTAGTTTTCTTAAACTTCTGGGATGTTCTCTCGAATTTCACCTTCCGGTTATGGTGTTTGAATACCCAGAGAATGGAGTTTTGAACGAGCGAGGAGGTTTTGGTTGCGAGGATGGGCCATTGTTGCCTTGGAATGTTCGATTGAAGATAGCGAAGGAGGTTGCGATTGCTGTGACTTATCTTCACACAGCTTTCTCTAGGATTATTATACATAGAGATATCAAGCCCACGAATGTTTTCTTGGATAAGAATTGGACGGCTAAGCTCACTGATTTCACGTTTTCAGTATCACTCCCTGAAGGTAAGTCTTGGATTGAAGATGAGGTGATGGGAACTTTTGGATACATGGATCCGATTTATTACACCACGGGTTTAGTGACAGAATATACAGATGTGTTCAGTTTTGGAATCTTTATGTTGGTTCTTCTGTTGGGAAGACCAGCAGTTTTTGCTGTGTCGAGTGGGGTTTGTAATATTCTTGATTATGTGAAGGATCTGCAGGAGAGAGGAGAAAGTGTTGAATTTGGGAATGATTTGAACGACATGAGGACTAGTCAGATGCATATGTTTCTAAAGCTGGCACTGAGATGCTGCGAGGAGAGGAATGAAGACAGGCCAAAGATGGTCTTGGTGGCAAAAGAGATTAAGCTTATAGAAGGATTACTCGATTGTTAAAAGCCAGAGATGCTGGAAAATGGGTCTTAGTATGGTCACCTGGATTTCTTATTTAATAGTTATATAATTTTCTGGTAAAACTTACATTTTGATTTGGAAACAGTTTAGATAGTAGAGAAATATACCTTTAGGTTTTGGAATCAGGCAGAACATGTAGGATGATTGTGGTTTTTGGAGAAGCTCGGTCTCGAACTAAGGAGTAAGGAGAACTTACTTGAAATGTGTATTGAAATTGTTTATTAGGATTAGGCTACGAAGCTGAAGCCTCATGAAAGTTCCGTGTTGATCATGCTGACTTAATGTGCAAAAGAGTGGGTTTCAAACTTGTTGACGGAAAAGAGTTGACTTTCTGAAACTTTAATGACTTTCAGATTCAACATTATTATACTGTTTAATCTTCACGAGGAGACAACTTTGACTACCATCAACCTTTAAGACTTCAATAGCATTTCTTTATAGATCTGAAAAAGATGATGAAGTTCAGGAGAAACAAGGGCAAAGAGAGAAGGAAACGGTGGTTCTTGGACAATGGAAGCACTTTTCTCAAAGAGCTCATTGCTGGGTGCAATGGTAAAACAAATCCTATCCGAAGCTTTTCTTCTGATCAGATCCTCAAGGCCACAAATGGCTTTGATCCAAGTCGCTATGTCTCGGGTGACCTTTATTACACCTGGTTCACAGGTAGCATTGAAGATAGGTCTTACATGATCAAGATGTTTCCTGAAGAGAAAGTCAGAGGTGATGGAGATGGAATTGGAGCAGTTTACAACGACATTGTCATATCTGCTCGTACTACCAATCATATTAATTTCCTCAAGCTCTTAGGATGCTGTCTCGAGTTCCCCTTCCCGGTTCTGGTGTTTGAACACGCAGAAAAAGGAGCTCTAGGCCACCAAGGAGGTATTGGTTCGAAGGATACAAAGTTCTTGCCTTGGGATGTAAGACTGAAGGTAGCAAAGGAGATCGCCAATGCGGTTACTTATCTTCACACGGAGTTCCCGAGGATCATTGTACACAGAAACGTAACTCCCATGAATGTTTTCTTGGACAAGAATTGGACAGCTAAGCTGTCTGATTTCTCGCTTGCTCTAACTCTCCCCGAGGGGAAATCCCAAATGGAAGATCAAGTGATGGGATGGCCCGGATACTTGGATCCTTCGTATCTTCATACAAATATTGTCACAGAGTATGTTGATGTTTATAGCTTTGGAATCTTTATGATGGTTCTTCTGATTGGAAGACATGGTATAGCTCCTCGTTCTGATGTGCGCTTCATTGATATCCGTAACTATGTAAGAGGCTTACAAGAGAAAGGCGAGTTTACCGAGACCATATTCAAGGTTGGAGTGAGAGATATTGTGGAGGCTGAAAGATCTCAGGTGGACAAGTTTGTTGAGCTAACGTTCAGATGCTGTGAGAAGAGTGTGGAGAAGAGACCGAAGATGATTGATGTTGCCAAGGAGCTTAAAAGGATAGAGAGATCACTAGTTGATATACCCGCTGCTCCGAGGTAAACAAGACTACAATATAGATCCGTTTTGGTTCCTGAAATATTCATAAACTCTTGGGAGAGTCTTAAATATTGATACGATAAGTCCTTGAAAGCGATGTTGGAGGTGATTTGTAGCGCTTAAGGTCTATATTGTAGTGATGTGTATTCCCACGGATGGGGATGCAGATCTGAAAAGCTTGGGGCAACATTCCAATAACGTGAAGAAGTTATTGACGTATTGTAAGCAATACCCAGTGAACAAATTATCTAAATGTTGACGATTGTTAGTCTTTAATGAAAGTTATAGACAATCATGTTACAAGAAGTAATATTGTTTCCTGTTTCATGTTAATAATAATACGTTCTGTGGACAAGAATTGGTGATGACTGATGAGTCAGGTCAAATTGGGACCCAAAATGTAGCCAATGTTGGAATTTTCAACGAAGGAACTGGGAGAAATATTGTCTTTGTATGCTTGAAGATTAAATTGATTTTTCAGAAGCACCTTAAGGTCATTTCTGTTTTTGGAAGAAAACTGTAAACCTCTTTGCCAAGAAATTGATTATTTGTTTAATGGAATCGATGGTGAAGAAGATGAAGCAGAATCTGAGATTTGAGTTTTCCAGAAGAAAGAAGGAAGAAAGGTGGTTCTTGAAGAACGGAAGCATCTTCTTGAAAGAGCTCATCGCTGATTGCAACGGTAAATCCATTCCTTTACGAAGTTTTCCTTCTTCCCAGATCTTGAAAGCCACCAAGAATTTCGACTCCAGTTGTTTTGTCTCTGAAGGCGCAATCTACAAGTGGTTTAAAGGTATCATCGAAGATAAATCTTACTTGATCAAGAGATTCCACGAGGACAGGTTTATTGAAAACGAAGTTAGAGAGCCTTACAAAGACGTAGTCTTGTCTGCGCGGATGAGCAATCACAGCAACTTTCTGAAGCTAGTTGGATGCTGCTTCGAGTTTAGTTTTCCCGTTTTTGTGTTTGAATATGCAGAACATGGAGTACTGAATCAGCGAGGATGTATCATGGTTAACGGTGAAGAATCCATATTGCCATGGAGTGTGCGGTTGAAGATAGGAAAGGAGATTGCAAATGCCGTAACTTATCTTCACATGGCATTCCCTAAGATCACTATACATAGAGACATTAACCCAAAGAATATTTTCCTGGACAAGAATTGGACTGCGAAGTTGTCTGATTTCTCGCTCTCCATAACCCTCCCTGAGGGAAAATCAAGAATAGAAGCTGAAAACATTGGGGGATCCTACGGGTATGTCGATCCATTACATTATACCACGAAAGTTGTAACGGAATATACCGATGTGTACAGCTTTGGAGCTTGTTTGTTGGTTTTTCTCACTGGCAGACCGCCATACGACTACGCTAGATCTGATGGGGATATCAAACATATTGCTGGCTGTGTGAAAGGCTTATATGAGAATGGGAAGCTTGATGAAGTAATTGATCCAATGATGGCAAAAGATATCACAAGTGGTCAAAGAATGCAAGTGGAAGCGTGTGTAGTGCTGGCTTTGAGATGTTGCAAGGAGAGAGATGAAGACAGACCAAAGATGATCCAAGTAGCTAAGGAACTCAAGAGGATTGAGCAAATAGAACCGTCACTAGATGCTATATCTGGATTCTTAAAGCCTGAGATGCTGGAAGATGGGTCAAGTATGGTCAAGTGGACAGAGAAATTCAGAAGCAAGATTGAGATCATGCTCATACTAAGTTTATGTATCGCTGGATGTCTTATTGCATTACTTTTCGGGTAAGGAAGAGTGTGAATCTAGGCTTGAATCCTACAGATGGCTAACAGAACAGTTTTGTCTATATTCAAAAACTGACCACAAGTGAACATGTTTCTTCTCTAATTCTACTGGCACTTATGACGCTGAGCTGAGATACCAAGAAGCAAACATGATCCCTGGATTTGAGACGCAAACTGAAATCCAGGGATAATGTTACACTCTAGAGAGATTTGAAAATCAGAGAAATACATTTTTCCAAGGAGAAGCTTTCAGTTTTACACTTTACAAAGTAATTTGATTTAATAGTAGATAGACTTTGTTTGGGTCAGACTTAAGACGCTTCGACAAGTCCTTCTCTTAGACCAAATCGATCTTCTTAAAACTTGAACATCTTCGCCTAGAAATTTCACTATTTGTTAAATGGAGTCGATTGTGAAGAAATTGAAGCAAAATCTGAGATCTGGGTCCGAGAAAGAGAAGGAAAGATGGTTCTTGGAGAACGGAAGCATCTTCCTAAAAGAGCTCATCGTTGATTGTAATGGTAAATCTATTCCTATACGCAGCTTTACATCTTCCCAGATCCGTAAAGCCACCAAGAATTTCGATTCCAGTTGTTTTGTCACTGAAGAAGGCTTCTACATATGGTACAAAGGTGTAATCGAAGATAGATCTTACATGATCAAGAGATTCTCTGAGTATAAAGTTACAGATTACAGAGTTGGAGACGTTTATAAAGACATAGTCTTGTCTGCTCGGATGAGCAACCACAACAATTTTCTTAAACTATTAGGATGTTGTCTTGAGTTCCCTTTTCCTGTTCTTGTGTTTGAATATGCAGAACATGGAGTTTTGAATCATCGAGGAGGTGTTACCGTTGACGGGCATGAATCTTTACTGCCTTTTAGTTTAAGGTTGAAGATTGGGAAGGAGATTGCAAATGCCTTGGCTTATCTTCACATGGCGTTTCCTAAGATCATCGTGTATAGAGATGTTAAGCCAATGCATGTTTTCTTGGACAAGAACTGGACTACGAAGCTGTCTGATTTATCATTCTCAATATCGCTCGACGAGGGAAAATCACAGATAGAAGCTGAAGACGTACTGGGTACATATGGGTACCTTGATCCATTATACTATGCAACAAGAGTTGTGACGGAATATACCGATGTCTACAGCTTTGGAGTTTTGTTGATAGTTCTTATGACTGGCAGATCGGTTTACTTCACGGGACCTAATGGGTATCCTGTAGGTATTCTTGGAATTTTGAAAGGCTTAGCTGAGAATGGGAAGTTCAATGAAGTAATATTTCCTATGATGATGAAAGACATTACAAGTGCTCAAAGATCCATGGTAGAAGCTTGTGTTTTACTTGCACTGAGATGCTGCGAAGAGAGGGATGAAGACAGACCGAAGATGATTCAGGTAGCTAAAGAACTCAAGTGGATTGAACATCATTTTCGAGATCCTAGCTAGAGATCATTTCTGCTCTTAGACTGTAAAGCCAAGTTTCAAAATCTTACTTTCTAAAGTTTGGAACGCATATGATAATGGACCTGAAGAATGTAAAAAGCTTAAGGGGTGAGAGTGACTTGTCAAAGCGTCTGTCTTAACCAAACAATGTCTACTCTGTGTAGAGTTGTCTAAAAGTCTTTCTTGTATTTGGTATTTCTATGTTTTTCAGATTTCTCTAGCATTTTTGTTGATATGTAACATGAGCCTAGATGGCTAGATTTCACTTTGGCCCTGATGGCGGCATAATGAAACTGTGAAGCTATCTCTGCATTATTAGTTCCAGAACTGACAAAGATGATTCACACTGCCTAATTTTCACATCTACTTCCAGCTGCATTTTCCTGCAAGTTAGGTATATCATAGACATAACCTATCATAGAAACAAAAACCACTTCTATATAACAGGAAAATGCATTAAGAATCCAAAACAATGGAATACATAAATGCACATATACATATAGGTAAGTGTAGAAGATGTTTCTTTTCAGGCATTATATGGTGCAAGCATATATAGAAAAAACACAGTACACTCATAGAAGGTCAAAGTTCAAGTCTTATGTTTCTCCGAGCTTCTCTGAATTATTGCTATATGTACGAATCTGAGTTCCACACTTCAGAAAGAAGTTTTATTCAAACTTTTGACTTCACAGTCCAAGAACACAGAAGAGGTCTTTAGCTAGACTCTTTCAATGATGTCTCAATCCGCTTGAGTTCCTTAGCTACTTGGACCATCTTAGGTCTGTCTTCGTCACTGTCCTCACAGCATCTCAGCGCAACTACAACACAAGATGAACATCTTTTTGCGGTTTCAAATTCCCGCCGTTGATTTGTTCAAATCATTGACCTTTTTGGATCTCTAGCTAGGAGCTCCAAAATAATGTCTCAATCTGCTTGAGTTCTTTAGCTATTTGGATCATCTTCGGTCTGTTTTCATCTATCAGCTCGCAACATCTAAGTGCCAACACCACACATGCTTCCACATGCACTTTTTGAGCACTTGTAATGTCTTCCATCACCTTCGAATCTATTAGTCCATCGAGCTGCCCATTCTCATGAAAGCCTTTCACGTATCTAGCAATATGTTTGTAGTCCCCATCAGAGCTAGTGAATGCGAGAGCTGGTTTACCAGTGAGAATAACCATCAAGAAGACTCCAAAGCTGTACACGTCGGTATATTCCGTAACCACTTTCGTGGTATAGTACAATGGATCGAGGTACCCGATAGTTCCCTGAACGCATTCAACTTCTATTCTTGATTTCCCCTCAGGGAGGTTTATGGAGATGGAGAAATCAGACAACTTTGCAGTCCAATTCTTATCCAAAAAAACATTCCTTGGCTTAATGTGTCTATGTATGAGGATCTTGGGGAACGCCATGTGAAGATAAGTTGCAGCATTTGCAATCTCCTTTCCAATCTTCAACCGTAAACTCAAAGGCAATATATATTCCTGCCCATTAACCATAATACGTCCATGGTGATTCAGAACACCATGTTCTGCATGTTCAAACACAAGAACCGGAAGACTAAACTCGAGACAAAATCCTAATAGTTTAAGAAAGTTGTTGTGGTTGCTCATCCGAGCAGACAAGACAATTTCGTTGTAAACTTCTGCTACTCTGTAATGTGTAACTTTATACTCGGAGAATCTCTTGATCATGTAAGATCTATCTTCAATGATACCTTTGTACCATACGTAGAACCCTTCTGCGGTTACAAAACAACTGGAATCGAAGTTACTTGTAGCTTTCAAGATCTGGTCAGAAGAAAAGCTGCGTATAGGAATAGACTTACCATTACAATCTGCGATAAGTTCTTTCAAGAAGATGCTTCCATTGTCCAAGAACCACCTTTCTTCCTGTATGTTCTTTTCTTTTTCCTTCCTTTTCTCGGATGATCCAGATCTCAGACTCTGCTTCAACTTCTTCACCATCGATTTCATTGAACATATACTATTGTTTCAGACAACTTTGCGGTTCCAATTCTGAATGCATACAAGATA
Source organism: Crucihimalaya himalaica (assembly GCA_004349715.1). Taxonomy (NCBI): domain Eukaryota; kingdom Viridiplantae; phylum Streptophyta; class Magnoliopsida; order Brassicales; family Brassicaceae; genus Crucihimalaya; species Crucihimalaya himalaica. The sequence goes on along the minus strand of SMJT01000008.1, from coordinate 2,301,897 downwards.
GAGCAGCTCTTCCCGATTTGAAGGAAGGAAACAAATTCTAACCATTGACGTTTTTGACAAGGACTCATCACATCCCAAAAAAATGCGTGTTGTTGCCACCTTACGATTTTTTGGTTGGGCTTTATTTTTGCATAGTTCACGAATATTATTTTTGCCACAGCAGTCACGAATTGGGCTTTATTATAGTTCACGAATTGCTTCTTCTTATATGTTATGACCACTTAAAATTCTCGACAATCTCAAACGAGAACAGACTTTTGACTCTCAGCAGTCAGAAGCTTTTAGGTGAGAAAGGCGTCATCTTTATTCATCTCACCAGTAAAAGTTTAATACTTTCTGGAGGCAAACCATCATCTTTCCCCAAAAAATTGGTAATTTGATAATGTAATCAATGAAGAAGAAGCAATTGAAATCTGGGTCTGGGAGAAAGAAGGAAAAGGTCAAGAAGAAGAGGTGGTTCTTGGATAACGGAAGCAACTTCTTAAGAGAACTTATCGCTGATTGTAACGGTAAATCCATTCCTATTCGCAGCTTTTCTCCTGAGCAGATCTTGAAAGCCACCAGCAATTTCGATTCAAGTTGTTTTGTCTCGCAAGATGTATACTATAAGTGGTTTAGAGGAAAAATCGAAGACAGACCTTACATGATCAAGAGATTCTCCGAGGATGAAATTACAGGACACAGAGTTGAAGAGGTTTATAACGACATAGTTTTGTCTGCTCGGATGAGCTACCACAGCAACTTTCTTAAACTATTAGGATGTTGTCTCGAGTTTCCTTTTCCGGTTCTTGTGTTTGAATTCGCAGATCATGGAGCTATGAATCAACGGGGAGGTGTTACAGTTAACGGGGAGGAAGCTTTATTGCCATGGAGTGTGCGGTTAAAGATTGGGAAAGAGATTGCAAATGCTGTGACTTATCTTCACATGGCATTTCCTAAGATCATCATACATAGAGATGTTAAGCCAATGCACGTTTTTTTGGACAAGAACTGGACCGTAAAGTTGTCTGATTTATCCTTCTCAATATCTCTCCCTGAGGGAAAATCAAGAATAGTAGCTGAAAGAATTCTGGGAACATTTGGGTATCTCGATCCATTATATCATTCCACGAGTTTTGTGACTGAATATACTGATGTCTACAGCTTTGGAATCTGTTTGCTGGTTATTCTTACCGGCAAACCGGCTGTCATTACTATTTCTGATGGAGATCTCCAAGGTATTCTTAGCTATGTGAGAGGGTTATGTGAGAATGGGAAGCTCGATGAAGTAATAGATCCAATGTTGATGAAATATATCACAAGTGGTCAAAGGTTGCAAGTAGAAGCGTGTATGGTGCTTGCTTTGAGATGCTGCGAGGAGAGAGGTGAAGACAGACCAAAAATGATCCAAGTTGCTAAAGAACTCAAGCGGATTGAAGCATCTTTGAGAAGTTCAAGCTAGAGACCTCGAGGACCTTGTTGAGATCAACTTTGAGATATCTTCGCGGATTAGGCATCACTAGAACGTGACTGAAGATGGGAGCATCTTTGGTGTCCAAAAGAAGAGTTATCAGTTGCTTAGACTATGTATAGCTTAGTAAAAATCCTTGGATTGTTAAGTTTAGAAACACAGTTTAATACAAGAGATATCTTGAAAGAAAGCTCAAAAATGAGAAGATCATAACAACTTTTCACTACTAAGACTGTATAAAAAAAAGAATTATTTCGAGTCTCGCAAGAAAAGTTTGTGGTGCAGGTATGTTTTTCTATCTTCTTGAGTTCTTTTGCAATTTCTATCATACGAGGCACGTTCTCTCCTGGTCTGAATCTTACACATCTAAAAGCAAGTTCAATGAATGCTTCCATTTGCAGTCTTGAATGCTGGGGAATGTCGTCACTCGCGCTGTCCAACATCGACGGGTCTATCAGTTCAGTCAACAAACCTCGCTCCAGAAACTTCCCAACATAGACAGGCAATACAGGAAGATAAACAGCGACTTCCGAATTGTATTCAGACTTTCCTGTCAAAAGAATTAGCATGATGATCCCAAGGCTATAGATGTCGACATTCTCGGTGACCAAACCTGTATTAAAGTAATCGGGCTCGATATAGCTTGATGTCCTGCAAACCATATCATTTACGCCCAATTCTCCCTCTGGAATCAGTATGCTGAGGCTGAAAGAAGAAAGCTTGGCAGACCAATTCTGGTCCAAGAAAATATTTGCAAGCTTTAAATCCCTATGGATTATAGTCCTGGGGAATTCGGTATGAAGATACGCTACAGCATCTGCAATCTCCTTAACAATCCGCAACCTTATATTCCAAGGGAATGGCCGGACGCCTTCCTTTCCACGTCTTACACAGTTTAGAGCTCCATTTTCTGGGTATTCACACATGAGAACCGGACGAGGAAACTCTAGACAACACCCCAAGAGCTTGAGAACGTTCTTATGGCTACTCATCAAAGATGAAACCGCGATGTCACGGTAAAAGTTGTCAGCGTCAAAAACAGAACAGTCTTGGGATTTCTTGATCAGCACGACTCTGTTTTCAATCATGCCTTTGTACCACACGAATCTGTCTTCAGAGATTACATAGTTCCAGTCAAAGTGGTTTGTGGCTTGAAGGATTTGGTGGGAAGAAAACGTACGGATGGGATTGTATTTACCTCCTGAAGATGCAATGACTTCTTCCAACAATAAGCTCCCATTCTTCTGGAAATTTATCTCCTCCTCTTTCTTCTGCTTCTTCTTCTTCATTCTGAACAAACGCAACATCTCTAAACCCAGAAAATGAGATTGAAGAATGAAGATTATCTTGTGAGGAAAGTGACGCAAGAAAGAAAGAGAGTCAGTAATGTAAGCACAAGTCAAGTCAACGAGGTCACTTTAGACGATTGGAGCTTATGCAAAAAGTCAACAACAATTTATGAAACATAATGCTAATTGATTCTTTTATTATATTGACGTTCTAAGATTAACAATATTAATCACTGGTTAAGTATCCACTAAACTAAATATTTTTCCATTTGTTTCTTAAATGCACGCTACATCTTAATTTGTTCTTGGTAAATATCAAATGTGAATATCAGAATATTTCACTAGATAACACTGTGCAACGATTAATTTACAAATTAATTTGTTAGAGAATTTTCATAATCATTATTATAAGCTCTAGTATTTTTCCAAATTTCCCATCAGGAGGGAAGCCAGATTTGTAACCAATGAAGAACAGAAGAAGAGAATGTTTATTCATGATTCACTTTCTCTGTTTTATTAATAAAAAAGTGAAACGGAAATAGGTAGGAAATAAATAAGATTACATAATTAGCTTTTTTTTTTAATTACATAACGAAAGATGGCTTAGTGCAAGTAGTAGCTGAAGAGGGACACAAGGGAAGCTCCAACCAAAGAGCCAAGAGCCGGTACGGCTACGGAGGCTCCACTTGCGGCGGGTCCTGGTGCCGGAGCTCCGACTTCCTCCGCAGCCATGACGGCAGTCATGGAGGCAGCAGCGAAAAGAACACCACAAGCAATCTTCTTCATCTCCATTGTTGAGACCTGAAAGGCTTTTTTTCTTCTTTCTATTTAGTGTTTTTTTTTTTTTTTTTTTTTAAGTTCTTGCAGGTCTGAGGAATATAGCTGGTGTTGATGAGGAATTTATATGTGTGGAACTTGTGTTATTTTTAGTAATATTTACTTTTGATTTACCTAAAAATAACTGAGTTTTAGGGATGTTAGGAGAGAAACAAAAGTTATAATGGTCAAAATTAACTTATTCGCCGTTAAATGTAACTATAATTACGGTGAAAAGAGTTGCAATATGTGGCTTAGCTTCATTTTAGTATTTCTGTTTGTATAATCTTGTTACATAAACATGAGTTTTAATTTCTATTCAGAAAGATAAAATTTCAAATTCAACATTTTGGTACATCGCTAGTTGGTTAATTTGAAAAAAAAAATGTGTTAAATTACGCAAAACCTATCTTAAAAGAAAATCAAATGATTATTAAAGATGCTACATGCAACATTTAAAGATGATTACGTTTTATAGATCTGCAAGATGACTAATTTCTTTCAAAACTTGTAAACTTATGCATCACCCCTTGACTGTGAATCAGTTATCCTTAAGACTCTTTTAGTAATCTTACGTATACACGACAACAACGGTACGTGCCAAATAGATTTATACATGGGACAATTAATATATACGCACCATAAACTTGTCCTATTAATTCACGACAAAACCCTCAAGAAGCTGTTCCATTGGAACGTCGAGTCTCAAGTTCGTGCTCAGCGACCATAACACATGAGTCTGCTTCAAGCAATGGAACCGAACTGTCCATCTTCTTAAGTATCTCACCAGTAAAAGAATCAATCATATCCGTGGTACACTGTACATCAGGTGCAATCCCTACTTGATCAATTTCGTGTAGAGACGGAGACAAATACTTAGCCACCGTCACAAACAAAGCCGATCCATCGTTTAGCTCCGTTACACTCTTGCAAAATCATAAAACATACAACAATCATACGATCAAGATTTATAAATTTGTATTGTTTGAAGCTGACTTATGTTTTTACCTGGATTTTCCCTTTCCCAAATGTCCGGTTACCGACAAGTACAGCTCGACCGTTATCGTGTAAAGCACCTGCCAAAATCTCACTTGCACTCGCACTTCCTTCATTCACCTATCCAGCATTTGATAGAGACATATTGGGAGTAGACTTGTAAACCAAACCGAAAAAAATTAAGTTTACATTTTCCAAATTAAAGTCCAACCCGAGTACTGATAAAACCAAACTTAACTGAAATTTCATTATATGGATTGATCACCTAGTCAGCTTATATATATGTAGTAATGTACTTACAAGCACAACAAGTGGATCGTGTGTCACAGCGTGTCCATTGATCATGTTGATTGGTGATGTAACCCCTTCACGATCTATTGTATATACAAGAGTGTCATCTCCGTCAAGCCATAATTGTGCAACATCAAGGCCAGCTTTAACCAGACCTCCCTAATATAGAATAGCCAAAAGAAGTGTCAGAAAATAAACAAGAGACGATAGTTAGCATTAAAAACAAAACCTGAAACTTACCGGATTGTTCCTTAGGTCTAGAATGTAGGACTGAACATCCTGATTCTCCATCTCGTGTACCGCATTTTCCATATCGGACGCTGCAGTCTATAGGCAAGTTCAAATCAATGAATACATATCCATTGTAAACCATTTTTGTTTTTTCGGTTTTCAAAAACACTGACCTGAGAAAACGCTGTGAGTTTGACATAACCCGTCTTTGCTAAACGTCCATCAGGTGTTGTATGTGGGATTATAGCACTGGATATTGGAGATAGCTTAATGTAATCTCGAAGTAACTTGACCTGTACATATATGAGAAACACTTATGTATAAAGTAACCGAACAAATCTAACAGAAACAGCGGTAACTATTACCTCTCTGATACCAGAATCAGTCCCTGATTTCTTCACCTGCAAGAGATGACAATAACTTACTTAGTTTTATCTCAACTATACCGAGTTTTCAACAAAGAGAATGCAGAGGTAATAGAATAGTACACTTTTAAGTTTTATGGTAACAAATGTTCCAACTCGGCCTCTCAGCTTCTGTGCTGCTGCTTCACTATCAACACCATCCAGTTTCTCACCTGAAATCTCATAAAGAAACAAAGGAGTTATAGCCAATGTTCAGCAATCTAGTTGGTAGGGATAAGGACTTATGTACCATTTATCTCGACTAACTCCTCGCCTTCATGTATACCAGCATGATCTGCCGGGCTACCTTCTATGCAAGACATAACAACCTACATTGGGCTCTACCATGAAACAAGATCTATCTACTTCATGCTCACAAAATGAAAATCAGTATTGAAGAAAGACGAAAAACCAAACTTGTCTGGTCTCAAGATGTGTAATTGGTCACTTACCAGGTGACCTGTTCTTGGTTCTGAGTTTATGAAAAGGCCAACACCTTGGAGATTTCCATCGCTTCCAATTCTGAAACTTTGGTACTCCTGCAAGTCACAAGATTTGTCTTAAGGCAGAACCAAACTCAAAACATGCCCATAAACAGTAAAACACATTCATGGAAGAATCAAAATATGAAAGTACCTTTGGGCTAATGAGTCGAGTAAAGGGGTCACCAAGCGTAGAGAGCATAGCTTTGATCTTTCCATAAGCAGCATCTGCTGATCTTAAAGGAAACATTTCCACCATTGTCTGCTGCAACTTAGAATCCCAATCTACAAAATCCTCACGATCATTCTACAAATTCCTCCCACAAATACATCAAATTCTGAACATTACCCTGATGATTAAAAGTTGGATCAACGAATGTTTCTCTAATTAAACCCCAAGCTTCCACAAGAGTTCTCTGTACCGTAGTAACCTTAACAAAACATAAAAAAGCAAACTTGATTACTCAGAGACGTTAAAAACAGAGAAACAGAGCTCAATGAAAAAGCTCCATCACCTCACGAGCGCGTGAAACGGGGAAAGCGATCGTCAGAGACTCAGCTAATGCCGGAGAATCGTAGCACGAAGAAACCGCTACTGCAACGGCGGCGGCTAAACCAAGCAATCTTCTTCCAACGGTACTATTCTCCATCATTACGCCATGGCTCTCCGAGTCAGTCTTGATCTCTTTTTCGAACCCTAGACGCGAAGACGATGCCAGACAAGAACGTTTCTTGTGACGATTGAAGCTCGAGAATCGAAGAATTGGAGACTGAATCGAAATGGGTTTCCGAGAATTAGGGAAGTGTAACAGAGGTAAATCAAGTTTTGGGGTTACAGTTTTTTCCATGTTTGAAGTTTGAAGAAGAAACTTGAATCAATCAATTAACCCAGTGAGAAATATGTATTTCTGTATTATCATCGGCTAATCTAATGACGTGTTTAAGAAGTTTACGACAGTTAAACCAATTGTGGAAGATTCTCTATGTCGTAGGTCCACTTGAATCTTTGTGGCTTAGAGATATTGTTGCTGTTGCGTATCTAAAGCTAAGAGCTCGAATCAAGTCTACACGTGTTGTGACTGACGTTACGTTAGTGACGTAACAGAGGATCTGAGGATGGACCAGAGACTGTGTTAATCTGACTATGGGCTGCACTTATTGACTAGTAGTCTAGTACAAATTGAATCATATGGCCTAATTTAACTTCGTTTTGGGCCTGAGACTGGAACTTTCAGATCGCATTTTAGTCTTATATAATCATATAGGGACTCAATTTTACACAAGGGACCTGTTATTTTTTATTTGATTTCTCGTTTAATTATCGATGTAGTTAGCTAGATGATATTACAAATGTTGCTTTGGATGATAAAATCACATATACCTCAGAATGTTGTCAAAGCTCTATCTCGTTAGTTATATGAATTCAAAATCCACATAAGCGAAAAAAAATTATAAGCATGAATATTTTGACAATATCTCGTAAACAATTGATCAAACATTCATCGTGTGCTCAAGAAAACTTTCTATAAAAAGTAATACAAAATGAATTAACTTGTTTTGGGAATACACATATAAAGATGATCACCATCCACCATGACATGTGAGTGCAATTAAAGTATTGCATGTGCATGCATCGGGAAAAAACGATCAATTTTGGAACTGAAATTTAGGGTTTTTGACTTTAGAGATGGAATGTTTAGAAGATGGACATACACTTCATCTCCAAATTGATTGCTTCCCCTATGGAAGGTAAATTTTGTAAGTATGGGGTTCCTCATAATTCAAGAACCCATCCCTCTAGTATTTTGTCTTTCACATTAGTCCCAACGTGAACGTACTCTTTTCTTATGAGTTCCGAGACCAAAATATCTTAATTAATTAATGATTTTTATTTTTACCGATATAAAAGTACTAGTAGTATTCATCACCACACATATCTAGAGATATATATATTTTGCTTATAACTAAATAAGATATGGAATTTTTCATGATAGCTAAGCGTGTGAGAAGTGCATCGGTTGAAATTAATTTCGATAGCTGCGATTTTTTTTTAAACCATTTCTATATCTGTGAATTGATAGAACAAAACTATTAGATTACATAAAGATTATATTATACAAAACAAAATAGTTTTTAAAAGTGTCCAAACAAGTTTGTATAATAACCCATCTCTTATTACTATATAATTAAGTACATTTAAATATCATTATTTTCTTTTAAAAAAACTACAAGCAGAATGTTGGTATTTGATAATATTAATGGAAAACTACCACTCTTTACAAAAAAAAAAAAAAAAAGAAAGAAAGAAATTTCCTGATAAAAGAATATATTAACTTTAATATATTTTTAATCTCATCATATATAGTCGAACCTACCTAGTAACACGCAGATGTGGTCCTTTCCTTTGGGTCTCTCTAACATAGTCTTCATAAAAGCCGAAAAAATTATAGAAAATTAGCGGATACCCCTTACAAAAAGAAAATATGATCAAGTAGCTTTTCTTTTTCAAAAGAACAGTAAGAAATTTATCTTTTAATTTTGGTTGGTTTTATGAAAAGTAATTGAACAAAAAAGAAAACAAAGGAGGTATGGGAAAGGAGATAAAGACACATTTCACTTAAAGCACATTGTTGCAGACAAAAAGAGAGGGTTGAAAATAAAAGACAAAAATTAAGGAAAAAACAAACGAGCAAATTAATATATATATATATATATAGGAAAAATAATTATGTGAGAGAGAGGATAACAGACCTGCTCTTATCAAAGTCCACTGTTCATAAAAGAAAAGAGTACCTGAATGAAAATACCTTCACTGACAATTTACTTATGTTATGTGGTCCATTTTTTTGGTTGTTGTCAATATTGTATATGGAAGTAAAATACTAAAACTATCAAATGTGAAACTACTTAGTTGACCAATCAAACCACTTGATGAAATTGATTGTGTTTCTTCCAGTCAATCATCTAAACATCAAAGTAAATTAAATAGATTTGTTAGGTTTTCAATTGATAAGACTAATTTTGATATTGTCAAAACCAAATATTTTGATATATCATATCTAACTATTCATAGAGTCTAAAGATATAAATTATTATATATTTAACTCGGAATGTAAACTCTTTTGAAAACTCCTTTAAAGTTAATATTTGTTAGAGTGTCACCAATGACTTAAAGTTGCAATCATACGTAGTTTCATATCATTTTTTTGGTTAAATGGTATTTTTGAAGATGAGAGAATCATACCCTTTGATTGAATTAGTGGTTCGGATCTGGTATGGCTCGTTTTTGTGAGTATATTCTTTTATATATGCCCTTTTTGTATGTTTCAAAGTGGTTTTTATTGTAGTTAAGATGATAGTTTGGTTTGTTAGTTGTAATTATTTGTAATGTTTTTGCCTATCAAATAGTGACCTAAAAAAATCGGAATGTGAATTAAGTAGGACAATATCGTTTCATAAAAGGTTTATGATACAACAAACGATTTCCAAAACTTACAGTGAATATTTAACATAGTAAAATTTACAATGATTTTATGGTGAACTTTTAGAAAAATATACCAAAATTTTCTTTGTTAGCGATGAATTGTTGTTCTAAACATTTTGTTTTAGCATATGGTTAATATGTCATAATATCGGGGTTAGATAAATTATATAGGAAAGATTATACATGGATGTATGTATACACTGTTAGGGGTAATTAATGTAGGAAAGGTTGATGGGTAAAATTGGGAAAGTGTGGGTATTTCTTTGGAGTTATGTTAACCTCAAAATAGAATCTCGCCTCAAAGTAATTGGAAAGACAAAAGTCGATGCCATGTCCAATCATTTATATAAATAAATATATTTTCACTAAAATCAGATTTGATTTTTTTCCACTTTTTTTGTTTCTATTTCTTTCTCCTGATATCATCTGCCCATCCGTTCTGTGATGATCTCACGCTCTAGCTTCAGTGTTTTACACGCACATACACATAGCCATATATATAAGTGTATACATGATTAGATGATACATATGAAAAATAATTGTCACTGGGATTACCCTTAAAACCAAAAGAAAAAAGTGTCAATGAGATTGAACCATACAGAAAATATGATCTAAATATAAGATTCACGATAATATATTAACCCTAGTCACAAAAAAAGAGGGTGTCAATCTAAAATAATTTGATCTTTGTGTATAACTATCATTTCACAAAAAAAAAAAGGAACTACCATTTCACTATTATATATCATAGTATGTATGAAAAATTAGTTTTCGAAGATCCCCCCCCCCTTTCATGGGGTTTCAAATTCAATATTGTTCGTTTTTGTTTAAAGATTAATATTACTATAAAAAAAAACTTGACAGAAAAAGTGTTTTATAATATTGTTTTCTTGACCTTTTAATATTTCCTTGGGATAATATTCGCTGGTGAAAGAAACCCAACACTACATACAACTTGGAGAATCTACAAGCATGATGATCAAATAGCTTTAACAGGAGTAGAAAAAAATAAAGTTGATCAAATAAAGAATATGGACAAAAGAACACGCTCGGATAATCATCACGAGCTAACGAAACCTCATCTCTAACGATTATATAATATATTATTTGTATCACAAGAAAGAAGTGTTTTAAGAATATTTACCATAATTACCTATATATATATATATAGGTAATTATGTTTATAATAATATCGTATTGTTAGTAGCATTAGCATCACACGTTGAATACCGCTCGATCGACTAATAATGCACAGGTGAACAGGTAGTTTGAATATAAGTTTATTTCAAGCTGATTCTTGTGTTAATTGTAAAATTGAAACCCATAAATGAAAATATCCGAAATAAATTATTTTTTTACGTATACAATTTATTTTTGAAATTTTATAAAATTGCATTCGGATTGCAAAAAAACTAACAACTTAAACAATCTTAAAAAAAAAATCAAAGAAGAAAAACAACTAAAACAATCATTAAATATAAACAAAATTATTTTACAAAGTTTGTGAATGAAAATTTGACGATAATTTGAGTCTCAATAAACTCTCTTCCCCTTTTTGGTGTTTAAGAATTGGATTAAAAATTTGAATGGCACATCATACCTACAAAATGCCCTCTTACATATCATTTATTTTACTTCTAGATCTTATAGAGAAATATTGTATTATATATACTAATTTAAAATATAATATACTTTAAAAAATTGTAATTATATATATATATATATATATATATATATATATATATATGTGTGTTGTTTTCTTACGTCGATATATGTTGTTTATACAATTATTTTTTTGAAAACAGATACAAATTAATTTATTCATTTTTTTGTTTGCTCTTTTGAGGTACCCGTGATTAATCATGAGTCAAGCTCAATTTGGCCTCTTTCTCCCTTTATCTTTTGCATGTTGGGGCCTCCTTCAAAGAAAGTTGTCGAAAATCATAGATATATATATAGCTACATTAATCTTCTTTATGTGATACTTAATATACTTTTAATAATCAAAATTTATATTTTTCTTTGATCTACGGTTATGTATAGACAAAACAAATACGTCAAAGGAAGATTTTTCTTCCACAAAAAAAAAATCTATAAACAGTTTACGTACGTGTGTGTCCATTATATTAAATTAAATGTGGGAGATGGAGATTTGAGCCACGGCAGACAAAGCTGTCTCCTTCAGATCAGCCTTGGAATATGAACAGTAAATTAAATAAATAAATAAATTGAGTTTCTAATCTACACATTTGCATTTCTCGACATGAACATAGGAAATTGTAAAGTAATTAAATTTCGTTTAACGGATTTAGAATATAGCTTCGGGATTATAAAAAGCAGGAATTAAGGCCCTTTATTTAAGTTTTTTCAGACAAGGAAAATTGTCTACGTTAAAACAACCAATGTATAAACTTAGGTTTTATAAATGTAATAGTTAATGTAACAGCATAATTACGGAACAAAGTGAAGTCCAATGTTCTGATTCTTTCCGGCAACAGTAGAAAAATCCAAATATATATTGCTCGCATTTTGAAAATGTCTTTTAGATAAATGCACACTCACAGAGAACAATTCAGTTTCGAGATTCGAAAACTTTTTTTAACTAATACAGTATGTATATCGATAATTTCCATTTATTTTTATGTTTTCTGTTTGTGATCTATCTATTGTAACAGGAATGTAAACATGTGTGCTCCTTTAACTGGATATAAATTTCTAAATAAACGAGAGTTTTGGATAGCAATGTTCACAATTAAGTTGTAAAATTAAAATTCACAGTATTACTAAGTTAAATTCTATGATTAATTTACATAATTATAATAAAACAAAAGTGTTTTCCTTGCTTTAACCACTTTTTAATTTAACTTTTACATAGTTTAAAAACTTTTGGACTTGTTTTATAGTTTAATCATAAACCTATAATACATAGACTCCAAAAAATATCAAGTGATAAAAGTTAATCTAGAGGTTTTCTACCATGTATAAAAAATGTTAATTTAAGTGATTAGTGAAAACTTTTGTTACTTACTCTCTCTCTTTCAATTTAAATGTTGTTAAAGGTTTTCATATATAGATTAATGAATTATCTAATTTATTGTTTTTTTTTTAAAAAAAAAATATTTTTATATAACTAAAAACTATTTTATCAATAAAAAAATAAATGGCAGAATAAAAATAGTCAAAACAAATAAAAAAATAATTAATTTTGCATTGGAAGTAAACAAAAAAATGAGATAAAAAGAAATCTCTAAATAACAATTAAATTGAAACAGAAGGAATACATGTTATCTGTCAACGCATGATCACTTATATTTACCGCATATAAAAATTGATCTAGCATTCAATAGGAACAACTTAAGTGTTTATTTATATACCAACATGTGTATATATATATATATATCGGTAGAAATTTCTGGAGAAGTGTTGGGAGGATGAGAGGGGTCAAAGAGAGGTAGGGATGGTCTATTTCTCCCAACAAAGGGGTAGGATATTGATTGGCAATAAATGTTGTCTGAATCCTACATAATTTAAAGATGTGCGTTCATAACTTTTCCATATTTTCTACTGTTTAATTTCAGCTTGTGACCAATGTGAAAACAATCCATAGATTACATGCATGTATATCCCTCACTTAAAAACGGATTTTGTGCAAATCTTATTCGTACATCACCATATTAATTTCATGCATTTGGTTGATGTATCAAAATACGGTAAATAGTAGGGAAACAACTAATGTAACATTTTAAATTTTGTTCAAATACGTTAAAAATATGTGTAACCTTGAAATCTTGAATTTGAAATGAATACAAAAGAGGCAAGCATGTGGGTTTTGATTGGAGGAGATGATGAAAGTTGGGTCATTTGTGTGAGAGTGTGTGTAGAGAGAGAAAGATAGAGAGATGGTCAAAGGAAAAAATGAGATGTCAAATCAAATAACAGTGAGTGAGAGAGAGAAAGAGAAAATAAAAACTCTGTTGATATCATCAACCTTTGCTCCCAAATCTGCCCAACCTATCACACCCTTAGGGCTCCACTCTCTTCTCTTTTGTTTGTTTTAATCACTCTCCTTCACATTACTTTGTGCCCCTTCTTCACCCATTGATCATCATCTTCATGTAGATACATGACTGCATGCATACGTATGCAAATACAGGAACTGAAGGAATATTTACTGTTTATGCATACCTTTATACATAAACGAAAATTAGGTCAATCTCTATATGTGTATATACTATATAGTGTATATGCCTAAGTCGAGAAAAAGTGAATCATATATAGATTAAAAGATGCAATGTTCCTTCAACGAGCAATATATGTCTGTCCACTAACAAAAAGGAGAAGAGGAAAAAAAAAGGAGCATATTGAAAAGATCTTTGCAGGAAGAAAAGCCTCTCTTTAACTGTAATCTTAGTTATACAATCATATCCAAATTGGATCTTGAATTCCACATTACCAACAAACTGACACACAACAAAAACTGTAACTAGAATAATAAGACAATCAGTTGTAGTCCGGTAATTTTTTTGTTCTTTTTTATATATAGTAAGATAAAGACATCGTTTATAGAGGCTGCATGCACGTTAACAAATGCAATATTCATTTGGTGCTTATTAATTCGAGAGTTAGTCTGAACATCACTACATATATATATTGGACAGTTTTATGAGAATGAAACCACCAAAAAAAATTAATGAACAAAGTATAATATAGATATTACAATTATTTATGCGTTATATATTTAAAGCTTGATCAGTATTGAAAACTTTAAATTAATTAAGAATACTAACAAATTAGCAGTTGTTTTGAAAAAAAAATAAGCGATTTATTTTAAACGTTTCAATTTCAAGTACGTACTTGTAAACCATTCGAAAAACATGTTACTATTATAACCAACACAAGGTATTTGGCAAACGATACAAACAAAAATTAAAGTGTTTGTTCTGTTGATTATTAATTAGAGCAACATATACAGATCTGTAACTATAAAAAGGAAAAACCGACGGACGACAGTAGCTTTTTGCAACTAATTGCTATGAATTGGTAGAAATGACATTAACACCGCCAGCTTAATTTATTCTCTTGGGATGAGTTCGTGATGATCCTTTTTGTTCTTCTTTTTCTTATATTTTTATCACAAAGTGTTAGTTAACTAGATCTATTACTCTATTAGAATTAATGATATTTTTTTTATATAAATTATGTACTACCGGTTTGAATCATTTTAATTTAATTTTATATTTGTTGATAATAACATTAGCGAATAATTAACACATATACATGAATAAATTTTATGTATTATAATATTCTCAACACATATGGTATATATACGTAGTAGCATCATCACATCATTTAAAAACAACCAACTATCAAAGAAAGATTATGTATAAATTGGTATTTGATCTTCCTAATAAAGGTCTGCACTTGAGTAGTAATATTCTCTAGTGTCCATTCTCTCATTATTCTCCATGATGTCACTAGACAATTAAGTATCATAAGTATTCTTATACAATAACTTCAAAGATAACTCCACCAAAAAACAAATATCTTTTGGGAATAAAAAAAAAACTAGAATCTATTATTAATCAAATTTATAATTTTGAATATGGTATATTTAGAGAAAATTTTCTTAACATAATGCATGAATGAAAAGCATCTACTTTCTAGTCTTTTACTATGCTAACAAATATAATTCAAACGTTTATAATTTATTTCCTTCAAAACGAAGGGTAAAACTAATGACAAAAATAATATATACAAATAGAAACCGTTGAAACCTCATTAGTTAGAGTGCTACATTGTCTTGAAATAAAATTAACTAGGTAGCTAGAGATACAATTTTAAAATTTCCAAGTGATCTTGATTCATTTTTTTTCTATGATCAATTAGCTAGATGATATAGCTTTTACTTTGAAAAGCCCTACCTCCATCAAAACTTGGTCCATAGATTTAGGTTTCTGATAATAATATATATACCGAATCACTAATTAAGTACTTAATTATACTAATTTATATAAGCTATTTGGACTGCATTGACTCATGATCATTGTCTAATTGTTCTACCTCAGAGGCAGGCTCATCTTCTTCATCAAACCCGTCAATGCCATACGCTCCATGGCCATTCCCAAAAGCCTTGATGTGATCTTTGAGAGATCTCTTGTGCTTGAAATCTGATCCGCAAATGCAATACCAAAGCTTACCACAATTTTTCTCATGTGTTCTCCAGTCCCCTCGGACCGCAAAAGCCTTTCCACATTTCCTACACATGAAAGGTTTGATCCCATGTTTCCTCTTATAATGTGTTTGAAGTGTTCTGAAGTCTTTGAGAGGCTTTGCCCTTGGATGGTCAATATTGTTGCGACAGCCTGGTGCGCAGCAATAGCATGGAAGCCTTAGCATTCCTGTTGGCTGCGTTCCCCTTAGAGATTCAGGTCCTTTTCTGTATTGTGATCCATGTCCCCACATATGCATCTGTAAACAAAATCATGCAAGTATATATGATCATGTAGGGTTTTGAATAACTTATAGCAGTATATGTTCAAAAAGTTCATAAAGTGTTGAGTCTTGAAAGTTCAGCTTATATGTCCGTTAGCCATTTTAGCTACATGTGTCTCTTCTATAAGATGTAATGATTACTCTAGCCAGCATACATAAATTAACTAGCAGATCAATGTTATGATGATTACTCTAACTAGCATATATCCATAGATTAATTAGCAAATCAATCTTGAAGCATATGTAAAAAGACAACAAGATTTCATCCAACAAGATGTTGAATAAATGCTGATATGCAATTAAATTATAGAAATTAATTTCATCAAAAAAAATAATAATAATAATAATAATAATAATAATAATAAATAAGGTATGCCCATACATGCTTAGGTAGACAAATTAATCAAGCCTGATAAACTAGAAAACAAGATGCTGAGTACGTTCAATACAAATCTTATGAATCTCATATATCAAGTATATGAAGCCATACATATATCTATGTATATTAATTGAATATAGGTATGTGAAATTGTATGTATGACTACTGTTATTTTACACGTTAGACATTTGAAGACCCTCATACAAAAGAAGGGTGACACACTTGCCAATATTGTAGAGAAAAGGAGCAAAACCACAGAGACTTGAAAGTACTAAAGACATAAAGAACATTTACTGTCTTGTTAAATCTCAGACTCAGTCTTCACAGTCTCAAGTCTCTCGGTTCTTTGTAATGCAATGATTTATTCATGCATCAGTGAGCAAAGACACGTTCTCTGATTGATTTGAAAACAGTATATATTTGTGTATATATATATTATATTTACCGCTTAAAGGTGAAAACGTTTTTGTTTTTTTCGAGGAAATTTAGTGAGCAAACATATTTTCTTTGGTTTTTACCTTTTGGGTTTACTCGGAAAATGAAAAAAAAAAAATCGATTTACATGGAAAAGAGAACGAAATTCTTCAAAACATATGCATACAGAGATATGAGATTTAGATTAATGAGAGTATGATTAGTTAAGAACCTGCATGTTGTTGTATCTGTTGAAGGTTTTGAAGCAAACAGGACATGAGAACTGAGTAGGGCCAATGAGAATCTGAGAAGGTGTAGGGATCCAATATTGACCCTTGTTGAGTCTGCTGATTCTACAGCCGCCGTCTCCGCCGACTGAATCTTCATCGTCATCTTCTCCTCCTCCTCCGGCGGCCCCCTGACTGTAATCATGATCGAGATCTTTCTTGTGATTCATGTCCTCATGATGCTGAGTGGTTCTCGAGGAAGAGGAACAAGAAGGCATCATGAGTAAAGAGGCCATCTCTTGAGCACTAGGGCTTGGAAGGCCTATGTGAAGAGCGACGGTGACGTCATGGTCATTGTCATCGTGGTTATGATCATCTTGATGATGATGATGATCGTAGTCGACATCCATGGAGGTTGAAGGTGGTTCTTGAATTAGATGGTCATGGTTGTGATGGTGCTCTTGTTGTTTGTTGGCGGGGCTGAGACTGAGGAGAGGGAGGGCTTCTCGGAGAGGAGGAGAAGGAGGAGGAGTTGGTGGCGGTGGTGGACGGCGGAGGTCCCCGGATTGAGGGAAGAAGAAGAAAGAAGAGGGAGGAGGAGGAGGATGAGGAGAAGGGTTAGTGGAGGAACTAGGGTAATGGTGAAAAGGATTGGACTTGAACCAGTCCGTGAAGAAATTGGAATAAGGATCAGTCATGGTGAAGAGAGAGAGAAAGAAAAGGGAATAGTTTTAAGTCTTGTGGGATTATCTTTATACAAGAGACAGAGATGGAGATGAAGATGGGATGGAGATTGTGATGGGATAGGGAGAGAGAGGGAGAGAGAGAGAGAGAGATTTAATTTATTTATTTTTGTTGCAAAGAGAGATTTTCTCTGGGTGCAAGAGAGAGAGATTATTAATTATGGACTGAAAACTAAAAACTGACTTTAACGAAAAAAAAATATTAACTAAAAAAGCAGGTCAAATACGAATGTATATATTAGTCTACGCAAAGTAATTATTTCATTCAGATATGTAGGTCCTTATTCTTTGTAAAAACTTTAAAACAATCTTTAAACGATGGTTGTGATAAAATAGCATGGTTTAGAAAAAATCAGTGCGGTTAAGCCTGTTTAAGGTGTTTTGAAGATAACCTTTATAGAGTAGAGGCAGTATACATTTGGAATTCAGGATACTAAATAAAAAGATTTTGTGTGAATTTTTTTTTTGGTTAGAAATATTACACTTGAATATTATTTTAATCTAATTAAAAAGGTTTTGAAAATCTAATAATTTTGTTTTTTTCCTCTCTAATAATTTGTTATTATAAATTACAAATTACCTTTCTCTTCTTTCAGTTTATTATTATTATTATAAGATGTCTTAATTTTCGGACGAATTCAGAGTCTCATACTTCAAACTACTATTCCATAATTCGTGTGATGAGAGTTACTACGTGTGTCACCACTAAACACAGCGTTTGAAAGCTGCACATCAAACCACCATAACATATTATTTCAATTTATTTTCTGTAACTTTTAATCCTTATTCAATTTGTATATCTTTTACATGGATAATAACGAATGAAATACCATTTAATGATGTGAATAATTGTTGTTCGTGTGCCATATCCAAGTCTGAATTCACTTAGTTTAATGTCAGACTATGGTTGAAAAAAGAGAGTAAAACTATGCTTGAATATGATGATTTTTTATGGCAAATTTTTGACTAGAACGAAGTAAGTGAAACTATAAACCTCTTATATATAATTTGTTTAATAGGTGTAGATATGATTATAAGATTATGTAAGGCCTATGAGAACACAGGCTCTCGTATTGTGTTTATTATATAATTACTTTTTTTTTGTCAACATATAAAGAGGAACTTGTATTACCATATTTAAATCATACAAGTACTTGTGGATTATGTACTTAATTAACATTAATTAATGGATGCCATTTCATACAATTAACTAGGTTAAAATGTAAGTAAAGATAATATCAATGGCCATTGAGGATTAGGGCTTTGGTTGAAGAGTGCGTTTACGTTAAATACCAAAGACAGTACGTAATCTTAGCCAATATGACAAAACGAAAAGCTATTCGACCTTACTATATTAGCTGTATGGAATATTGGAATTTATTTATTTATTTCCAATATGAGTGAAACAGGATTAATATACAAAAATGAACGTATATTTGACAAAAACAATAAAAAATACAGAAAGCATATGAGGTTCAGATACATCATACAAAGATAATGTCACTGCTTTTCGGAGATTGGCTCTCATCCCAATTCCCAAACAAATTTTCTTATCTTAAAGCCTTTTCTCAAAAAAAAAAAAAAAAAAAAAAGAAGCCATTTCTTATGATCAGTTTGAGACTAAAAATAATTTTGAAACAGGGTAAATTTAAAAATTATATATCTATATACAGGTGGACGAATAAAATCTATAAAATTGTGACGTCTTTCTTCCTGACTCATGAGTCATGAGCTAATTAAATAAAAATAACTGAAAATAGCATAAATTTAGGGCACAATTCTGATTTTACCACAAAATTCAGTTTTTTAGTTTAGAATATGACATAAATATTATTATATTGGATAGCTTTACAAAAGACAAAAAATTACAAAGGTATAGACAATACCAAAATAGTGTAATTCATTAAAATTTAATACTTAGTTTCGAATTATGAATAATCTTTAGATAAAAAAATAATTTAGATAAATAATATTTTTCGTTTTTAATTGCCCTAAATATATCGTAACATAGAGATCTAAGAATTTGTGAGTTTTGAGTTAAATTTGAAATATTGTCTCACAGATCTATGCTAGTTTTCAGATTCTTTATTACAAGATAAACAAGCAAAAAAGTTGAAAACACACATAAGAATTCAATATTAAATAACATTGCTAATCAAGTACGAGGACCCGAGAGAAAACTGGAGTGTATTCGCAAAAGCTTTTTGGGGGGTTTTGATTGTGTTTTATTATTCCACATGCATAATTAAATATAATGAACCAAATAAAACATTAATTAGTTATTGCTTATGTTAATTATCATACTTATTTTATGAGTTTTTAATATTAGATAACAATAAGAAAGAAGAAGAAAAAAGAGAAGCAATTGCATTGATGTGCGCATCAATGGTCGGCTTTCCCTCAAACGGTAAGATCATTGAATGTCCAAATCCCCACCGCAGATCCTGCCTCACTGTTCCTTTTCTCTCTTCTCCACTTTACCCAATATCATCCATATATTATTATTATACACAACAAACACAATTATATATTCTTTCTTATTTTATTTTATTTTTGTTATGGCACAACTGCTAGTATACACAAATCAATGAACTATGGAAGAATGAAATATTTTTGTTATAGGCTTTCTTTTCATTAAAACACATACTTGATAGTATATATGTGAAAACATAACTCATTTTTCTCTGACGGTGACCCAAACTCTACCGTAAACTTTTTGCTCTCCGAGTGAATTATCCATATTTGTTGGTTAAACCACATGTATATGATGCACCTTTCAGTTGATGATATAATATATGTTCTAGATTCGGTTTCAAAAGATATATGGACCCATATTACCACATATCGTAGTTCAAACTTATAAGACTTTGATTTACAATTTACAATCTAATTCTCACTAAACCCATTCAAACTATTCTCATTTATATGTATATGTGAGTTGGCATTTAATTTATAAAATTAATGCATATACAATTTAGCTCCGAAGATTAATAAACATCATGATCTTAAATTTATTTTCACAATAGTGTTATTTTCGTGATGACATAATTTGGTTTTATATATCCATCATGACACTATTTATGCCAAAAACGGACCACATGTTCACAAAGAACATTTCATGTTCACTGTTGCAATTGTAATGTTGTTTTTTTTTTGGCAATATATGTAGGTTATAAACATGAGTACTATTTTCACCAGTAACATCTACATTGGATTTCGACCTCTTATTAAATCCGACCAACCGGTTAATTATGCGAAACACATTCACATCACAAGTTGTTCTATCGCAGTATTTATCTGTGCAGAAGCATGACCAATAATTTGTGTATGAAAGAAGAATATGCCAAAATCTTAAAAGTATAGTGATTGAATAATATAATTGTAGATTTGTTTTCACCGTTAAATTTTTAAAATGTAATTTACGTAGTAAAAAAATTGTAAAAAATTTCACCAAAATCTATTTACTAGAATGTTGATGAGTCCATCTAAAACGATAACCGATCGTACTTTACGTCAACTAATTAGCCGCCAATCTCTGGAGTAGATGTATACATGATAAAAATAAAAAATAAAAAAAAAATAAATACTTGGATGTAATAGTTCAACATATGATAATGGAAATTACCTAATCTTAGAGCCTATAATAATCATGGATAGCTTAGAATATAACTTGAGAAACATTCTTTGGAATTGATATAATATGGGTCTTAGTAGGTAAAACTCATATTTGAGTAGAGAATAATTTCAACGCAATAAGACTTCGGGCCTTCTACAAGAGGCTGGGCCCTCACAAGCCACATATTGTGACTATTTGTATCTTTGTTTTATATAAATGCATAGAGAAAGAGAGAGAGAAGCCATTACCATGGTTCTACTTCTATGTCCCTCTTTGTGCTTAGGTTTTATTTTGGATGTGACGTTTTTATGTATATATATTGAAAATATTTAAAATCTTATGTGTCGGGTCATGACTCATGACATCATTAATTCTATATAGAACATTTACATTGCATGTGATGTTTCTTATTCGAAACAGTACTATCGATACTACGACTAAAGGTTTAAATAGTGATTCTGTTTGCTGAGTTGAACTGGTAGATCCGCAATAAATACATATGTAGTCATTATTTTATTTTTTTAAATAACATATTGCGGTATACACGCAGTAATAACTAAACATAAATATTTTGTTAACCTTGGATCTGCCGCGAAGAGACGACGATTAGATCAGATGATGAGATCAACTTATATACCCCATTTGTTTCGTTTGTTCTGATTTTTTTCATTAACCACGTTTGTTCTATTTCGTAACATCCGCTTTATGTTCTGCACAACTCTTTCTATTTTTTTTTTTTAAAAAGACAGTCTCTAAGACAACTGCGCCAATTAACATGTAAGAAAAAATATATATATAATATGTTGGTGGGACATTGTGGAAGATAAATAGTAACCTACTAATTTTTTTGGACAATTCAAATTTAAAGGAAGTGTACCACAAACTCTAGGCTTCACCTAATGTGTATATCACCTACTCTTTTGTTATAATTATGCTTATATACATATACACGATGGCAAACACACAACACTCATTGCAATCTAGTAATTATTCTCATCATATTATTAGCAAAATAAATAAATTATTCTCATCATATTTTGTCAATTATTCTCATCATTTGTTATGATAGTTAGGAGCGCATTTTATCATTTAAACTATCATATATTTAATATAATCGTATTTCTATCACAAAAAAAACATTGCAGCAATGTTATCAAATTTCCAACTTTCCTTTTCCTTTAAAGCAAAAGGGTGAATATTTAATAAAAGGAAGAAAAAAAAATGAGTGCAGCATTCAAATAAAGTTTAAATAAAATCTTTAGACCACCTTTTCTTGTTTGGTGGGTACACACACATACGAGAAAATTAGTGAAATT
The DNA here is from genome assembly GCA_004349715.1 of Crucihimalaya himalaica. NCBI lineage: Eukaryota > Viridiplantae > Streptophyta > Magnoliopsida > Brassicales > Brassicaceae > Crucihimalaya > Crucihimalaya himalaica. The sequence goes on along the minus strand of SMJT01000008.1, from coordinate 2,279,267 downwards.
CAAGAAAGGAAGAAAGAATTGCTCCAATGATCTGGAGTATGTATTAACAAAAATAAAGAATTGCTAAATAACTAAATCTAAACTCGATTAACTACTCCAATGATTGTAGTAGAAATTCTGTATTTTGTTCACTTGTTTTACTTTTTTTTGTCGGTTATAAACACGTATGATAACATTCCACGTTGAAACACCCTTTTAAGACATCAAAATATATAAGATTATACTATGCTAAAATATAGAAATACAAATAAATAGTAGTTAATTATCTAAAAAATAACAAATAAACCCATTATGGAGACATAAACTAATTATTGAATCTTGTTTGGTACCAAAAGAATGTATTGGTGTGCTGGTGATGTCAAGACCCACAAACGAACATAAAAACACGGATTTAGATATGTATACAGGAATTAACTAAAACTAGAGGGTAAAAATGAAGGGAACAAATAAAATATAGTCTTGGGTTTGGGAAAGAAAGAGCAAATGTTAGTGAAACATGCAAGCATTTTTGCAGCGATATCGATCTGTGCATAATGAAAAACATCCAATGGTAAATCAACTAAGATAATGTTTCTAATTATATGTGGAAAAAAGAATTGTAAATTCTTTTAGAAATAATTAATAATGAGAATGCAGTGAATCAAGTAAATAATATTTTTAAGAAAAGAAAAAAACACAAAGAGTACGTAATAAAAGAGGTGTCGGAAGGGGTTGACCAAATTTACTAGGGAGAGATTTTCAAGACAGCACGAGGGGAAGTCTCAGGAGCCAAGACGTCGTCGTTTTCCTCCACTCTTGTGTTTTGTGTTTTTTCTTTTTTCTCCAAACATCTTCTTCAATTTTTTCATTCATCTTTATCAATTATCTTTTTACTAATAATTGAAGTACTATATGATATCAAATCAGAATATGTGGAAGGAAAGCATGTTCTTCCATGTAATATAGTGTACTATTTTAAAGACCTTAAATTTAGATGATTCACTGTCAAAACAAAAAATTTGTGCATTTCTTCATTTTAATAGTTTCAATTTTAATGCATACGTATTATGAGGACTGCAGTCAATAAAATCAAATGTAATGCATTTGTGCCCGTATCCGAGTTTGTTTCATGATATTGGTTCAAATTGTAGAGTACACGAACATGACAATATTGTAGATTAGAAAATGTTTAACTTATCACCATAAGAATTTCAACTAGAAACTAAGAAAAAAAGCTATTACCTATCTGACCAGGACATTCATAAGCTATAATCCAGGAAAAAAAAAAGCTATTTCCCTCACTGCATATACCCGTCTGTCATGCACGTTACCATCCAAACCTATAATCCAAAACCGACACCAAATTATTCAGAAAAGAATATGTACCAAAGACAATTAGGTGGAATAACAAATTAAGTTGGTTAATTCATACAACATCTTAAGTAAAACACATCAAATCAGATCAAAACGTCACTCAAAAAATGAAGCTCTAGCTCCAAACGTTTTCTCAATATGTCGGCAGATACATCTATCCACTTATGGGAAAACAGAAAATAAAAAAAATAAAAAAAAATTCTTTAAACTACAAATATTATATTATAGATAATTGGCAAGAGGCTCCACCAGAGGATTTGACAGACCAATCAACCTCAAAGTGATGACATCAGACTTAAGAAACATTGAAGTATGATTTCCCTTGTTCATAATCTAAAAACCCCACAAACCTCACATTATCTTGTGTCTCGTAATTGTACTGATTGCTGAATCTCATAGCTCCACTCTCTGCAACAAATCAAAGCATCCGGTTCCTGAAAGCGCGGGCAAGCCAAGACAGATTCTAGCAGATGGAGTTTCTAGTGTGTCCTTTTCTCCATAAGTAGCTGCTTGGACGATGAACTTAGTGGCTGTTTCAAATGTCATTCTGCAAAATGGTGAAGTTGACTCTGCAATTCCTCCCATACGACTCATTGGTCGGTATCCACCGGAAAATGTCATGTAGTCAGCAATGAGGTTCAAGTGTCTGATGCTTACAGATATTCCGTATGATTTGAAGACATGGTTTATTTCTCTGATTATGGTTTCTCTTGCTGCTTCAACTCCAAAAATGTTGAGCATATCGTGAATGCTGTTACTGTACAAGTACCTGACATCAAGTTTATCTTGGAATTCCCATAGTGCGGGGAAATCAACTCCTGATGCGTGGATTGCTGGTGAGGCTTTCTTTTCATCGTTGGAGATTTCTCTTCTCTCCTTTGGATTGTCTCCATGGTAGATCACTTGAGGATCACCACAATTCGCCACTGTGCATCGTTCGATCTTCCCAGAATTCTGGATGTAAACCTTCTGCGCTGTTTTCTGAGCAATCTGTAAAAAAAAAAATGGTTTAAATTACTTTTCTAAACGAGGGCTTTGCACATATCAAAGTCATAAGAGACATAGATTTTTTTAAAAAGGGTACCTGGGCAAGTAAAATATGAGGCTCGTTTTCAGTAAACCTGAAGTGGACCTCAAATTTCTCTCCTTCACCTTTCACGAAGATATGTCTGTCTTCCTTACCACTAACAAATTTCCGTCTCTTTTTTTTACTCTGTTTATTGACATTCTTTACCGTCTTTACCTCTTTTTGCGGTTCCAGAGTCTCTTCATGCTGTTCCGGATTACCTTCCTTGCTAACTTCTGCGTCCTCATTCTCACTATCCATCTCAGGGTCCTCTTCTCCACAAATTAACGATGGTTCGTTTGTCTCATCTTCAGAATTTTCCTCATAATCCATCTCATCTATTGCTTGTTTCTTCCGTTTCTGTGCATCTGAACCAAGATCATCAACCTCTGTACCCTCACCATCATCATCACCATCATCTTCAGTCTGCTTTCCACTTACAGAATCATCATTATCAGTTTCATTTCCAGCTCTTGGACCCCTGTCTTGCACAAAATTTCTTATGCCCCTCATTCTAAGGAGCATTTTCATGTGAGTCTCTATTGCGTCCTCCAACTTCCTCAAAAATACAACCGTCATCGTCTCTTCCCAGTCTTCTTCAGTGATATCAGTGTGCTTCGGATAATGCTCTGGCTTGTAAAGATTTATCTTAAGCTTGTGAATACTACAAACTTTAGTCTCATAAACCGTATATGGTACAACTGAAAGTTCCATACTCTTTATTATATCTGCCACCGTAATCTTCCTCAACTTATCAGTAATATCATTTGCATCCTCCCTGCACAAACGACAGATCATAAAAGTTAAAATCTTTTAACGTGTAATATCTCCAAGATGTTGACAGCCAATGGCCAAACTTTTAAGCTTTATACTATATATCATCACCAAAAAAAAAAAAAACAATACTATGAAAGCTACCCATTAATTTTCATGTTTTCTAAAGATATTAATGAAAGTAGTCGAGCATATAGTTAAAGCCAACGTAACTAAACCAACTTACTTTGTTTTGCCCTTCAGTAGAGGGCAAGTCATTATTGGTGTCTTAATATCTGCTGCAGCAGTCATCAAAATCTCTTGCAAACGTGGAATTCCAAGTGTCACATTCATCTCTCCACGTCCAGCAAGATGGAAAGTATTCAATCTGTAAATTGACAGAACAACGGATTTCATAAGCAAATATTTTTATGAATGATTCAAAAGCAAAGGCAAAAGCTGCACGAATTCTCGTATTATTTAAAAAATTTAAGATTTATAAATTTGAGTACCAATGTGTTTCAGTTCCTAATTTGCAAGGGTGTACCAAAACATAAGAAAGGAAAATAACTCACGTCATCTGTGTTGATGGCTCTCCTACAGACTGGGCAGCAAGTACACCTACAGGCTCCCCTGGCTGGGCAAGACTTGCAAAGAATTTTGACTTCACCAACTTCAGTAGTTCTTCTTGTCTCACAAATTTAGAAGCAATACGTTCATTCATAGGCATTGCCTCTACAAACTTCTCAGCTTCCTTCTTAAGACTAATTGGCAGATCACTGATGTAACTACTGGATCCAGATAGCATGTCTTCATTGCATCTTTGGAGGACCATATCTTGATTCTGGACCAGAGTAAGTTAACATAACGACATAAGTTTCCCAAGAGCAGATAAGGAAAAGGGTAAACTGTTCAAAAAGGAATGCTTACCACTGTCAGTTCTTTGAACTTTCCAATGAAGCTAGACCGATGAACATCCACACCATCTTCACCATATTGGAACTGAATGATGGACCCATCAGCATCCCGGACAGTACAATCATAGTTGACTTTTAGGCTCTCAAGATTTTTCATCAAGCATCTTTGCAGATACCCACTACGCGATGTCTTCACTGCAGTATCAACTAACCTGCAGACCAAAATGTATTAAGTGTCACAATGCGACATGATAAAGATGACAAACCAGCTGATGCTGACAGACTCTTAACAGAATTACCATATGGATTACAACAGAATACCTTCAACTTGGTAAAAGTTTAACACAGCAACCAGTTATATCAAATTAAATGCCCACACATAAATGGAAACGCAACAGCATCCCTCAAAAAAGAGCATGCATTGCATCTTTTTAAAGTCAAAACAGTAGAAAACTTGACTGCTCCACTATCTGGAGTCTCAGAAAAAGAGTTTGAAACACCTTCTATATATTTTGGATAAACTATTCTTAACATTAATTCACATAGGATTTATGAACTAGAATAATAAGACACTTGAGTTAAAAGTGTTAGTTACCCTTCTCGTCCAGCCATGCAATGGAAGTAATATTCTTGGGGGCGAAGACCACTAAGGAATCTGTCACTAATAAATCCCCCAGCCCTAGGGGACCAGTCCCATGGATGGAAACAAGGTAATGTCTTCCCAGAAACCATTCGAGGAACTCTTTTTCCTTCTAAATCTTGCTGGCCAAGGTGTGAAGAGATTTGCTGGAAGTTAACCTGCTCAAAGTCGACAACATGGGAAGGAAAAGATAAAGATTAGCCTCCCAAAAATTGTAAATTGCTGTCCACCAAAGTGTATCCCTATAATATTAAATGTTTAGAGCTACCAACTCCACTATAAACGCCACCCAGTTAAATACAGAGAATGTTGTAAAATTTACTTTCAGCACTAATAGGCACTATTGGAAAAACAACAAAAGTAATATAAATCATATTGATGAAAATTAGCTGTCTAGCTTTTGGGAAACCAGCTTGTTTTTCTCCTTTCCCTAAAATATAAAAAGTTTTAGTTTGGAAAAGTTGCCATGAGCTAATAATCTGCAGAAGGAAGACAAGATGGGTTCTAAGAACACATAAACTACAAATCCACTTTTAGATTGAACAACCAACAATACGTATCAAAGGAGTCACCACAAACTCACCTTACTGCCCTTAGCCCCAGATATTGTCATTAGTGATATACAATTTTTTCCAGGTGTTTTCAGTAACCCATCAGACAGCAAATCGTTCATCACACCCTTGCTTGAACACTGGTTGAGATCATTTACGATGCTCCTGTCCAAAGATGCCAAGGCAGATTCCCCGTCCTCGTAAAGAATTCGTTCAATTCTGGATCTCATGTCCTGAGGATCTGCAAGCAAGACAGTTATCTGTGATTAGACATCATGTTTATTTGATAAACTACAATTTCTATGCCTCATACTATACAAAGGGACATTCGTTCTCCAGAATGTAACAAACAACCATGGTGGCAAGTATGCACACATTAATGCAATACATACTTTGCTGCAAGATATACATACCTATCTGAACATCAGCATCTATGCCAAAGGTCTTACGGAGTACTCTTTCACCAACTTTTTCACATTCTTGAAGTTGTTTTGTCCTCTCTTCATCCATATCTTTTAAAATTATGAGATCATCAACCCCACAAGTGAAACCGTGAGTCTGAAAGATGTTAAAACAAGGATTCAGGATGCAAACCTCTGTAAGAAAATGAAAAAATAAATATCAACTACACCAGAGCAAACCTGAAGAAAGACTGTAAATAGACGACTAAAAACGGAAAGCAGATTTCCTGCAGCATTTGAACCATAAAGCTCATGCACTGTATGAACCAACCCATAGTCAGCAAACTGAGCCTTGTCAATCACACCGCAGACAAATTCATTTTTTCTGATGAGCAGTTTATCTTCATTAAGATCCTGTTTCCATGACTCGTCAATGTCTTTCTTTTTGGTCAAATCTCCACTGTTAGGTTTAACTTCTCTCGATCTACATTTGAAGAAATCAACTGGAAGTTTGGTAGCTTTCTCTACGGTGAATGGCGGGTGACCTTTGGTTATCTGATTCAACACTGAAGTGATGACCTAGCAGAGAAGCATAACCAGAACTCAGCTCATGAGAAGGAAAACCATTCTTTAGATGCCTATTGATTTTAAATGAACCCACTACTGAATCCGTAGATACAGTTTCAGTTTGTATCACATAACCACATGTGGGAAACCCAGCTTGGTTAAGGAACTAACATAAAAACAGCAGTGTATAATGATTACCTGCTTCCCGGTCCAAAGTGGCACTGGTTTCAAAATAGCAGGCGTGACTGTCAACAGTTCTGCATCAGAAGCTGATACCATGACTTTCTTGCCAGATCTTCCAGAAAAAGAACTTAGTACCATGTCAGTCATGCCAGAACTGAAGAGAAGCTGATTAAATTGATCTTTGTCCAAAAATGTGTCCCTTTTAGTAAGCAATACGGAACTGACAATATGATCCTATTATGAAAATGCAACGTCAATAAATATCACTGGTAAACAACCCAATACGGGAAATCAATACAAGGATAAAACAAACAAAAGGTTTGAAGAAATAGCATGGAAGTACAACCTGAATTAAAGATCGAAGTGGATCACCATTGGAAGGCCTGGCATATTGGTTGTTAGCATTGACAATATTGTAGGCCTCAGCACGTGAAATCTCATCTTGTGGAAAATGCACATTCATCTCATCACCATCAAAATCTGCATTGTATGTACTGGAACCAAAGCAAATATTTTAAGCCAGTTTTGAGATGAAAGTCAAATGCATGTGGAAGATCAACCGAGATATAGTAAAGGTCCACAAATGTAATATATGAAAAGAGACTGCAACAAGGTAAATAATGACATCTGGAAGAGACGGAATTCTCTATTTCCATGGAGTGTACCTGCAATTTGCATAGTGGAGACGAAGTGTTTTCTCCCCCTTCAGAACACGGACCATGTGCGCCATTAAGCTAGGTTTATGTAATGTTGGCTGCCATTGAAAAAAAAATACTTGAACATATAAAAATTTAGCACAGACAAAGAAGTGTAGACCAAAAATACAATGCCTGAGACCGCCATTATATACTGAAGAAAGAAATAAACAAACGTCCTGGAAAACCCCTCAGTACATGACTTCAAAAAATTTGAGAAACATTTTAGATAGGTAATATTGGTGAAATTAAACAGTATGTGTCCACACCTGACGATTCACAAGGACGACGTCACCATCTCGCATATGTCGATAGACAATTTTACCTTCAAAGTTGATATCACAAGTTTTCCCAAGTTCTGTAGTGGCTCCTCGTGAGGACAGTAATTTTCTTGCAATTGCAATTCGTTCTTTTCTGGTCGAAGGCAACTTCACTGTAGATAGTTTGTCAGAGTAATGTGTAGCTCCAGGATGAATGTCAGGACCATTAATGATAGCGTCCCTTAACTTTACAACATTCCAAGGAGTCACCCTCTGCGGCAATACATTTAACTTTCATTAATAGAAATCCAAACATAAGCTTACACTATAGGTCAGACATGTACCATTGTACATCTAAGCAAAAAGGAAAATGATGCAAAATCTGATAGGAAATAAAATTTACAAAAAGATTATGAAGGCTTGCACGTGTAAAGATGCTTAAAATTTTACAATACAAGTAACAGTTGTCATCACAATAAGACTTCAGATCAATAAACCAATATTTCAACCATCTACGCCAGTCGGGACGTGTGATTTAACAGCCAAAAGATTACTGGTCAAATTCGGAATTATGTGTCAGATAACAAGTGCAATTTACTGATATATGACATCATACCTCGGGATACGTCAATTTCAAAGCAAAACAAGGAGGAATCCCGATGTCATTGACAGCGATATAAGGATCTGGAGATATCACAGATCTGCATGCATGATTCACTCTCTTTCCCATCATTTTTTGCCGAAATAGACCCTCTTTCTTCTCCAGCAATTGGCATATTCCTGAGCCCTCTTTCTGGCTTTGAACTGTAAAGGAAATTAGCCATAATAGTCAGTCTACACCACTACAAGATGCTCTAGTGAGGCTTTCAAGTCAACAAGAAAACAGATAGAAAAGCGGGACAGCCCGTTGCTACACATAGCTAGAAAAAACTAAGGAAGCTCTTCAGATTAGATGCATATCAAACAAGGGAATACGCAAGAAGCTAACCTGTGGCAGTTTTGCTATCATACAAGACATTGACTGATTCTTGAAGATTCATCCATCTGGAAATTACCTTAGACTGATCTAATTTGTTAGTACAGGCATTCCCGAGAGTTATGTTAGATAGTAAGACCTTAGTTAGTCCTACGGTTTGAGGATGCTCCATAACCTAAACAAAATCATAAGAGAATTATGGTCATACAGGTGTTTATGGAAACAAACATCTGATAATACTGGAGATATAAAATGGAAAGGGAAAATTGAGAGAACATGGACCGAAAGTAACCCACAACCCACAGAGACAATGCCAAAAGTTACAAAATTAAAAGAAACTCCAAAAATTAGATAGGATATAGCAGCGACCAAATAGTATTATTTGTAAAGAAATACTCACACTATCACCTCCTTTTGTTGGAGGTCTAAATTTAGTAGGAGGCACAAGAACACTCTCTAAAAAGAACATAGAGTAGTCAATTTTTTCAGATCCACTCTGCCAAAGATCACCAATGAAGGAGCAAAACTCATGTTCATTTTCCCACAGTTCTTTTAAGATTTCTCTGACCTGATACAAGTGTAATAATATCAAGACATTATTAAGAATGTGGAAAATTTTGAATGTCTAATTATGAAGTTAAGCAATATCAGTAACAAACCTCACTCGGCAAAAGGTCTCTTCTAGAATGATCCTTATGCTCTTCAAACTCTTTAGCTACTTCAGTGGACTTTTTTCTTTTCTCTTTATCACTATCTTCAACTTCGGATGATGCATCGATCCCACTATCATCAAAGTCATCAGGATTTTCAACACTGCTAATGGACTTCTTTACCTTAAGCCCCCGAATAACATTAGCTCCAATGGCAGATGCTTTCATACCTCTCTGTATAAAAAGATTGTTATTGATTGGAATATTTCGTTAATATCAGGGAGGAGCATAACATCAAGAACTGAAAGCAAATATTTTTAAAAAAAAAAAAAAACATGTGGACACGGAAATTCACTTTGGCAATCCAGAGCACACATGTATAAATATAATGTCCACGAATAAGAATGTCATTGAAGAAACAACACGACAGAAATGGGAAGGGTTAAATAAAACTATTGTCAAAGTTATTTATCTTCAAATGCCAAAACCAGTTGTGAAAGTTATTGTTAACAAGATAAAAAGAAATAAGTAAAACAGGAGCATTGAATGTTAATGGGATTTGGCTAATCATGCTTCTTAAGGAACTTCTCATGCGCACACAAAACTACAGAGCAAACATCAGGGCTAAATGGAACAATCCAAGACCTACAACTCCAAAGACTCGCCAATCTGGAAACAAATGAGTTTGTTAATCTATCTAATCGAACAAGAACTTCATCCGTTTTCGCCAATTAGAGAAAACAGACTAAATTTTCATTTATGCATACCATGATAAAATTTTACTTCGGAAGAACAAATTTCAATACGAGAATATCCAATAACTTTTAAGAGGACATACCATGCGAACCCATCCAAACATAGGCTTCTCCAGTTTAGGATTTTTTGCTTTGCATTTATTACACTTCTTTGATGTCAACCTCATAAATTCCTTCATGACAGCAGTGACTTCAGCAAACTGAAGAGATGTCCATCTCTGCTTTCCCATATCAGAATCTTCACATTCTCTGGATGAATCAATGGTTACACCTGACTCACAGCTTACGTCACTATACTCTGACTTAGTGGGAGTGCTGCCAGATTTAGACTCCAATTGCTTCGCAGAAACTATATCACCTTTCATGATGAGTTTCAGCTGAGAGACACATCTTTCAACCTTAAAAAAATATAGATAAAAGAGCATGAAGCAATAGTAAGTGCGAATGAGACGCAATTATATGAAACTTATCATATATATATATATATATCTTACCTCGTTCGATTTTGCCATAAAGTGATGACAGAAGAAACAGGTCCTCTGCAAAAAATTATAAAGAAGATTGAACAGCAAAGGATGGTAAATAGGATAGACAAGCTCGATATGACCACAATGTCCTGGGCAACCAAGTCTGAGCTGACCACAGGATTTACAACTGCATAAAGAGGACAATAAAAGCTTTAGGTTAAGCGAAAAAGAGCGCATCATGTGGAACTATAAACAAGATTCTCAGAGAAATAAAGATCAATTATCCCTAACCAACTTAGAATCAACATTTCCAAGCCGTGACAAGGAATAAAAAGAATCGTCTTACTAAAAAAATCCGTAAAAAAAAATAAAGCTATGCAGAGCTTAAAAACCAAGCAAGGCATGATAATTCTGGTGAGGGTAAAGCATATTGAAGAAAACTTACGCTGTTCTATCATCTAAAGGACCCATTACAGGATCATAGAGACCACCAGGTACAGGTCTCTCCACGTTATCGAGTAATATAGGACTAGTAACTTTCAGGAAACTATGCTTCCGAACATCTTGCTCTGTCATGAAACTGAATCTAACAGATTCGACCACCTGGGAAGCTCCCTGAATAAAACAAAAATTCGAGAACATAAGATAAACCATCCAAAGCCAAAAAGAATAAATCAAACACCATGAGAAACAATAAAGAGCAGTGAAAACTTAAACACACCTCTGTGGTTTGAGCCATTGCGTTTCACTGTGCCGGTTTTGAGGGTGTATAAACTGTGCGAATAGGTCCACGAGATTAAGATTTCAGCAAGAACGGAGACAATTAGGGTTTAGCAATCTCTGCTGCTTTGAGATTTGATAACTGGGGACTTTAATCGTCGGTTGAAAGAGTGAGAAAGCGGCGCGAGGAACCGGAGTTGAAGGGTTTTTTTTGAACTCGGCCTGAAGGGTTTTAGGGTTGAAGAAATAAAAATATCTGTGTTTATATACACTGATTAAAATAATAAAAAGTGTTCCGTCTCAAAATGGAAAAAAAATAAACCTGTTATTTTACCTATTTCTCCCTCCCCGCTTAACCCAGTACGACTCTTGTCCATGAATCTCTTACAATAACAGATTATGGCGTCTAATAATTATACACTACCATTATCAATAAAAATGTTTTTGAAGGAGGAAAGTCTAATGTCAATCCCAAATTCCAATCTAATAATAGAAAGTTATACAATGCCTATGCACTTGAGAAAAAAATCCCAAGGTCTATAGGGATAAATCGTTGATTTGATCATGACCCTATACATCAATCGACTAAAAGACATAGGCTGAGTAGTAGTAGTAGTAATAGTAAATAGTAGCTGAACAAAACGGAGTTGATAATATTAAGGGATTTTCACTTGGGGATGTTCTTTTTTTGTTTTTGTTTCTTATAACAAAACTGACACGCTTCTTGTTGTGTTTTTCACTTGATCTGTGAGATCAAGTTTTTACTTCTGCTTCTCCATTTCTGTTTGGGAGGATGATTCTGAGTGGCGATGGTCTTTTGGCTTGGCTGGAACGACTTTGGCTGGGGTCGAACGCTCTGACTGAGACGAGCGTATCAGGATCTGCATACAGAGAGTGATGATGCCTAGACCAAGTGCCGATAGCGTGATACCTTTCCATGAGGAAAAGAGTTGTGCCCAGTGTAGGAACTTAATTGTTCCAAGAGTTAGTACGCATGCCCATGATAGAACCACCTGAAAAAAAAAAAAAAAAGATCAAGAGATTTGTGAGTTTATCAATCGCACCAAGAGAATTATTAATTATGACTTTTATAGACTCACCATAAGGGACTTTATGGGACGGCCAATGTTCTGTTCTTGTTGACCGGGGAAAGTGTCTGCAGCTATGTGTTTGTCTAACAGAGCATCCTGTATCACAGAGCCGAGATGAGAGAATATCAAAATGAAAATTTTTCCTAGCTTTTGTCTAGTATGACATTTTGACCAATTATTGTTGCTAATAACTGAAATACCAGTACATTCATAATTTTTACCTTAGCCACAAACTGATCTCTGCACCACTGTGCGATTGCGTCATCTGATTCAGGCAAGTCTTTCATCGAGTGACACTTGATGTGAACATGCACCTGGAACCAGCAGCAATGGTTTGCGTTAATGGGGTCAGCAGTTAAAAAAAAAAATGCTTTGGTATGCCATGAGTCCTACGGTTTTCTTACACATTATACAAGTAAAGGTGATATAAAGAGTTATGTTCGTTTCAGTTCCAGTGAAAGAAAATGGATGGTGATGTGATCCAAGGCAGTGAATACTTTGAAATTCGTTGTGAGAAGAATGCAAGATCCAACTGTTATACGACCTATTCATATTTTTGTTTGCTTACCACAGAAGGTTGTCCTTTGAATAGTCTTAGCATTGTGGGCGGTGGAGAAGATTTTGGAATAGTCACTGTCATATCATAAATGGCTGGGACAAATGAACGCATATTACTAACAGCTGACACAAAACCCTGAAACAAAAATACAAGCCAAGTCTAGTAATTAGGGCAGAAAACACAATAATAACCAGCAAGTTGATTTGATGAAACGTATAAAGGCTACCCAAGCATTGACTTTGGATCAATCATAGTAATCATTTTGCTCTCACAGTGAAGATATCAAGGTGCCCCAGGAATGAGCAAAAAGAAAAATATTACAACTTACTTTGGTGCGAGGAATCAACACATTTCGAGGGATAGGCAATTCAGAGGAGGCTGCATACTCTTGTGCTGCTTTAAGTTTAGCCTCTGTAAAGCGAGTTCCCTCCACAAAAAGGGCTAACCAGAAAGGTCGAGGGAAGTCACTCAAGCGCTGAAGACCTGACTGTAAATTTAGACAAACACAAATATCTCATGGTCTGGAAATAAAGATTCAGTATTTTCAGGCTAATCCCCTCATGAACAAGGTAGCTGCACATGCTAATAAGTATTTTACACAGGAGCAAAAACTAAATGATTTGCACAAGAATAATATAAACTAATACCTTTAGAGTGCTTTCATCCTTGGCCCAATTTCTTTCCAGAAACAGATACTCTGAGAACCACATTGACCAGCCTATGACCTGTATGTGTGTGAAATTTCTATGTTTATGAATACTAAGGAGTATGTAACACATAAAAAATGAGAAGTGTATTAACCTAAAACAATTATCTTTTTCTCAAACTCAAAGCCAGGCATCAAATTTCTAACTTATAGCAGAGATTCAGAAATAGAATTTAAGATAACTGGTTTATTTAAAATCTAGCAAGCACAGCAGTAAGCTAATATATTCACATACTGGAAGGAATTTGGAAGACTTCTTCATTACAGCCAATGCGCTTCCCAGGCAACCTGACCGCTGCAAGGAAAGAAAATATGAAATAATAGATTAAAAGATGTAAACAGCATATAGGAAAATATGATGATGCTATATTCCTCTTAGCTCATCAGTGGATCACTAGGGACTGCCACCTTCTACCTAAGAGAATCTCTATTCACTAGAAACTAGGAAGCAACACATGGTCCCATTGCAAGTATACAAGCTTGCTCACCAAGAAGTCTATGTTGAACTCCATTTGTGGATTCAAACAAAAACGTTCTTTAAAAAGAAGATAGATGAAACTGTGAAATTAATTTATGTACCTGAGCCAGAATCCATCCCACAAGCCAATCAATATCACTTCGGTGATTACAAACGACAAGTGCGTGTTCTTTGCCTGAAAGAAAATTGTTAAAAAGTCAATGAAGTTACAGATTCGTTCTTAGATAGGAATTTTATTTCTTGAAAACATCAGAAACTGTTTTGATTGCCAATAAGCATATAAATTTACCCATTCGATTGAAGGTCTCATTATCAGCAAACACTTGGATCTAGGCAAAAGAAACAAGAAATTTCAGAGGAACTCATAAATTTAGATAAGATAAACAAAATCGTGTATACTAAAAAGGAGAAAGCTTGTGGATACCTTTACTCCTGCCCACCAGTCAACTATCCATACAAGCTCCAACCACAAGGTTTCTGCAACCACCCGGTTGATTTTTCTGTATGTGTTCTTAGACAGTGGCCGAATGAGGACATAGCAAACTGCCTGAAACAATATGTTGTAAACATCAAAATTGAAGCAAACAAAGTTCAGAAAAACAAAAGGGTCTTAGACAATTAGACATAAAGTTTCCTTCCTCGATCCCAAAATCTAGAAAGTGTCGGGAATAAATTGCGGAGGACGGAGACAAACATTCCCAGCGTGTGGAATGAGGAAATTTAGCATATTAATGTTGTAAAATCAACATAAATCTGAACAAAGTGATACTGAATCGCAGAATTAAACAACACTCTTCAGCTCAGTACATGAGCTCGACGAGTCGATTGTGAGCTTACACTCATATGTGTTCTCTCTCGCACACACACAGAAACTCAAAATTTCGACATCACCGACAAATATAAAAGAATTGGAACAAACCAATTTCAACGGACGGAAACCCTAAAAAGCAGTGAATCAATACGAAAGAGGTAAAAAGAAGAAAGGATCTACAATGTAGAAGAACATCAACGGAATCTAAAACAAGTGACAGAAGAAACGAATCCAAAAACAGACAAACCTAAAAAAAAAAGCTTCGAAATCAGAAAGAAACCACACCTGAATGAGATTCACAACGAGACCGGATATGAAGAAGAGAAGGCCCAAAGGCACGATGACAGCTGCAGCAATCACCATAGAAATGTCCTCAAAAGAAGAAGAAAAAAGAACACCAAAGCTAATGTGAAGAGCGAGTAGAAAACCCAAAAATCGTTTCCGAGATTTCCAGAAAACCAATGACGAAACTTATTTACCCCAGATGTCAAGACAAGTTGCAGCAAATTTTTAAAAGAGGAAAAAATACATAAGCCAACCAGAAAAGCAAAAAAAAAAAAGAAACAGATATGAAAATCGCAAAATTTAACTTTGCGATTAAATGGGAGCGATTGAAATTTTAAGGAGTGTAACTGGATTTTTATTGATTGATTATATACAGAGATGCGTGTAAGGAGTTGATCACGAGGACACATACAATACAACTTTCGAACACGGCATAAGCGTTTTTTTCTTATTATTCGATTTTAGTCCCTTTTTTTGTTTTCATACTCCAGAACGTCCCCTTATCTCTTATAATTGACTGATTTGACCTCTTTTGAAGTTTTGTTTTACTGCTATTTGAGCTATGCACTACTGGAAATTGATCTCTACACTAACCAATGTGTCACTAATCCTAATTTTAACTTAGAATTATGTGTTTATGTGTCTCCATTTGCATGTGGTAAAAAAGTTTGACTTCCCCAATAATTATAGGGGGTTTATATGTAAAGTTAGAAATGAAATTTTCTTTTATTAAAGATGGAAATGTTAGGTCCAGTTATTTCAAATCAACAGCTTCATTTCATGTGAATCCAAAACAAAACACTCATTGACGACGACCACCCGAATGATTTTACCAATAAAATGTCATGCTGACGGATCTTAGAACCTTAAAGAGAAGTAAATTGGAGAAGGATGGTTATGTTGAGACGGTCAGAATGAGTCCTCAGTTTGTAATTTTATCTTTGTAAACACTTTTACTACGGATTGGTTCACCAATCCTGCTTAATATTCTTAGTAATAGGAAGATAGTATGTCCGATTTGCTATTGTCGCTAACATCGAATCCTTGATTCATGTGTTTTCTTCTGCCCGGCACTAGCTTAAAGGTGACTGATATACAACTGTTATGGTGGATGCTAAGTTGCTCCATATATATGTTTTAAATCTTCTTGTTCACTTTTTCCTCGTTTTGCCAATTTGTTAAACGATGCCTTTTGTTTTAGCTTGCAAAGCATGACTTCTTTGTGATTCTATTTACATGGTTCTGATTGTTTATGTGCGGTGTAAAGTGCGAGAGTCTTTTAGAGGTAGTTTGTAGATATTAGTTGATATTTAACACGTTTGATTCTTTAGTTTTCTAATATCGAAAATTCTTATGAGTAAATTAAAAAAAAAAATGAATAGTTAGAAGGTACAAAAGTAATAGTTGAAGTGGTTGATCTATCTAACCAGATTTTCTTAAATATATAAAATAAATGAACAATCAAAACAAACTTATAAAGAAGAAGTTGTCATCATGTTATTTCTAGCTGCGTTTTGTTCACCGCTTTGTTAATATTCTCCAATATATTTTGCAGCAAAGGGGAAAAGTTAACAAAAGAACAAAGAATGGTTGTTGAGATTAGTTACAACTTCTCTTATGTAAGATCCTTTATATTAATTCATTCATGTAGCAGAGTCACATGCTGCTCTTTATGTGATAGTACATATTTATAACATATCGCGACTGCCAGACCAAATCTGTTAGAGGCGTATAATGCATATTATGAATTTTTTTTTGGTTTGTCAATATGGGGACATCATCGAAACTTTTATGATATATCATCCCTCATCTCAGAAAATAATTCTGAACTTGTTCGACCAAAAACAATCTCTACATGTGTGTTTGTCATGTATATTTTTTTTTTTTTTGGACAATCAATCCTCTGTTTGTCATGTATCTAAAAAACAAAGTGTATACTTACTGATTATTTGGTCGACGTATTCAAAATGTTTTGGTGCCATTGCTTAAACAAAAGCAAATTTATACATAGAAAGTATAATCCCATTATTTGCAATTTATTTTCATCGATAGCAACTGTTATAATCATTAACAATCATCTTCTTAGGAAAGTCATGTGGTGTGGAAAGTATATATATATATATATATGAAATTTTTCCAAACTTCAATCACACACTTTTATTGGAAGGACATGCATCTTTGTGAAGTATTTTACGACAACGATTTATCTTCATCTAATGTTCGTTTCTAACTCAGTGTGAGATCTTAAACCTTGATCATTTTATCTTCAAAGTAATCTTGAGTAGGTTTTGAGATGGGTTGGTGGAAGAAGAAGAAGACAAGAGTTAGGATGGTCCGAGAACTGGTGAGAGGGGAGATGTCGTTAGAAGAGCTCATCGAATGCTGCGATGGCAAATCAAATCCTATTAAAATATTCTCTGCTGATCAGATCATCCAAGCCACCGAAAATTTCTGCAAGTGTACTCAAAGAAGCTCAAATGTCTGCAAGGATACTCCTATTATCCGGTCATGGTTTTTTATGGTGCAGAGAAACAGTATTCTCCTATAGATCTACAAATACTGTCGTAGAACAATAGAATAAAGATAGCAGAGGATATTACCGCTGCTTTAGTTTACCTTTCCCAAGTCCCTTTGTATATATATGCATCTTCGAAATATCTTATTGGATGAAGAAGGTGTAGCGAAACTGTGTAACTTCTCACACTGCGTCTCAATTCCACAAGGAGAAACATATGTGATATGTCAAGCTCGGCTTTCGTTTCTGTAGGGAGAGATTACGATTATTTGGATGATAATTATTTGATCATTGGCGTAGTCTTAGAGAAAACTGAAGCGTTTGGTTTTGGAACGTTCATGCAAATGCTTTTGTCAGGAGAAGAAAGATTTCGTGAGCTTCGGTCGAACGGAATGGAGAACTTTAGAAAACAGGGAACTTCAGAAGCAGGGCGTTGTCGGATGGAAGCTTTTGTTGTCCTCTCAGAAGGATGCATTGTCGTAGAAGGGAAGATCCAAAAATGGTTAAAAATGCTAAGATGTATTCGACGATGTTTCAATGGGTTATCTTTAGACAATAAGGTAGATTCATGTTCAAATTACAAGATGATCAAGTTTGTTAGAGTTTCATCGTTTCGTTATTTATATATACTAAGCTTTACAAGTTCTGATTCCTTTGTCACATCTAGTGGCTTGTACATGTATGTGTGCTTAGGTTTCAACTTTCATGGATCCATCGTGCAATTATTTCACTAACATAAACCACGTGAAATTGTTTAAAAATGTTGCAAAAAGAAATAAGAAATGTACAAGTTACTAGAATATTATTGCAAAAAGAAACATGCAAGTATAGATCGACGAGTTTCCAACTCAAATAATAATTTAGCTTTTTCAAAATCACTAAAACTCAATTTTTTTGACGAAACTGAGGAAATATATTAGTTACTAACTTCATGAAAACTCTTTAACACAAAAAAAAAAGTTTATGAAAATAAAACAAAGTTGTGAGAAGAAGAAAAACTCAAAATATGCCATGGACTTGGGAAGCCTCGTCTATGTCATCATTAGACCGACGTAGCCTTCTTTGTGGAATATACGCCAGCGGTACTTCGTTGACTTCACTTTCTAATTAAAAAAAAAACTTCAAACCAATTTTCTGTGAATTTAATTAAGGCCAATTAGAAGTAAAAAAATAATTAAAATAGATTAAAAATATAATTGCATCGTCCAGTAATATTACAGTGTCATGCTGAGCGGCTCAGAGCAGTTTCTGCAGATTTTATTTTTATTAAGATAAAAAATGCTCTCACGTTTTCACCTCATCCATGAGCTTTTTCTCTCTCTTTTTTTTTTTTGGGGTTAGATGGAATGTTTCAATTTAGATGCAAATTATAAACAACATTTTATGATGGACTGTGACACCTTAACAACTTCTAACGAGTTGATTTAAAGGTGGCAGTATTTGTCAATTTAAATGAGTTTCAATACTTTTTTCTGTTTTATATACAAATTGGGAGCAAAATTTGGTAGTCATTAGTTCTTTAATTTTTGTAAACTCTATCTATAAATGCAATAACACGAATTGCCTGATTCTTTTTTAACTCGACTGGAATATAGATTTTACAATAAATATAAAACTAGACTATAGTAGTAAAAAATGAAATAAATGACTTTGACTTAAATGGTATGGCAAGTCTTAAAACTAGAATCTGATAAAAATTATGAGATGTGAGTCCAACGAAATAAAATTGTTGTAAGAAAAAAAGTTGAATATTCAAAGCAAAAGACGTTTTCTAAATTTGTGAGTCGCTGAGATCATAACCAATGACAAAGCGATACGTTGGTAATCTCACGTGAGTCTAATTTTAGTCATTTACTGCCAAATTGCCATCACCGGGGCTTTATTGGTAGTTTCCGCATATGTCCGTTAGAGTGGTGACTGCGTCACCCACCACGGTCTCTCTCAGACAATGAAACCAGATTCTTCCATTACAAAAATAATAGAGACAGAGACATATCACCGTTTTGCCCACAGCCGTCACCGCCGCTGGGGAATCAGAATGCTCGAAAAAAAAAACTTAATATTGAGAAATTAAATGGTTTATCGATGAAATGAACTAAAAAGGTCCGATATAACTCAATCACAAGTGACGCAACTCGGTTCGGTCACAAAAAGAAATCAAGATGGTTTTGATTCGGTTAGACCGGTTCGAATCGGTTAAAGAGATCATACCGGGAAAGACGGTGAATTAGGAAAGGTAATTAAATAATTCGAAGAAGAGGAACATGATGACGCACACGACGACCACTTCCATAATCAATCGCTTTCCTTCCCGGCCAGCCAGAGATCCCAGTGGCTCTCTCTCTCTCTCTCTCTCTAATTATTACAAATTCCAAAGAAGCATTTTAATAATTAGTATTATAATTATTATATTCAAGTCTCTCTGTAATTAATAACTATCATATAAATCTTCCATTGTTGAGTTTAGTTGTAAACCCATAATGATGTTTTCCGTCAGAGCTGGTGAGTTTTGTCGTTCGCTCCATGCCTTTTTCATTTTTTGTTTTCTGTAAAAATGGTCTGTCTCATTCTTGTAATAAGTTTGATAGCTCTCTGTTTGATTTTTCAGTCATGTAAATCCTCCGTTTTGGATCCGCTTAATGTATGAAAACGCCTGTTTAATCGGTTTCAAATTTGTTACTTCTCTGGGTTTATTTTGTGTTCTGGGAGCCATTAAAGTGTTTGCATTTCGAGTTTGAAATAGTTTGAGAGAAAATTTCCATTGTTTCTCGGTCAAAGTTTACTGCTTTTTTTATTTACTATGTTTTAGTAATTGCGCAATTATGGTTATTGCCCAACCTTGTGGTCTATCTTTCCCTTATTTCTGCTCAGTTTCGTTGACGATTCCATTATGTTATTAGTAATCCTGAATCATCCTTTTATGCCATTAGTTTACGTTTCGTGAGATATTGGGTTTTTATAAGTGGTTCTTGTTTATGATTCAGGCGGTCAAGTTTGAAAACTAAGAACTTTGGATTCCTCTTTGTTAGAGGATCATGTTTTCTCACCAGAAATGGAAGTTCTCATGGTCTCAGATAGCCACTGTTGCTTCTGTCATTGTTCTGGTTTCACTGGTTCATCTATTTCTCGGTCCTGTAGTGCCTTCTTTTGATTCTGTTAGTGTAAGGCAAGCTCAGAATCTTTGTGGACCAAGTAATGAATCAATCACACAAGTGACTCAGGACTTAAATGAATCACTTGTTGTTGCCTTTGATCGCCTGTTTCCTGCTGACTCACACGGTGCAGTAGTTTATCGTAATGCCTCGTGGAAAGCCGAGATCGGACAATGGCTTTCTAGTTGTGATGCAGTTGCCAAAGAAGTTGACATCATTGAAGTAAGTCTTATTTTGGTATCTTGAAACAATGTTGTTTGTTTGATTTTGTTATAATGGTTGTGTTTTATTTTTGGCAGCCAATTGGTGGGAGAAAGTGTCTGAATGATTGTAGTGGTCAAGGTGTTTGTAACTATGAATTTGGAATATGCCGTTGCTTCCATGGATTCACTGGTTAGTATTTATGCTATTCGAATCTTTCTAAATCCAAAGTTGATTGCTTTGTAAATGATGAAGTCAAATACATCCTCCGAAAATTGACAACAGGAAATGACTTAGATCTCTTTATAATCTAAATTTACAAAGTTGATTGCTTTGTAAATGACTTAGATCTCTTTATAAACCTTTACATCTATTGACATTGGTGTGTGAATGAAGTTGCTTTGACCTGTTCTGTGTAGGCGAAGATTGTTCGCAAAAGCAGCTATTAAATTGCAATTATGAGAAAACACCTGAGATGCCATACGGGAGATGGGTTGTTTCGATTTGCTCTACACATTGTGATACCACAAGAGCAATGTGCTTTTGTGGAGAAGGCACTAAATATCCAAATCGTCCAGTGCCAGAATCATGTGGATTTCAAATCAAGTAAGTTTCTACAGTCTTTCTCAAATCAAGCTTAAAAACTCTCTAACTTATTAAACACATGTATTTTCAGTTCGCAAGCGAATCCTGATGAACCTAAAATGACAGATTGGTCGAAACCAGACTTAGATATTCTAACAACAAACAGTAGCAAACAAGGATGGTGCAATGTGGATCCAGAAGAAGCATATGCTTTAAAGGTGCAAATCAAAGAGGAATGTGACTGCAAATATGATTGTCTATGGGGACGGTTCTGTGAAATTCCAGTACAATGCACCTGTGTTAATCAGTGCTCTGGACATGGCAAATGCCGAGGAGGTTCCTGCCAGGTAAGATATTGTATCCACAGTTACCAAACTTGACATCTTGTTACCGAGAGGTTGCATAGTCTTAATCTAAATTCCCTGATTTGTGTGTCTTTTTCTTGTTTTTACCACCTTTTTAGTGTGATAAAGGCTGGTTTGGAACAGATTGTAGTATTCCATCCACTCTTTCAACGGTTGGAGAGTGGCCACAATGGCTTCGACCAGCACATCTCGAAGTTCCAAGTGATAAAGAAGTCCCTGGAAATATCATTAATCTAAGTGCCGTGGTGAAGAAAAAGAGGCCTCTTATATACATCTATGATCTACCCCCAGACTTCAACAGTTTACTTCTTGAGGTCACAATCCAAACTTTTATTTTTCTTCTACCAAAAGTTAAAATCACCTTTTATGATAAAGTTCTCAGTCTCCTCTGATTTGAATTTGATGTTGCAGGGCCGGCATTTTAAACTTGAGTGTGTTAATAGGATCTATGATGAGAGGAATGCAACAGTATGGACAGATTATCTATATGGATCCCAGGTTTCCTACTAGACTTGAGTCGAATACCAGATATTTCAGCAAATTTCTCTTGAATTTGAATTGAAAGATAACTTTGCCCCTTCTTTGCCTCTTTTGATTCTGAAGATGGCATTCTATGAGAATATTTTGGCCACTGCTCATCGTACACTGAATGGCGAAGAGGCAGATTTCTTCTTTGTTCCTGTTCTTGATTCGTGCATTATTACTCGTGCTGATGATGCACCTCACCTTAGCATGCAGGTTGGGTCGAGAAACTCGCCTTTTTTATTCTCTACTTGCAGAAGCTCTAGAGCTCATATATTGTCTATGATTTTATTACTTTCAGAATCATACTAGATTAAGAAGCTCACTTACCTTAGAGTTCTACAAAAGGGCTTATGAACACATCGTTGAGAAATATCCATACTGGAACCGCACATCTGGGAGAGACCATATTTGGGTATGATATAATCCTATATATCTCAAAGCTTGTTTCTTGATTTTCTTACACGGATCTCTGCACAGTAATGTGGCTAATCTTTTTACGCCTGAAAAAGGCAGTTTTTCTCATGGGACGAAGGTGCTTGCTATGCTCCTAAAGAGATATGGAATAGCATGATGCTAGTTCATTGGGGTAACACAAACTCTAAGCATAACCATTCAACAACTGCGTATTGGGGTGATAACTGGGATGGTATTTCTGGTGAGAGGAGAGGAGATCATCCTTGCTTTGACCCTCGCAAAGATCTCGTAATTCCAGCTTGGAAAGTTCCTGATCCTTACTCAATGCGTGCCAATTACTGGGAAAGGTATATTCTCTGATGGTTCTTGGACATTGTTTCAGTCATTTCGCATAAAACTCAAAGCCTGATTATTGTTGCCTTGTTCCTCATTATTAGGCCACGGGAGAAGCGGAAAACATTGTTTTACTTCAATGGGAATCTCGGACCTGCTTATGAAAAGGGAAGGCCTGAAGATTCGTAAGTCTTTGACTTAAAGAATCATGTTGAAAAAGCACTTGCGAAAATCGAGCTGTGCTTTAAACAGCACACCTAGTGGAGATGTATGTAATGTTCCAATAACATCTAATGCAGGTATAGCATGGGAATCAGGCAGAAGCTAGCAGAAGAGTTTGGTTCGAGCCCTAACAAAGAAGGAAAGCTTGGGAAGCAACACGCTGAAGATGTGATTGTAACTCCATTGCGTTCTGACAATTACCACAAGGACATAGCCAATTCAATCTTCTGTGGTGCTTTCCCTGGAGATGGTTGGAGTGGACGCATGGAAGATAGTATATTACAAGGATGCGTCCCAGTCATCATTCAGGTATATACCTTGAACTTACCGCATTCTATACATTTCAAAAACTTAAGCTGTCTGATCCGAAAATGACGTTTTTTTGGTTCCCATTGATGTCTCTTTATTAGGATGGAATCTACCTGCCCTATGAGAACATGCTCAATTACGAAAGCTTTGCAGTTCGTGTCGGTGAAGATGACATTCCAAATCTCATAAACACTCTTCGGGTAACCCCTCTCTCTCAGTCTTGTCCTCAAGGACCTCAACTAACCAACTGCTCCTAACCTCAGAGTAATTTTAATCTGAAATCTCCCACAGGGATTCAGTGAGACAGAGATACACTTCAGACTAGCTAATGTAAAGAAGCTCTGGCAAAGATTTTTGTTCCGAGACTCAGTTTTGCTTGAAGCAGAGAGACAAAAAGCTAGTTATGGACATGAAGAAGACTGGGCTGTTCAATTCTCTAAACTGAAGCATGACGATATCTTCGCTACTTTCATACAAACTCTGCATTTCAAGCTACACAACGATCCATGGAGACGAGAGCAAGTTGTAAACCGGACTAAAGAATACGGATTGCCTCAAGAATGTCTCCAGAAAACCAGCTGATCAAAATCTCCTGAAAAAAGTTGGAACTTTGGAAGTAAATACCTCAGAAGCTACAGAAGCATATACATATATACTTGGCAGAATCGTTCAAGATTCATTGCCAAATCGATTCTTTTAGAAAAGGAATATTCTTGGGTTTTGAATTAGGTACACCATCAGTCATATTATGTAAGCAAAACACTGTTTGGTAAATCCAAAACATTTTCTATAAAATTACGAAAGTAAACAATTTATTCAGCATAAGATGGACTCGAGCTGAGTCATGCTTGCGTAACATACATTTCAAACTTATTATCATCTATTTAAGGTTCACTCAATTTGTACCCAAGCGGCTGAGCTAGGTACACCTGCATGCACCAAAAACATCATATAGTAACCAGGAGGAGCAATCTCAGCTGTTGATGGACCCAAAGCATTGATTCTATAGGAATTTGTTAGCTGGTCACGCGTCACAGAGAGTAGCTTTAAGATAACCATCCTCTGATTCATCGCAAAGGAGTGCGTAGTGAAAGAAGGTGCAAGTATCCTCACAGAGAGAAGATCAACGGTCAGAAACTGAGGTATTGTTAAATCGACGTTAAACAATCTCTTGTAACTCAATACTTTGTCGCTTGTCAATATCTTGGGACGTATTGAGTCAGATGTGAAAGATAGATAAGGTGGAGAATAAGCCTCGAGGCTCAAATCCGTTGGATATTCGACGTTTGTAAAATTGTAATAAACGTGAGGATTACTTCCGCCAACTAAAACACGACCGTCCGGTAATAAAACAGCTGAGGAATGGTACATCCTAGGACGCGATGATGTGGACATAACAGAGAAGAGACGATCAAAAGGGTGATATATCACGGGTTGAATAACCGGGTCACGTGCCTTCTCCCAACCAGCCGTACCAGCTCCGGCTCCGTTTACAATGATGATGTCACCGGTTGGTAAGAGTAGCATGTCCCCCATGACACGTGGCAATGGCATGGTTTCCATTTCCCAACTTGGATTCTGATCGGACAGTTTTAGCCTCCCGCACGTGGAAGTGGCACGCGTGAATCCACGTGAGAAGCCACCTATAGGAGCGCCTCCGCAGACCATTATCTCAACTTGCACGTTAGTATCATCCAATGGAAATAGTACAGAAGAACCACTGCTTGGATAGTTCCTTGGATCTCCACCTGGAATCTCCGGAAACTCTTTCACGATTCGGTTCTTTTTGTAATCGAACACAATGGATCTTGTGTTAGCGAAGACAAATAAGTTTCCATCAGGTAAAAGATGTATGAACGGATATAAGTTGTTCTCGTTACTTCCATCTGAAGTTTCTCTGAGAAACTCAAATCTTGAGCTTCTAGACCGAGAATTGTGTCGGGGGAATATTTCAAAGTTAAATTGTCTTCTTCCTCCAACCACAATGATCCGTCCATCGGGTAAAATTTGGTTGGTGGCATACCATCTACGTTGGGCTAGGTACTGAGGAAACTCAATCCAGTCACATGTTTCATTATAACCACAAGGTGTAAACATTCGAGCAGCGCGCTCACCATCGTTGTATCCACCGGTTTGAACTAATGTTCCGTTGGGAAGAACCGCACCAGAAGAACACCATGTATCGCTTTGGACTTTCAAAGGACGGTATGTGTTGGAGACAACATCGTAGAGAACCGAGTGTGCGCTGCAATCGAACTTTAGGGCGGTGTCACTAGGATCATATCGACAGATGCCTCCCGGTAGAGATATATTTGAGGTACCAAAATCAGTACGGTCGAACATTATAACCATGCCGTTGTGGAGAAGCTGCATGTGCATGGCGGATATACCGATGCTCGGAAGCAATATTTCCCATCGATCGAATTGCAATAGGAAAGGGTCAGCTTGACCTTCGGATAATATGGCTATGGAGAGGCATAAGATAGATGTTGTGACGATGAATGTACTTTTTGAGTTGATCATAGTGTTTCCTTTGTTCTTGGTTTGATGGTGAATTTTAAGTTAGAGTTTGGTTGATTTATTTTCTTGTTGAAGAGTATGGTTGGAGTACGTCTAGTTATATATTCTCTTACATCAAATTATTATTTTTATTTGATTGATGATTCTTGTATATATATTTGGACATTCATCTCTTTAAATATACCACATTTATGCCGGGGTTTTAGATAGTCTTTAAAAAACGTAGTAAAAATGCGTCAAACTATATGTAATTTTAATCAAAATAAAGGATGCTAAATAAATTAAATATAGCTTTATTGTCACTCTTTGAATTGGTCGTAATATTTGGAAAAAAGTAAGGAGCACATTCAGTATTACATGTAAAATAAAACAATGTACACATGCATGATTTCTATCATACCGCAAAATGTAAAGAGAATGACAAAAAAATCATAGAGAAATCTTAAGTTAGACAAATTACATAAATGTTGACAAAAAAAAAGAAGACAAATTACATAAATAATTTTTTTCATTATAATTAAAGCAAAATGACCAAAATATCACCCACTTAAAATAGACAAAAAAGTATAGGTGATCTGTGAGCTTGCAAAGTTCCCATTTAACAGTTCATACATTTTCTAGTTTGCAAGCTCATATTTTTGTTCATACATAATTACATATCATCCATTTAAAGTTTAAAATAAAATGCATGAACCAATTCCCCTCTTCGTGGTGCCAAAATATCACCCACTTAATAACAAATGTGAAACAATCTTTTTGTTGGTTTTTGTTAAATCTATTTTGTTGTGTCCGGTTCGGTTTATCGTTGATTAAGAACATATTCATGAGAAGGGCAAAATGGTCATTTAGTTCACCTGAGCTCAGTTTGAAAAAAGGTCATGTTCTGGTTTCCCCATACTCGAGTGCCGGCGTACCCTAAGACTTGTCACCTCCTCTGCTCTCTATTCAAAGATGTCTCTCTCTTCCCTCTCTCTCGACTCCAATCCAAGATTCGCCGTTGGTGGTCCATATCACCGCCGTTATCCTCAACTCCACCACCCTCGAAGCTTCGTCTCGTGCTCTATTAAACGTCCAGCTGCCTCGGCTTCACTGAGCGTTGCAGCTGATTCAGCCGCCACTGAGTCTCTTGGACGGATTGGATCACTGAGTCAAGTGTCGGGTGTGTTAGGTTGCCAGTGGGGCGATGAGGGTAAAGGCAAACTCGTTGACATCTTAGCCCAACACTTTGACATCGTTGCTCGTTGTCAGGTAAAGTTGACATTTTTTCCTTTTTTGTCAGATTCTTGTGAATTTTTTTGAACTTTAAGGGTTTCAATCATTATCTGTGGTCAATTTAAGCTGTGCTTGCAATTGGAGATTTGCGAACATTTGAATTGAATTTGTTGATTCAATTAATAAGTTTCTGTTCCTGATTTGATTGTTCCGGCAAAGTTTAAGTCTCTTTGTTTGAACTTTTTGATTTGGTTACCTTAGGGTGGAGCTAATGCTGGACACACTATATATAATGCCGAGGGAAAGAAATTTGCTCTTCACCTTGTCCCTTCAGGTATACTGAACGAGGATACTACTTGTGTGATTGGAAACGGAGTTGTGGTGCATTTGCCAGGTCTCTTCAAAGAGATTGATGGTTTGGAGTCCAATGGTGTCTCCTGTAAAGGAAGGATTTTGGTCTCTGATCGTGCTCACTTGTTATTCGATTTTCATCAAGAGGTTGATGGGCTCAGGGAATCTGAGCTTGCAAAGTCGTTTATTGGCACCACGAAGAGGGGAATTGGTCCTGCCTACTCTAGTAAAGTGATAAGGAATGGTATTAGAGTAGGTGATCTCAGGCACATGGATACTTTACCTCAAAAGCTTGACCTTTTATTATCAGATGCAGCGGCAAGATTTGAAGGGTTCAAATATACTCCAGACATGCTTCGGAAAGAAGTGGAAGCATACAAGAGATATGCTGAGAGATTGGAGCCCTACATAACTGACACTGTCCATTTCATGAATGACTCAATTTCTCAGAAGAAAAAGATTTTGGTCGAAGGTGGTCAAGCTACAATGTTGGACATTGACTTTGGTACATATCCATTTGTTACTTCCTCCAGCCCATCAGCCGGTGGGATCTGCACAGGTCTTGGTATTGCACCAAGAGTTGTTGGTGATCTGATTGGAGTGGTTAGCATGATATTCACTCTTAGACTTTTCTTTCTGCACTGGTCTTGAAATTGTTTAACCTATGTTGTTGGGAGTTTAGGAGCATTGATCTTGCGCATTCATTTTGAATTTTCTCTTTGATAATGGTTATTCTGCGAGCAATAAAAGAGATGTGAAAGCATTGTGATGTACCTGTTTTGTCAGGTAAAAGCATACACTACAAGAGTTGGTTCAGGCCCATTCCCAACAGAAAATTTGGGCCCAGGTGGTGACCTTCTTAGGTTGGCTGGACAGGAGTTTGGCACTACAACTGGTCGTCCTCGTCGGTGTGGCTGGCTTGACATTGTTGCGCTGAAATTTTCTTGCCAAATCAACGGATTCGCATCACTTAATCTCACTAAGCTTGATGTACTTTCGGATCTGAACGAAATCCAGCTTGGTGTGGCTTATAAGAGGAGTGATGGCACCCCTGTTGAATCATTCCCTGGCGATCTTCGTCTTCTTGAAGAACTGCAAGTAAGTATAGTTCTGACATATGTCATACTGTCTCCATTTATTGATAGGGAAACTTCTTTTGATTATAAAGCTTTATTTGACAGGCAAATCATTTGCTTCTACATGTTCCTATAGTATCTGATAAAGTCCTGAAAACAGAGTTTCATTTTAATGTCTAGGAAATGGCACTTATTTCTTATTGTGGGGATGATAAATAAATCTGTTTATTTGTGCAAATGTTTGTAGGTGGAGTATGAAGTCTTACCTGGATGGAAGTCTGACATTTCCTCGGTCAGAGATTACTCTGATCTTCCAAAGGCTGCACAACAATATGTTGAGAGGATTGAAGAACTTGTGGGTGTACCCATTCATTACATTGGTATTGGACCCGGTCGTGATGCCCTTATATATAAATGATTTATAGGGTTAGGCTTTTTTGGCTCCTCCACAGACTCAAAAATTGATCAAGTGTCAAGTTACTGAAAATTATTACTCTCTTTCGAATTACTAGTGTATCTGTTGCAGTGTTTCTTATATTGGAATGAAGAGGAATTCTGTGCTTATGCAGTGAGGTTGTTGTATTCGTAAAGTTTACGCTTTTGTGTTTGATCTTTCCTCTACTCCTGCCATTGATAAGAGATCCTTTTATGGCTTAACCCTGAGAAAGTCGTGAAGGTTCATTGTAGCTGCTGTTTAGGCCTGTTAAAGATCTGTAGATATTGTCTAGACGTGGTCATAAAGATATCAATGGAAACAAAAAGGACAGCTTCCATGGTTAGGTTGACGAGGATAATTCCTACATCCCTGGCCTAGGTTTTTTCTTCTGCAATTTTCTTCAGATTTTGATCAGTGCTGGCAGGTGAAACTTTGTGATGGGTGTTAATGTATCATTTGATGCGTATCTAGGTTAGTCAGTTTCGCCGTTTTCTTTTTTCGACAGAAAGTTTGCACTGGTGAATTAGGGAATCGTGATTAAATCTGTTCATACAACCATGATCTTTGTTTATTGCTTTTCTAGTTATTAGGATATTAGATCTGATCTCCATGAAAGGGGATATGATAAGTAAAGCTTTTGCATGGTTTCTTGCACAAAACATATCATTCTTTTAGGACTATGACATTTACTACTTTTTTAACTCTTGAGCTAAAAGGATTGAGAAAAATGACCATGCTTCATTAAATATCCCAAAAAACCGAACAACTCATTCATATCAGAAGTACACTGACTCACTTTATTGCTGCATAATAATAGACTGCACTCGGAGCATATCACTGTCTACCTATGTATCTACTCCAAAACACTACACTGAACCCAAAACCATGTGTACTTCTGAATCTGATCTACAGTGAATTGCTTTTACTCAATCTAAGTTTCCACAGTAGTCCCAGATGGAAGGGAAGGATACATCATCCTCAAAATCACAGCTTCCAAAATTGCTGAAGTCGAACTGCATAGTTGCGGTCTCACTTCGTGGCATCTCGATCAGCTTATCCCAGCTGAAATCCTGAGCTCCGAAAGGACTTCCAGTCTCTTCTTGCTCGTTCCACGGGGGAGGGGAATGACACTCTGCTACCTCACTTGCTTCTGCATGACTTTCATCCTTCAAGATTCCTAGCTGCTGAAGAAACTCAGTCAGGTCGATCTCTGGTTTCTTCTGATCACCACCTTCGAATATATTGTTTGTTTCTCCCTTGCTGGTCTTTTCATCAAGAAGGCTAGTATTAGTTTTCGATTCGGTGGAGGAAGAACTAGAAGAATAGGATTGAGATAAAAGTCCAGTTTTCTTAAGTTCCTCTAGTCTTTGCTGGATAATGTGAACACTAGGCTGAGCATTCACATTTAGCATACCACAAGAAGGAAACATAGAAATAAACTTCCTTGAAGGTACCCATTTAAATCTCTGAGAGTTACTCAGAGAAGGTCTCGTATTCCGCTGAAGATGAGGTAAGTTGAGGTATGCATCGTGCCCATAAAGTTTGAGGGCAGCTTCATCGTAAGCCATGGCTGCTTCTTCAGCTGTAGCAAAAGAACCAAGCCAAAGTCTTGCCCTCTTCTTGGGCTCTCTGATCTCAGCCACCCATTTTCCCCAAGTCCTTTGCCTGACTCCACGGTACTGACAAAGAGCGTTTTGTGGACCGCCTTTACCACGAGCAGGACCCTTCTTCCATTGTTTCATCGAGGATGATTTCTCCATTTGTATTGCAGTGAAGTAGAAAAAGAAGAAAGAAGAGGATATGATAATGGAGCTTAGAAAAGAGTATGTGAGTGCTTAAATATTGTCACGGTTCGGTTCACTTCCCAGAGAATTGCTTTTTTCACCCGCGCATGTGACCGTTGCTTTCTCATATTCTGTTATTTTTCAAAGAAGTCTTTTAACCATTTGATCGCAACTTTATATATAATTCAATCTAGGCTAAACCATAATTATAATCCCTCTCTGTAGATGTCCCCTACATTCCAAACAGTTGTAATGCCGACCTTATGACACAATTTTGAATTCTTTAACCATTTGGGTCTTTATTATTTATTTCTGTTGGTTACGCTAGGCAAAATTTGGGTAGAAATTGACCAAAAATATTAATAGATAAAGATTTGAAGTACCCTTTTAGCATAGTTTAAACAAATTATCGATATATATATTTTATTTAAAAAAAGTAAATGATTAAATTTTGATTGGTATGAAAGCACGACAGCATTCGAAGTGTTTATGGGTTCCTATAAATCATTTTTCTTGAGAGACTTTAAAGCTTTACGAATTTTATCTTTATCTTTTTGTTGTTTCCTTCTTTCGGAAGAGAATCGGGGGAGACATGAGAAAAGAGAGGCAAGAGTCACGAGTCGTCGCAGCACACAAGAATCACATGTTCGATCGTGAGAGTGAAGTGACGTGTTTTCACTCTCGAGATTTTCAGATTCGAGCGCCGCTCTCTTCACCATTATCCCATGCTTCCCTCCTCTCTTACCATCACATTTAACTCACCACATTTTCCCCTCAAATCCATTTTTAATATAATTGAACCAATCCAAAAATAAATTAACATAATGCACCAATTATTCTGTTCAAAAAAAAAATCCTCGCAAATACATCATAACACAGAACTAAACCGAATCAAAATCTATCCAAACTTTATTTTAAACCGAAAACTAGAAGTGAATATTTGTTTCTGTTTTGTTTTTCTCATTATTGATATATTTATTACCAATTCCTATGAAAGTTGATTAGTTTGTTACCACATACAGTATATACTACATAGCAATTAGCAACTTCATTGGCAAGTGAGAACAAACCAAAAGTCACAAAAATAAAAGAAGAAAAGAAAGAAGACAAATGGCTATACGACGGCGTTTTCTTTGTAGTTGTGTTGTTTTCCTGGGTCAGAGATCTCATACGCCAATGAAAAAATGGGCCTAGCTCATTCACAACCCAAAGGCCCATCAAATTTACCCTCTGTTACTTTCTTTTCTCAATTTCTTTCGATATCAACCTTGTCGTCGTCGTCGTCGTCGTACCCCTAAATCTTATCCTTCTCCGACGAACAGTCACGCACTCCGGCGACAACAAACGTCCTATAAATCCGATGAACAGAGGAAAAATCATGGAACCAATCCCAAATGATCTCATTCTCGAGATATTCTCAAGAATGCCGGCGAAGTCAGTCGCTAGATTCCGTACTTTGTCGAAGCTGTGGGCGTTTTTGCTTCGCACACCAGATTTCGCCGAGTTGTTCCTGGCTAGATCCTCAAATCGTCCACGTCTTTTACTTGCAGCCGAACGAAACGGTGAGTGGCTCTTCTTCTCGGCGCCTCAACCACAGAATCGATATGAGAAGTCGTGTCATTTAGATTATCATACCAAGTTCTCAGGAGACACGAACCGATTCATTTGTAGCTATGCATCAGGTTTAATCTATTTTCCTGATATGTGGCTCTCAAAAGATGCAAGTCCTGTGATCTGTAACCCTGTCACCGGCATGTATGAGAGCTTACCTGATCTTATGAGGTACAGAAAGTCTCGAGGCTTTCTAGGGTTTGATCCCATCGATAAGCAATTCAAGGTATTGTCTGAGGCTTATCCGTTTTGTGATCAAAGGGAACATCATGAGACTCTGACATTAGGAACTGGAGAACTGGGCTGGAGGAGTAATATCATCAGTTGTCCTGCATACGATCGTTCTTCAAGTGAAGGGGTATGCATCAGTGGATTTTTGTATTACGTAGCTCAGACTGTTGGTGTATCGTCTTGGGTGATCATTTGCTTTGATGTAAGGTCAGAGGAGTTTAAGTTTATTGACGCAGAATGCTTTAACAATCAACTTGATGATACTACTGAGTTGATTTTGGTCGACTATAAGAGTAAATTAGGTGCGATTTATTGGAAGTATGGTCAAGTTGGTGAAAGACGTACTCTTGACTTGTGTATGTGGGTTCTAGAGGATGTCGAGAAACAGTAATGGTTGCAATATGTCTACACTTTGCCTGAGAATGAAGTCCTTGATTCCTGCGATTTTTCGGTTGCTGGAGTGACTATTAGAGGTGAAATTGTTTTGTGTATGAAATATACATGTAAACCGTTCTATGTTTTCTACTTCAACCCCGAAAGGAACACTCTCCAAAGTGTTGAAATCCAAGGTTTTGGAGCTAACCTTGAATCGGGTGAAAATCGTGGTAGAGTTTATGCCTTTGTTAACCATGTAGAGGATTTAAGTGTTAACGATGCAAAGCAACTCAAGTCAAGCATCTCTCAAGTCAAGCATCTCTGCGCCTGCTGCAATAAAGTAGCTCAACCTAATTATCATTACTAAAAGGCATAAACCAGATGGAGAGAAGAAATGAAAGAGACAGTAGCGAAGAGATGAAGACAGAAGAAGACGATCATTGGAGTGATAAAGAGTAAGTATAAGAGCTAGAGAAGAGAGAAGGGATAGGTAAAGCAATGGGGCATGTCATCTATGCGTTTATGTTTTATAGTTATAGACGTTGGTAGGTCTATGCAAATCAAAACTAGCTTTGGTAGTGTATTACAAAACTTTCGCAGAGAAGCGTATGTACCTTTGTTGACTCTTTTTTTGGTTGATCAAGTATTCCATCTCTCTTCAGTTCTAAAACTATAATATCCTCCCCCATTGTTGAGTTTATATGTAAAGTAGCTGGAGATTCCATAAGTAGTTACCCAAACTTATTTCTACTGTCTTTGCATTTCACATAATATTTTAAGAATCTAGTTGGCTACCACATAGTATACTGTACATAGTGACTTCATTGGCACGTGAGAATAAACCAAAAACTACGGGCCGTAGTCAACGGTAATATATAAATGGGCTTAACTGATTCACAAGTACGCTAAAGCCCAAAGCCCCATCAAATTTACTCTTCTCTTTTTTTTTTTTTTTTTTGTCAGCTATCAAATTTACTCCCTCGTACTTCTCCGGCGAGTCTTGTCGTAAGAAAAAAAAAAGGCACAGATTTTAAATCTTGCCGTCGTCTCCCTAAAAACTATATTCTTCTCCGGTGAGTCCGATGGAAAGAGTAAAAAAAATGGAATCACTCCCAACTGATCTCACTCTCGAGATTTTCTCGAGATTGCCGTCGAAGTCGGTAGCTAGGTTTCGTACCCTGTCGAAGCATTGGGCATCTGTGCTTCGCAGTCCGGAGTTCACCAAGCTGTTCCTGACCAGGTCCTCAACTCGTCCACATCTCTTGCTTGCTGTCGAACGATATGCATATAATGAGTGGCACATATTCTCGACCCCTCAGCCTCAGAATCGATATGAGAGGTCGTCTCATGTCGAATTTCATACCAAAATCTCAGGAGACGTAAGCCGACACAAGTGTAGCTATGGCTCAGGTTTGATATATTTCCCTGATGTGCAGATGCTCAATGAGAACGCTTCTTTGATCTGTAATCCTATCACGGGAATGTATGTGAGGTTACCTGATCTGACGATGTACAGAAAGCCTCGAGGCTTTTTAGGGTTTGATCCCATTGATAAGCAAATCAAGGTATTGTGTGCGGCTCATCATAGCATTCTGACATTTGGAACTGGAGAACTGAGCTGGAGGAGTAATAACACAACTATATACTATCCTTCTTTGACTGAAGGGATATGCATCAATGGGGTTGTGTATTACTTAACTCAAAGAGATTGGGAAGGGCTCTCTGTGATAGTTTGCTTTGATGTTAGG
The DNA here is from genome assembly GCA_004349715.1 of Crucihimalaya himalaica. NCBI lineage: Eukaryota > Viridiplantae > Streptophyta > Magnoliopsida > Brassicales > Brassicaceae > Crucihimalaya > Crucihimalaya himalaica. Next base: position 2,244,418 of record SMJT01000008.1, on the reverse strand, counting down.
TCTGAGGAATTCAAGATTATCAACGCAGAATGCTTTACTGATCAACTAGATGATCCTATTAGATTGAGTTTGGTCAACTGTAAGGGTAAATTAGGTGTGATTATTCGCAAGTATGCTAACGCTAGTGGAAGACCTACCGTTGAGTTGTGTATGTGGGTTTTAGAGGATGTTGAGAAACAGGAATGGGTGAACTACGTCTACACTTTGCCGGAGAATGAAGTCCTTGGTTCCTGCGATTTTTCAGTTGCTGGAGTGACTGCTACAGGTGATATTGTTTTGTTTATGAAGTTTACATGTAAACCGTATTATGTGTTCTACTTCAATCCCAAAAGGAACACTCTCAAAAGTGTTGAAATCCAAGGTTTTGGAGTTAACCTTGAATCAGTTGAGAAACGTGGTGAAGTTTATGCCTTTGTAGACCATGTAGAGGATCTTAGTCTTAACGATTCAAAGCAACTCAAGTCAAGCATCTCTCAAGTCAAGATCCTCTGCGCCTGCTGTCAACAAGTAGTGGACACCGAAAGTGAAGATAGGAAGAGGTAAAACAAAGATAGGAGGTATGATGATGGTATGAGTCAGGGGAAGAAATGAAAGAGACAGTAGTGAAGATGAAGACAGAAGAAAAAAGAAGAGAAAAGTATAAGAGGAGGAGAAGAGTGTAAATCAGTGAGAGTATAAATAGGTAAAAGCAATGGAACATGTCATCTATGCGTTTATGTTCTTTAGTAAGTAGTTATAGACATTGGGAGGTCTGTGCAAACCTAATTAGCTTTTGTAATGTATTATCCGTATGAACCTTTTGCCTTTTTTCGGTTAATCAAGTTATATTTTTTTGTTCCATCTCTCTTCAGTTCTAAATCAACGATGTAGAAGATCTTAGTTCCATTTGATTGGAGCTAAACTTGAAGCGCTTGAGAATTGTGGTAGAGTTTATGCATGTGTTAACCATGTAGAGGATATTAGTGTTAACGATGCATAGCAACTCAAGTCAAGCATCTCTGCGCCTGCTGCAATAGTGTAGCTCAGCCTAATTATCATTACTTAAAGGCCTTAACCAGTTGGTGAGAAGAAATGAAGACAGAAGAAGACGATCACTGGAGTGATAAAGAGTATAAGAGGAAGAGAAGAGAGAAGGATTGGTAAAAGCAATGTGGCGTGTCATCTATGCGTTTATGTTTTTTAGTTATAGACGTTGGTAGGCCTATGCTGTCTATGCAAATCAAATCTAGCTTTGGTAGTATATTACAAAACTTTCGCAGAGAATCGTATGTATATACCTTTGTTGACTTTTTTTCTGGTTAATCAAATATGTATTTCATCTCTCTTCAGTTCTAAATCTGTAATATCATCCCCCATTGTTGAGTTTATATGTATAGTTACCTGATATCAAAATGCAATTTCTACTGTCTATTTTGTATATACTAATAGGTGGAGATTACATAACTAGTTACTCAAACTCAACTTATTTCTACCGTCTTTGCACTTCACATAATATTTTTAGAATCTAGTTAGTTACCACATGGCACATAATGTACATAGCGACCATTGGCCGTGAGAACAAACTAAAAAACTATGGCAATGAATAAATGGGCTTAGCTCATTCACAAGTTACGTTAAAGCTCAAAGGCCCATCACATTTGTCTCTATTTTTAGTTAGTAAAGAAAAAAAAAAGGCACGCGAATCCCTAAAACCGTTTCCTCCGGCGGAACAATCACGCACTCCGGCGAGTCCGATGGAAAGAAGAAAACACATGGAGTCGCTCCCAGCTGATCTCACTCTCGAGATTTTCTCGAGATTGCCATCGAAGTCGGTTGCTAGGTTTCGTACCCTGTCGAAGCACTGGGCGTCTATGCTTCGCAGTCCGGATTTCATGAAGATGTTCCTGACGAGGTCCTCGACTCGTCCACGTCTCTTATTTGCGGTGGAACGGTATTCACATAATGAGTGGCAATTTTTCTCGACCCCTCAGCCTCAGAATCGATATGAGAAGTCGTCTCATGTAGACTTTCATACCAAAATCTCAGGAGACGTAAGCGGACACAAGTGTAGCTATGGCTCAGGTTTGATATATTTCCCTGATGTGCAGATGCTCAATGAGAATGCTTCTTTGATTTGTAACCCTATCACGGGAATGTATGTGAGGTTACCTGATCTGACGAGGTACAGAAGGCCTCGAGGCTTTATAGGGTTTGATCCCATTGATAAGCAAATCAAGGTATTCTGTGCGGCTTATCATAGCAGTCTTACATTTGGAACTGGAGAACTGAGCTGGAGGAGTCATAACAGTACTTCATACTATCCTTCTTTGACTGAAGGGATATGCATCAATGGGGTTGTGTATTACTTAACTCAAAGAGTTTGGGAAGGGCTTTCTGTGATAGTTTGCTTTGATGTTAGGTCTGAGGAATTCAAGATTATCAACGCAGAATGCTTTAGTGATCAACAAGATGATTCTACTGAATTGAGTTTGGTCAACTATAAGGGTAAATTAGGTGGGATTATTCGCAAGTATGCTAACGCTGGTGGAAGACGTACCGTTGAGTTGGGTATGTGGGTTCTAGAAGATGTTGAGAAACAGGAATGGGTGAACTACATCTACACTTTGCCGGAGAATGAAGTGCTTGGTTCCTGCGATTTTTCAGTTGCTGGAGTGACTGCTACAGGTGATATTGTTTTGTTTTTGAAGTTTACATGTAAACCGTATTATGTGTTCTACTTCAATCCCAAAAGGAACACTCTCTAAAGTGTTGAAATCCAAGGTTTTGGAGTTAACCTTGAATCAGTTGAGAAACGTGGTGAAGTTTATGCCTTTGTAGACCATGTAGAGGATCTTAGTCTTAACGATGCAAAACAACTCAAGTCAAGCGTCTCTCAAATCAAAAATCTCTGCTCCTGCTGTCAACAAGTAGTGAACACCGATAGTGAAGAGGTAAGGCAAGGATAGGAGGTATGATGATGGTGTGAGTAGGGGGAAGAAATGAAAGAGACAGTAGGTAAGATGAAGACAGAAGAAGAAAGAAGAGAAGAGTATAAGAGGAGGAGAAGAGTGTGAATCAATGAGAGTATAAATAGGTAAAGCAATGGAACATATCATCTATGCATTTATGTTCTTTAGTTAATAGTTCTAGACATTGGGAGGTCTGTTCGAACCAAATTTAGCTTTGGTAATGTATTATCCGTATGAACCTTTTGCCTTTTTTTGGTTAATCAAGTTATCTTTTTTAGTTCCATCTCTCTTCAGTTCTAAATCAATAATACCGTCCTCCATTGTAGAGTTTATATGTAAAGTTTGACTTCTACCGAAGTGGTCTCTGCAACTCTACGCCATCTGTTAAGAGCAAGCGCAGCAGAACAGGTACGAGTCATTTAGCTAACCTAGAGTAAAGACATGTGTCGATTTGTTGTTGGGCCCAGCCAAATTAAAAGTCAAGACTTAGTTTCAGAAAGCACAAAATGGTAGTTGCCGAAACATATTTGATCTTTGCATATTACATCATATTTAGAATCCCTATGAAAGTTAGGCCATCGTTTGCTACCACACATCTTCATAATGATTCCATTGGCACGTGAGAACAAACCATAAGTGAGAAAGAAAGAAAAAGACAAATGGCTTTACGACGGCGTTATGCATGCTAATAGCTTAGCACAGACTTCACGTACATCTCGAGATGGATCTGACAATGATGCTTTGTACAGAACTGATCTTGCTTCGAGCAATCCCTCTGAAATGTTTTCCAGTATCACGTCTTCACTCGCCATCAGTGATGCCATCAGTTTTGCGCCAGCCAGCTTTTCCTACACATTTGACTTCCTCATAAGCTTAAAATCCAAGGCAGATATTAATACTCGAGTTCAGATGTTTATAGATGCCAACAGTTCTGGATAAGGAATTGTCCGATTCAGATACTTCGACAGTAGTCACTTGAGAAACGAAGTATCAATTCTAAAAGTGAAGCACGTTGTCTACTTCCATACGATTGTACACATGTGAGATATAAGTTTGATAGATTTCTGGTACCTTTTCGGATCCTTGTTCAAGAAATCTCAGGGAGAGTTTCAGTAGATCAGATGAAACAGGAAGAAGTGTGGACTTCAGATGGTACATGGCCGAGAATAAGACCTGGATACAAGCTGCACGGACCTCAGGTACAGATATGACCTGCACAAAATTCAGGATATTTTGTTGAAAAGAAAACAAAACGCAAACAAATTTAGCCAAATCCGAAATGAGTGTAAGCAGTCAAAAGTACCTTGAGGGAATGAATAAGAGGCGGAAGAGCTTTTCGAGCAAAAGTCTTCTTGGAAGACTCAGGGATTTTTTGACAAGCACTGATGATCACGTTTGCCATGCATAGACGAAATGGAATAGGAAGAGGATTTTCATCGGTTAGGTGTTCAGTACTCAGCTTTGGGATAGAAGAGCAGTTACTTCTGTCTTCTATTAAACAATGGATCGTGTAATCTAGGACAGAATTACCTGACGCATCAACACCTACAGATCAAGATACGATTTGTACACAAGTCTGGAAAAGCTATCGTTAGACAACATCAATACTAACCAGATGTGTCCTTCCCTGTAGAACGTAGTTTTTCTCCTCCAAATGTTTTTGATGATTTAAGATGTTGCAATTCAGCACATATCATCAGTGCCAGACAATCAATGCACCCATGTTGTACTTTGGAAACTGCAAGGAAAAATAACAGCAATGAAGTGAGGAATTGAAAGGTAACGGAGCTTGAGATATAAATCAATAGCCACTAGCCGGTGTCTCACTTTCATCTTCAACAGAAGGCCATAACAAAATATTTTCCAGGACTTTTCTGATCTTAGGTGTTACACTGTGTGAGAAAGACTCCCAGCCTCGAACCTGCAAGTGACGGAGAACTTGTATCATACAAAAATAATCCAATTGATAGTGCATCAAACAAGTGGCAACAGGGATCACTGAATATGTTCATATCAAACACGAAATATGAAACTTACCACAAGGGATGTGCATATAGAAAATAGGCAAGCTTTAATCTTGAGGCTGTCTTGTAGTTCTGTGGCCTTTTCAAGTTGCAATAAAACAATTGGAAACAGCACCTGTTGTATCAAAAGTGCCGGCATATTACAAATTTGGATGATGAAGAGTAGGCTAGACTGTTGTATAAGTAAAACAGAAGTCGAGCATTTATAATTTTTCAGATATAAGGAAATGCACCAAGCCCTAATGACGGGTGGAAATTTTGCATGTGCTTTGCTTTCTCATAAAGATAGCAGTGAAGGAAACTTATTAATGAGCATCTACCCGTATATAAAAATTACCTTTCAAACAAAGGCTTAAAACATATATAAACATTTACACAAGATTGACCAACAATACAAGGTCAAAGAAGGAAGCCAGTTTGCACCTGGGGATGGATACGTCCACATAGCTCAGCAGAGAGTTTCCGAACTTCTTCAAATTCAAACTTAGAAAATGCCCTGTATTACTAGAGTTAGTTTGGTAGATATAAAATAAGTATTAAAGTAGATGGCGTTTAATGATCACTGAGAGTAAAATAACCTTTCCAAAATGAAAGCCGCAATGCATTGACAATCATCAAACTTGATGTCTTGATAGTCTGATACGTAACACATAACAATAAATAGATGTGGTGAATCAAGTCTAAGATCGTCAGTATCTACTCTGGATCATGCTGCTTAGGGAAAAAAATATCCAAAATCTAGCTAAAGCGTTGAATCTAATTGACAATAAGAGTCAAACGACCTTATGACAAACATCCACTCTTATCAGGAAAAAAGAAATCAAAAGCATAAGCATACTTACCATTCACAGAGTCTCCGCTGAGGAATTTACCATAAATTGTAGAGGAATCAATATCATCAAACACTCTTTGGGGAAGCAGCCTTAATATAAGCAGTGGGCAAAGGTGGTCAAATAGAAATTTCTCCGATTTAGTTTTGTCAACTGAATTTTTAGTATCAGATCTGGATATGAAGCTCTCATCCACCCTAAATTAGAAATGACATTATCGGTAATCAATATTTTATATTTTTGGAAGTTGTTAAAAGTTTTTCTTAGCATAGAAATCACAATTATGGTGTGTATATAGCTTTATTTTGAGTAGTTCAAATTTAAAGAGAACTTTTACTTACTTGTTTTGCTCCTTCATATGTGACAGTACATGCAGAAGGACCACGTCCGACGTGTCTGCCAAATATTCACTGATGCAACTAAGAAACCTAACCATGATGGCATTGGATGGCTCCAAGAACATCTTGTCAAGAAAAGGTCCAATCAGTGAGCCCCAGTTTTGCACCTGCAAGAATTTGACTTCAGTCAACAAGCTGAAAAATATTCTAATTGCCTAATTATAGCTGGTACAAGCTTTGGTCATTTCTATGCGAAGAGTTTCACAACACACAAGAAAATTATTAGATAAAAGGTAATAGTACTTGGAAGGGAAAAAAGGAACAATCTATGCCTAAAAAAGTTTGTACTGAAGGTTCAGAGTTAAAAGTTGAGCCATCATTTTCTATTCAGTAGTGCACCAACAATTCGTAAATGATGCCTATACAGGCACTTAAGAAACTAAAATGGATTCATTTCAAAGATAGTAAATAATTTAGCAAGCATGACGTTTTCTTGTACTTACACTTCTAGCCCACTCTGGTATCAGCTTTAGCACTCGATCACTGTCAAAAGTTGAACCTGTAACTGTACAAGAAGATGATGAGCATGCTCTTGCCAAAGGAAAACTTGTTTGTGCCCAGTTTGTAATTCAGCCAGACTAGTACACATTTTACAACGTTCAAGTTTCACATTCAAGTATTGTTTTTTCTTATCCAGCTTACATTTGAAATGTTGAAATATTTCTATACAAGACAAATGTTTAACACGAGATGGAAAACAACAAATGAAGTTTTATCACAAATTCTGTATAGCATATAGCCTATGGTAATGAGAAAAAAAGCATATACCTTGAGTGGAATGTCCATGACTCTCTGAATTACCCAAAGCTTGAATATTACTAAAAGAGAAAAGTGGAAATCAGAATCAGAAAGGTTTCGAATTTTAGCATGAAACAATGCAAAAACAGAATTAAGTCAGGTCAAAATTTTCAAGTATGAAGCATTCGTAAGTTTACTTTTACAAACTTAACTAAGAATCTGGTGAGTAAACAAACAACTATGTATGCATGGGGGAAAGGAGAAAAGGAGACAAAGCACGATACCTAAGACAGGTCAGTAACATACATATAACATCAGAATCATCCTTGTGATGTTTTAGGACCCCAAGCAAGGTTTCGGTAGCTGATACTTCGCCATTGGGTGCATAAATGAGGGTTACTAAATCTGGTAGAACAAAAGATGGCTCTGGAAGAAAAGAAAAAAAATCATTAAGTTGATAGCTTAATTCTATGGGAAAGCGGAAAATAAATGTTATCATATATGAACTAAAACTGCTATCGAGTTATGGAATAACAAGTCTTGGACCCCATAAATTGGGATCTTACAAGTATTCCCCATCTAAATAATAGAAAATTAACATAAATCTTCCTTTTAACAAAACACTGATTACTTTCAGCAAACTATGTGAAATTCAACTTATAAAATGAAGAGAAGCCAGATCTAGAGATCATAGGAGACATAAGACTGCCAATACCAGAAATTGATGACGGCCACAAACAAAAGCTTCCAAAGGAATCAAGTATAAAGGTATATAGAAGACCAACCAATTGACTTCAGCAACTCTGAAGATTGTTTACAGATATAAGTTTCCTCGTCTCCAAGGCATTTTAACAAGCAGTTCGCAATCTCTTTCCTGAAATAAGTCCAGTAAATGATTTCTGACTTCTTCTGAGGGGATGAGAATGTAGATAAAGTCAAGGAACTGAAGAAGATGCAGAAAAGCTAGAAATAGAAAATTGAGACGAAAAACATAAATGATTGTATACCAGGGTATTTGAGAAGGAAATGAATCTTTTGACATAAGGATTACTTCTGATATCACATCCATAGAATTCAGCCTTTGCACAGTAGTTCCAGAGACAAGGCGTTGTAGAATTTCACTGAGACAGTTATTATCTGCATTTCTGGTGAATGTTTCTTTAAGTCAGAAAGATAACTAGGAACCATAATTGTTAACTAGAAAGCTACTTTCATGATTTAGAAATAGAAAGCAAGAATAGACAAACTTGGAACAATAGTCTGCCAGGAGGACACTAACAGCTTTGGCCGCGCCATCCCTTTCATCAAGAAGGTGAAGCAGCGATGGTATCACAACGTCCATGCACATTGTGTCAGAGAAGCTGTCTCCGGACTGAGATTGTTGCTTAAAGATAACTGCCTTAAGTATAGCAACAACGTCTTCTGATATCTCGTCATTGTTACTGCGAAGCTTCGAATGCAAAGGAAGAATGTAAGTACTAAGATGATCACATGGGTATTAAATATATTATGCTTCAAGATTAACTGTATCAGGATATGTTATAATCATAGCAGCAATTGAGCAGAACCAAAACTATGAGTTTCATAATAAGTAGGGAGTCAGTAAAGTCTATATAAGAAATGATTCTAGGCTTCTAGCATAATTATCAGAACAACCTATATAACTTCAAGAGAAAGTCATGTAAAGTGTGTCATCACTCCCTATTCAATAAAAAAATGGTGAAAGATACCTGATGTAGAAGACAAGGCACGAGCTTCATTCCATACTCTGATAGTATGCTCTCATATTTCTTTCCCTCGAAACGGCCCAACAAAAGGCATAAACAGTTTAGGAAAAACTTTTGTGTCTCTATACCACCAGTCCTGGTGTCAGAACATCCCTGAGGATAGCTTTCTGAATAATACTGCATCATTTTATCATTATTAGCTAAATGATGACCCAGTCAATTAGGAAAACACTTTAAGAGAAAGAGCAGAAAGCTAAAGAAGCATTAAAACCAGTACTTCGTCATATTAATGCAATGAGCGTCTTACACACTAACCAGAAGTTAAACAGAAAGGTAGTAAGCAGCCCTTAGCCAACATAACATCTACAAGTTCTCTCTGTGTAGCCTAGGTTTTCCACGTGAAATAAAAGACTCCAGAGCAAATAATCTCACTCATACACCATGCAAACACATTCCATTAAATTTCAGGCAGACTCTACTATTACTGCACAGTTTCTATCCTCTTAACAAAGAATAAAAAGTAGAAACTATATATGGCAATGGCATAAACTCTGTTTATTCTTAGACAAAAATGAGTTAGGGACCTTAAACATATGCAGCAGATTCAGTTATGAACACAATAGAATCTCATATGTAGTAAAATGTTATTGTTTGTAATAATTTGTCCCTATCACAAAATTTGAAACCAAAAAGATTGTCGATTTTTGTCTAACCTTAATACCAGACAAATATTGCTCCAACAATTCCTTACTAATCTTTGAGAACTTTTTATCTTCCATGTGGAGCAATACACTGTAATGCTTCCAACAAGAAGAGAGCAGTAGAGCTCCACCCACAGATGCCTCTGTGCCTGAATTTCAGGTATAAAATAATAAAAACTTGATAAGTAAGAATCAAAAACAGAAACAGAAACAGAAAAGAACAAGGACAGGTGGCATTCACTCAAAGACCTGCCTCCTCAGGGGAGCCACCATGATGCTCTTTTAACTCCTCTAACCACATCAGCACTTGACTTAACCCCTTCGCATGCAGTGGTCGAGTTTTTCTGTTCCACTGGAAGGAATTTTTGTCAATATTACTACACTAAAATCATGGAGAACTTCATCACTTCAAAATTTAGAATTTCATGGATCAGTGAACATACAGCAAAAAGACATTGTACAAGGTGCATCAGCTCCTCCAGGTGGTTCCACAGTATACAATTTGCCTCAATGTTTGAGTCTTCAGGTAGAAAACTCTGCTTTCTTTTCTTCTCGCTAATATTAGGTATCAAAGCAACCGGTTGATGAGACCCTGTAATGGTTGATGGCTTCGGTCTATTGACTAGAGTATTATCCCTCTTTGCTAAGGCTCCAGTAATTGACAGCAAGCAATCAGCAGCTGAAACAGAAAGACGAGATGGCACCTCGTATCCATCCTGCAAAATGCTAAACAAAATAACAGCTCAGAACTAAGTGGAAATGACTATGTATTTAAGTGTAGAAACTTCCTCCACTAGAGAGTAGGAGGCGATCTTTATACCTTCCATTGCATACAATCATCAACAAGTGGGGAACACAAGATGAAAAAATCTCCACAAACACAGAATGTTTCTCCCTAATACCTGTCAACAAAGAAGTACATTAATAAGGAGAACGTTTTCTTTCCCCCAAGAGAGATAGCCGGTATTGAATACTTAGTAACAAGGATGATTACAATGCCCACCATGCCAAAACCCCTGATCCCCAGTATCCTCGCATTCTACTAGACTTCGGATAAGTAAACACCATCCAAGAGCTAAAAACCTGTCCTCGTTCCTCAAAATGATTTTCGAAAGATGTCTCGAAACGGCTTGAAAGAGAACTTCAGCTTGAAACAGCCAATGTAGAAGTATCATAGCTGAGTTACCATGTTTAGAATCCTTAAACCTTAGTGTCTAAACCACACAAAAAAAAAAAGTATATAAAAACCCTTAAGAGCAGACAATATTAAAGACCGGACATTCCAACAAAGCAAGCAAGGTTTTCACAGGGTTTAAGAAAAGATATACATGTTCGATAATGGGTACGAGAATTTCACCAATCGCTTCGTCTCTCTCAGCAGCGTCTCTAACGCACTTTTCCAGAAACCAGAGTGCCTCATCGATAGAGCCTAAAGCAGCCATCGAAAACAAACATATTACAAATCCATCAGATAAGAAAGCAACGTGTGCAAACATAAACAAATTGAAAACACTGACCTGAGGAACCCTTTTGAGAATCAGGAGAAAGACGTGAAATAGACTCCCGTAGCTTTTTAGGGCGAGCCGAGAGAATCGTACTCATGAACCTACCTACAGTAACGGAGACTAGAGACTCCGGTTCTGATCTTCGTATCAATTCCTCTTCCAATCGCTCCATTTCACTCAGAATACTCGGCAATTCCTCTTCCGATTGAAATTAAATTACTCTCAGTCTAGTTTGTAGCAATGTCCCGGAGACGACGAAAAATCGAGCTTTTTGCATATTTCCCGCTGCAAGATAAAAACGGTGTCGTTACACTTACAAACTAAACGATGTCGTTTGACAATATAAAAGACTAAAATAAACGCCACCGTTTTGTACTTCGTGGCAGGGTTAGGACAGCGTCTTTGTGCCTACGCTCCACGTGGACACTACTCATTGGTTCATTTGTTGTTTAACAAAAAATCGTCGAACAAGATCTGAGAGGCATCTCTAGCTTCAGCTAATTCGCCGTCGCTTCCTCCTCCGGTAAGGTTCAGAAATGGCCACCGTCACAGCCAATGCATCACCTAAATCCTTCTCCTTCTCTGTTTCCAACCCTTTCAAATCCCTAATCCCCACCAAATCATCATCTCTCAACTACCCACCTCGCAACAAGAACCATCACCGTCTAGGTTTATCAGTGAACGCCTCCGTATCGTCACCACCTTCAATCGTAACCGCAAATGCACCTTCACCGGATTACAGAGTCGAGATTCTCTCCGAATCTTTACCGTTTATCCAAAAATTCCGAGGAAAAACCATAGTTGTCAAATACGGCGGCGCAGCCATGACTTCGCCGGAGCTTAAATCCTCCGTTGTAAGCGATCTCGTTCTCCTCGCGTGCGTTGGTCTTCGTCCGATCCTTGTTCACGGTGGAGGTCCTGATATTAACCGTTACCTGAAACAACTGAATATCCCAGCTGAGTTTCGTGACGGACTTCGTGTCACCGACGCTACAACTATGGAAATCGTATCAATGGTTCTAGTCGGAAAGGTTAATAAGAATCTGGTTTCTCTTATTAACGCCGCCGGAGCTACCGCTGTGGGGTTATCTGGACACGACGGTCGTCTTCTCACTGCACGACCTGTTCCGAACTCAGCTCAATTAGGTTTCGTTGGTGAAGTTGCGAGAGTAGATCCATCTGTACTGCGTCCACTTGTTGATTCCGGTTATATACCAGTGATTGCCTCTGTTGCTGCTGATGATTCTGGTCAAGCTTACAACATCAATGCAGATACGGTGGCTGGAGAGCTCGCTGCTGCGCTTGGAGCTGAGAAATTGATTTTGTTGACTGATGTGGCTGGAATCTTGGAGGATAAAGAGGATCCGAGTAGCTTGGTGAAGGAGATTGATATAAAAGGAGTGAAGAAGATGATTGAAGATGGTAAAGTTGCTGGTGGGATGATTCCTAAGGTCAGGTGTTGTATTAGGTCTCTTGCTCAGGGAGTTAAGACTGCCAGTATTATTGATGGAAGGAGACAACATTCTCTGCTTCATGAGATTATGTCTGATGAAGGAGCTGGAACTATGATTACTGGATAAATTTGCTATAACGGGTGCTCGATCATCAAAATCAACTTGAGGTTTTTGTATTTGAAAATGCCAGTGTTTGGATGTCAAATCTGTGCTATAAACTAGTGATCATTTCTACTTAAGTCTTAAAAGACAAAATTTTCAGCAGTTTTTGTGGTTTGCATATGCAACTTTGATGATTATCTTTTGGCTTAAAAAGTTTTAACATTTTTGGATACAATAAACTGTTCTAAGGATAGTTGTTTGAGTCATCTTCTTTCTTATTCTCTGTTTCTTCTTACGCTGCTTCTATCTTCATCTTGCGAAAGAACATATCTGATCCAAAGGACCAGGCTTGGCATATTGGTTCTGCTAACATCTTTCTTGCCAAACTGCTCCAAGTTAATTGGTATAGACACATTCTTGCTACGATGAGTACACGGAAGAACATTTTCAGATCCTTCATGATTTGGTCAGTTCCTGATTTTATTAGTGGCTGAATCTCCCCTCATAGGTTGTGTTTAGACCATTATGCAGTAGTTACTAAAGCTCTTTAGCTTATACTTGTTAGGAGCAGAGAACTCTTCTTTACACCTTAGAAGTGATATTTATCACCTAGAACTGAGATGTTATGAATCTGATACCGTGTCTCACAGTCACAAGTCCCAGAACATGTTTTTCCGGTCTTGTCTGTTTGACCAGTACACTTTCAAGTTTCTCAACTGCTTCTTTGGTCTTCAGGTCAACGTGTAGTGTTTAGTTGGACCCTAATTTCGATCTTGGGCTTTCCGTAGGCCCAAGTATAATTCAAATTCCATTGTTCATCTGACCCAACCAGAACTTATGCATCAAAACTCAAAAGCATTTGACCTCTGTAGAGGCGTAGACTGTAGTATGATTCGGGTTGGCCCCAGAAGAGATACTTTACCTGCGCGTGAAAGCCACACGCATGTGTCAAAGTGGTATTACAGATTACAGTGTCACCGTGACACTGTCACGTGACAAGAGTGTGTGGTCGTGGTGGTGAGTAGGACGTGAGAGGGATGGACCATAAGTGCATAATCGTCATCTTCAGGTAAAGTGAAACTGTGGTGGGCTACAACGAACCTTCCTTCAATTTACACTGTCACCGACTTTGGAGTTTGGACCCACGAGTCAATGCAAGTTGCAATCTTTCGAGGACCCATTTCAGCTCCGAAGTCCCACAACTTGGTCTCTTTTTTTAATAGATTTGTCTTCTTCCTCTCAAATTTGAGATGTTTTGTTTTAACATTATTGGCTGATTTTAAACTGTAAACTGGCACTAACTGCCATCCTTCTGTCCAAGAAGATCTTGAGTTCATGTACGAAATACTAAACACTGTAGTGTGGGATCAATCTGTAATTATATATTCCCTACTCGATGTTAAGTTTCTTTGTTTGTCCTATCCCAGTAGGGGAATCTCAAGAAACAATTGCAGAGATTTCCAAAACTTTGGTACTTTTTATGTCCTAATAACACCAAAATAATGGATTCTTTCGAGATTTAGATTAAATAAAAATTTATCAGTTAAAGGAACAAAAAAATCTTATTCCATCATCTCTCAAAAGAGATCATGACTTTCTTGAATCAACATAAATAATAACCATAACCATGATCATCATCATCAGTACCTATCTAGTGAACGCATAAAACTACCTTTCAACCGCCAAAAAGCCTTTAGTTTTTTTAGTCATAAAACATCGAGCAGTGTTCATCATCATCATCATCTAAATGTTTCGTCTTCAGCTTTCTGCGGAGAATGATAAAATACTCTTTGTCAACTGGACTTAACAGTGTCCAGAACGATCCCTCTTGTTCTTCCCGGTGCTCCCCCGTTGATTGAAGATAAATCCAACACAATCCTACCCACCGAAAGAAGTTTCATTAAAAACACTCCATAGAGAATCATCAGGTTAAAAAAATAAAGAACATTAATCGGTTTAGATCAGGTACATGTTCTTTTTGGTTCCTTCTCCTGTTTCTTGAATCAAAATTTTATCTTCCATCTTTGTTACTGTGTGCTCCTTGGGAAGATTGATCCCTTCTACTGCTTTTATCAAATGATCACAAAACCCATCAGACTTCCTTTCCTACTTAATTAATATACATTGTGTCTACTCTTTGGTTTTATTACCTTCTACGCCATTCACAGGAGCATGATCGTCTATCCCCAGGAGATTCTGAAACAGAGAGCCATTGTTGTTTGAAATGGAAGCGGTTTAAGAGGAATTTGTTCATAACAAAAGGCGGGTTAAGTCACCTTAAGGTTCTTGTAGCATTCCTCAAGGTTGTCATTATACAGAATGCGTTCAAAAATGCCTGAGGATTTCCCCGCTTTGATCTCTGCTTCAGCGTTTCTGAGCCGCTTTTGGATCTGCTCCTCTGTCTCAGTTCCTCTGTTTTTTTCAATACTTAAAATTGAGAACTTGCAATGAAAAATCTGAAGAAACAACAACTCTAAAGTGTAATCTTTACCGGGCACGTAGCCGATCTTCAAGTTCTTTCATTGAAGGAGGACATACGAATATGAATATCGCATCTAGAGAACTCGCCTTCACTGACCTCGCTCCTTGAACATCAATGTCAAGAATGCATCTCTATACGCACAAAATTTTTGATCATTTGAATGGATCAACGCCATGACAGAGATGATACAAAGATGATCGTTCTATTACCTTTCCTGAATCTGTTACCACTTCAACAGATTCAATGCTGGTTCCGTACAGATTACCATGAACAGATGCAAACTCGAGAAACTTCCCATCTTTGATTTCTTTCTCCATAACGGTTTTATCAGTGAAATGGTAATGAACCCCGCTCTTCTCCATACACCTCGGAGCTCGAGTAGTGTGGCTCACAGAGAACCCAAACATTGAAGGAAACTCCTTCATAAGCATCGATATAAGCGTTCCTTTCCCAACTCCAGAAGGACCGCTTATAACAATAGGCTTCTCTGCATTTCCCCTTACTCCTTTACTCCAAACAACAACCTCTCTTCCTAGCAATTTCTTTTGTTCCCGTACAAAAGGAGTATCCACCTATATGAATACTCAAAACACATGAGAATGAGAGCCCAAGAAACTCTACACTAGCAACATCGATATCTCCATACACTAACCTCAAGGAACCAAATGGAGTCATCAGAAGCTGAACCTTTTTTGATAACCAAAATCCGACCATTCTTCAGAACAATGGCAGAGTAACCCTTGCAGGGTTTAGGGCCAGTTCCAAGTACAGAAGGACTAGACCTGGAAAAACACCCAAAGTAAATTCATATCCTTAAGAATCCACACTAATGGAAGAAACAAACAGATTAAGATAGCATCAATGAACACACACCACTTGTTAGTGATTTTGTCATGAATCTGAACACCAAGGAACAACGGGTTCCCTTCATGATTTCCACCAATCACAAACTGCAACAGATAAAACCTCAGATCAAATCAAAGTCGAAGAATTAAGAACAGTTTCACATTCTAAAACATCAAGATTGGGAGCTTACGGATCGATCCCCAATTTCAACAGATGTATCTCCGGTTTTAGGTTCAGATTTGACACCAAAGCCATTGGTGTAACCATTCTCCAGATGATTCACAAAAAAAGCTGGTGCTTCCCCCTATTTACAACAAATCAAAATAACCCCAAATGTGAGAAATCTATGAACAAAGAAGAGCAACGAAGTGAATCGCGCCAAAAAAAGGCTCACCATAGAGATTTTCTATGCCTCCAAGAAGACACAACTCAGCCTGAGCAAGGGCACCACAAGCACAAAAATAAGAGATCAAAACAAACAATAAATCTCAAAATTTTTTTAAAAAATAGACCTTTTCTATGTCTTCTGCAGAAACGATAATAAAAAAAAAAAAAAAAAACCCAAATGCAGATTCAACAAAATAAAAACACAAAACTTTAGAAACATGAACACAGATCTCAGCATAAAGCAATGAAAAAAAACTAACCGGAACAAAACGATCTATTAAAAAGACAAATTAAACCCAGAAAATAATAAATAAAATAAAAGAACCCTTTTTCCTACCTCAAATATGAACACCGGAAACGCAGAGAAAAGGAGAAAGCTTTTGGATCGAATTGGCTTATTAGCTGGCGAGAGGATGTGAATTTATATCCAAAGATTGTAAAAGAAAAAAAAAAAAAAAGGGCCAGACGAGAGAATTCAGAAACAAGTTTTGATGTGCTTTTTCAACAACAAGATTTAGTTTTTATTTGCTATTCTCTGGAAATTTCTGGTTCGGCTAAACGAAGAATATATATAAAAAAAAGTATATATATATCAGCTGTGCATCGTCGAGGAGTCCCAAGACAACTTGGAGACAAGCGGCCGTGACGGTGTGTGGGGAAAGCTACCTCTAGGAAATCTCGGAGGCTCTTATAGCCTATAATATTATTAAAATATTACTTTAATATTTATTTCTTAAAATATTGATTCTTTATAAAAGTTTTGTTAATATAATAAAACTTTTTAGTTGATGAGATAAAAATTTCCTATAAATTCTTTTGTATGGAAGATCATAACAAATAAATGAAAAAAAAAATGTGAAATTATTTGTTTTTTATTTAACTAAAATGTATTATCAATACTCATGGAGCCACCAAGGTTAATCTACAGTATTACATATCACTAGGTCAACATATTTTTTAAAATGATATTTTTATTTTTAATATATATTATTGAATTTATTAGTTTTACGTTTAGTCAATGATAGCTTAATCATTTATTTATTTAACCAATAATTTCAGATTTTTTTAAAAATCATTATGTTAAAATAATAATATATTCAACATTTGAATTAATTTAATAGAATAAACATGATAATATTGAACGAGTGACATAACAAAATCCAACATAATATTTTTATTTGGAGATAAAAAAAAACTCACTGTTTATTTATTGATTAAAACACCACATTTAGAGTATTTTTAGTTTATTTAATATTTATGTCAATTATATATTATACGTATTGTTGATATAAAGCTGAAATTTATGTGGTGCTAACTGAAAAAAATTAACTTTTTTCTTTCTTTTTGATGCACAGACAATAATTATGAATTTAAACCAATTAATTTTGATTTATATGTAGCTCAAGTGTAGTTATTATTAATTATTATATCCAAGTGTTAGTAGTATAATCTATTTTTCTGTTTATTTAATTTGATTTTCCTTTAGTCCATGATTTTATCTTTAATTGCAAAAAAAATTACATTTTAATGAAAAGTTATATATAATCAAAAAAAATATGATTCAAAAAAAATCTCAACTGATTCTACTACACCGTTTAGAGTTTACTGACGAAGGATGTATTACGCTAAAATGGATTTGGACTAAAAAACCTACTATAATTTTTGTGTAAATGGATGATTTGTGCTTTATGTTTTATCAAACAAACGGATTGGCAATAAATAATAGTAGGATGATCTAATGGTGCAAATGTATTATAGATTAATTGATGAAAAACTCGTATGTAAATTTTTAGGTTATAACTTTAAATTTATACGGTGAAAAAAAGTTTGTATCAAAAAAATTCAAACTATTATTTTAAAAATATATATTTAAACATACAAAAATAAATATATAGGAGGGATGGAAATATTTATTAATGGGACTTGTCTTATAATAATGGGAGTGCAATTTCTATTGATTAAACTGTCTAAAGTAGCTTTTTAATTTAAAATAAGCTAGTTTTCGTTTTTTTACCATTTTGATGTAAATGTGGGGAAACATATTGTCCGCATTTTAATTTTTATTCAATACTTTTCCACTGTCCAATCATTTCACTATTTAATTATTTTATAGGTTAAAAGTTATGGATATGATTCAAAGCAATCTTCTTGGATGGCAAGCCAAAAGTGGTAGAAGTTGAAAGAGATCTAGACGAATAAAACAAAAGGGTTATAGTGTGTTAACGTAGAGAAGACGTTGATATTTAATATAGTTTCGTAAAATGTTAAAAATGAACCAATAATGTTTAGACAAGGCCATATGGGATTGGTTAGAAACATGGGATTTGTCCCCAAGAATTCAAACTTCCATTCAAAAATAACATGATTTTGACCAAACGATCAACCCTCCAAATTTGAATATTGGAAAGTGGATAAGGACATCAGTTGTTTTCTTTGTCCTCATCTTTTTTTTCTTTTTCTTTTGTATGTTAACATCCTCTTTTTCGTTATTCCAATACTTTGTACAAAGACGAGCCCACTTTGACCAGTTGGGAAATAATAAGCCAGGAGGTTTGAATTTCATCGGTTGTAACGTGTTAATAGTGTTTGGTCAGATTCGACTTTGATTATGAAGGTTATTTTGGTTAAAAATATTTAGTTCAGAAAAACTGAACCAATCGAACGCTTAGAAAATACGAATCTTTCGTGGCTGAAATAACTCTTTTATTCAAAAAAAAAAACTATCATGATATTTAATTTTTATTATTATTGAAATTTATCAAACAAAAACTTACAAAAAAAAAAAAAGAATGCGCCTAAACTAAACCAATACCAAAACAAATAAATGTCTAGAGTGTGTATGGTTGGTGAAATATTGGAAGCCAGACTACAAGGAGGCTTAAACAAGAATGGTTTGTTGTTTGGAGGCAAAATGTTGTTATGTCTTGTCTATGATTTTTTATGGTAAAATCATAAGACACTCTCTCGGGATTATGAGTATTTTGGCTAATTCATATTGAACTGAATCTCACTTTCCTTTGAATTGGTTATACTTATTTGACCTTACTGAACTTTCATACCATGTAAAGAATCATAAGTTTTTTTTTTAACTCAACACCAATCAAGAGTAATTATATGCATGCCCCTCGTTTATATTAGTTTTGATTGTTTTACGTTTCTAATATGAGATACAAACATAAAACATGTAGTCCAAGTCGTCTTGAACCAATATCCAACAGATAAGTTAGGCCCATATCAATCTCCAAGAACCATGATAATAGTTTGGTAACTGTTGAAACAAAAACACAACAACAAAGATAAATATGTTTAGGGATATGGATTAAACCAAAAATTTTGTGATCATTACATGATGAGATGGAAGAAAGAAAAAAGTAAGACATATTTTATGGAAAAGCAAATTCAAACTGAAAAACTATACCAAAGTGATCCAGGGTAGTTTGGCTAATTACTACATTGTTCTTGGTAAACCAAAATAGATAATGTCTACGACTATATGATGGATGTAGAAGACAACGTCGTGGACTAGGTCGTGGTCTTTCTTGTGGATGCTAATGATAACGTGTTTCCGACGTCATGACAACATTATGTCAATAATATTTGCTTTAAATTCAAGCGTTTGAAGTTTGAACCTTTAATTTTTACGTTGACAAGTTTCTAACAATCCTAATTTTGATTGGTATACGTCAAGTTCACTCTATGATATGTGAACCAAAAGAAAAGAAAAAACACATCTAGCCTTCTCACATGATCATGACTAGTTGATTGGGCTCTGATGAAAATGTGATAATTAGTAGCCCACGTTAGCCCATTTTTGTAGTCGTCCATTACGCCTTAGACAGCAGATAATGGCTTTTGCATTTTATAGCGTAATCTAACAAAAACCGATTCAACAAATTGTCACAGGTTTTATATATTTTTGGATGCTCGAGTCTCTTGCCTTTCCCTGGTCACACAACCTATCATTGGAGCTTGATTCGGCGAGTCAATCGTTAACCTTTTGGGCAGCAAACAGCAATGTTAATCTAAACTTTTATTCATACATGGTTTAGGGTCAATGACAAGAAACAATATGATTAGCAATTAAGTAGTGAGAATTGAGTAAAGAGAGGATATGATCTGAATTGACATATGAAACGTGGCGTCTTTCAAGTGGAACTTCCGAGCACATTCATGAAGCTGACGTGAGTAGCTTATTTTGGCGGGAATACACTACCACTCACTTTGCGCCACGTAGATAACCTTTGCTACGACAAAACACGTGTCACAACCATTATCTCCATTTTTCGTGGCGGGTCCTATTTTGCCGACACTTCTCTCTCTCACTACGATCATCATTTTTTTTTTTCCTTTTTTCCATAATATTCCTATGAGTATTTTTTAATTAAAGATCTCTGACGATGCTCTCGAATATATAAAAAAATTTGTACCGAATTTAGGCTAAAAGTATTTAACAAAATGGGTTTTAATTAATTTATTATAATTTCCACCGAAATAATTAATTAATTTCTTGCTCTAAATATCTTGAAAGAACACGTCTTCGTGAATGAAGTCGCATATTTACTGGACGAACGTAGCTTTCATGGAAAGGACTTTACACTTGTTATAGTTTAACCTCTCATGTAAACTAAACTTTTAACTCGTTACCCAAATTATTAAAATCATAATCATTGATTATTTATTCCTTACCTTGTTTCTTCTACTTCCATCTCCTCCTAATTACAATCACACCTAGAACCATCTAATTACAACAGTCCACTACTTCTACTACTACTACTACTACCACAACTCTGATGTTGACTTTGTACCGTCAAGATAGGTCAGCGGACAGCACCACCACCACAAGTACGACCGATGCTTCCGATCGCCGGGATGAGACGCCGCCATCGGAGACCGTCGTAAGAGATATTCACGCGATGACGACGACTACGGAGCTTACTCGGCCACAACAAAGGGCAGGAGGAGGAGGAGGATACTTGTCTCCGTCGAGGTCTATTGCTTTTAGCGACGGAACTACTTCTTCCGGCGAGAATTTCACCACCGTGAGCAGAGAGTTTAACGCACTAGTTATCGCCGGCTCTTCCATGGACAACAACAACGGTAGTGGTCATCGTGACGTCACACGTGACGAAAGGAATGAGTTGACTAGGATCGGCGAAAACGACGACGTTGGAGATCATGATCAGGTGCCTGAGGAAGATTCGAATCCTTGGGCGATTGTACCGGACGGTTACAATAACCGGAACGGTTCGGAGGATAATAATATTGTGTTGACGTCATCAGGTGGTCAGAATCGGATGGTAACGACTGCTTCGGTGCAAAGTGTTAAGAGGGAGGAGGTGGAAGCAAAGATAACGGCGTGGCAAACGGCGAAGGTGGCTAAGATTAATAATAGGTTTAAAAGACAAGACGCCGTTATTAACGGTTGGTTGAATGAGCAGGTTCATAAAGCTAACTCTTGGATGAAAAAAATCGAGGTGACGTCTCATATTTTTGTTCTTCCTAAAATCTAAAGTTACATCCGATTGATATAACAAAGTGACTTAGGCTCTGTTTAGGTTAACACGCTTTTCTTGAAACTGTTTGCGTTTACATGTGAGACAAAAATATTTTTTTTTAAAAAAAACTATGTAACGTTTACAATGTTCATGTGATTCATCAATGTAACAAAACGGTCTAAAAGACCTGACTAGCTAGATGATAGATGTCGTGTTCTGAATTGATACATAGATATATGTGGATGCAGAGGAAATTGGAAGAAAGGAGAGCGAAGGCGATGGAGAAAACACAGAATAAAGTGGCTAAAGCTCAGAGGAAGGCAGAGGAGAGGAGAGCGACGGCGGAAGGAAAAAGAGGGACTGAGGTTGCTAGGGTTCTTGAAGTCGCTAATCTCATGAGAGCCGTGGGACGTCCTCCGGCCAAACGATCCTTCTTCACTTTCTCTTAGCTCCTTTTAATTTTATCCAAATTTCTCATAATTTTATCCAAATTTCTCAATATTTTATAGGCTATGAGAGGACCATTTTCTGTTGGGAATCAATGTGTGTATATAATGAACGTAATAGTTTTAAAGTTACTGATAGATATTGTAATTGTATTTGCCTGCACCACAGAAACTAATCATATGTTATTTGTGAGCCAATAAACTTATTACATGTATCGTTTTGTCTTTCCATATGTTGAGACTGATTTGACTTGGAGTTTAAAGCAAAAAATTAGATTGAAGCTCTTACTTAGTTTCCAACTCTGTTCTGTGTAATTACTCTCGCTTACTTGCACTCATGTGTATAGATTAAAGAGCTTAAACAAAAATGTAAAAGACACCACAATTTACTAATTCACGCTGCAAAACTCGAAACCGTACGTCCCACTGGAAAGGAATCCCGAAAATTCACTAAAAGCTTGCTCAAACGAGCCTTAAATTATTTTACATACAAGGTCTATGTATTTCTTACAATGAACAAAACATAGATCTTATTATATACACGAGCAAACAACAGCAATTGATTTTAAGATGGGCTAGTGATAAAGGGCTTATTTTTGCTTATGCTTCTACCATAACGGGCCTACATAGAGTTTCTTTGTTTAGTCTTACAATGTTCTTTTGATTTGTCCATTTGTATAGAATATATAATGGTAAGACTCAATCTTTAGCAATGATCAAAGAGTAAAGAAAATAGAGTGTATCACCACTCATTATTTTGCCTAATTATATATTACTACATTGGATCCCGCATATACGCGGGGTTATAAACCTAAATTTTTAAATTTAAGAGAAAAAATTGAAATATAAATCAAATATAATTAAATCACCCCATAAAAATAAATATACAACAAAATATTGAGAACGTCAATACAAAATCATTCACGGATAAAAACAATTAACAAATTTTAAATTATTTATTTATTTTGATTATATATAGTTTGGTTGATTTCTATTTGAATAAAATTTATATATTTTAAATCATATTTGACCTTTTTCTTTTTCAAATAGACATAAAAATTAATTACGGGTTATTGTTTTGATTTTTTTTATTGTCTTTTGGATGATTGTCATTTTCTGAAAAGTTGAAAAAAAACAACCAGAATCATAAAAAAAAAATAACCATTAAAATATATAAATAAATAAAATTACGACAACATAATAATAAAATAAAATAACTTTAAAATAAATAAAATGAAGAGATATTTTATCAATATAATGAAGTTGAAAGTAAGATGTGTTTTCGAAGAAAGTGTTGTTTTTTGAGAATACATGATAGTACTTATTTGTTTATATAGATTTCAATATTTACAATTATTATTCCTTTAAGATGATAAATTTTATTAACTATGTAAGTTTATTTTTTTTAAGAATTAATAATTTGTATAATTTTTTTATGTAGAATATATATTTTTTGAATAATGGTAGTTAATTATCTTTTTGTAGAGTTTTGTTATAATAAGATTTTTAACATTTTTTTTATTTTTGACACTGTCAGAATTTAGAATCGATAAACATGGCACATGTCGCGATCTTCTGATTTACTAACTTTTAAAATCATCTTATTATATAAAAGAGGGTTTTCAAAAGTTAGTAACTAATAGGATGGTGACACGTGTCATGTTAATCGATTCAAGATTTCGACACGTGGTAAATTTGAGAAAATGTCAAAAATTATTATAAGAAAACTATACAAAAATATAATTAGCTACCATTATTCGGTAAATAAAAAATTTATATAGAAAATATACAAATTGTTATTTTTTGAAAAAATGTAAACTTCCATAATTAAGAAAATTTAATTTTAAAGAAAAAAATTGTAAATATTGAATTCTATAGAAAATATACAAATTATTATTATTTTTAAAAAGTAAACTTCCAAACTATAATTTTTTTTAAAAAAAAAATTGTAAATATTGAACTCTATAGAAACAAAAATAAATTTTCTAATTTTAAAGGAAAAAGAATTGTAAATATTGAACACTATATAAACAAATAAGTAGTCTCATATTTTCTCAACAAACAAAAATGTTTTCTTCAAAAACATCATCATATCTCCAATTTCATTTTATTGGTAAATCTTTTATTCTTTTTATTTTATTTTAAAAAGTTATGTTAATTTAATATTATGAGGTTGTTGTGAAATCGTTTTACTTATATATTTTTCATGATTATTATTTTTTCTCTAATTTTGGTTTTATTTTTTTCTACTTTTCAGAAAATTTAATTAATTTATTATTATGAGGTTTTCCTAAAAACAATTATTTCTATTTTTATGATTATTAAATTTTTTCTCTCTATTATTTTTTCTTATACTTTTCAGAAAATGTCTATCATTCAAAAAAATGAGTAAATAAATTCAAAATAACAACAATAATTTATTTTTAGGTCGGTTTGAAAACAAAGATCAAATATGATTAAAAATAAATAAATCTTATTCAAATAAATATAAAACAAACTATATATTATCTAAATAAATATAGAATTATAACTTTATTAGGATTTCTTATGGGTGAATGATTTTGGATAGGTGTTCTCAATATTTTATTATATATGTATATTTACGGGTAGTTTAATTTTATTTTTTAAATTTTTTAATAATTTTATTCTTATAAGTTCTAAAAGCGAAGATTATAATCCCGCGTATATGCGGAAGCTAATCTAGTATTTTATATAATAAGATTACAAATAACTCTTTTTCATTAATGCTAAATTTAGTACACAAATAGAATGAATCATTGTCTTGGTAAGAGTAATAGAAACACTCATGTAAAGAAAGGAAGTTTCATCAGGACATTTGGATATTATTTGAAAGCATTTAAAAAAGTCTTATTCCTACTCCGTTGACTTTGTTAATTTGTTTTATACTCTTATAAGAGTAACTCCGAAGTAAGTTTTATATATTTGTGTTCCTCTTTAAATCGAGGTTTCGACCCAATCGCACGTATATCTGTAGTCTGAAAAAGTATTATGTAACTTGATTTGTACATCAACTATTTTTGATAGATCAAAATGCCTTTATCGGTTTGATTTAAAGAGTCAAGATTTTTCATTCAGAATCAAAATCTAATCAACCTTGAAAGAAAAAGCATACAATTTTAATCAAAATATTGCATATCCTCCATTATATCGTTAGTTGAATTCGAAGTAAAAAAAAAAAATTAGTTAGTTGGGTCCGACGAAAGGGATTAAAAAGAGTCAAAATCGCCGGGTTTGACCTTTGTTAATATTTATATTTTGTAAAAAAGGAGCAAAAGAACATAAAATAAAGGTGGCCGCTTATTTAGGAGACCCAAGCATGAGCGTAGTTACGATTTTACCCTTAATTTTGTTGTTTCAGGGTGCCGCAGAGACGTGTCACAGACTCGCTTTTTGTTTAAATCTCTTAGGTAAATTCCTGAAACACCCCTGCCTTCTTAATTAATCGTGTGATTATTCATTCATTTCACGGAGATAATAGGCATTCTATAAAGAGAATGAGGTAAAATGTCATCAAAAATTAAAGCATTAATAAACTTTTTTTTGTCAAAATAAAAATGAACAAAAAGTATGAATCATAATTTAAGCCTTAAATAGAGAGTACAATATAGAGGGTCAATATAGTAAATATACAGAGAGAACAAAGGCTTGAAGGCATTTTGGTTTCACATTAGAGTAATGATGAGGAAACAGTCCTAAAGATAAAACCTTTATGGTCAAAAACAGAGAGAAACAACAAAAAAAAAAAAAAAAAACGAAAAACAATCATGGAGCTCTGGAGAAGAAGGGAGGGAAGAAGATTCTTTTGACCTTCCTTCCAAGTTCCATCATCTCTCTCTCTCTCTCTGTAAATGAATTTAAATTGTTTTTGTGATTTCGAAAAAACATCTGCACAATTTCAGAAAAAATCATTTGACGTTCTTCTTCGTAATCACGCGTTGAAAATATCCACCGATTCATATACTCTTCATCTTCTTCGTTTTCTCTGCATATATCATCCAGATTCCTCTCAAAGTACGACCCTACTTTCCTGGAATTGCTCGTAAACTGCAGCAGATTTGATTTGGGTTTTCGATTGGGAGAAAAGATTTTGATCGGAATTCATGGGTAATTGTTGCGGAACCGCAGGATCATTGGCTCAAAACGATAATAAGCCCAAAAAAGGAAGGAAGAAACAAAACCCTTTCTCGATCGATTACGGTCTTCATCACGCTGGTGGAGATGGAGGTGGAGGTAAAGGAGGAAGAGCTCTTAAGCTTATTGTCTTGAATGATCCAACAGGCCGTGAGATCGACTCGAAATACACGTTGGGGAGAGAGCTAGGTCGTGGTGAATTCGGTGTTACGTATCTTTGTACCGATAAAGAGACCCATGAGGTTTTTGCTTGTAAATCGATTTTGAAGAAGAAGCTCAGGACGGCTGTGGATATTGAGGATGTTAGAAGGGAAGTTGAGATCATGAGGCATATGCCTGTTCATCCAAATCTTGTTACTTTGAAGGAGACTTATGAGGATGACCATGCTGTGCATTTGGTTATGGAGCTTTGTGAAGGTGGTGAATTGTTTGATAGGATTGTTGCTAGAGGCCATTATACCGAGAGAGCTGCTGCTGCTGTCACTAAGACCATCATGGAAGTGGTTCAGGTTCGTTATGGTTTCTTTTTGTTTATTGCAGAATTGCAATTGCCTAGTCTCGGCTTACGGTTATATGATTTAGAGTTGTGTGATGTCTTGGTTTAAGCTCTAGTATGAATCTTACTGCTATTGTTCTTGGAGATTATTTATGTGTAGCATTGCTTTAAAAGGGCACTATTTGCTGCAAAAAGATTCCAATTTTATTTCTTTTCTTGTAAATTGAAAGTCTTCGGAAGTAATGTCAGATGTGTGAAAGTAATGAGTTTGCAATGTGTTCTTTCAGGTGTGTCACAAGCACGGGGTAATGCACAGGGACCTGAAACCCGAGAACTTCTTGTTTGCAAACAAGAAGGAGACAGCACCTCTCAAGGCGATTGATTTCGGTCTCTCTGTTTTCTTTAAACCAGGTAATGTGGTCTTGGTGCTCAGTAGATAGCTGATTGGTTGTGGTTTGTCAACAATCTTAACCCACACCTTTGTTTTCTTTGCAGGCGAAAGGTTTAACGAAATCGTTGGTAGTCCCTACTACATGGCTCCCGAGGTGCTAAAACGGAATTATGGTCCAGAAGTCGACATTTGGAGTGCAGGTGTAATTCTTTATATACTGCTCTGTGGTGTCCCACCTTTCTGGGCAGGTTAGTTTTATCAGTCTATGTTCCCTTCTTCTTGGGCCGTCTGCAGCAACTGTGTCTTCAGGGGGACATATTTGAAGTGATCATAAGAATAATTAATGAACCTTGTCTTCTGTTTGTTTATACTTCAGAAACTGAACAAGGAGTTGCACAGGCAATTATTCGATCTGTACTAGACTTCAGAAGGGACCCATGGCCTAAGGTTTCTGAAAACGCAAAAGACCTTATCAGGAAAATGCTTGACCCTGACCAAAAGCGTCGTCTTACAGCTCAGCAAGTGCTAGGTACAGATTTATGGTTTCTAATTATGCAATTTGCTTATGTTGTCATATGGAATCTGAGACAGACAAAGAGTATTAATCGGTCTTTGCTTCGTTTTCCGCAGATCATCCGTGGTTACAGAATGCAAAGACAGCTCCAAATGTATCACTGGGTGAAACAGTGAGGGCAAGGCTGAAGCAGTTCACCGTTATGAACAAGCTCAAGAAAAGAGCACTTAGGGTAAAATACATATTAACTTAAGAAACCATCCGAACATATATATCTCTTGTGATCTAAAAAGCCTAACAGTAGTTTTTTTTCAAATGCCTAACCATAGTTTCGTTTTGTCTTTTTACGTTTTCTCGATAGGTTATTGCTGAGCATTTGTCAGATGAAGAAGCTTCTGGTATAAGAGAAGGGTTCCAAATAATGGACACAAGCCAAAGAGGGAAGATCAACATTGACGAGCTAAAAATCGGTTTGCAGAAACTTGGTCATGCCATTCCCCAAGATGATTTACAAATTCTAATGGACGCTGTAAGCTTTGATCTAACGTTACTTTTCAATGCCGGTTTTGTGAATTTAAAATATGCAGTGCACTGAGCTCCCGATGGCTTTCTTCTTTTTGCAGGGAGATATCGATAGAGATGGATATTTAGACTGTGACGA
Source organism: Crucihimalaya himalaica (assembly GCA_004349715.1). Taxonomy (NCBI): domain Eukaryota; kingdom Viridiplantae; phylum Streptophyta; class Magnoliopsida; order Brassicales; family Brassicaceae; genus Crucihimalaya; species Crucihimalaya himalaica. Next base: position 2,216,121 of record SMJT01000008.1, on the reverse strand, counting down.
GTTCATTGCCATATCGGTACACCTAAGGAAAATGGGCAATGACGAGCATCTCAAGAAAGCGTTTGCATTCTTCGATCAAAACAATAACGGATATATCGAAATAGAGGAATTAAGGGAAGCTTTGTTTGATGAAGTTGGTACAAGCGAGGAAATTGTTGATGCCATTATTCGCGATGTTGATACCGATAAGGTTTGACTCGCGTCACCATTTCTTTTAGTTTTCTTTTAATTGTCTGAGACAACAGCTAAACATCATCAAACTGTGTATTGCAGGATGGAAGAATAAGTTACGAAGAGTTTGTGACGATGATGAAAACAGGAACAGATTGGAGAAAAGCTTCGAGACAGTACTCGAGGGAACGGTTTAACAGTATCAGTCTCAAACTGATGCAAGATGCGTCATTGCAGGTCAGTGGTGATACAAGATGAGAGAAGCTGAGTCGGTGTCACTCAGAACTGGAAGATTAAATCAATGGGATGTCAATCTTTCTTCATTTCTTAATTTTTATCTTTTTGGGTTTTTTTTTTAACACCACGATTAAAGCTTGTTTAGGCATATAAAGTTGTACGATTTGTGTGTATGAATTCCTGGCTGAAGAGCGAGCGAGTACGGATCAAGAGAGAACAAGAGTGTTGGCCTTTGGCTGTGTGTAGATATTTTGTATAATCGTATGTTGATAATTAAGATATCCTCAATTTTTCTTGTGATATTCTGTAATTTTCTCTAACCATTCAAGAAGTATATGAGAGATTGGATTGATTTTTCGTTTTTTTGTGAAATCCAGAAGATGTAAATCCTTTTATGTCTAAAAATAACAACGGGAGAAAAAATGTGTAGAGTTGTATAATCAATAAGAACTTAAAAAAGTTTCAACGATCTTCTCAAAACTCATTAAGCAAATGAGTTGTGGAAATATTGACAATGAGAGTTTGATTTACAAATAAACTACAGGATGTGCAAATTATAATCAAAGTTTGGAAGTCTCTTTAGAAAAAAAAGGATGAATCATGGTATATTTTCAGAGCCGGCCCTGGTCGACAACTTTGTCTCTGTGCCTTCACTTTTTGTTGTCAGTCTTTTAAAAGTAAATTCTATAATCCTTTATCGGAAGTACGTAATGGAGATATATGTTGGCCTGAAAGTTCTATCAATTCAGACCAAGCGATCACAAGTGTCGTTATTGCCTTATCGGGGCATCAAATATACGCAAGTGGATAATTTTGTGTCCTCTATATATTGTCATCATGAATGCATGGAAACACCAATCATTTGATCAACAATCATATAAAAATAAATTTTCAATATATAATAGACTAAATTAGAATCATTTCTTACTAGCTGAGTTTACAACTGTTCATGATATAGAATTATTGATATACTACAAATTTGATACCCACAATAGTATTTAGAAATAGCATCTGTCATGTATTATAATCACAAAAACATAAGTACATAAAATTTAACATTCGGATCACTGTTTTGGGCTATAACGTCTAATACATATCCACGTCATAGTAGTCTGATCGACACGAGGCAATTTTGTATTGTTACCAAATTTGAAAATTATTAAAACAATCAATCATGCAAAAGGTGTGAGGTTGAACGGTACACGAAGGATACAAATGTCCGATGTCGACCTTGTTGTAAAGGATATGCTTTGGAAGGACACTAATCATGATTACGGAGTAACCGAGTAACATTAAAATAAGTACCGTAATTATCATTGATTAATCGTCGTACTTAAATTATATACATAGAGCCAACAAAATTTATAATTGTATCACACACCTAATGATAAAAGTCGAAAGTGAAAAAGGAATCTAGACAAGGACATGGTGAACTGATCAATGCAAGAGACGTTTTCACATTTGATTAGCTCGAGCTGACGTGGATTGGACCCACTTGCGCCGTTTCATTACAAAACTTCATCTACTTTATTTGACTCGTGATTTCTTTTAGCAATTTTGGGGGAAAAATATAATCTCAATTCTGTTTAACAGAAAATGTCATTCTGATATTTTTTCATACAGAATAAAAATTAGATTAAAATTTCTTATATAGTTTTTAAATTTATATTTATTTTTCGTATTTTTTTATAAACTTGAAGTTAAATTAAAGATTTTGTATTAAATTTTACATTAAAAATTTAAAATAATACAAGAAAAAATTAAACCTTAAACGTTGACAAAAAAAGAAATTAAACCTACAAAAAAAAATTAAACTTTAAACGTTGACAAAAAAGAAATTAAACCTTAAATTTTAAACTTTAATACACATTATTTGTGAAACGGAGGATGTACTTTTTTTTTTTTTCATTTGAATCAATAATAGAAAAGGAACCAAGTGTTCGAAATGCAAAGCAGCCAAAAAAAATGATAAGATAATCAGTAAAATTAAGACGAGATATTTCAAAAGTATTTTAATAGAAATTGAAACCTAATAATTTGATACTGTGAGTCACGAATATGGACCGTATGATTGATTGTATTTTATTTTTTTGTCGCCATGACTAATGGTTGGTGAGTACGAGAAGCTTATGCAATCAAGGATAAGAGGAACTGTACTAAACTTCAATTAAACTTCAATAACTATATAAATGTATGTATGTATATCATATTATCAGCATCGCTCGATTCAATAGTTGATTTAAATAATTAACGAGTCGATATGTATCAAACTCTATTTTCATATACATACCGATCGATGGACCTACGTATATATTAGATTCGATTTATCGTATCATACTATCATTCATTATTATTTATCGGTGTGTCGTTCCCTGTATTATCCATAACAAGAAGTGGCTTTTAGTACGAAAGAGCAGCCAAGTGAATCAACCCAGTTCAAACCGGTCGTCGAGTGTTGACCACACACGTGGTTCCAGATAAGCGGATAAGGATCGTGACATCAAGTGAGTATGTGTTACACTGTTACGGTCCGTATCGCTAAGACGTTGTTAGGTTTTGCTCCGCAAAGGAGTCATGATAACATACAACTTGCATTATATCACCATATCTTCTCAAACTAAACGATTTTGAGTCAAGTAATAAACATGTGTCTATTTACAAAATTGGGCGGCTTATATCGTCGTTTTTTGAAAAGTTCTTATGTTATATTGATTAAATATAATAAATTTTGAGAACGGTTTTAAGTACTCTGAACCAAAACTTACATTAACGGAACTGCTTCAGTCTTCAGCCGCAGTCGCCGCTAGACGAACACAAAAAGCCGTGGATACAATAATTGCCCCAATTCATCAAATTGGTTTTACAATATATTTCACCATTGGGCATTTGGGCGGTACAACTAAAATGTGCATGTTATGTTTTGTCTATACAGCACATGTCAAAGGCATTTTCAAAGATATATTACTATTATTTTACGTGAAGAAAATTTAAAATATAAAATATAACGATTTCACAATTTCGTCTTCTGCTAGAACAAAATATTGAACGAGAGAATCGAGATATTCCAGAATATCGCATATGTGATCAGGTGATATTAACGAGGGACTTGACTTGACGTAGTCTTTAAGATTTCAAATTTGATCAGCATTACAGGTACGTCATTTCATAAGATTTAGAAAATATTATTTAGAAATATTGGTGCATTAACCCCAAAAAATAGGTGAATCGGTGATGCATGTGTATATTACTGGCATTCCCAGAGACACGCTATTCAAGTAGGAAAAATATTTGTTTAAAAACGCGTATGCAACTACGTTACACGTTTCTTGTACATTTGGGCTTCGTTATGATTTGTATCAAGAGTGAAATTAACTAGGATTTATAGTTTCGTAATATGATTTGATTCGATATTTAATATGATTTCTTGCACAGCTTGAAATAACCATGATTAGCAATTTCTCCGTTGACAATAATACTAGCGATTTCACCGTTTGATTGTAGTTGACATTTTTAACATTAGGCTAAAATTCGGTATGTTTCAATAGATTTTTTAAGTAATATAAGAAAATCAATTTAAATGCTATGTTGGTACTTTTACATAAAAATCTGATACTACAATCGAAAAGTAAGTAAAAACAAAAGAAGAGTAGAAATAAATATTTTAATTTTTAATATGAGGTGTCTCTGATTCAGCAATAGAAGATAGACAAAAAATATCACGATTTTTCTAGTAGTTTTTATTACATCTCCACAGAAAAAGTAATAAAACACGTGGCAACATCGCAACGGCTATTTCCAGATCTTCTGGCATATATAAAGCGTCGTCTTCTCCGACACCTTCATAACCCAAAAACACCGTTCCGATTAGTGATTGACCAGTGAAGAAGAATATTCATTGACGGAGCCACCACTTTTGGGCGGCGTTTCGTATTCTTTCTTCTTTTGTAGAAGCAACATTTAGCTTCTTTCGTCTCTATCTTCTCTCTCTTACCGAGAGCTGCACGAACAAGAAACAATCCGGTGAGTATTAGTGATTTTTCGAACTTTTCCGTGTTAGACCTTTGGAGTAATTGTTTTCCGATGATGATTATGTTTATCTCATAGCTCATCTGCAGTTTTAGGGAAGAAACTGATATGAGAGATATTTGAAATCTTCAATTTGCATCTTAGATTCATATTCTATTTTTGGAAAGATTCTAATTACACTTTGTTCTAAGGATCTGTTTCGTAACGTTGGTTTACTTGTTGTGATTATCTGAGACAGTTAACTCAATTGCGGCGTTGAGAAGATGACGATTACGTCAAATATCTCTGTACAGAACGACAACCTCGTTGTTCAAGGGAAGACTATTCTGACCAAAATTCCCGACAACATTATCCTTACTCCCGTAACGGGTAATGGATTCGTTTCCGGTGCATTTATAGGCGCAACGTTTGAACAAAGCAAGAGTCTTCATGTGTTCCCCATCGGTGTATTGGAGTAAGCTCCTTATTTCTATTAGTTATTTGAGTTATTCAGGTCTTTTTGATGGTTCCTTAAGCTTTATTGTTTATAAATCTTTCACAGGGGTCTTCGATTCATGTGCTGTTTCCGATTTAAACTATGGTGGATGACTCAGAGAATGGGAAGCTGTGGAAAAGACATACCTTTGGAGACACAGTTCATGCTACTTGAGAGCAAGGACGAGGTTGAAGGAAATGGAGATGATGCTCCGACTATTTATACCGTCTTTCTCCCTCTTCTTGAAGGCCAGTTCAGAGCTGTTCTGCAAGGAAATGAGAAGAATGAGATAGAGATTTGTCTTGAGAGCGGTTGGTGTACAGATGATCCATTAAAATAACGAGCTTTCAACTTCCAGACCTAAGAACTGAAATTTCGTTTTGCTTGATTTTGTATCTGCAGGAGATAAGGCCGTGGAAACTAGCCAGGGAACTCACCTTGTCTATGTTCATGCTGGAACCAATCCCTTTGAAGTTATCAGGCAATCCGTAAAGTATGTTCTAAAGATAGCCAAAATCTTTTACTCTGCCTCATGTTTCATGTTTCATTGATGTGAAGGTTACATATATTTTCTTGTGCACTTATCCTTTATTATGTACAGGGCTGTGGAGAGACACATGCAGACATTTCATCATCGTGAGAAGAAGAAGGTGAGTGAACATTTTATGGTTCTGGTCGCAAATAGAGTTCATTTGATTTGGTATGATCTCCTCATTTTTCTTCCTCTTTGTTTGTTTAGCTTCCTTCTTTCCTGGACTGGTTTGGCTGGTGCACATGGGACGCATTTTACACAGACGTTACTGCTGAGGGCGTTGATGAAGGCCTTAGAAGGTAACTTCATATGGAAGTAGAGTGGCATGTTGTTACTATACTGATAATTGTTTAAAGCTGTAGAAGCTAATTGAGACTCTGGTTTATTGCAGTCTTTCAGAAGGAGGTACCCCTCCGAGGTTTCTGATCATAGACGATGGTTGGCAACAAATAGAACACAAAGAGAAAGATGCAGACTGCGTTGTTCAGGAAGGAGCACAGTAAGTTCTGTTGGTCTTTTGGTTTTATATTCATGTCGATGAGCATCTTAAATATGTCCTCAATAAACCAAATAATATCCAGCAAAATTAGAATAAGACGTGAGTATTACGAAGGCATAATTTGTTTGGTAGATTCTTTTGTGCAGATGAACAGCTTATATATGTTCTCATTTCAACGAATAATTTTCAGCGAAACTAGGTAGATTTTAGTATAATCGGCATCTTAAAATAAAGCGGCTGAAAGAAATTAGATTTATGTATCTCAATTTATTTATCCTACAGTTGTAATGTAATGCTCAAAATTTACTTGGAAGAAATCGGAAAGAAAAATGCTAAGTTGTTCTGCATTCTTATCTATTCAGGTTCGCAACTAGGCTTGTTGGTATCAAGGAGAATGCAAAATTTCAGAAGAGTGATGAGAAGGATACGCAAGTATCAGGACTTAAGAGTGTAGTTGACAATGCAAAGCAGCGCCATAATGTGAAGTATGTCTTTTCTGCTTTATTCTTTTGATCACAACATTGAGAAAGTGACAAAAAGCTTTCCATACTTACATGGCTTGACTCCTTTATTCACAGGCAAGTTTATGCGTGGCATGCTTTAGCTGGCTACTGGGGTGGAGTTAAACCCGCTGCCTCTGGAATGGAACACTATGACAGTGCATTGGCATACCCAATTCAGTCCCCAGGTGTCTTAGGGAACCAGCCAGATATAGTAATGGACAGTCTCGCTGTTCACGGTCTCGGTCTTGTCAACCCTAAGAAAGTTTTTAACTTCTACAACGAGCTGCACTCGTACTTGGCTTCATGTGGTATAGATGGAGTCAAAGTTGATGTGCAGAACATCATCGAAACCCTTGGTGCTGGTCTTGGCGGGAGAGTATCTCTCACTCGCAGCTACCATCAGGCTCTAGAAGCTTCTATTGCCCGGAACTTCACAGATAATGGTTGCATATCTTGCATGTGTCACAACACAGACGGATTATACAGCGCCAAACAAACCGCTATTGTTAGAGCATCCGATGATTTTTACCCAAGAGATCCTGCTTCTCACACCATTCACATTGCTTCGGTTGCATTCAACAGCCTTTTCCTTGGAGAGTTCATGCAACCTGACTGGGATATGTTCCATGTAAGTAAAGAGAAATTTACGTCTTTGCAAGTCTTAGAAGCATGAGTTCACTTGGTAACTGAAGCTTTGATGTTTTCAGAGTCTACATCCAACTGCAGAGTACCATGCTGCAGCTCGTGCAGTGGGTGGATGTGCAATCTATGTCAGGTAAAGCCTTTTCTCTAATCTTTTAACTTAATTCTGATTCTGACTAGGTAATGTTTAATCTGACGCTTTAACTGGAGATATCTTTTGTCAAATTGTTGAGCAGTGATAAGCCAGGCAACCACAACTTTGATCTATTGAGGAAGCTGGTTCTTCCCGATGGTTCAGTTCTTCGTGCTAAGCTTCCGGGTAGGCCTACCCGTGACTGCTTATTCGCTGATCCAGCTAGAGATGGAATCAGGTTTGCCTGTTTTCTAACTTCTCCTCTTTATTTTCCACTCATAAGCCTTATGTCTAACGCTTGCGAAAACTGATATTTTCAGCTTGCTCAAGATCTGGAACATGAATAAGTTCACTGGTATTGTTGGTGTGTTCAACTGTCAAGGTGCTGGTTGGTGCAAGGAAACGAAGAAGAACCAGATTCATGATACTTCTCCTGGCACACTCACGGGTTCTGTCTGTGCTGATGATGCTGATCTCATTTCTCAAGTGGCTGGTGAAGATTGGAGTGGAGACTCAATAGTGTACGCATACAAATCAGGTAAAAAAAATCAACCAATCTACTCTCCGTAGACTAGATAGAAACTCGAACGCTACAGATCAATGCTAAGCTTGATTTTGATTTACAGGGGAGGTGGTAAGATTACCAAAAGGTGCTTCAATTCCTCTCACTCTCAAAGTCCTTGAATACGAACTCTTCCACATCTCTCCTTTGAAGGTACGTTTAGTGTTGTATATTACCATTACTTGGGAGTGATAACAATTTGGAATCATAAATCATAATGTGAATGACGAATCTTTTATTTTTGGGACGTATTGGCTATACAGGAAATCACTGCAAACATCTCGTTCGCACCTATCGGACTGCTAGACATGTTCAACTCAAGCGGAGCTATCGAGTCGATGGAAATCAATCCCGTGACCGACAAGAAACCGGAACTCTTTGATGGAGAGGTCTCCTTGGCTTCTCCTGCGCTCAGTGATAACCGTTCACCAACAGCTCTGATATCTCTCAGTGTTAGAGGCTGTGGTCGTTTTGGAGCTTACTCTTCTCAGCGTCCACTAAGATGCGCCGTTGAAAGCACAGAGACTGATTTCACGTACGACCCGGAGGTTGGACTTGTGACTTTGAATCTGCCGGTGACGAGGGAGGAGATGTTCAGATGGCATGTTGTGATTCTGGTCTAAGGCGAAAAGCTTCGGTGTAGTTTGGGGCTATTTTTTCACCATTTTGTAGCATTAAGGCATTTCCAAATAAATTAGGAAATTAATGGTTGTAGTATCATCGCTTTGTAGTAGTACTATATTATGGTATCAACGTCTCTTTGTAGTTTTGTATTATTAATAATATTTCTTGTAAGAATAAATGTTCCTAAATATCTAATCATTACAGTATTATTATTTTTTCTCTCAAATGAAACTGGAGTTGTTTAGTCTTTTGGCACTTACCAATCTCAAGTCACCAAACGAATGGCTAATGATTTCTTCTTAGAATTTTTTTTTTTTTTTGATAAACTGATAGAGGGTAATGTTTTGTTTTTTGAATGTTGCTGTATTTTATTTTTTTTTCACAAATTTAAAGTCTTAGCCAAACAAATCGAAAACCGACACTCTTACAATACACCCCCTAATAGTAATTTTACAAAAAAAAAAAAAGAGGAGGGTGATGACAATACCTAAAATATCAGAATCCATGTAGAGTACGTAATTTTAAGGGGTCAATACGAATAATGATGACAAGTCAGTTATATGATCATCGACTTTATGAAACCTTCCATACTTATCACACCACGAAAATTAACAGATATTTCTTTCATTTTGTTTTACAGTAATTCATAGTATATGTTAATCGATGACGACTCAACAGTCAACACGTACACAATATTTATACATATTAATGATTATCCGATGCAGTAGATTTGTGTTTCATATCTGATTGGTACGAAAGAAGAATTCAAATTTATGAACCTTTTACTCTGTTTTCTTTTCCTCAAGTTTTTTCTTGTTAACTTTTTTCTCAATAAGCTAGACACCGTCACACCTTTCTAGTATTCTCTCTCTTTTGCATAAGTTTAGGGTTTTGCACATATATTAAAAATAGTTAAATTTTTATTTTATCTTTTATTAATATATTATATAATTTTTTTATTAATCAATACATAAAAATAATAGAAACAGAACTATAAAATTTCAAACATATGCATGCGTTGATGAGAAATTCACATAATCTCTCAAATATATTATTTTAATATAATATAATTTTTTATTTAAATATTAAATCATTAGAAAGAATAATCAATTATGTAAAGACATATGTCATAATAGTCTTTCAGAGACTAGAAATTCTTAAACTATCTTTTACTTTTTGATTATTTTTTAATTTTTGTTGGTGAGAGATTTTTCTAAAAACTACCAAATATTCTTATTGAACATCTGCCAGTAATACAAAATGATATTTTTTATGAATAAAACGTGCTTTATAAAATGGAATAAATATATATAACATGTATAGGAGTAGAACATTAATATCTGAACATTTAAACCCCAGAAACATTAATTAGCTCATCAATATTCAATCAACCCGATACGATGCACGAAATCCCAAAGCATTCAATTTCAAACGTACATGTCTTTTCTATCTTTTTCAGTTTTTAAGTTTTTCTTTCTTTAATTTGCTCTTTTACCAACACCAAGTAATTTAGAAAAAGATGAAAAGTTCTAATATTGACATCCACGAAAACGATGAGCAAGTTGGATCCTAACCATTTATTAAAAAAAAAATACAAGAGATAAATTCAAAGAAGTAAGCAATAACTAAGGCGAAGTTATAACAACGACTAGATGAATTTCCAAAGACATGATTTTCGACCATACCTTTAGGTCTCGCAAGCAAACTTCGCACATGCCTTTAACTTCTGCCTATTTTTACACCATACATATACATGCACATATATATATATATATATATAGTAATTCATTTATAATTATATCACAAAACAATTAGATAAATTATTCGTATAATAGGATAAGTACGTGATCTTTTGTGCCTATTAATCGATACGAATATATGTATGGGCATCAGGTCTTCACCATTCTTGAAATCCCATGCATTGTAGTATTTATTAGGAGCCGCAACCAGGTTGCCCACAAGTTTCTTTGAAACTAGAAAAGAACTGTATCTTCTATATATACTTCTGTACATGTACTTTTCTTGGTTCTGTTGTTACCGAGGGCTTTACGCGATCGATCAGATCATTTAGATATCCCTTGAAATCATAAAAGAAAATTATGTTTAAATATTTTCAATAACAAAATATTATATTATTGTTTTACATATCACTAGATCATAGGATTCATAACTAAATTTTCCAAGGTAACTTGGTATTTTAGTTTTTTTTTTTTTTTTCAGATAATTGGTATTCTAATTATGATATATGTGGTTTTGATTAACTAACTAACCTTACCAAATTGTACGAGACGTGTGGTCAAAGAATTTGAGGCTAATATTTTCATCATTTGGGAGTTGAATGCAAAGTTGTTCCCAAGTATAAATTTATCAACTGATTTCCAACAAAATGGCTCATGTTGGCAAGAATAATTTGAATGACTGTATATTGTTATTATTCAACATATCTTGAAATCATTACATTAGGCATTTGCCGTTTACGTAATTACAGTTGTAATTTGAATTTGGTATTTTTGCACATTATACTCTGGCGGTTTGATATCCTAACTTTTTTCGAGAATTAGAAGAATTTTAACTATTTAACACATGCGTAAATTAAAGGGTCAATTTGTAAATTTATAAATAAACTATATTATTAACAATTAAGAATAAAATAGAAAAAACAAATTCGGAGTAAAAACGACGTAATATATGGGAAATAAATTTAACACTATTTTTTGGAAATGCTCTTAAGATAATAATAAAAGTTACCCAAAACTACTACCGAACTTTGAGAGACACAGTGCACAACGACGTTTTCTTGTCACTTTTGCTATTTTCTTCTTTTTCAACTTTTGATATACATCACGCACTGCTCAGCTTAGTAATTAGTAATTACACATGATAAAATGTTATTGTGAACACTTAACTAATATTTAGAAAATAAATATTTAACTAAATTATGTAACTCTCAATCAAGAAAACAATAAACTAAATAAATAAATAAAAGGGAAATTAAACTAGTGGGAGAGGAGGTGAGGCTCAGAGTGATGTTTTCGTATCAATCTCAATCTCTCTCTCCATACCTCCAACCCCATTAAAACTTTAATAACCTAACCTTTTTTTCTCCTTTAATCTGCCTATAAATACACATGCCTCTCACTTATTCAATTTCATATTACATAATCCCAAATAAACAGCAAATTCATTCTCATCTTACTCACAAGACACAAGACACATTCTTTAACCAGAAAACCGTTTCCATCTTCGAAAGGCCAAATCTGAAATGGCCCGTTGTTGCGGACTTCTTACTATTTTCTTCTGCGTTCTTTTGATGCTCTCGCTGTGCCAAGCTTTGAGTAGCAACGTTGATGATGGATATGGTCATGAAGATGGAAGCTTCGCATCCGATAGCTTACTCAAGCTCAACAACGATGATGTTCTTACCTTGAAAAGCTCCGATGAAACCACGTCAGAATCCTCAACTGTTAGTGTTTCCAGTTTCGGAGCCAAAGGAGATGGAAAAACCGATGATACTCAGGTAAGTATATTATACGTACATGTTTACATGTGGGATAGAAACTTATTTGATCAAAACTTAGTTATATATGGTTTCCGGTGTAAAGATATACGGATCATATATTCAGAAGATAAAAATATATGAATATATAAATACTTTATTTGGTATTGATGATGCATGCATGCATGGGTGTAAAATATATGCTTAGGCCTTCGAGAAAGCATGGAAGAAAGCATGTTCAACAAAGGGAGTTACTAATTTCAAGGTTCCTAAAGGGAAGAGTTACCTCCTTACGTCTACTCGATTCAGAGGCCCATGCAAATCGCTACGTAACTTTCAGGTAATTAAAAGTATTATTTTTAAAAAACTTTTAATAATTTTTAGTAGCTGACTTAATAGATTTATGTTTTTTACCGATCAAATGTAGATCTTAGGCACTTTATCAGCATCTACAAAACGATCGGATTACAAAGACAAAAGCCATTGGCTTATCATAGAGGACGTTAACAATCTATCAATCGATGGCGGCTCGACTGGGATTATTAATGGCAACGGAAAAATCTGGTGGCAAAACTCATGCAAAATAGATAAATCTAAGGTATGTATTATAGTTCAGTATATGTCACACATATATCTTCATATAAACTTATATAATATACACCTAATTAATTAATCTTCATCATGTTAGTATTAATTGGTTTCCTCTCTCTCTCTCTCTTTTTAATGCAGCCATGCACACAAGCGCCAACGGTACGTAAATATGAAAGCTCCATTTACGATATATAAGTATATAATTAAGTCAACGTTTGATTAGAAAATTCGCATGTGTGTGTTTTATGCATATGCAGGCTCTTACGTTATACAACTTAAAGAATCTAAATCTGAAGAATTTGAGGGTGAGAGATGCGCAGCAGATTCAAATTTCGATTGAGAATTGCAACAATGTTGATGTTAATAATGTTGTGGTCACTGCTCCTGGAGATAGTCCCAACACCGATGGTATCCATATCACCAATACCAAAAATATTCGAGTCTCCAAATCTGATATTGGAACAGGTATTCATATATAATTTGGTTTTAGATCGAGTGTATTTATGTGTAACAAAGACTTGCTAAGGCTAAACACTTGGTTGCTTTTATATAGGTGATGATTGTATATCCATTGAGGATGGAACACAAAATCTTCGAATCAGTGATTTAACTTGCGGCCCCGGTCACGGAATCAGGTATATCAATACATTTTTTGTTCCGAATTCTAACATAAGGGTTATAACATACAATATTCAATATTTTTAATAGCTATTACGAATTAATGAAGTATATATATAACTAATATCGATATATTTTTATTTGTTTTGATGAGAAGTATTGGGAGCTTGGGGGACGACAATTCGAAAGCTTATGTCTCGGGAATTTATGTGGATGGTGCTAAGTTCTCTGAGAGTGATAATGGAGTTCGGATTAAGACTTATCAGGTGACTTGAATCTGCAACATTTGTTTTAAAATTTTCAAAAATAACCCCCCCCCCTACTGATTCCAGGGAGGATCAGGAACTGCCAAGAACATTAAATTTCAAAACATTCAAATGAAAAATGTCAAGAATCCGATCATAATCGACCAGAACTACTGCGACAAGGACAAATGCGAAGAACAAGTAATTGTTTGATCATATAGATTTAGCCACATTCCTATTTTTTCTTTTCTTTACTTGACTATATATAGCCTTCACTTGAATTGCAAATGTGAAATAATGTTATCAGGACTCAGCCGTGCAAGTGAAAAACGTTGTGTACAAGAACATATCTGGTACGAGCGCGACGGATGTGGCGATAACTTTTAATTGCAGTGAGAAGTATCCATGCCAAGGGATCGTGCTTGAGAACGTGAACATTAAAGGAGGAAAGGCTTCTTGCAAAAATGCCAACGTTAAAAATCAAGGCACCGTTTCTCCTAAATGCTCTTAATTACTGAGCTAATTATGTGATATACATATACGCATATGAATACATAGATATACATATTTATATATAGATACATGTATATTGTACTCTACGTATTGCTTCTTGATATATGTAGTAAAGATGTATGTGAGAATATACATAAAATAAGTCGAACGATTTGTTCTCTTCTATATGTGAAATTACTACTGTTGATTGTTTGTATTTCCATGAATAAATTAATAAGATTATTTTCTAAATATTTTGATTTAGTATTACCAAAAATGAAAAAGTATGCAAAATTCAGCATGATAGTTTGGTAGGTAAAATAGTGTGAAAATTGAGTTTATACTTATTTTCTTAATTACTCTATTGAAAAAGATATTAGAGGTTATCTCTTAATAAAAGAGAAGAACAAGTTGTAGAAATAGTTGTCGATACAAGTCACATGGGCCGAGTTTCTGCCCTGAAATCTCAAAACAAAAAAATATGTTTTTATTTTTTGCATGAAAATGCTAATTTATACTAGTGTGCTTTTCACCTTTTCTATAATTATTGTAAATAAGATGTTAATTCCCAAAATTAACCTAGTTTTCAGTGAGCTCTTGCATTGTGGCGTACTTTACTCTAATTAGTTCCATTCAACGAAATATCCTTGATATACTTGTATAAAAATGTTAAATCCCATAATCAACCAAAAGGACTATGTTTCCTAAAACTCCTTTGTATTCGAAACTTGATATACTTTTCATGTTAATGTTGCTATAAAATACAATATGAGGATAAAGTAAATCTTGATGTCTTTTTATTTTTATTTTTGGGGGTTAAATGCCGTTGTTCTCATGTCTCAACGGATTTATTTATTTAAAGTTTAAAGTTGACAAAGAACTTTGCTTTTTTGTTTTTCCTGCTTTTGAAAGAAATAATAATCAAAAACATCCGAGAAAATTCCGAAATCAATGTCCGTAGACTAAGGTAGATAACAAAAAAAGAAGATGTCTTAAAAATTAATGATATTACATAATGTTAAAGCTAAATCGAAGAATGCAGTTTTACCCTTTTTTTTTTACTTCACTTCTTGGTTTGCTCTTCAGCAGCTGGCTTGCCCTGTTCCTCTGCCGTTGCTGCTGGCGGCGGAGGTGGTGGTGGTGGAGGGGTGGCGGCGACGGTTGGAACGCCAGCATCGATGCAGCTACGACACTTTCTCTCGACCCAACCTTCGATGTCGTGGTCTCCGCCACAGAGCCGAGCAATGACTCCGGCTAAAACGGATAAAATGGTAATGACAGCTAAGACGACGACGAGTGTTTCTATTGAACGGTGGTCCGAGTTGTGACTCGGCTGGTCTTGGGAGGGTGGGTCTATATATATGGTGGTTGGTGTGGTTGCGGTGCCGAGTTGGTCATCGAGCCTTGCCATGACTCCGAACATGATAGAGAGTGTGAGAGAAGAGAAGGAGAAAGAGAGAGTTTCAGGTGAGCTTGTGGGTGCAAAGGTTTAAAGACTTGAAGTAGAGAGTGTGGTTAATTATATCGACTTTATAAAAATAAAAAAAAAATTAAAATTGAAAACATCTTTATAACTTTTAATACTAATGGTCTAATTGTAATTATGACGATTTATTTTTCCTATTTAATGTTTATGTATGGATATTTACAAGGTCACTCGACTCACTTCGAAATAATAAAAAATAATGAGAAAAATAAAATATTATACTGTTGAGTTAAATTATTGATTTGATTTGAATAATTAAATTATTGATTCCCAATTTGTCCTCAGTGTGTGTAAAAAACCAAAACCACATGCAATTGGTTAAAACGAAGAGGTGTTTGTTTTGTTGTCCCCATCAACACCGTCACCTTCAATGACCACCCCTCTCTCTGCAACTTCTACTCTGCCTGTTGAGTCCTCTTTGACTCATTTAACCATTATTTACTCTTAAAAAATAAATGTGATAATCATGACTATATATATAGATTCATTTTATCTTTGAACTCACTAGTAACTACTTTAGATTTTTATGTGGTCTTGTCTTTTTATTTGTCTGTTAAGTTTTGGCAGGTGATATCAATGGTGGGGTTTGTTCATCTTGTTTTATCTCTGCATCTTCTTAATTTTTTAATATGTGTCAGCTCAATAATATTTTTTTTTAACAAAAGAAATATCACCATTCACTACAGAAAAATATTTTTTTTATTCATAAGAAAATTAAGAAACTGACAGAGAAAAAAAACGAATGAAGAAAGTCCACTAAACGAATCATATGTTGGGCCTAATTTTAGTATCGGGCTTATAAACCCAATATGCTCTATTTTATAAATAAAAAAACCCCTAATTCTCTATTCTTCGTCTCGAGTTATATCTAGAATAATTTTGCCGCCGTTTAACACATCATCGAATCTCCAGCTATTCTACTCAAAATCAAGCGCATTTACAATGGCGGAACGCGGTGGTGAGGGTGGTGTCGAACGTGGTGGTGTTCACGGCGATTTTGGACGTGGATTCGGAGGTCGCGGTGGTGGAAGAGGCGGTCCGAGAGGCCGTGGACGCCGTGGAGGTCGTGCTCCGGAGGAAGAGAAGTGGGTGCCAGTGAAGATGATAAGATAAAGAAGCTTGAGGAGATCTACCTCCATTCTCTCCCAGTCAAGGAGTACCAGATCATAGATAAACTCGTCGGTCCTTCATTGAAAGACGAAGTGATGAAAATCATGCCGGTTCAGAAACAAACCAGAGCCGGTCAGAGAACGAGATTCAAAGCCTTCGTCGTCGTCGGAGATAGTAACGGTCACGTCGGATTAGGAGTGAAATGTTCCAAGGAAGTTGCTACGGCGATCAGAGGCGCGATTATTCTTGCAAAATTGTCTGTGATTCCGATTCGAAGAGGTTATTGGGGTAATAAGATCGGAAAGCCACACACGGTGCCGTGTAAGGTAACCGGGAAATGTGGATCTGTAACCGTACGTATGGTTCCAGCTCCAAGAGGTTCTGGTATTGTGGCGGCTAGAGTTCCTAAGAAGGTTCTTCAGTTCGCTGGAATTGATGATGTCTTCACTTCTTCGAGAGGATCCACCAAAACTCTCGGAAACTTCGTTAAGGTCTGTACTCTCTTTCTTTTATCCAAGTTACAATTTTATCAACAATGGCTGTTTATGTTTGATGAATTTTGATAATTAGCTGCAAACTATGAAATGAGGCAGTGGTTAAAGTACTCATTACCAATTTCGTGAATTCAAATTGGAGATTAGGATTTTTCTGAATGTAATTACTGTTCTAGTGAACTTTGGTTATGTAGTATTGTTCTCAAAGTTGCTTGAATCCAAATGCTCTTTAAGTTTCGTGAAGTCTCACTAATGTAATCACTTGTTGAATTTGCTCAGGCAACAATTGATTGTCTTCAGAAGACTTACGGATTCCTTACACCGGAATTCTGGAAAGAGACGAGATTCTCTAAATCACCATATCAAGAGTACACTGATATCTTAGCTAATAAGTCTCTTCCTAGCAGCAAGATCACCAGCGAGGTTGAAGACCAAGTCTAAGTAATACCACACTGGCAAGTATTTGGTTTTGAATCATATCGGTTATAATGTTAATTCTTTTATTTTTTAGGTATCTGATATTTGTTTGGAATTTTGAATGCGATCATACTACATAATATTATTTGTTTTTTCACAGCAAGAAACAAAAACGACTTGAGTATTGGATCTTTAGTCGTCTTGCAGTGAATTAATAAACAAAATCAAGTTAGTCTAATCATAAATATGCTTAATCAGACAATTCTACTAGCTTTACGCTTTCTAAAGATTTGATTAATGGACCTTTCCCAACATGTATAAAAAAAATTATTCTCCTTATATTACTAAGCCCAGTATGAGTTTTAATTGGTTGGTGGTCAGAATTTAGAAATCGAATTGGAGTATTTTTTTCTTTTAAAAAGAAGGAAAAACGTTGACTTTTCTGTACGATTGTTCCAAAATTTCTTCCCGGTTCTGTGAGTTATATCTGTTCATCTAGATTCTCGGATTCTCGGAATCTGGGGATTTCGTTTTTCTCGCCGGGAATATCTCTAGGATTGATCCATCATTGTGTTATTCCTCTTTCTATTGCAACATTTTTCTCCTTATAGATTTTGTCGGAATTATTGTTTTGTGTATTCTCTCGGAAGGAAGCTCAACAATGGGAACTCCGGAATTTCCAGATCTGGGGAAACACTGCTCCGTCGATTATTGCAAACAGATCGATTTCTTGCCTTTCACTTGCGATCGATGCCTTCAGGTCTTCTTTCATCATCTTACTCTTCGTCACGATTCATTTATCCGACCCAATGCCATTTCTCAGATCCAGGAATTCTTAATCCCTGGTCAATTCCTATGATTTATCGACATTTCACTCAATTCTCTGTGATTTGCTTACCATCTGGTCTTTGAATTTCATATGTAGTTGATGGTAAACCTTTTTTTTTTTTTTTTTTTAATTGCAGGTTTTTTGTCTGGATCATCGTAGCTATATGAAACACGATTGTCCAAAAGGAAACAGAGGAGATGTAACTGTGGTTATTTGTCCATTATGTGCTAAAGGAGTTCGGTTAAACCCTGACGAAGATCCAAACATTACTTGGGAGAAACATGTTAATACAGATTGTGATCCATCTAACTACGATAAAGCTGTCAAGAAGAAGAAATGCCCTGTTCCTAGATGCAGAGAACTCTTGACCTTCTCTAATACTATTAAATGTCGAGATTGCAGCATTGATCATTGCTTGAAACATCGGTTTGGACCTGATCATACTTGTTCTGGACCCAAGAAGCCTGATTCGAGTTTCTCATTCATGGGTTTCTTGAGTACAAACTCAAAAGAAGCTCCTGCACCATCATCATCTTCAAAATGGTCTAGTCTTTTCGCTTCTGCGGAAGCAAGTATTAGCAGTCTCGGTAACGATATTCGCCAGAAGTTACAGTTTGCGAGTGGCAGTGATGGTAATTCAGAGGTGAGGAATGGAAAACAGAATTGTGGCAAAGTTACGGTTGATGTTTGTCCAAAATGTAGCAGAGGGTTTCGTGATCCGGTGGATCTATTGAAGCATATCGATAAGGATCATCGTGGCACTTCTAAAGCCTAGAAGCAGGGAAGTGAAATGGTTTCATATTTGTGTGATTGTATTATTCTTTGTAACAGCCATGTAAAGGAAGAAGGAAAAATCTCATACTGTATTCTTTAAGCTCGGTTTTTGTTTGGCCGGTTTGGTTTCCTGGTTTAGGAGATATAGCAAACCGTAATGAAATTGGATTTAAATTGTTTTTCTTAACATTGGATTTAAATTGGCTACTAAATTAATGTTAATATGTATGATTATTGCTAGTGTAATTATTCAACGAGGTTATTTAACATATTTATTTTCGTAATATTGTTTTATTGAAGTGGTAGAAAAGGTTGTTTCGTAAATTTATCTTGATGATTACTTTTATTTATATATATGATGATTACATATATAGATATGGAGTATAATATATACATTTAATGATTACATATTTATCTTGATGGCATAATTATTCAATGTAGTTATTTAGCATATTCATATGCTTTAGATTATAAAACAACATCTCATACTACTTTATAGTACACTTTACAACAAATCAACGGCGGGCGGATCTTCATATTATCATATGGCATTGACCTCGTGTGCCAAGTTTTGTTGACGCTGCGTTATCGCCGTTGGATGTGTATTACATGGATAAGATACACCGTAGATAAAAATATTCACACACGAAAAAAGAAAGACGCTGGACATATACGAGCGAAGACTTTGACTATCTCACCGTGAGATCTTACTTTCGTGAGGACGTATACACCGTTGATAATATTCATACGTAGACTCTACCACACTTGATAAATTCTCCTTAGCTCCGTTGTTCTTGCTTCCTCTGATGTTTTAGAAAATAAAAGAAAGACGTTGGCACGTTGGACATTCATAAGAGCGAAGACTACTAAACAATCTCAAAAGTAATCGAACGGAGATGGCGGCTGGAATGGAGAACGCGACGGCGGCGTCTGGTGAATGTTGCGAGATACTGAAGCCGCGTACTGACAAGAGAGAGTATCGGAGGATTGTTCTCAAGAATTCGCTCGAGGTGTTATTAATCAGCGACCCAGAGACTGACAAGGTAAGCTCCTTTCACTATTTCAATTTTGCTGCTAAAGAATAACTGAAGATTTCCATGTTTGCCTGCTTCTAGTGTGCTGCTTCCATGAACGTTAGCGTCGGATCGTTCTCGGACCCGGACGGATTGGAAGGCCTAGCTCATTTCCTTGGTACTCTTATTTTTCGTTTTAATGCTTCTTTTCATAACCATAGCAGGATTCAATTACTGAGCTGGGTCTTTTCTGTATTTATAACCACTAATTTATCAACTCTTTCCTGTAAAATTGAAGTCGATTTTAGTGTGGGTTTTGATGGCCATGGTGAATAACTTCTGCTCTTTTTATTGTTTTGGGGCGGATTCAGAGCATATGCTATTTTATGCAAGTGAAAAATATCCTGAGGAAGATAGCTATTCCAAGTACATCACAGATGTAAGGTTCTCCTCTGTCTCTGTAATATAATCTTGCTCATAATTGATGTTGATGTTCTTGCGTCGGTCTCCTCTCTTACTTTTAAGGAAAATATAATATAAACTAGAATGTCCTTATTGGAATTTATCTGTTTTTAGCATGGAGGGTGCACAAATGCGTATACATCCAGTGAAGATACGAACTTCCATTTTGATATCAACACAGATTGTTTTGATGAGGCTTTGGACAGGTAGACTTGCATTTGCTTTTCTCTTCTGCTTACTTATATTATCTGATTTTCCTTTTGACAATGTTGAATTGTTCTGTCATTGTAACTAGGTTCGCACAGTTCTTTATCAAGCCATTGATGTCAGCTGATGCCACCATGAGGGAGATCAAGGCTGTCGACTCTGGTTAGCTTTTGACTATCTTGATAGCTTCCCTGTTGAAATTAATTAATATAGCAAATTCTAACAAGTTCTCTCTCATCCAGAGCATCAGAAAAACTTGTTGTCAGATTCTTGGCGTTTGGGCCAGGTATTGACCCCTTCTCTCAAGAACAAATACCTGGGTTAATTATACTATATCTATCCATCTAGTTATTGGCACTGCAGAATGCATTTCACTGATTTCCTTTGAACTTGTAGTACTTATATCTAAGCCCTTCATATCTGACAGCCCACAAGTCTGTTGATGTGTGTGCAGCATCTAAGTTGAGTTTTGTCTTCCTTTTTTGTTTACCCAGTTACAGAAGCATATAAGTAGAGACGACCACCCATATCACAAATTTAACACAGGTTTATGTTCTACCTCTTAATTGGTGTTGTGATGCAAAAGAAAAGTCAGTGGTCTTTCCCAACATTTTATCCTACTTAGAAAGTCATAATTTTGCGTAGGGAATATGGATACTCTTCATGCACGACCGGAAGCAAAGGGAGTGGATACAAGAAGCGAACTAATGAAATTCTATGACGAACACTATTCTGCCAACATCATGCATCTGGTTGTTTATGGCAAGGGTAGGTTTTGAAGCTAACCTTATACTCAATTTTTCTTTTTTGAAGTTTCAGAAAACAAAAGTATTTAGCATATATAACATTTATACATCTTTTTGCTCTGCATGTTTTCAGAAAACCTTGATAAAACTCAAGGTCTAGTAGAAGAGTTGTTCCAGGATATTCGAAACACCAACAAGGGTATTCCTAGATTTCCTGGTCAGCCGTGTACTCTAGACCATTTGCAGGTTTTTCTTCCTTATTTTAGCTTTAGCATTTACAAAAAACGAAGATAAATTCATGCTAGAACGTTTCTGAGGTGGTATCTTCTGTGGTGATGGTTTTCATTGGTTTTAGGTTCTTGTGAAGGTTGTTCCTATAATGCAGGGTCACGAGCTTAGCGTTATATGGCCTGTAACTCCTAGCATCTATCATTATGAAGAGGCACCATGCAGGTATCTTGGTGATCTAATTGGTCATGAAGGCGAAGGAAGTTTGTTTCATGCCTTAAAAATATTGGGTAGGTTTTCTTTAAGGGCCAAATTAATAAGCTCTTGAGCAGATTCTATCTGAAAGAGGTTTTCTTTAGGGCCAAAATTTCTGGCTGCAGTAAAAAGTTTATGGCTAGATAGTCACATGGGAGGATTTTGTGGAGCTGGCTAGAGGTTTCATTCTAGTTGAATAGGATTTTATTGCTCAGCAACTTGTTTACTTAATTTTTTTGATGCAGACGTGTGTATATCAGGTTATTAGCAGTTCAACATGTAGTAGTCTTGCATAATTCTTCCTAAAACTTGAACAGGTTGGGCAACAAGACTGTATGCTGGCGAAGCAGACTGGAGTATGGAATATTCTTTCTTCAATGTTTGGATTGAACTTACTGATGCTGGCCATGGTGGGTTTCTATATTCTTCTATGATTTATGTTATGCTGACCACGGAAGCTCACAACCATCTTTCTTATGTTGAGTAGTTGGTATCAGTGTGCTTGATGTTTAGTCAGTACCTGATATTATCTGGATTTGGTTTAATTTTGTTTCTTGATTGGTATACAGAGCATACGCAAGATATTTTAGGGTTGTTGTTCAAACAGATTAAGGTCTTACAACAGTCTGGTGTTTCCCAGTGGATTTTTGATGAGGTATTGGTATTATTAAGCTGTATGATCTATTTTTCCATCCTTTGTGATGTTGTCTGATTTTCATCTGGCCAGTATTCCTAGTGATTTAGTGTCTTGAAAGAGCTTGATACATCTATTATTGTTGTTGAAGCTCTCAGCTATTTGTGAGGCGGAATTTCATTATCAAGCCAAAATAGACCCGACTTCGTATGCAGTGGATATTTCATCAAACATGACGGTAACAATATTTTTCAGCAGTTCAATCAACTTCTCATATTTTTCCCTATCGTTTAAAGCTTCTTATATACCTACTTCTGCTATTTATCGACGTGGCCTTGACGATGAACAAAAAGAATAATAGATGCTTACCTCTTACAGTGTCATCAAGCTTTAGTAAATCACACATATGAAGTTTGATCGCTGTGACTGAAGTTTGGAAACCCGATTTCGTGGCTGATTTCACTTCTTCGTTTTTTCTTCTTTTTTTTTTAATCTTCCGTGTCCTTTTGCAATTATCCTTCAGATATATCCAGCCAAGCATTGGCTAGTTGGATCATCACTGCCTTCGAAATTTAATCCAGCTATTGTACAAAAAGTTCTTCATGAGCTTTCTCCCGATAATGTTCGGTAAGTCTCTGTTTCTGGAATGTATTATTTTGCCTTGCTGCCTCCTATTCTCTAAATGCCTTATAAACTCATAGGTTTTCACCAATTTTTTTTTGTATATATCCTATTTACTCCGAGAGCTGAGGACGGTGCTAATTGTTTTTATTGCTATCGACCATATGATCTCTTTCTATGCAACATTTTTATTAGCTTTTTGGCGGTTTACTTTAAGAAGCCCTCAGTCCCCAATGTGTCATGTTCATAGAATTTACCTGTCGTTCAAGCATTGAAATCCTGACTGCTCACGGCCTAGTAAGCTCGTCGTGTCGCAGAATCTGATGCCATTATATTTGTAGAATCTTTTGGGAATCAAATAAATTTGAAGGACAAACTGACAAGGTTGAGCCATGGTATAACACTGCTTATTCTCTTGAGAAGATAACCAAATTCACCATTCAGGTTGGCTTTTGATGTAATAATTTCCTGAAAATCTGATTATACTAGCATATTTATTTTTCCTCGGCTTGAATTTATATTCTGTTTTATTCAATATTTTTCTCTTACTCCGGAAGAAGTTCAATTTTGGTTTGTGCTTAACAATTACAGGAGTGGGTGCAGTCTGCCCCTGATGTAAACCTGCTTCAGCCAACACCTAATGTCTTCATTCCTACAGATTTTTCATTAAAGGATTTTAAGGATAAGGTTCAGTATTATCACTTTAGTTACAATTTCCAAATGTCTTCCAGAGTTTATAATGTATGAAGCAGTAATCTTATGTCACGTAATCAAGTTCTGGAACAGGACATTTTTCCTGTTTTATTGAGAAAGACATCATTCTCAAGATTGTGGTATAAGCCTGATACAAAGTTCTTCAAACCAAAGGCATATGTTAAGATGGATTTCAACTGCCCCCTTGCAGTCAGCTCTCCCGATGCTGCAGTTCTTTCAAATATTTTTGTTTGGTTGCTTGTGGACTATTTGAATGAATATGGTGAGATTTGATAGATAGACATCTTTCGGACATTTCTTTTTCAACTACGGCTTTCTCATGATATTAATCAAGAAAATTGTATATGTGGAACTAAAGGCAAGAAAATTATATTGTAGTTCTCACCAATCTTTACTTCTATATCTCAGCTTATTATGCTCAAACTGCTGGTCTTAACTATGAATTAAGTCTTTCGGACAATGGTTTTGAGGTGGGTTTGTACAAGTATGCTGACGTTTCCTTGTGAATTTTGCTCATGAAATTTCATGTTTGACTTACTGTTTCTCATTTCCAGCTCTCTCTTGTTGGCTTTAATCACAAATTGAGGATCTTGCTGGAAGCTGTCATTCAAAAGATAGCAAAATTCGAAGTTAAACCTGACAGGTTTTCTGTGATCAAGGTAACCTTGTTAGTAGACTTCCTTCCTCTTTCTAAATTACAATGACTCTCCTTTTTAAGGTTTGTACATGGTAAGATACTGACAAGTGACAACTTCCTCCCTACATCCAATAACCTGTGAGACCCGACTTACCGAATCCATGTTTTTTGCTTCCCTGTCCTGTAATAGGAAACAGTTACAAAGGCATACCAAAATTACAAATTCCAACAACCATACGAACAAGCAACGTATTACTGCTCACTAGTATTACAAGATAAGATTTGGCCTTGGACAGAGGAACTTGATGCTCTTTCTCATTTGGAAGCTGAAGACTTGGCTAAGTTCGTTCCAGTGCTGCTATCAAGGACATTTGTTGAGTGCTATATAGCAGGTATCAACATTATCCCTGCTGTATGATTGTCTTTGGTCTCTAATCAGTTTCCTTTTCTTACAGCAGTTGTAAAGTCTTATTTCAGGAAATGTTGAGAAGAACGAAGCTGAGTCACTGGTTAAGCATATTGAAGATGTTCTTTTTACCGACACAAAACCTATTTGTCGTTCGTTATTTCCGTCCCAGTTCCTGACAAAAAGGGTTACAGAGCTTAGAGCAGGAATGAAATACTTTTACCATCATGAAGGTTCAAACTCCAGTGATGAAAATTCTGCTCTGGTGCATTATATTCAGGTATAGTTGTGACACGATTAGTAGAGAACCATCGACCAGTTTTCTGCATGTCTTATAAAGCTTTTCTTGTAGAATTTGGTACTTAGACTCTTTGTGAGTTTTTTTTCTTCTTCTTATTGACCTTCATGTTCTTGGTAACGGAAATTGGTTTACCACGTACAGGTTCATCAAGATGAATTTTCCATGAATAGTAAACTTCAGCTTTTCGAACTAATTGCAAAGCAAGACACATTTCACCAGCTTAGAACGATTGAGCAACTTGGCTACATCACTTCACTATCTCTGAGGTACATAGGAGTTTCCCATGTGTTTAAATATTTACTGAGTTATGCTTGATGCATAACCACTTTTCTGCAACACAGCAACTATTCTGGCGTCTATGGTGTTCAGTTCATTATCCAGTCTTCAGTTAAGGTATCAACTTGCATTGCCTCTCTACCACTCAGAATTTCCATAGTTAATGCAGATCTTATTAATTGCCTTTGAGTTTAATAGGGTCCTGGACATATTGATTCGAGGGTCGAGTCTCTACTCAAGGACCTTGAGAGTAAAATTTACAATATTAGCGATGAAGAATTCAAGGTACATGACACAAGCAGATACTATAGATGATATTTGCTTTACTTGAGACAAACATTGATGTACTAATTGACATGACTTTCTCCTCAGAGCAATGTAACAACTTTGATAGACATGAAGCTCGAAAAAGACAAGAACTTGGATGAAGAATCCTGGTTTTACTGGGCAGAGATTCAAACTGGGACACTCAAATTCAACCGCATAGATGCAGAGGTAATCTCCTCCTTTCCAACTTCTTGGCAATATTAAGAACCTTGGACTTGCATGGCGAGTCATGTTCGAATAAGTGTTACTACAGGCAATCGATTGATTAAGTTGGGGTTTGCTTTATGGTTAGGTGGCTGCACTGAGAGAGCTAAAGAAGGAAGATTTGATAGATTTTTTTGACGAATACATAAAGGTTGACGCTCCAAATAAGAAATCACTGAGCATATGCGTATATGGAAACCATCATTTGAAGGAAATGGCATCTGACAAAGACATAATCCCATCACCATTCATAGAAATAGAAGACATTGTTGGCTTCAAAAAGTCTCAACCTCTTTACGGGTCGTTGAAACTATGAGTAGGTCCCCAACTCTTTTAAGGGATATATACAATCACACATATGCCAAACCGAATCAGTAGACTTTCTCATATTCAAATAGCTAACATATAGATACAAGGTCATGGAAAATTCAAAATAATATTATGAAGATTATTAAACTTGGCGTCATAAATACAAAAAAAAAATCATCTGATGAAAACTGATGGCATAGTTATTCAAAATTAGCATATTTATTTTTCATAGTTATCAAATTCAACTATTATTTAGGTCCCTATATTATAGACTCTAACAAAAAAGATATAGTTAAATGCAGACTCTAACCACACAGTGGATAATGACACTAGATAAGAGACAAAAGGAAAGACGTTGGAGCGAAGACTATAACTATCACAATTAATCGCCGTTGGATCTGTATTACTTGGGAAAACATACACCGTTGATATATTAATCATACGTAGACTGTAGCACAGTAGATAACTGCCTAACGGAAATAAAAAGAAAGACGTTATAGAGACATTCATTCTTAAGAGAGAAGAAGACTCAGCAGCGTAGACTAAAAGAACAATCCCAAAGAAGTAATCGAAAGGTGATGTCGGAGAACGCGACGGCGGATGGAGGTGACGAGGTACTACTAAAGGCACGTACGGACAAGAGACAATATCGGAGGATTGTACTTAAGAATTCGCTTCAAGTTTTGTTAGTCAGCGACCCAGAGACTGACAAGGTAAGCTCGACTCACTGTTCTACTTTTACCCGATAGAAAAAAATTAAGATTAATTTGTATCCGTTGCTCTTATGTAGTGTGCTGCTTCAATGAACGTTAGCGTCGGATCGTTCTCGGACCCTGAAGGATTAGAAGGCCTAGCTCATTTCCTTGGTACTTTTTATTCCTGTTTTTGTTTTTCTTCTTCTAATAAGACTTTTTTTTTTTTGTAAATAGTTTAGTGATTTTCTTCATAACAGGAGAGACGAGAGTCACTTCTCTCTTTATAAACTCTTTCCTTATAATGTAAACTGAAGTCGATTTTATATGTTGATTTTGATGGCCATGGGGAATCATAAATAACATTTTTTTTTTAACCGGGGGATCAGAGCATATGCTATTTTATGCAAGTGAAAAATTCCCTGAGGAAAATGGTTTGTTCAAGTATGTCACTGAGGTAATGTTCTTCTCCTGCTCTGGAATACAAACTTTTAACATAATTGATGTTACTTCTTGCATCGATGCTCTTCTATTGAATTTTAAGGCAATTTGAATCAAGAGAATATGATGTGCTTATTGGATTTCTGTTTCTTTTTTGTAGCATGGAGGCAGCTCAAATGCTTATACATCCACTGAAAATACAAACTACCATTTCGATATCAACACAGATTGTTTTGATGAAGCTTTGGACAGGTAGACTACTTTCATTTGTTTTTTTGGGACTCTCTTGCTTACTAATGTTATCTAATCTGCCTTCTGACAGTCTGTGATTGTCTAACCTGCAGGTTTGCACAGTTCTTTATCAAACCACTTATGTCAGCTGA
This sequence comes from Crucihimalaya himalaica, assembly GCA_004349715.1. Taxonomy (NCBI): domain Eukaryota; kingdom Viridiplantae; phylum Streptophyta; class Magnoliopsida; order Brassicales; family Brassicaceae; genus Crucihimalaya; species Crucihimalaya himalaica. The sequence goes on along the minus strand of SMJT01000008.1, from coordinate 2,188,309 downwards.
TGCCACCATGAGAGAGATCAAGGCTGTCGACTCTGGTTAGCTTTTGACTTTCTTGATACCTCTCTTGTTGATATTTCATATTCTAATGAGTTCTCTCTCATCCAGAGAATCAAAAAAACTTGTTGTCTGATTCTAGACGAATGCGCCAGGTATTTTCCCTTGCTCTCAAGAACATTTATATGGGTTTAACTGTATCTATCTATTTAGTTAAGTTACGAAAAATAAGGTTGTCCTTTGAACTTGTACTACTGATATCTAAGCCCTGCATATTTGACAACCCACAAGTCTGTTGATGTGTGTTTTTAGCATCTAACTTGAGTTTTGTCTTCCTTTTTCGTTGACACAGTTACAGAAGCATTTAAGTAGAGAAGACCATCCATATCACAAATTTGGCACAGGTTCATGTTAGACCTATTCTTAATTGGTGTTGGCTTGGCGTCCATAAGAAAAGTCAATGGTCGTTCTCTATTTTTTCTCTCCTGCTAAGAAAGTGATAATTATGCATAGGTAACATGGATACTCTTCATGTACAACCCGAAGCAAAAGGAATAGATATAAGGAGTGAGCTAATTAAATTCTATGATGAACACTATTCTGCCAACATCATGCATCTGGTTGTTTATGGCAAGGGTAGGTTTTGGAGCTAACCCAACACTCAAAATCTCTTTTAATTTCAGAAAACAGAAGTATAGTTTAACATATATAACATTTATACATCTCTTCCCTCTGGATGTTTTCAGAAAACCTTGATAAAACTCAAGGTCTAGTGGAAGAGTTATTCCAGGAAATTCGAAACACTGACAAGAGTATTCCTAGATTTCCTGGTCAGCCGTGTACTCTAGACCATTTGCAGGTTTATGCTCCTTATTTCAGCTTTAGTATTTAAACGAGACGAAGATAAATTCATCCTAAAATGTTGCTAAGGTGGTATTTTCTGTGGTGGTGTTTTCTTACATTGGTTTAGGTTCTTGTGAAGGGTGTTCCCATAAGGCAGGGCCATGAGCTTACTGTTTCATGGCCTGCTACTCCTAGCATCCATCATTATGAAGAAGCACCATGCTGGTACATTGGTCGTCTAATTGGTCACGAAGGCGAAGGAAGTTTGTTTCACGCCTTAAAAATCTTGGGTATGTTTTCTTTGGGCCAAACTAATAAATTTTTATTTACTTAAATAAGTTGCTCAGATGCTTGTTTACTTAATTTTGTGATACAGATCTGTGTATCAGCATTTCTTCATTTAATAAACTTGCTTTATTTTTCTTAATACTTCCACAGGTTGGGCAACGGGACTGTATGCTGGTGAAACAGAGTGGACTATGGAGTATTCGTTCTTCAATGTTTCGATTGATCTTACTGATGCTGGCCATAGTGGGTTTCTGTATTCTTTCGTGTTTTGTTTTAATATTCTACAGAAGCTTGAAACAATCTTTTTTTCTGGTGAAAAGATGGTATCGGTGTCTTCATGTTTAGTCAGTACCTAATATTTTCTGGAATTTGTTTCTTTTCTTGGTATACAGAGCATATGCAAGATATTTTAGGATTGTTGTTCAGATACATTAACCTTTTACAACAGTCTGGTGTTACCCAATGGATTTTTGATGAGGTATTGGTATATTATTAAGCTGTACAAAGTTTAGGACCTATGTTTCCAATATTTTCTGTTGTTGTCTGGTTTTTAATCTGGCTAATATTGTTGTTAAAGCTCTCAGCTATCTGTGAGGCAGAATTTCATTATCAAGCCAAGATACACCCAATGTCTTATGCAACAAGTATTTCATCAAAAATGACGGTAATAGTATTTTCAGCTGTTCAATCTACTTCTCATACTTTTCCTGTCATTTAAGCTTCGTATATATCTATATCTATAGTTGGCCTTTACGATGAACAAAAAGTAGAAAGATACTTACCTCTTACAGTCTCATCTAACATTACTAGATCACTCATATGAAGTTTGATCTCTGCAACTGAAGTTCGGAAACTCGGATTCTTGGCTAAACATTATACTTTTTGTTTTAATCTTCTGTGTCTTATTTCAATTATTCTTCAGATGTACCCAACCAAGCATTGGCTGGTTGGATCATCACTGCCATCGAAATTTAATCCAGCTAGAGTGGAAAAGGTTCTCGATGAGCTTTCTCCCGATAATGTTCGGTAAGTCTCTGTTCCTGGAATGCATCCCTTTGCAAAAGCAATTGATGACCTAATGTATTATTTTGCCTTGCTGCCTAGTATTCTCTAAATGTCTTATAAACTCATACGTTTTCAGTGACAACTTTTCACCAAGCTAAATTTGTATATGTCACATTTATTCAGAGGACAGTGCTAAATGTTTTTTATTACTATCAGCCATATGATCTCCACTTTAAGCAGTTCAAGCATTGAAATGCTGACTACTCATGGCTAAATGTTATATCTGTAGAATCTTTTGGATGTCAAATAAATTTGAAGGACAAACTGACAAGGTTGAGCCATGGTATAACACTGCTTATTCTCTTGAGAAGATAACCAAATTCACCATTCAGGTTGGCTTTTGATGTAATAATTTCCTTAAAGATCCAGTTATACTTGTATATTTATATTCTGTTTGATTCAATAGTTTTCTCTTACTCTGGAAGAAGTTCAATTTTGGTTTGTGCTTAACAATTACAGGAGTGGGTGCAGTCTGCTCCTGATGAAAATCTGCATCTACCAACACCTAATGTCTTCATTCCTACGGATTTTTCATTAAAAGATTTTGAGGATAAGGTTCAGTTCCATCACCCTAGTTACAATTTACGAATGTCTTTTGAATAATGTATGAAGCAGTCATCTTATGTCACAAAATCAAGTTCTGGAACAGGACATCTTTCCTGTTTTGGTGAGAAAGACATCATTCTCAAGATTGTGGTATAAGCCTGATACAAAGTTCTTCAAACCAAAGGCATATGTTAAGATGGATTTCAACTGCCCCCTTGCACTCTCCTCTCCCGTCGCTGTGGTTCTTTCAAATATTTTTGTTCGGTTGCTGGTGGACTATTTGAATGAATGTGGTAAGATTTGGTAGAAAGACCTCTTTTGGTTATTTCTCTTTCAAATACGGCGTTATATTGACATTTCGCAAGATAACTGTTTGCTAAGTATGTGGCACCAAGCTCCGCGTACGTAAGGTCAATGGAATTTGATTTATCTAGGGGGGCAGTTTCCAAAGTTGTCTCATGTAAAATGCATCCATGAGATAGTTCTGCAGGAGTTCCTTGTAGCTCTCTTCAAATCACATAACTTTTATACAATGTCAGTACTCATTTAGAGAGATGACGAGCCGGCTGCTTGATATTGCATCTCTGATATATTTTTGTTAAGGCAATTTAAAATAAGTTATAATTAACGAAGAACGAAATAAAACAAGAGTAAGGTGATAAGGCTTCCTAGTTTGTTATTATATCTGGAAAACTGTTTCATCAATCTGTACTTCTATGTTTCAGCTTATTATGCTCAAGTTGCTGGTCTTCACTACGGATTAAGTCTTTCGGACAATGGTTTTGAGGTGGGTTTGTACAAAATTCTGACGTTTTCTTGTGTCTTTTGCTCGACGAGTTTCGTGTTTGACTAACAGTTGCTCATTTCCAGCTCACTCTTGTTGGCTTTAATCACAAATTGAGGATCTTGCTGGAAGCTATCATTCAAAAGATAGCAAGATTCGAAGTTAAACCTGATAGGTTTTCTGTAATCAAGGTAACATTATTAGTAGACTTAGTCCCTCTTTCCAAATTAGGACGACTCTCCTTTTTAAGGTTTTGTACCAGATTTGTTGAATAATCCATGTTTTCATGCTCCCCTATTCTATATAATAGGAAACAGTCACAAAGTTTTACAAAAATATAAAATTCCGACAACCATATCAGCAAGCAATGAGTTACTGCTCAATGGTATTACAAGATCACTCTTGGCCTTGGACAGAGAAACTAGATGCTCTCTCTTGTTTGGAAGCTGAAGACTTAGCGAATTTTGTTCCAATCTTGTTATCGAGGACATTTGTCGAGTGCTATATAGCAGGTGTCAACATTATCCCTGCTGTATGAATATGATAGTCTTTGGTCTCTAGTCCTTTTTGTTTTTGTGTCAGTAATATAATTAGTTAGACACTCGTTTCAGGAAATGTTGACAAGAGCGAAGCTGAGTCAATGGTCAAGCATATTGAAGATGTTCTCTTTAACGACCCAAAACCTATTTGTCGTCCGTTATATCCATCCCAGCTCCCGACAAGCAGAGTTGCAGAGCTCGGAACAGGAATGAAATACTTCTACCATCAAGAAGGCTCAAACCCCAGCGATGCAAACTCTGCTCTAGTGCATTATATTCAGGTATAGTTTCGACAAGATTAGTACATCATATTGGTCTCATCAACCAGTTTTTGCATGTCTTGTGTAAAGCTTTTCTTGTAGATCTTGATACTTAGAGTCATCGTGAGTGTAGAAGTTTTCTTCTTGTAGACCTTGGTTTTCTTGCTAACGGAAATTGGTTTGCCAAGAACAGGTTCATCAAGAAGAATATTCCATGAGTATCAAACTTCAGCTATTTAAACTTGTCGCAAAACAAGCCACTTTTCACCAACTTAGGACAGTCGAGCAACTTGGTTACATCACTTCACTTTCTCAAAGGTAACATAATAATTTCTCATACGTTTGAATGCTCCTGAGTTCTCGCTGATACATAATTATTATGTTTCTGGGACACAGAGACGACTCTGGTGTCTATGGTGTACAGTTCTTGATTCAGTCTTCAGTAAAGGTACCAAAACAACCAAACTGTCTTGCCTCTCTGCCGCTCGGACTTTTCACAACCCTTTCTAGTTATAGCATAAATCGCCTTGAGTTTGTTGTTAATAGGGTCCTGGACATATTGATTTGAGGGTCGAGTCACTACTCAAGGATCTTGAGAGTAAACTTTACAAGATGAGCGATGAGGAATTTAAGGTGATAAGGCCCAACCAGAGATTATATATCATATTTGCTTTGCTGGAACTAAGCATTGTCGTGCAAAAAGGCATTCCACTAACTAACATGACTTGCTCCTCAGAGCAATGTAACAGCTTTGATAGACATGAAGCTTGAAAAACCCAAGAACTTGAACGAGGAAACCCGGTTTTACTGGGGAGAGATACAAAAAGGAACACTCAAATTCAACCGCAAAGATGCAGAGGTAATAGACAAAACTCCTAATTCCAACTTCGACCTAACACTCTTTGAATTAAGAACCTTGTACTTGCATTGCATATTAACACAAGCTATTGACCAATGAAGTCGGGGTTTGTTGTGTAATTAGGTGGCTGTACTGAGAGAGCTAAAGAAGGAAGAATTGATAGATTTCTTTGACGAATACATAAAGGTTGACGCACCAAAAAAGAAATCGTTGAGCATATGCGTTTACGGAAACCAGCATTTGAAGGAAATGGCATCTGACAAAGACAAAGTTGTATCACCACTCGTACTGATCGAAGACATTGTTGGTTTCAGAAACTCTCAACCTCTTTACGGGTCGTTGAAAGGGTGTAGCCAACTGAAACTGTGATGAGGTCCTAACACTTTTCAAAAAGATTTATACGTACACACATGTACACACTCATATACCAAAATGTGAACATGTATTAAACTGGTTTTTAAGTAAGAAAATAGAGTTTTATCATCTTAAACAAGAGTTTTGAGATATTGAATAAGAATGAATCATGGATACACTTTTGCATAATTCTTAAAATCAATCCACACTATATTTGACATAGTATAACCTCAAACCAAAAAACATAATAATCAATCCACACTATAAACCGAATAACATATTTGACATAGTGGTTCAAGCCTTGGGAGAGAAGTAACCTTAAACCTTCTCATCATCTTCAGAACCAGAATCGTTTTGATCATGATCTATGGTTAGGTGGCTGCACTGAGAAAGCTAAAGGAGGAATTGATAGATTTCTTTGACGAATACATAAAGGTTGACGCACCAAATAAGAAATCGCTGAGCATATGCGTTTACGGAAACCAGCATTTGAAGGAAATGGCATCTGACAAAGACAAAGTTGCATCACCAATCGTAGAAATCGAAGACATTGTTGGTTTCAGAAACTCTCACACCAAAATGACATCTTATAGTCGAATCTGTATTAACCTGGTCTGTTAGAAAACGGAGTTTTATGGTTTAAGCTCTGTTGATTGTAACTTTTGTCGAGCTAAGGCAAGAATGAAGACTTTACCTACCGAATATTTGATTTCAGTTGTTGAACTGTGGGATCTTTTATAATTAACTAGATTTGGTCCCGCGTATTCGCGGGATTATAATATAATAATTTAAAATTTATTTAAAAAACTAAAATAAAAAAATTTGAAACATAAAACTAAATAGTCCGTAAAAATGAATTTAAAATAAAATATTGAGAACACCTATGCAAAATCAGTTCACCAATAGAAAAACCTAACAAAATTAAAATTATTTATTTATTTTTATTATATATATATATATATATTGGTTTATTTTTATTTGAAGAAGATTTATTTAATTTTTATCATATTTAAATTTTTTTTTTCAAATCGACATAAAAATAAATTAGTGTTGTTATTTTAAATTTTTTTACCCATTATCTTTTGGATGATAGTTATTTTCTGAAAAAATAGAAGAAAACAAACCAAAATTAGAGAAAAAATTGATAATCATAAAAATATATTAAAAATTAAAAGGAATATATGTTTTATCAATAGAATGAAGTTAAATGTAAGATGGTGTTTTTGAAAGAAAAAAAAAAGTGTTTTGTTTGTTGAGAAAGTAGACTACTTATTTGTTTATATTGAATTCAATATTTACAATTCTGTTTCCTTTAGGATTCCAAATTTTTTTTAATTTTGAAAGTTTATGCTTTTTAAGAATTAGTCATTTGTATAATTATAGAATTCCAAATTATAGTCAATTATCTTTTGTTATAGTTTCCTTATAATAATTTTTTACATTTTTTCAACTTTGACATGTGTTGAAATCTTAAACCGATAAATATGACACGTATCGCGATCTCTTGAGTTACAAACTTTAAAAATTATTATTTCCTTAAACACAACTACTTTCAATTTAATAATCATACATTAGAAATTCTAAAGTATATATATATATATATATATATATCATTAAATATTAAATTTAAACAAAAAATAATATTTGGAAATTAACCGTAAAAAATAAATAAAAAAAATAGAATTAAATTACCCGTAAATATACATATATAATAAAATATTGAGAACACCTATCCAAAATCATTCACCCATAAGAAATCCTAACAAACTTATAATTATTTATTTATTTAGATGATATATAGTTTGTTTTATATTTATTTGAATAAGATTTATTTATTTTGAATCATATTTTTGATATTTGTTTTCAAACCGACCTAAAAATAAATTACTGTTGTTATTTTGAATTTATTTACTCATTTTCTTTTGGATGATAAACATTTTCTGAAAAGTATAAGAAAAAATAATAGAAATTAGAGAAAAGTAATAATAATCATCAAAATAGAAATAATTTTTTTTTAGGAAAACCTCATAATAATAAATTAAAAGTTTTTGAAAAGTAAAAAAAAATAAAACCAAATAAAATAATATTAAATTATAAAAAAAAATTTCTATAAGTAAAACGATTTCACAACAACCTCATAATATTAAATTAACATAACTTTTTAAAATAAAATAAATTGAATAAAAGATTTACCAATATAATGAAATTGGAGATATGTTGGTGTTTTTTAAGAAAACATTTTTGTTTGTTGAGAAAATATGAGACTACTTATTTGTTTATATAGAGTTCAATATTTAAAATTCTTTTTCTTTTAGAATTAGAAATTTTATTTTTGTTTCTATAGAGTTCAATATTTACAATTTTTTTTAAAAAATTATATTTTTTCTTAATTATGGAAGTTTACTTTTAAAAAAAAAAAAATTTGTATATTTTCTATAGAATTTAATATTTACTATTTTTTTTCTTCAAAATTAAAGTTTTTTAATTATGGAAGGTTACATTTTTTAAGAAATAACAATTTGTATATTTTCTATATAAATTTTTTATTTACCGAATAATGGTAGCTAATTATATTTTTGTTCTGTATTTATTAAACCATATCGGGACAGCGAAACTATATGTTTACACTCTTGTCCAAAATCGGCGGAATCTTCGGGTGTGGTTCAACGAATGATGAATTTGATACAAGTTTGATATGTTCTTAAGAATCCCACAATACATACTAACTTTCAATCTCAAGTTGCAGCCATAGGCAAGGAATTTAATATCCCCCAAAGGGTAATAATAAAAAGTCTTCGACAATAAATTTAGAGGTTAAACCAAAGATGCGGCAACCTAATTCCGAACGAACGAAGTCAAACAAACAAAAAATATTAATGAAATTGATTTCTCATTCAATTATCCCCAGAAAATTTTGGAATCCAGAGGTGATTTTAGTATCACAAACCTTCTCGAGAACATACAGTTTTCTCAATAATAATTATAAATAAATAAAAAAACAGAAAAATCAACCAAACGCTCATGAAATCTCTCGCATACACCAACCAAAAAATTATAGTAAATTTTGTTTTGTTTCAATGGGGTAAATAAAATCAAACAACAGAGAATAACAAGAGATCTCGAGCGTCATCATATCCTTGAGAAGATTTGATACCGCAACCACCACTAGTTCCGGATCCTACACCACCACCAACCAACCCGGTCGAATCTTGACCCGACCCAAAAACCCCACCTCCGATTAAATCTGTGACTCCGTGATGGTGATGGCCATCAGATGGAGGATGGTAATAAAGACGAGCCGTCTGAGGACAGTGTGAATGAAACCTCGCCGCCATTCTCACGCCGGCGTCCAATATCTCCGTGTATTTCCCCATTTCCTTGAAGAATCTATTTTTTTTTTTCTGCTCTTTCTCTTTCCTCGTGAAGAGAGAGAGAGAGGACGGAGACGATGAGGAGTTTTTGCAAGTCGCGTTCAATTTATAGGAGGCAGGAAAAAAAAAAAAGCGAACGAGTCTCCGCTTTTCTTCTTTTGAGGGTTTTATTTATTAAATGCTTTTCTTGTACTTTTTCCTTGGCCCCCTTGTATTTAATGTCTTTCGTATTTGCCCCTCATCTCTGTTTTACTTGCACTAATCTCCTTGTAATCTTACACCGGATCACTATTTATGCCACTATTATTCTTTATATATTATTGTTATTATTTTCCTGACTATCATATATATATGTTATATTGATGCCATAGGATAGATTAGGATCGTAAATTGCAATTTATTAAAAGTATTTGGGACTGAATATTTATTTATAAAATATATATGGTCAAAATTAGGTGAAACTTAAAAAAACTTGTATCTGAGCTGTAAATTAAGCGAGTATAAGGAAGGAATCAGTTTAGCGTTTCTTGTCAGTTTCCTTTTCTTTTTTAATTTATTTCACGTTTCATTTTTGAAAAATTTATAAAAATGAATATAAAATTAATGTTACCGCGTCAGCGTGGGTCATTACTATACCAAACAGTCGCCGCGTACTTTTGACTGCGGCAAAACCACGAAAGTCGCTTGAAAAGTAAGCGTTTACTTTAAGCATATTTCTCGATGGATGGACGTTGTTATTATCGACTTTTTGGACTTGTTTTTAACACTTTGGACTTTTAATTGTAACGAATGGTTTTTTCGTAAGAATTTAATGTTTGGAACTCCTTTTTGTTTCATCTCAATTGAAATTTAATTAACATAACATGACACGTACCATTATGAACTTACAGTTGTCACAACAAATTAAAATTACAACTGTCACTTCCATAATATAGGTCAGCTAGCTTTTAAATTTAGATCAGTTTTATATAATCTAAAAATTTTAGACTATTATATTTCCAATATATAAAGATATACTTCTATATCCTTATCATAAACCTAAAGCCTATTCTAAAAGTTTATATGCTTACATATATGATATATCTAAAAAAAACTTTGATTGAACTAAATCTAAGAACAATTAATTAAATTGATTCCCTGATTAGTGAATTAAATTTGTAACTTTTAAATAAATCAAGACTAATTTAGTCTTTGTATCATAAAGTAATACATGTCATATGCAATATATCACGCACCGGAAATTCTATGAAGATAATCTAATGAAATTCATTATTTTGCTATATTAATTTATGGGTTGGTTTGATTAAACCCAAATTAATAATCATTCATTATATTGCTTTATCTCACTAAATAGATTTAAAAAATTTATTGCAAAATCACATTATTAGTTAGTAAGTCGCCAACCCATATTTTTAACAGCTCACATAGAAAACCAAGGCCGAGATTCACACAAGCAAACAAACATAATGTCTTATAACTAACCTCGGTTCTATATTTTATAGTTACTTCAGTTATTTCTCTCTATGCAACAGAATCATTTTTTATATAGCGAGCGTTTTAGACCGTATATATCTAGCTATATATATAAACTCCCGTATTCCCGTTATAATTTTCGTTTCCCTAACCCATATCAGGATCAAATTAAACTGTATATAACTAGATTGTTGGAAATGGGATATAAGTCTTACCCGTCTCCAGCATTATTGTCTTAATCTTTCATGCAATCTACAGATATATAAAGAGGCAAAGATCAATTTACATAGCAGAAATCAATAGAATATGTATTATAAATGAAGGATGTGAATGTTGAGTTTCATACCTTGTAAATAAAGGGATCAAGTCTTCCTCCTGTGCCAAACCTCTTCACTTCCTCCATCTTCAATAACCTGCATCAAGATATCGAGTTCATAAGGTTGCGATGATGTGATCACTACTAATAACTATCTTCTATCAACCCCAGCATGCATAAAAGGCTTGAACCTGAATCTTGGATAATATGTGTAACAGTCGTGTGTGTGTGTTAGTTATATGAGAGATAACCAGAGTATACATTCTGAGAGCTTTGCTGGTATCTGGACTGTCGCCGAGAATCTGACGGATATGAACTTCGGAAGAAGATTCTAAGGAAAGAAACTCCAAGATATCTTTGGCTCTACGGCGAATAGAACTCGACCTGCTGCTACTTTCTTTCATCTTCTTCCTTTCTCCTCTTAGCTTCTCATTGCCTGTCTGATTCCCGACTTTGATTCTGCTTTCTATGCTGGAAACCTCGCTTGAACCAGTTGACAGACATGATTCATCTTTGGAATCAACAGAGCATGTCGAGAGAAGATCACACGCAGGATTCATCATCAAATGTGTTGGCTTAAAATTGACGGATCCCCAGATAACCTGAGATCGGCGTTTTCTCGCTGTCTGCATAGTTCAGTCAAGGAAATTCAAATTTCACACCCTACGTACTCAAAGCTCTGTTCTCTGACTCTGAGAATATGGTTCTTACTAAAATTAGAGAATCACAACGACATGGAATTCGAAATTTCAAATTCCAGAAATGATTATCTGGTGAAATAAGCATTAATCCAGAATCGTAAAAACAAAATTTGGAGATCTAAGAGCTAGCAATTATCATTGAGGTGGAGAGCGAAACAGTAACTCAGCTCAAACGGAAGAAAACAACAAATAAAATCCACAATTTTCTAGTCAATCAAATTCTTCAGTAGTTCGAATTCCTTAAGAACTAATTCAGATCTAGAGAGCAACCAAAACGAATACTCTGAAACAGAGACGTGAAGAAGATTAAGAGTTTCGCACCTTAAAATTCACGAGATGAAACGGATCTCCAGTATAATTGATATTGAATCCGCGATCATCACTCTTCCCAAACAAACCATCGCTGGACAAAACCGAGCCACAAGATCTCGATCCGCTAGATCCCAACATCAAGCTCAGGTTCGAGCTTCCTTCGTTACACCACTTCCTCACATAGCTCGATTCCTCTACAGATTCCGACCTGATAATCACCCAAGACGATTATCAGAAACAAACGAGGAAGATAACACAGATCTGAAACCGCGAACCTCACAATTAGCACAGAAATTGAAAACGATTGGGTTGTGCGAACCTTGTAGGTGAGAAGAACACAGGTCCATAAGAAAGGAGAAGAAGAGACGAAGCAACCGTTCTCTCAATCTCAGAAGGATACTCCGCCATCTCTGAGTTTTTCTTCCGAATGAAGCTTTCTCTGAGCTTCTGCTAATGGCGCGATGATCTGATTTTGTTAGTTTTTGAATTCCTCTCTCTCTCTCTCACTACAATTTCATTCGTACTCTGTTATATTACAGCGAATAAAGCGGAATAATGATCGATGAGCCATATATTAGGCCCATTATAGGCCTTATAGCCCATTTACATCCTCTATCTCCTTCTTCGTCTTCCTCGCTTCGTCTTCCTCGCTTCGTCTACGCATACTGTAAATCAAAAATCTCCACGAAGCTCGATTTTATATATTTAATAACTGGATATATAACGACATTTTCGAGAAATATATTGATGTCATGTCCTCTTGCCTTCTTCACTTTCTCCCTCCCGTTTCCTTCTCAACAGCTTCCATTTTCCCGCCACAAACCTCCTTGTCTTCTTCGCGCCACATCAACCTCTGCGACAGTAGCCGCTGATGGCGTACCTTCAAAACTTATCTTTCAATCACGCTCTCCGGAGTGGTGGATTGATTCCCTCCGGTCGAAAGTTCGATCCAATTTGCTCCGTGAAGCTGTTTTGACTTACATTGACATGATTGTTTTGGGTATTAAACCCGATAATTTTGCGTTCCCTGCTTTGTTGAAGGCTGTCGCGGATCTGCAGGATATGGATTTAGGGAAACAGATTCATGCCCATGTTTATAAGTTTGGGTACGGAGTGGATTCTGTGACTGTGGCTAATACCCTTGTGAATTTGTATAGAAAGTGTGGAGATTTTGGTGCTGTCTATAAGGTGTTCGATAGAATATCCGAGAGAAACCAAGTCTCTTGGAATTCGATGATTTCTTCTTTGTGCAGTTTTGAGAAATGGGAAATGGCGTTAGAAGCATTTCGGTGTATGTTGGATGAAAATGTGGAGCCTAGTTCGTTTACCTTGGTGAGTGTGGCTCTCGCTTGCTCGAATGTGCCTATGCCCGAGGGATTAAGACTGGGTAAGCAGGTTCACGCCTATAGTTTGAGAAAGGGTGAACTGAATTCGTTTATTATCAACACATTGGTGGCTATGTATGGCAAACTGGGAAAATTAGCATCTTCCAAAGTCTTGCTTGGATCTTTTGAGGGTCGTGACTTGGTCACATGGAACACTTTGTTGAGCTCTTTATGTCAGAACGAGCAGTTTCTTGAAGCATTGGAGTATTTGCGCAAAATGGTGCTCAAAGGTGTTGAACCAGATGGCTTCACTATTTCAAGTGTTCTTCCTGCTTGTTCACACTTGGAGATGCTTCACACAGGGAAAGAATTGCATGCCTATGCTTTGAAAAATGGCTCTTTGGATGAGAATTCTTTTGTTGGTAGTGCTTTGGTTGACATGTATTGCAATTGCAAGCAAGTGTTGAGTGCCCGTCGAGTATTTGATGGAATGTTTGATAGGAATATTGGTCTTTGGAATGCTATGATCACTGGGTATGCCCAGAACGAGCATGACGAGGAAGCGTTGTTGCTGTTTACTGAAATGGAAGAAAGTGCTGGGCTTCAGGCTAACACAACCACAATGGCAGGTGTTGTTCCTGCTTGTGTCCGTTCTGATGCTTTCTTCAAAAAGGAAGCTATCCATGGATTTGTTGTGAAAAGAGGTTTAGATAGAGACAGGTTTGTGCAGAATGCACTGATGGATATGTATTCTAGGCTGGAAAATATCGATATTGCCAAGCGGATATTCGGAAAAATGGAAGATAGAGATTTAGTTACATGGAACACAATGGTTACGGGTTATGTATTCTTAGAACGCCATGAGGATGCGCTTCTTGTGCTACACGAAATGCAAAACTTTGAAAGAAAAGCGAGCGAGGGAGCTATTCGAGTTGGTCTGAAACCTAATTCAATCACTCTGATGACAATCCTCCCCAGTTGTGCTGCACTATCAGCACTAGCAAAAGGGAAAGAAATCCATGCTTACGCCATCAAGAACAATTTGGCAACTGATGTGGCTGTAGGTAGCGCTTTAGTTGACATGTATGCAAAATGCGGATGTCTACACATGTCGAGAAAAGTGTTTGATCGGATTCCAGTTAGAAATGTTATTACTTGGAATGTAATTATAATGGCTTATGGGATGCACGGAAACGGGCAAGGCGCCATAGATCTGCTAAGAATGATGATGGTTCAGGGAGCAAAACCAAATGAGGTTACATTCATCTCAGTATTTGCAGCTTGTAGCCACTCAGGCATGGTGGATGTAGGATTAAGGATATTCTACAATATGAAAAACGACTATGGGGTTGAACCCAGCTCAGATCATTATGCGTGTGTTGTAGATTTGCTTGGAAGGGCTGGTAGAGTTAAAGAAGCATATCAGCTCATGAACATGATGCCTCTTGATTTCGACAAAGCTGGAGCTTGGAGTAGCCTCCTTGGTGCTTGTCGGATTCACAATAACCTAGAAATTGGAGAAATTGTTGCTCAGAATCTCATTCAATTGGAACCAAATGTGGCTAGTCACTATGTTCTACTAGCCAATATATATTCATCAGCAGGCCTCTGGGATAAAGCAACAGAGGTAAGGAGAAAAATGAAAGAGCAAGGCGTGAGAAAAGAACCTGGATGTAGTTGGATCGAGCATGGTGATGAAGTACATAAATTTGTAGCCGGTGACTCATCTCATCCGCAAAGCGAAAAGCTTTGTGGGTATCTCGAGACCTTGTGGGAGAAAATGAGAAAAGAAGGATATATGCCTGACACATCTTGTGTGCTTCACAATGTAGAAGAAGATGAAAAAGAGGTTTTGCTTTGTGGACACAGTGAGAAGCTAGCAATTGCCTTTGGGATACTCAACACATCGCCGGGTACGGTCATTAGGGTGGCTAAAAACCTCAGGGTTTGTAATGACTGTCATCTTGCTACAAAGTTTATCTCAAAGATTGTTGACAGAGAAATCATTTTGAGAGATGTTAGGAGGTTTCATCATTTCAAGAATGGAACTTGCTCCTGTGGAGACTACTGGTGAAAGATGCATAAAATTGTGTCTTCTTTCTTCATTGTATATCTTGTAAGTGTTGATTCTTGTATAATACACAGTTGAGCAATAAAAAGATGAACTTTTTCACTGAGAAATCATGATCAGAGAATCATTTACCTATAGATTCTCTTTCTTAGTAATAGAACGTACAACGAAAATACTAGCCAACAAAAACACTGATCTTAACAAAATTATTAATATTAAATGTAATAATTAAACGCAATAATATTTGGTCTCTGTAGTCTATACGTTTATTCTTTTTCTTCCACATCTTGAAATAGCAAATGTGTTATCATTAAGGAAAGAAATTAAGATAATTTAAACAAATAAATTAGATAGTTAATTTTTACCTTTATGCTCCATGTGATGGCTCGTCTGGTCCTACAGATCACCTCTTTAGTTGTTGTCTCTTTGTGCATAGATCAGTGATGTGGCCATTGTAAGTTCAGTAATCAAACGTAAACAACAAACTAGAGAAAGGAAAATATTAAGAAATTCCAAAAGGGGAAGACATTGACCTCACAGCTGAACGAACGACTTCGCTTTCGCAGTTTGGATTGAATTGAAGCATAAGCAACCTCCAATCCCGACAACAACCGATTTGCAGAGTCTCTGGTTGTTTGTCCGGGAAAGGAAATTACACTAGTCTTTGTGTGTGACTTGATTTGTGGTATCTGATATACAGCAATCTTGTTTGCTGGGTTTTGGAGGTTTAGAGCTTGAATCTGATGTTGGTTCAAGATCGTGTGGCTCCTAAGCCACCAAAATCTCGGATCAGAGAACTTCCTAGCCACCGATTCGTTGAACCCAGAAACCTAGATTTCTCATCGTGGGTTTCAGACAATGTCTACAGAATCGTACTCTTCGTCCTCTTCATCGTCACCGTTGCTGCTTTCTTCTTCCTTTACAACACCACCGACACTGCTTCTCTCCTTTGTTTCCAATCTCAATCAACTCAGTCGCTTCAATCTCTCACTCGTCCTCAAATCAACTGGAATTCGATTCAAATCGTCTCCGATAAAACCTCACCTTACGCTAATTTCCGTACGGAGAAATGGATCGTTGTGTCGGTGACCAAGTACCCAACAGAGGAGCTCAAGGGTTTGGTGAAGATTAAAGGATGGCAAGTTCTAGCGATCGGAAACTCTTTAACCCCTAAAGATTGGAATCTCAAAGGTGCGATTTTTCTATCTCTAGATGCTCAAGCTGAACTGAATTACCGGATTTTGGATCATTTGCCTTATGATTCGTTCGTACGCAAAAGTGTCGGTTACTTGTTCGCGATTCAGCACGGTGCAAAGAAGATCTATGATGCAGATGATCGTGGTGAAGTGATAGATGGAGATCTTGGGAAACATTTTGATGTAGAGTTAGTAGGAGAAGACGCTAGGCAAGAACCAATCTTGCAGTATAGTCACGAGAACCCGAATCGAACGGTGGTGAATCCTTATATCCATTTCGGGCAAAGATCGGTTTGGCCTAGAGGTTTGCCATTAGAGAATGTAGGTGAGATCAATCATGAAGAGTATTACACTGAGGTTTTTGGTGGTAAACAGTTTATACAGCAAGGGATTTCAAACGGTTTACCAGATGTTGATTCTGTGTATTATTTCACTAGGAAGACGACTTTTGAACCGTTTGATATCAGATTCGATGAGCATTCTCCTAAAGTGGCGTTGCCTCAAGGTATGATGGTTCCTGTGAATTCGTTTAACACGTTGTACCATTCCTCAGCGTTTTGGGGGTTAATGCTTCCTGTTTCGGTTAGTTCCATGGCTTCGGATGTGCTTAGAGGTTACTGGGGACAAAGGCTTTTATGGGAGCTTGGTGGTTATGTTGCTGTTTATCCACCAACTGTTCACCGGTATGATCGAGTCGAAGCTTACCCTTTCTCTGATGAGAAAGATCTCCATGTCAATGTCGGTCGTTTGATCAAATTCTTGCTAGCTTGGAGATCAGATAAGCATAGGTTCTTCGAGAAGATTCTTGATTTGAGCTTTGTTATGGCTGAACAAGGGTTTTGGACAGAACTCGACGTGAAGTTCACAGCTGCTTGGCTCCAGGATTTGCTCATGGTTGGATACCAACAGCCTCGGTTAATGTCACTTGAACTGGATCGCCCACGAGCAACCATCGGTCATGGAGATAGAAAAGAATTTGTTCCTAGGAAATTGCCTTCGGTTCACCTCGGGGTCGAGGAGATAGGCACAGTGAGCTCCGAAATTGGGAATTTAATCAGGTGGAGGAAGAATTTTGGGAATGTAGTGCTTGTAATGTTCTGTAATGGACCTGTGGAACGCACTGCCCTTGAATGGAGATTACTTTATGGGCGGGTATTCAAAACTGTGGTCATTTTGTCCTCTGGGAAAAACTCAGACCTCTACGTCCAAGAAGCTAAACTCGATTACATTTACAAGTAACTAAAGAAAATTGCCTATAATCTCGGTTTCGGCCTATTCTTTCCCAATGTGAGCCTTCTAACTGTAATTCTGTTATTTACATTTCAGGCGGCTACCGAAGATATTTGATCGGTACAGCAGCGCAGACGGGTTTTTGTTTGTTGAAGATGATACAGTTCTTAATTACTGGAATTTACTTCAAGCCGACAAAAATAAGCTCTGGACTACAGACAAGGTACTCATTAAGTTGCTACTTGCTAGTTGTTT
The DNA here is from genome assembly GCA_004349715.1 of Crucihimalaya himalaica. Classification (NCBI taxonomy): domain Eukaryota; kingdom Viridiplantae; phylum Streptophyta; class Magnoliopsida; order Brassicales; family Brassicaceae; genus Crucihimalaya; species Crucihimalaya himalaica. Next base: position 2,170,527 of record SMJT01000008.1, on the reverse strand, counting down.
GGCATAAACGTAATGTTACCAATCGGTTTTCGAAAAATGTTCGGTTTGGTTCGATACGAGGAGTTGTGGTTGGATTCGGTTGTATTACAAAGAGTTTTTTTTATAGGTAACGGAGTCATGGACAACAGTGAGACCAGCCGGGAATGCTGATTGGTATTCGGTTCAGGCGGAACTGGTAAAGAAAATTGTTGGTACAATGCCGGTTCATTTCCAAGTCAAATACAAGGAAGCCACAAAGAAGAGCGATGAAACAGCCTTAACGATGTGCAGCTCAGAAGTGTTCTATGTCCCTAAAGGCTTCGTCTCAGACTTTACAGATCTTGTTAATCTCGTGGGCGATATGGATTTGCATTATAAAGTGGCTATGCCTATGTTCTTCCTATCGATGGATTCGCCTCAGAATTTTGATCCGGTTCTAGGTTCGATGGTATATAAGTCAGAACCAGCTTCGTTAAACACTTCTTTGAGTTTGTATTCTGCGGAAGCACCTGCTGTTCATCCTTGGAGCATCTCGAGCGAACAAGATTTCATCAAATTGGTTCGGGAGATGGCGGAAGGCGATCCCCTTTTGATGGAACTGGTATAATGATTCAAAAGACGAATAGTAGCTGCAATGAAAGGATGTTTAGAAACAGATTTACCATTTGTGTTATACAAAAATGGCTTCATCGATTCATTTTTTGGTTCTCTTGATGTAATTTTTCCATGTAATCTTGATGTTTATAACTTTCTCACTTGAAATGTTATGAAGATGAAAGATTTATAATAATATATAAATCACTTGAACAAGATTGTGTTGTTGTGACGCAAATGGTTCCAGTATACGAAATACATATTATTTATCAATGTTAAATTTTCCCCCCGTTTTAGGGTGGCTAAAGAAAATATTATCCACTTGGAGTGAGTCGAGTGACCTTATCCTGATATGACAAATAAATAGTATTCTAATATCCATTCTTATAATTTTCACATCGTTGTCATTTGCTTCGATCCGGCAACAAATAAAATATAGATTTAATAGGGCGATCGTTAACATTTTACATAATTAGATTATTATATATTCATGGATATCTTGAGTGCATGAGCAATGAAAGCGACCAATTTCTAATTTTTCTTTTGAGTTGTCATTGTATCGCCTTCATGATGAGTTGGCTTTTTGCTTCTTGATGTATAATATATATAAGTATATTTTTTCTGAACACGCATATTATAATTTTTCAACGGTCATTTTCCAAATAACGAAAGTAGTATTTTTCGTAAAAATTGAGGCACGAAACGAAACCTTTCGGAAGTTAGCAAAAGTAAATAATAATGGTTGAGGCTAATTGGTCGGCACCGGCGCAGATCTGTCACCTCTGCACGTAAGACTCTAATTCATTTTTTTTAATTATTATTATAAATTTAAATGTCTAAAACAGATTATATATGCATCTAATATAAGGGGAGGTGATTAGAAACATAAGGAACGAGAGTGCCCACATATGTCGTCTGCTAATATAGCCTACAAATAATGTTGTTCCATAAATATATTTTTGATCCTTTTCAATATTTATTATGATTGATGAGGCCGGATTAAAGAAGAAAAAAGGGTATTTTATTGTATTTATATGATGATACGGAAAGTTCATATGCATAAGATATATAAATATAATGTAATTCTTTTAAAAGAATTCGTTTGTGCCTATTCACATGCGAAATGGACCCAATGTCGTCTTGAAATGATGAGATTTGTAAATAATAGTTAGTGTATATATTATTTTTAAACTTTTCTTTTGTTCCTTTTGTTTTCATCTAATTTGAGCTTAAACATCGTGTGCTAAGTTCAAAGTTCAAAGTTCAAACTCAGCATATAGTGATTGTAAATAGTAATAAGAGAACATGAACAAACCAAATTGTCGAAGCTGTCGGTTTTATGATTTCGCAAAATTGTTGACAAGTTAAAATTCACTTTATGGTTAAACTGTTCTTTGTTACATTTCGTATATTTTTTCATCTTTAAAATTTCAAATTTCAGTAATTTCTGTAAGAAGTTAATATGTTACTATTATAATGTCCTCGGTTGATCATATAAACTCGAGATTCACAAACGCAATGATTTAAATTTAATATTCGTTATTAAAAATAAATAAAAAAGTTGCTCAAGATATACTGTAAAATGAAAATAATACGAAGGTAAAAAGGGGAAAGACATAATTACTGGTGACATCACGACCGGATCTTTTATGCTCGTCTTTCCCGTCTTCTTCTTCTTCCTCGCTTCGTCTACGCATACTGTAAAATCATAAATCTCCACGAAACTCGATTCTATAAATCTATTAGGATAAAAAGCAAAAGAGAATCAAAGGTACAGAGACAGAGAGAGAGAGAGAGAGACGCTATAACACAGCGCACATCTCCCTTCAACTATTCAATTTTGCTTCCCCCTTTCTTTTTATTCTTCTTTTGTTTTTCCCGGAGCTACACGAAGATCTGTCTTTTCAGGTACGATGAGTTTGTATGGATCAGCTGATTTCGATTCAATTAGTGTTCATCTCTTTTTTTTCCTGCTTATGAATCGAAGTTTCACTTGAATCGAAGTTTCACTTGAATCGAAGTTTCTAGATCTGTTTTCTGTTTGATCTGTGCTTAATACTCTTTGCTTTTCCCTTTTGTTTTCTAATTAATCTCTGATTAGTTCCTGGAAATCGCTTAACTTAGAGTTTCTCAAAACTAAGGCTTATAGAGCCATAGCGATAAGAAACGACAAGGAACAATTTGATGAAGTAGACTATACACTGATCATTGGATATTTTCTCGATCTCTAACCGACCCAAATCTTGAAACCAATACAAGAGGTGGATACCACAGGATTTGTGAATGTGTATCAATATTACTTCAAACCTGGGTCAGCTGCTTCATGTCTTGGAGTTTTCTTGTGAAGCAAGTGGTTTCTGATCACAGGTCACTATAACATGAGATCCTCGAGCTCTACACGGGAGAATAAGCTGTTAGGTGTTAAAATGTTTTAGAGCCTTGCCACTGTATTTTTATGAATTATTAGTATAATCTAGTGGCGGGGAAATGTATGGCAGAAGGAAGGCTTGATTCAATATTCGTCGAAGCTAATCTTATAAGAGTTCACTGCATTTCTCTGCTCATGTTCAGAGATGTATCATTCACAACCGAGCTTATAGCAAGACATGAAACTTTGAGTGATAGCATGGCTCAGTTAAAAAAAAACCTTGAATTACTTTCCTTGAGGAGGCATAATATTCTGAATTATATCCAGGCAATATAGAATTGTGGGAGAGAACTGCGTACTCTTTACAAGATTGTTGTTGAGTTAATATATAGCTCAAACGTGCTTCTACCTAGTATATTGTCATTTAGAAATTCAATTGTTAAAGCTTGACCTTTGTGTTGCCAGTTTCAGATTATAAAACAATCTCTTACCTTCTTATTTTTTCTGCTTGCCCTATGTTTTTGGCAGGTAGTTTATGTATTTTCACATAAAGGAAGAGATTAACCATTGTATACAAAATGTCTGGGTCAACTAAAGTATTGGATCCTGCGTTTCAAGGAGTCGGGCAGAAACCGTATCCTTTCACAATATTTATTTGCCTGCTTTGCTTTAATATTAGTGTCAGGGGAGCAATATAATTGTTTCCTGCTGATGAATGGAAGTACAGAGAGAAAATCCATTTTTTTGTGGATATCGCTTTTGTATGCACTATTTTGTTGGTATTGTTGAATGTTCTACTGCTGTCTGAGATGTTGAACTTAACATTACTTAGAGGTACTGAAATCTGGAGAATCGAAAATTTTGAGCCAGTCCCCGTGCCGAAGTCTGAACATGGAAAGTTCTATATGGGAGATACTTACATTGTCTTGCAGGTTTGGAATTTCTTCCATTGTTCTTCTCCCCTTTTTTATATACGCTTATCAAGAGCCTTGATATTAGCTTACAGAACCGAAGAACATGTTTACTTGTCTGATCATATGTATAAAATATATGCTCCTTCATCTTTCACAATTATCATGTTTATTTTTCACATGTGCAGACAACACAGAATAAAGGGGGCGCTTACCTATTTGATATACATTTTTGGATTGGTAAAGATACCAGCCAGGTATTTTCGGAGTTTTTAGCATGAAAACATATATTACGTTCTAACTTTGTGTATATTGAAGACAAGTAAAGGTGAATTACCATTATTTCTAATCTGCAAATGATAATTCCAGGATGAAGCTGGAACAGCAGCTGTCAAGACAGTTGAACTTGATGCAGCTCTTGGAGGCCGAGCTGTCCAATACCGTGAAATTCAAGGTCATGAATCTGACAAATTCTTGTCTTACTTCAAGCCTTGCATTATACCACTAGAGGGTGGTGTTGCGTCTGGATTTAGAAAACCCGAGGAGGAGGAGTTTGAAACCCGGTTGTATACCTGCAAAGGGAAACGTGCTGTCCACTTGAAGCAGGTTTCCTTTTCTGCAGATATTTGGAAGTGTTGTACTCTCTTCGCATGAGTATTTACTAAGTATATTCTCATTTGTGTAGGTTCCTTTTGCTCGCTCATCACTGAATCATGATGATGTGTTTATCTTGGACACCAAGGAAAAGATTTATCAGTTTAATGGTGCAAATTCAAATATCCAAGAGAGAGCTAAAGCGTTGGTAGTTGTTCAATATTTGAAAGACAAGTTTCATGAAGGAACTTGTGAAGTTGCTATTGTTGGTAAGTTGTATTAGACGCATTTACAAATAATTTTAAAATATCTTCTTCTTCACGTTTTGCTCAGTCAATCAAGCAGCAGTTGGAAGCTCAATCAAGTTCTTAAAGTGGTACAATTTACTGTGGTACTCATGCATGTATAATAATTTCCTTGCATAATAGATGATGGAAAATTAGATACAGAATCAGATTCTGGCGAGTTCTGGGTCCTCTTTGGGGGCTTTGCTCCAATAGCAAGGAAAGTTGCTAGTGAGGATGAAATTATTCCGGAGACAACTCCGCCTAAGCTTTATAGGTACTTTTCTTCCTTTTAATCTGCTCTATTGGTGTTCAGATGTTTTTTGCTCTAAATACTGTTGTAAAACGCTACCCTGATGGCTTCCTAGTCATTTCCTTTTCAATATTACCCATTTTATGCCTTATTGTATGGAAGTTGATTTATAGTTGCCCCCTTTTTAGTATCGCTGATGGTCAGGTGGACTCTATAGACGGTGATTTATCCAAGTCTTTGCTGGAAAACAATAAATGCTACCTTTTGGACTGCGGTTCTGAGGTATTTATCTGGGTTGGCCGAGTAACTCAAGTAGAAGAGAGAAAAACTGCTATCCAAGCTGCTGAGGTAAAACTAGAATCAGTTAACTTGCTTAGCCTTTAGAATATCTGAGCATCATTTCTCATTTTTACCTTCCTCTCCAGGATTTTGTTGCTAGTGAAAATAGGCCAAAGGCGACACGCATAACCCGTGTTATCCAAGGTTATGAGCCCCATTCTTTCAAGTCTAACTTTGATTCTTGGCCATCAGGCTCGGCAACTCCTGCTAACGAAGAAGGACGAGGAAAAGTCGCTGGTAAAGATTGCTTTGATACTCTAATCATTAGTTTAAAAATGAGTGATCTCTTAGCCCTGACTTACTTCTGTACTTTGCTATTGACTAGCATTACTTAAGCAACAAGGTGTTGGGTTAAAGGGCCTGTCAAAAAGCACACCAGTGAATGAGGATATTCCACCATTGCTTGAAGGAGGTGGGAAGTTGGAGGTCTGTTGTGTCTCCCGACTTGTTGTGCTGTTATTACTTATTAGCTCAATCTTAATTAGTCATTTTCTTCCAAACTCATTAGCTCATGTAATAGGTTTGGTACATTGATGGCAACTCCAAGACTCCTCTATCCAAAGATGATGTCGGAAAACTCTATTCTGGGGACTGCTATTTGATCCTTTATACCTACCATTCTGGTGAAAGGAAAGAAGACTACTTCTTGTGCTGTTGGTTTGGAAAGAATAGTAATCAGGTAAAAGAGAAGTCCCTATTTTTATGGTAATCATGGGAAAAGGTGCATTTTTAATATTTTTATTAATATATAAAAGAAGTCCCTATTTCTTCTATTAGTATTTTTAGCTCCTCCGTTAATAACTGGAAAGAGGATATTAAGACATAATATATTGACTAAGCCGGCATGTTTTAGCTTCTTCCTGGTGTTTCCTGTAAGACATTTTATTAGTAAGCTTGAAACCTGGTTGGGTCTGTATGATTGAAATGTGGTTGGCTCTGTGCGATTTTATCTTCTGTTTGGGTATCAATCTTATAAGGAGCAAGATGTTGCAAAATTCAAATTTGTGTAAGTGCTGCAGTTTTACTCTTTTGTTATTTGGGGGATGCTGTTAGTATTGTATTTTATTGTTATGAGTTAGCCTCTCGACTTTTGAGGTAGCCCTCAAAGTTTAGTACATATTGTGATGGATTTCATCTATCCAGTTTATGGCTTTATGTATATATTTGAACATGTTGAATTTAGCCATCGAACTTTTGTTTTCTCCCGAGTTTAGGAGGATCAAGAAACAGCAATTCGTCTAGCGAGCACATTGACAAATTCGTTGAAGGGAAGACCAGTGCAGGTACGATTTTTTGTTTTTGTAAGTAATGGCCACTAGTACTGAAAGAATGTTGAATAACTTGATCTTCTTGCAGGCCCGTATATTTGAGGGTAAAGAACCTCCACAATTTGTTGCACTTTTTCAACATATGGTGGTCCTTAAGGTATTCCTTTTGATTGTTTATACAAGTTGATTGTTGCTGCAAGACAATATATGGGTAACTGATATAGTTACATTAACTTTTAGGGTGGTTTGAGCTCTGGTTACAAAAATAGTATGACAGAGAAAGGTTCATCAGATGAAACCTACACGCCGGAATCAATTGCACTTATTCAAGTATCTGGAACTGGAGTTCACAATAACAAGGCACTACAAGTTGAAGCGGTGCCTTTCTACCTAATTTTCTCTCTTGCTTAGTGCCTTTTCTACTTTACACTGTTCAAAACTTGGCTACCTATTCGTGATTGTTAATGTTAAAATTTTAAAAAGGATTCCTGGATGTTGTTTAGTTTGTTTTAAGAACGACGCATTTTACACCTTGGGTTCAGTATTCTGCCGCATATTGTCTGTGACATTTCTGCAATCCTTTCCGCAATCCTTTCCGCAGGTGGCGACTTCTTTGAACTCTTATGACTGCTTCCTTCTGCAATCTGGTACTTCCATGTTCCTTTGGCATGGAAACCATAGTACGCATGAGCAGCAAGAACTGGCTGCTAAAGTTGCTGACTTCTTAAAGGTAGTTTCTAATTGGTGTTATCGTTGATTTTTAGTTCAGCTGAAATTGTCTAAGTAGAGGCTGTATAATTTATATAAAGCTTATTAAACAAAAACCCACTTGTACCTCTTATCACAGTTCTTCAATCGGTAAATTTAATCATCTTTTTTCTTACCAAGTCAGCCTGGGATTACTATCAAGCACGCCAAAGAGGGAACAGAGAGCTCATCCTTTTGGTTTGCACTTGGGGGAAAACAGAACTTCACCAGCAAGAAGGTTTCCTCTGAGACTGTCAGGGATCCTCACTTGTTCTCCTTTTCCTTCAACAGAGGTAATTGAAATCGGGACCTCAATTATGAGGGTCAAAGCATCTCTAATAGGGTCATTTTTGTTGTTCATAAACTTGCATATTCTAACTTTGTCTTCTTCTTGTGTCTACATGGATCCTCAGGAAAGTTTCAGGTGAGTATTTAGAAAAATTATCCAACGTTTTTTATCTACATGTGTGCATGTTTTAACATTACCTTGCACAGGTTGAAGAGATTCACAACTTTGATCAAGATGACCTCTTGACGGAGGAAATGCATTTACTAGATACTCATGCTGAAGTTTTTGTCTGGGTTGGTCAATGTGTGGACCCCAAGGAAAAACAAACTGCCTTTGAGATTGGCCAAGTAATATACTTCATCAATTTTGCTTCTCAGCATAAGTTATTGCTCCTCTTTTTCTGTCTTGTTTGCTCATTGTACAGTTTTGCGCAGAGATACATAGATCTGGCTGGTTCCCTGGAAGGCTTGTCTCCAAAAGTTCCATTATACAAAATCACAGAGGGGAATGAACCTTGCTTCTTCACCACTTTTTTTTCATGGGATTCTACTAAAGCTACTGTAAGGTTTTCTGTTCGCTGATATCTTTTGGGTTATTAGCATGAGAAGGTGTCCATTTTTGGTAGGGTGCTAGTAATGCGATTGTGTTAGAGAGGGTTTGGGAACATACTGAGCAATTAAGTTTGTTACACTAGTGTAAATGCCAGTTCTGTTTTCAGCACCCTTATACAGAATGAAGTTAGAAATCACATCTCATTTGTTAAAATGACCAGTAGGCAATTAAAACTGAGGAAGCTCTGCATTTATAGAGGAGGATAGATTTACATTTAAAGTGAGGGGAAGCTGCCAGAACACGCGAAATTAAATTTGACTTCCAGTGGCTTTTCCGTTAACTTCCACTTCTTTTTCTCATTAAATTTAGCTTTGGTATGTTTACCTGTAATACAGGTGCAAGGGAATTCCTTCCAGAAGAAGGCAGCATTATTACTCGGTACACACCACGTTGTGGAGGTAAACACTGAGTTAAGATGCTTACTGGGGAAAGTTAGAGATACTGCATGCCTGTGTATTATGTTTCCTTGCTTTTGTGTTTAAAAGTAGCAGATAAGAACAGATCTGACGATGGAAAAACTGCTGTTGATGCCTCTCCTTTGTAATATACTATATTACATTCCCGAAATGTTGGTTTACAATTGACCCTTCTGCTGCAGGATCAGTCTAGCAGTGGGAACCAAGGACCAAGGCAAAGGGCTGCTGCTTTAGCTGCCTTGACTTCTGCATTTAATTCTTCTTCCGGGAGAACAAGCTCCCCGGTAAATAGTCTAAACTCATTTTTGATGTTTCTACTAGATTCTTTCTGATACACTATGACATATCATGTGAACTTCCATGAAGAAATAAGGCTCTGGATCTCATTTTCAACGAGGTTCCCTGTCATGGATTTCTCAAACTTATCCAATTATTTGACTTCCCATCAAATGATATAGGGGTTAAGGCCCATATCTGGCTGGAAACTAGTTGATTTGATCTACTGACTCACACGCTCTTTGCTTTAACTGCAGAGCCGGGACAGATCAAATGGAAGTCAAGGGGGTCCAAGACAAAGGGCTGAAGCTTTAGCCGCCTTATCATCTGCATTCAATTCTTCACCATCATCAAAGTCTCCTCCACGAAGACCAGGATTGACAAGTCAGGCTTCACAAAGAGCAGCAGCAGTGGCAGCTCTCTCACAAGTTCTCACTGCTGAGAAGAAGAAATCACCTGACACCAGCCCTTCTGGTAAGTTCTTTACCAGTATTGATCTGTAATTAAATTTGATCTATTGCAGATGAGTGAAAGGGTATTATCTGTTAGTACAAACCATACAAGACACATGATATTTGAAGAAACAAAAGTAAAAATATAGAATTAGCTATCTGCAGAAACAGACTGTAAGCTACAAGCTTAGTCCTTCATGTCAGCATACCCTGAACTCTTCTATCGCTTAAATTAAACATTGTGAGCTTGTTTTCCGTTTTTTGGCCTTGCTTTGAATACGCTGATAACTGTGAGTATGTGTGGTTACAGCTGAAACAAAAGATGAGAAAGCTTTCTCAGAAGTGGAGGCTTCCGAAGAAGCTACTGAAGCCAAGGAAGATGAGGAAGTTTCACCTGCAGCAGAAGCGAGTTCTGAGGAAGCAAAACAAAAGCAGGATGATTCTGAAGCAGAAACAACTGGAGCAACCTTCACCTATGAACGACTACAAGCCAAATCTGAGAAACCAGTGACAGGAATTGACTTTAAACGCAGAGAGGTGAATCAGTTGAGCCGAATTAGCTTTTTTACCTCGTCTTAGTTTGAGCATAAATTGTCGGTATCTTATTCATCAAACCAATTTATCAGGCTTACCTGTCTGAGGAAGAGTTCAAGACTGTATTTGGGATGGAGAAAGAAGCATTTTACAAATTGCCTAGATGGAAGCAAGATTTACTGAAGAAGAAATTCGACTTGTTCTAAGAATTCTCCCAAAAAAAGAAAAAATCGCAGGTGGAAACATCACAAACATCCTTAAATCTCATGATCTTCCCATTCAGATATATATACTAAGAGCAAAGACACGTTTTGCCATTGTGTTATTGGTTATGTGGTGACCTCAGTGCTGCAGCTTTTAAGACAACGGAGAATTCTTTTGTTTCTTTTGCTTGAATTTTCCTCTAATTATTTTGGTTTTTCAAAGCTATTTATTTCTCGTGGGTGGGTTTGGGTTTCGGGTTTGATTCTTCTTTTTTTTATTACCACAAAATGATGTGTTATTGTAGTGATTGATTTATCTTAAACTGGTGTTCAAATTTTTGGGGTTTTTTTTTTTTCCGGGTCAGGACAGTTGTGTGGTGGTGGTTAGTAAATTCTTTGATTTGGATTTCACATTACTTTGATTGTTAAAGAACAATGTCTACTTGTAAACTCAAGAAATTTCAATGTATCGGTGTTAAATTCGTTTGACAATTGACACACCATTTGATTTTGTTGTTCTACTTCTATGTATGTTCAGCTAGCAAAGCTGTCATAGTACATGACAGAAATGTGAATGCAGTGAAATTATATATTAGAATCATGAAGTGTTCAGAAAATAAAGGAATTGAAAGAAGAACAACCACATTTATGTCTGACCTGGTCTCCACCAATTTGGTTATCTTTTTCTTATCTTTCTTTTTTACTGTGCAACAAATCAAGGAACAAAATTAGTTGGGAATCAGAATGATTACGTCAATTTTGCATTATTTTCCAAGGTGGTGATGATAATAAAACACACACAAGATTCGTTGGACTCAAACACACTAAGTAAGTGCTCATATTAAATCTTATTTTGGAAAAAAATTGTTGTCACCTACACAATCTAACTATGTTTGTTGTGACTATTATTCCTACACAAATATTTAAGACTTCCGCTTTTGCTTATACAAACTGCATTTATAGTCACTCTACTTAATAACACAAACTTACAAACTAAGCCAAACCATAAACAACGTAAGAATCGCATTAAACATCACTTATGTTTGTAAAACTGTCAGCACAATTGTTTTTTTTTTTTCTGAATCACTTATGTGGATGGAAAGTCATGAACCCGACTGATAACAATAACACTAACCACTTGTATGGATCTAAAATCGTTTTTTTCTTATAACTTGAAAATCTTAATTTTTAAAAAATTATAATCGTCGTTACTATAGTCACATTGATCAAAAAGAATCGACATAAAAAAAAAAAAAAGTTTGGAATTAACGTATGAATTTTGGCTGGGCAATATACGACGGCACGAACTCTCTGTCTAAGCTAGAGGGTCCACACCACACTCTAAAGGGACACGTATATGGGAGAAAGAGTGTCGGTTCCTTTTTGTCCCGGCTTACTGATGAATTGAATTAACATATACTTTTGTTTCTTATGGAAGGAAATAAATACACTACTTTTAAGAAGATACTATGAAATGAAAGAAGACATAAAATATGAAATTAACATAAATCTCAAGTTTCTTGTAGTAATCTTTCATTTCCATGCATAGAGTAAACAATGTTATTAATTTAGTAGGAAGAATGAATGTTTTCATCCTTAATCGTACTATAACATAGGTACATAACATAACCATCCATTACCATAAAAGTATTTCTTTCAGAAAATTTAAAAACCTACTTGATAAACTCATTAAATGAAATTTTATCAATTTGTCACTTGTCAGTGTTCTACTACTATTAAAGAAATAAAGGATTGCGCATTTAAAGCTTCTAACTTTAACTAAAGTTAGTTCCTCTTCTTCTTTGTTAAAAATAGCTCCATAACTTAGCAACAACATCTCATTAGAAAACTCCAGCATGTTTTTTTTTTAATACATTAAATAATGTTATTACGACAGTGATTGATCAATACGACATTTGATTGGTGAATTATAATACTTAATATTAAGATAGATTAGTAATAAAAGTCGTTGAGATGGTAAATAAAAGAAAAGCAAAGCACGCTTGTTATGGATAAATGGGAAATCTTGTCTTCTAAATGAAGCCACTGACTGTAGTGTAGAGTTTTAACAAGAACCCCACTTTTAATTTTTAAAAAAATATTTTTCTCTTTTGTTTTCTTTTGTTGTTCATATCTTTTCACAACCTCACGCCTTTAATGTGTGTGGACATACAAAGATACTGACTTCATCTATATCCAAACACAATTATTGATTTACATTATGATACTAATATTACACATACTTGATCCAAAACATGATTCGATATAAACTTAGTCTTCTTTTAACATATATAACCACATTTCATTGTTATTCAATATCTACTTTTATATCATATGTTTAAAACTTAAAAGTACAGTATGTGCTATTGGGTTTTAAATCTTGTACGTAAATATTTTTATATATCAGTTTCATTAAATTGAGTAACTTAACATATGTTATTCAAAATGAATAGTGAAGTTTCTCTTCTATGTTTAAATATTCGGAATAAATTTTGATGGGTTTTACTTAGCAACAAGAAAAGTGATATGTAACCTGTGAATGTAATGAGTGGAGATAAAAAAAAAAGTTTCAACTGAATAAAGTGATTAGACGATGACCTTTTTTATTTGTGTGAGTTTATGCCTTCCCTTTGAGTTTGAGGCTTCGATGAAAGATAATATAGGTTGGAAGATTGAGAATCCAATTCCAACGATGAGTCTCGTGATGGCATTATTGTTTTTGTTAAAATAATAGGTTTCAATAATTGAAGAAAGACGTTTTCTAAAGTTTTTACTGTTAGACAAAAATATTTTTAAAATAAAAGTAGGGGCAAATTGACTTCAACCAGCTCAAAAGACCAAATAAACACATGCGACGTGTGTCTTTATAATTAACAACAAAAAAACAAATCAATATAGTAATTAAAATTTCTAATTATGAAACATGTGTTATCATCATCATAAGTGTCTTGTAAAGGCCTTCTTTTCATAGACTGATTAATTAGCGGAGTCATAGGTTTTCGTGGTTTGTTTATTTTATGTTTGTTTTTAAAATGACTTTTCTTTCCAGTATTACACATTATCTCCCGTTTTTTTTTTTTTTAAGGTATAGATAAAATTTGGACTAGCCTTTTAAATTTCGTACCATTTTTTTTTTTTTTAAATGTAACAATATAATCAAATTTAATTATCAGGATTTAATTTGGTTGCATACCACTTTCTAACAAAATTATCAAGAGTTTTTACTTTATCTTTTGTTGTGCGTTTCCATATTTCTAAAATAATGTTATTTAGAAAAAAAATATAAACAAGGGTCTGTTTTATTAATACAGCGAATTTTTTATTTTTATTTTTAAATATGTTACAATCTATGTGTATCCCACAGCGTGAAGAATCAAATTTTGTGGAGTTTGTCTACAGATTGAGAATCTATAATCGAATATTATTCGAACTCACATATACTGCGAGGAAAAACCACTAAAAATAATAATTTCGAAGTTTCTAACAAAAGATATAATTCGAAAAATGTTCCATTACCGACATTTCGAATATAAAATACCAAAATAATCATATATTCCTGATATATCAATGATTATTTCGAAGGAGACCAAATCAATAATGAATACAGAACGTGGCACTCTAATAAAACATCAGTAATTTAAAAAAAAAAAAATCTAAGAACATAACAAATGTCAAATGTGTACAAAGATCTTCAAACAAAAAAAAAACAAAAAATTTTGTTTTGTAATTTTTTTTTTGGTTTAATAATGCTAACAGTAATTATAGACAGAAGAATCTAATTCACATGAACAAATACGTTTCATAATAATATCAGTAATATGATTACTATTACCACCACGTTGTATTATATCATGACTCTTTATCGACGAAGCCGCCGAGTTTCTCGTCCTCAACTCAGCGAGTGAACTCGCTTCTGGTACCACCGACTCACTCGTAACCACTTCAAAGTTGTTCATCTTATGAACATTCCCAACGAGTTGACTCAACACAACCGGTTCCACAACCGAGTTCTTCTTCTTGTGCTGCTGCATCGTCGCTCTGACAATCTCAGTGTGCATCGAGCTCGATAATCTCCTGATTCCTTTAGCCCCACCGATCAAAATAGCCGGATTCACCTCGGTGGCTTTCTTGTTACTACTGTGTTTAGAGAAGAAGAGGACTGACTCGGGGCTCCGGTTACGAATCCGGGTAAACGGATCACCGAGGAACAAGGAGGTTTTAGCGTCAACAAGCATAACGTGTTTGAAATTGCGTCTTACTCGACCTAGCAGCATTGGGTAACACGCCCATCTTCTCAAGCTTATCGGAACGTGATCCATAAACCCGGAAAGCGAGTTTTCAGGATCCAACTCAGTCACGTCGAACCCCACTACCGAACCATGAGTCAACTCGGTCGAGTTATTCAATGACGAATCGTTGTAGTAAGCTCTATGAGTCTTCTTCCCCCAAATTGGCTCTGAAGATGATGTCTCTTTCTTACTCGATTGTTTCTTCATGAATTTGGTCAGATTAAATCCCCAAACCGAATCGATTTGATTCGACGAATTCAAATTCTGATGAACATGGACGAGTTTTAAGAAGGAGTCGTTCTCTTCTTCGATCAATTCGGTGAATCTCGTAACAGAGGAAGGTGAATTGAAGAGCAGAACGACGTCAGATTTGGAAGCGACTCCGGAGCGGTGGAGCAAGCGGAGAAAGAGACGGAGATCGTCTTCAGTCGTATCGGAAGCGATATGAGCAACAATCAAATCGTGCATGCTCTTGGTACCTCTGAGAAACAGAGTTCCCATACCTTGGAGAGCGAATCGGTTGAAACGAAGACGAGATTGAGAGCCGACGAGGTCGCGATTGAGAAGAAAACGACGGTGAGGACGAGAAGAAACGGCGGGAAAAACAGAGGAAGGTTCGAAGGTGGATAGAGTAAAGAGGAAGAGAGTGAGGAAGAGGAGGAGGATGCAGATGGAGATTGTAGATTGAGCTTTGGAGAGGAGAAGACGTGAAGATCTGGAGCGGAAGAGAGTTGTTGCCGGAGAAGAAGAAGGAGAAGGAGAGTCGTCGTTGTTGTTGTGGTCAGGGAAGAAGACTAAGAGCAAACCCATACCTCTAGTGTTGTTGTTCTTCGTCTCTTTCGCTGATATCAAACCCATTCTTCTTCTCTAATCTCTGGATTCTTCTTGTGGTTAGTGGTGAGGAGAGGCTGAGACTGCTCAGATTGAGAGAGAGCTTTCGCCTTTTTTTTTTTTTTTTTCCTTCTGTTTGATTTATTATATTTATTGATTACGACGAAAATTATGGCCCGCTCGGGTCATCCGGGTCGTATTTTTTTTTGTTTTGTGAACGACAAAAAATATGTTAATTAACGATTCCGATGCTGCTAAATTTTAAGTTCAACTGATTAATTAATGAGGATTATAATTTTAATTGATGAGGATAAAAATCTTAAGAGGAGAATTGTTTATTGACTTTCATAGAATAAGAAACCAAAAAAAAAAAAAATCTATATAGAGATTTAACTAAATCTAAGTTTGTTAGATTAAGATAAATATAAATGTAAAATGTATATTTTTAGATAAAGTAAGATATTCACAAATATACAGTAGTTAACATTAACATTTACATAAATAATTGTTTTTATTTAAAGCTCTTGTTAACATTTACCATAATAGTAGTATATGATATGTTGGCTTTGCTTTAGTTAATAGTCCATAAATACGATCACATGTTTATTGCCCAATGTGCTTCTTCCGCATATATATATACTGTATTAATGAAGGATTTGTATTAATGAGAACCTTCCTTATTAAATTCAGCGTATCGAGCCTTCAAAACGTGGTTAAAGGATGTGCCTAATTTTCTTTAAAAAAGAAAACAAAGTTTGACCCTTCTCAGTTTATTTTCTTCTGTATGTATAATAGTTACTTTGACCGGTTAACCATTACATTACGTCTTCTGATGCGCCTTTACATGGAGTATTATTGGTAATATTTGTAACATGTTTTTTAATATAAAAATAACCAATCACATGATGTATCATTATAAAATTTTGTTTTCCAATGTCATTTTCTTTCGTGTAAATCGTTTTTTACTACCTACATTTTTTGGAAGGGGACAAAATTACCAACATTTATTTGTGTTTTACATTTGGACAATTGAAGCCAAAAAACTCAGTTAAATCAATGCAGTTGAATGTTGAGTACAATGTGGGTTGAATTCTAAGCAAAACCCATCTAATAAATGGTGAGTAATTTCCGGAATTGAATGAATATTATATAAAATCGAAAATGTCATGGTTTTTTTTTTTTGTATTCTATGGTTTGAAGTACTCCATATGTTAAACAATGTAAAAAGAAAGGAATGGTTAGTGCTCACATAAATTGATCGAAGTTATAATTCCTTGATGTTTTTTTGACCGATGCAATACTAATTTTCAAAACGGCGTTGGACGTTTCTAGAGACTTGTTTAAAAAAAACAAACAAAGCAATCGAATCTAAAAACATAGTTATTAAGAGTTTCAGATCATAAATCAATCTTATTATAAACCAAAAATGGCAAGATAAATGTGAGGATGAAAGGCAGTTACTAGTTAGTGCTCACATTCAAAAGGCCCACTTCATTAAATCTGCCCCCTTGATTACAGCAAGGATCCGTGATCGGACGGTGAAGACATGAGGAAGGGTCGTAATGGGTCTATCAAGTACGTATTTAATTTAACCATGTAAATAAACGTAGGGTCCATGAACTGTGATTTGACTTTTGTTTCAGAACAAGTGTGTGTGTTTTTGATGACGGTGGATCTCATTCTCATTGGAACCTTCTCATGAAGCTCCTGTACACGTGGCGTTTCTTCTTCTCCAGGTTTTACGTTTTAGGTCCGGGACTTCTGTTTCTTTTTTTTTTTTAAATTACTTTCGTCATTTTAGAGTCCTTACCAAATGTTGTGTCGACTAGTCATCAATACTTTGGTTTTATAAATTAATTGTGGACTTATTTGGTAGTCATGAGGCGACTTTACCAATTAAGCTAGTATAGTCTTCATCAAAAGTTTGATATTTAAGATGACTTTTTTTTTTTTTTTGTGTCAACAGATGACTAACTAATCCGTTTTGAAACCAGCTAGTTTCTCTGAGCATATATATTTTTCAGCATCGCTATGTAATCATTTTTAGTCTCCACAATCAAAACTTGTACTGTTGTACTTACTGACACAAAAAAAGTATTTTGTATTCACTGCCGCTTGTCAACCATCTGGTGATTTTTTTTTCTCGAAACATAAATATCAGAATATTTTTTTGTAATTGCACTGAGGAAGCCTATTTCTAAGTCGTCGGCGACCTTTGAATTGTCGGTGGCCTTAAAATGCCGGACACAGTTTAGATTATCTATTCCCCAAAGCCCAAAAGAATAACATATTTGGCCCAATAATAGAAATGGGCCGGAATAAAGGGATAGGACGGTTTAGTTTATCGTCAACGAAGCATATTTTAAGGTTTTTTTGTAGCTCAAGTTAGCTAAATGATCACATTTTGTGCTGACCTGAGTCATCTGCAATCGACTAACCATGTATAGGAGCATTTACTCTAAAATTAGCTAATGATTTCAAGGACAATTAATCATCCTCATGAACACTATTGAATTAGTACTTAATCAATAATTCGATGCACGAAATTGATTTGTAGTTTTATCTACTGATTTTTATATTCGGTTGCTATCAATGTAGTGTAGTTTTTAACTAAGAAAATCTAATATCATTGAATAATCAAATCCTTCATGATTGAGGAAAAATGTCCACCTAAACATAAAGCAAGCTCTACTTGAGACGAAGTTCAAGCAAAGGAATAGCCAGGACCAAGAAGTTACATGGAAAACCTAAACAACAGGATTAGAAGAATCATCAATCAGAAGCCACTTGACTCCCAGAGTTATCGCAGACCAGTTCTATCTTCGGCTTCTTTCTCTTTGTACAATACCCTGACGATGATAGCCTAAGAAAGACAAAACCAACAAGCTTTTAGAATTCTCAGGGAACTCAAAAATAATAAAGCTAGGGTTTTGTTTGCACTTTACCCCAACTGCAAGGAAGTTTCGGAATGATGCTCCTCGTTATCATTCTCATCATCATCTGATGAAGAGCTCTCAGGATCAGCTTCTGGGCTAGACATTTGGGGTCTCTCACTCAACACTTTTGGTCCTGAACCTCTCCCCAACAACTCTACCTGAAGGCAAATTAGATTTGAACTTGATCATGTATGGTGAAGACCAGACCAAGCTATTTAAGGGTTTGATGAATCTCTACCTGTTTGCGCAAGATTTGGTTTTCTTCCAATGCTCTTTTCTCCTAATAATTATAAGGAAACAAAAACAAAAATATTGAGCTTCAACATTGTATAAGAATTGATGATAACAATGATTTTGACATCTGTGGAGCTCTGTTTACCTGTAACCTAGATCTTTCAAGCTGGTTGAGCAGGATTTGGGTCTGTATCAAAACAAAACTTTTCAAGTCAGGAATGAATCAAACTATTATCTCTCGATGTTTGAATAAATTAGTACTTATGTCTTCACCTTTTGATCCTTGACACTATGCAAGCTCTCGTTCAACTGGTTTTCAAGAGAAATAAGATCCGGGAAACTCATACCGTCAAGCTCCTTACCCTTCAGTCTCCTGTTCAGAAACAAATAGAAAACAATCAATGAAAGACCGAAACTTCACACAAGAACAAACACAATATAATTCCAGGGAGATACATACTCAATAGCTAGCTGTAATCTTTCAAGTTCCCCTTTGATAGAATCATCATTCCGCAACTGCAACAACGGATACCATGTAAGAAAAACCAAAACCTGAGCCAAGAAAAAGGGATACAGAAAAAGTCTCTTATTATAGAGAGATATACCACAACATCATTTTCATGTGAAGCACAAAGTAGACGTTGTTCTCTTTGTTTATGCTCAGTTGACTCAGTCTTGTATCCATATTTTGAAAGAATTTGCTCCATACTTCACAAATTGGACAAAAACACTCCGTTAGCAAAATCCCTTAATTGATTTGATCATGAATCTCTACTCCTGCATTCTAAATTAAATTTCACAGAGAAGAGATAAACACACCACTTTCGAAACAAATCAACTCTTCTATAGTCTAATAATCTTGGAATTATGGATCTTTCAGGTTTACTGAGTTGAGATTCTAACAAACTGATACACACAACAGCATCTACCTATATTTGGATACCAAAGATAGTACAAAATTGCAATCGATTCTCCAAAGATGAACCCTTAAATCAAAACCCACCAAAAAATATTTCACCTTTAAGCCAAAACGAGAAACAGGTCTTTGCTCTGCTTTAGACCCAGAACCCCAAAACGTAAAAACAAGATTTTTATTCTCTTTCCGTAAAACAAAATAAAATATACCAGCCGCTGGTGAAATCGTAAATCTTGCCGGTGCTGGAGAAGATGATAAGAGCAACCTCGGCGTCGCAGAGAATCGAAAGCTCTTTAGCCTTCTTCATCAAGCCGTTTCGTCTTTTGGAGAAAGTGACCTGACGACTGTTCACATTCTCAATCTTCTTAATCTCAATCCTCCCTCTCCCCATATCTCTACTCTGAACAAAAAAAATAATCAATCTGGGCTCTGTAAATCAAAAACAGGGTAAAGAAGAGATGATGATACAGAGGAAGTAGAGAGAGCCTTGGTATGGTATGTATGTAAAGAAGATATTTTTGTATATATAGGAGTAGGGGGTTTTCTTTAGAAATTGATCAAATATGACAATTGGGAAAGGGGCTAAGGAAGGAAAACAAGACCAAAATTAGGTTATTATATAAAAAAATGGAGTTACTATAAGTAGCAATTTTCCATATTTGGTGGCTTTGCTAATTTGCTTTGCTTTGGTGTGAGTGGCTGTTTTATTCTTTTGGAACTTCTTCCCTTTTATAACGCCTTGTTTGCTTTTGGATCTCTCTTCTCTCTTTTGTAATCTCGCCTCCTTTTTTCTTAATAATTTTTATATAAATTTTTAGTGTTTATCTGTAAATAGATTTTTTATACCAAGTTTATATGATAAAAGTGATACTTAACAGTGATATCTTAAAAAAGATATACGAAAATAACTACTATACGATTTTTTATTTTTGGTTGAGATCTTGTAGAATAGCCAAACGTGGCCTTTGTTTGAAGCAGAATATTATTTTATAAGAAAAGCAAAAGGTGTGGCTTTAACGCTTCTATTATAGATATGGTAAAATCTCACAAGGAAGATTACTTTCCCATCCAAACCGAGTTTGTTATATTTTTAGTAAAATAAATTTTCCCTTTTTAAAGAAGACTTTATATTGTAACCGAAATCATATTTAGAGAACTGAAAACTGTTTTTTTGGGTTTATCTAAACATTAGAAAATTATAAATTAATTAGTTCGTTCGTGAAATTCCGGTAAACAAAATATTTTGAATCAAATATTTTTGTATAAATACGAACAAAATTTTAATACAGCTCACCACTTTTGTTTTGCAGTGTAAATGATTCAGATGTCTGTTTCTAAATTAATAGTTTGATACTACTAGACTAGAGAAAAAGAAATACAGTATATACTAAAAATATTTATCTGTACCCAGTGTTGTTTCTTCATACCAAAACAAAAGGTAATCGAAACAAAAGTTATCTGATTTACACATTTTCAATTCAAGATACATATCTAAAATCAAAACTTTACTATCTTTAGTTGTTGCCAAGAAAATTACATCTCGTATGCATTATAGTTTATTTATGGGAAATGATTTAACGCGTTGAGTATATCTTTCGGAATTTATAAACTACCATCCAATACGAAACTAACGTGATTTCTTAAGATTTTGTTTTCTTCTACGAAAGGAAACAAAATCTATTTTGTGGTGAAATTTTTTGTTATAGAAATTCCCATAAAATAAAATAAATTTATATCGAGAAATCGCTTTGGGATATTACTCACAGAAGGTTTGTTTGTGTAGAACAAAAAAAAAATGTTTATTTCCATTAACCAGACACTTCTCTAACAAGCTAAAAAAGAGAACGAGACACTTGTCGTAATTACATGTAATTTGTTTCCATTTTACTTTTTTTTTTTGAAAAACAATGAGATTCGATGATAATTATAACAATGTACAATAAGTTAAAAATAGAATACTCTTTTGATAAATTCAAAGTCAATGTTATCAAATAGAAAAAGAGAAGAAAAAGTTAAAAAAAAAAAAAAAAAAACATTGCTGCCTGCCATATCCATTATTCAGCTTATTTCGCAAATCTCAAGTGTTTCTAAAAAGACGAAGGAGAAATCATGGATAGATTATTAGATTTAGCATGTTTGGGACTTTGGGCCTACAAAGTAAATAATATTTGGGCCATTAGATCCATTTGGATGTGGTATGAACTCACTCAGTGAAAAATGTGTGAAAATGTCAGTTAAGTTGGTCTTCCCCAGTTAGTGATATTCCTATACAGAACATTTGAAGTTTGTAAATTTGAGTCATTTGAAGTTATGACACAAAAGAAAAGAGCTAAACATTTATTCAATTAATGCAATCTCGCTACAAATGTTTACATCTCCAAAACTATAATAATATATACAATCTCAAACCCTTGTTTAGTTGGTAACATCCGGTTTGTGAGTGCTATACACCGGTGCAATACGCTTCATCGAGAAATCATAAGCACGAGACAATGGTTTCCTTAATCTTTTCAAATCGAGCTTTACGTTCTGCCGCTCGAGATAGATCTTCTTAGTGTAATCCCATCCTTTTCGAGTAAAACTCTTAGGATCTCGTATGATCGGGTCATCTTTGCCATATTCATCATATAAAGAGCTCTCTTTCGGTTTAATCTTGTAACTAATGTACTTCAATCCCATCTTCTTGGCTGGTTTACCATAGTAAGTCTCAGCCGCCCACTCGGTTCCTATTGGTATAATCTGTATAAAGATGGTTCTCGGTTTCAAGAAAACGAAATGTGTCATTGCAGCTCCATGCACACCGATCATCACATCGCTAGAATTCAAACATCTATAGATCTTTGCCAGCTCCGTTGTTTTATCCGGTCTCAAAACCACGACAAAGAATCCAATTTCCTCAGCTAATTCCACCAAAAGACTCTCATTTAGTATCTCCCTCGATCCGTTTCTCGACAGAATCACTAGTTTAGGTTTCTTTAAACGGTCTTCTCCAACCGTTTTAACAGTCTTGTTCACTGCCTCGTGTTCTTCCTCTTGAATCAATCCACGGATACGCGGCCAATAAGCTCGATCCAACACATTTCTGAAATCAAGAATCGTTTTATTCCCAAGCATCAACGATGAGTCAACAGTTAACTCGTCATGAATCTTCAATCCAACAATAGCTTCCTTGAAACAATGCGTTCTCTTGTCGCCATTGAAGTCAACGGGAGGATAATCTGATAGCTGAGAAACGATATCTCCATATTTCATAACCCACCAACTATGATACTCAACAATCACAAACACAACCTTCTTGTTGAAATGATGTGAAGTGATGAACAAAGGGATGATTCCATCGTTGAATTCGTGGTAAACGTTTCCGGTATAACCTCCGGTGGAGAAAAACACAGCAGGAACGTTATAGAACACATCGCAGATGTTGTTGTTCTGTTCATCATCAGAGACTGAAGAATCGTTGTCATCTCTGTAAACGAGATTGAGTTCTTGAACTGTTAGCATCACACTTGTTTCCCATTTTCTTGAGTAAGGTTTGATCTTTTCAGTGATCCTTGTCTTGTTTTTGGGGGAAGAGAAGAGGAAGACTGATGAAGAAGCAGAGTGTGTTCTAACATCTCCCTTCATGATACAAACGTCGGATCTAAACCCGGTCCTGTCACAACAAATTGTTCCTGTAATCATTAACATGTTTTTTAGATGAAGCTAAACGATTCAGAAGCGACAAAAAATGCTCTGAAACATCAAACTCTGCGGTATTAAGAGTGTGATTAGACAGATAGAAGGAGATTTGAAAAGATAAAATACCATTTGAGGTTCCTGAACATAGAGGTGCAATGAAATGTTCATAAGGACCAAATCCTTCACTTTCTCTGCTAAAAGCATCTGCACAAGAAAATAAGCCAAAATAAACAATAGAATAAACGAGAAAATCTAGACAAAATAATGAAAAAGGTGACGTACCTAGAAGAGAGAAAGAGGAGAAGCTAAAGATGTAACAGCAAAAGAGGAAAGAGAGAAAGGTGATTAAGATAATCTTGTGTTTAGCTATCTTTGAGAAGCCATCACCGGCGACGGCGGTGGCAACGGAACCACCTTTTTCAACTGAAACTCTAAGCTTTTCCCCTTTTTTGATTAGTCTCTGGTATTGAACCATCTTCTGTAGAACAATAACAAAAACCCACAAGCAAAGTTTCGATTTTTTACGATGCTTCTGATCGAGTTTTGGTATTCCGACTAGAAAAAGAGTTTTTTTTTTTATATAAAAAAAAAATTGGGTTATGGTGCTTTCTCTTGCATCAAGAGAGAAACAGAGAAGAAGAGACTTATGAGAGAGAGGATGTTTTCAAAAATCGAAGCTTGTTGTGTAATGAATTTCATTTAAATATTTTATTTCTTTTTATGTTGAGGCCCTTTCATCAAGTTTCTTTCGTCAGCTGATGGAAACTAACAATGGGAGACGTGAGGAAGCGGTTTTACTCCTTTTTTCTTTTATTTTTTCCTCCGTCACTCTCTTTTCAGTAATCGATTTACTTCCTTAATTAGTTATTAGTATAAAACTAATATTTTTATTTTCCCAATCTAGGAATTTTTTAGAAAATTAATTCTGGACTGAAATGAAATTTCTTACTATTATTTACAAAGCCTTTATATAAGAATCATACTTAATTTGGAATTAAAATATTTGAATCTTTGCTTCGACCAATTTTTTATTTTTTTTTGGCTGTTGGACTGGTTCATATTATGCATCTTCATTACAAGATGTAGGATCATTAGTATATTCTAAAGGGACACAAATTTAAAATTTGATGGTCAAAATTATAATACGTAAAATAAAGTGTTATAAATGGAGAATTGGAGATGCAATTATGTATATTTTCTTTTAGGGTAAGATAAAATATATTTGAAGTATTGTAAACCGGATGCTAAGGAAAACTTAAATCAAAGCGAATAAAAGAGTCGTGATTTACGCAAACGAATAAAATAAGTTAGTTAGAATGGTCAACTGGTGGGCCATCACCATCGCCTAATTAAGGGTATATATTTACTTTTACTATTGAGGATGTTTTACCAGTTACCATTATTGTGATCAGATTCAATACCAATGCATGGTCAGAGTAAAATTTTCGATTTTACATTTTTTTTTCCAGCGAATTTAGTGTTTTCTTTGTGCCTATCGAACTTCACATATAAAAAGAAAAGAACATTAATATATTTCAACAGTAATAATATTTTTTTTTCTGTTTCTATATGTTGTCAAAATAAAAATAAAATGTATACGGTTAGACCGTGAAATCTAGAGAACAAAACACGAATATAAAACCGAATTAAGGAAAAACCCGTAGAGGCAAGATATGATCTTTTTCCTTAATTCAAACAATCTCCCGCAGTGTGGCGGTTTATGAGATGATGAATCCCAGGATACAACTACGGTGAGACTGTTTTCGCAACACTCGAAAAACAGAATCTGCGAACTGTGTATCTACGATATACTCTCGAGACTTACTGATTTTCAGAAGAAAAGAAATGTGGAGGAGAGTTTCTGTGTTCGTCAGAACGATAGATAGTGAAAAAAAAAAAGAGCGTCTTTTGTTGTTTTTAAAACGCAACGATCCGCAACGTGCGCAGACCGTGGAGCATTGAAGAGGCGCACGACCCGGAGAGAATCTTGCGGACGCGTTTAAGGCTCGGTCAAAGCAATCAATAATCGCTTTTATTATGCAAAAACGTTTCTAAATTGGTCAAATTTTAAACAAAGTTGCATAAAAAAATTTCAAAAGGAAACCGGGCCCCGGGCCATTGTACAAAAATCAGCTTCTTCAAAACAAGGCTGTTAGGGTCATAGCTAAGACAATATTTTTATAGTGAGTTTATAGTGAGTTTAAAGCAAATCAAAGCTGCTGATTTTATAGTGAGTTTGTCCCTAAGCTTTTGCTGCAATGACATATTTTTATACTAAGATGTAGGATCATTAGTATATTCTAAAGGGACACAAATTTAAAATTTGAATGGTCATATTATAATACGTAAAATAAAGTGTATAAATGGAGAACTGGAGATGCATTCTTTGTTTAAATAGGCCATGAGCAAAATTTTGCCAGTTCTTCTCTTTCTCTAACTTATGTACTCTTCATGAGTAGCAGGTAGCCAGGTATTGTAGAAGTCACTGGAGTAGCAGAATCCACAATAAGAAGAACATACAAGGAGTTGGCACAGGACATGAAAGAGCTTCGCATTCCTTAGATCTTTATCTACGTGGATACAAGCTCGTTCACTCAAAGAAGCTTTTGTCTTTCCATGTTGTTTTCTGAAGCCGTTTACAAGATTCTTTCTATGCCTAGTAGAAAAAAACATAAAGTTGTACATATTACCTCATGAATACGCATCATCAAAGTTACTCCACATGTATGTAAACTCTTGTGAATTTGTCTAAAGAATACAAGATCATTCCGGTTTTTGTTACATTTATGGTAAGACAGGGAGGTCTATGGAATTGAAGGAAAAGAAACTGGCACGGCCCTGAGTGATATGACAGAACATTAACGGTGCAGCTACGCGCTTTTGCAGGACTTTAATATCTTCTTTGCTTGGTGGAGAGTCTCTGTAAAAGAGGATGAGTATATTGAGTAAGATCCGTAACGAAAAACTTGCTTTCATAGTTAGAAGTAACAAAAACGCTTACCCCGAAAAGCAAGCCACAAAGCTCGGTTCACCAGGAGAAGACTTCTTGAACCGGCTATTCGGCAAATACACGTCATACACCGCTCTTGCTTCACAGATCTGCATATCTCCCAAGAGTTTAGTTACAGTATACTTGTCTTCAGGACAGTCACCGGCACAAAGTGGCTCTTCTTCACCACTTGGTACCGTAATTGCAGCATCCTTTGACGTCCAAGAAACTCCATGCCTGCCTAGGATGTAACCTAGACCCTTTAAGTATCTAAAAACCTCGTAGTTTTCCCAACAACAACCGCTTTTTTCCTCTGCAATTTTCTCATACAAGTCCTTCAATGGGATCACAACATCATCTTCTCTACCTAAGATCTGCAACTCTCCTATTTCACTCAAATACCTGCCACGAGAAAAAAAAATGCGAAAAAGGAACAGACTTCATAATGTGAATTTTAGAAATCCAAGATCCATAAAAATTGGTATATGTTTAGTTTGCCACATACAGAGCCTCTTCTATGAAGCAAAATGTCTTCCCACTACGAATGATTCCAGTTGTTGTCCAAAGTTTCCCTCTTTTGACCTCAACTTCAGCCATTCCTAATTCGGCAATCCAACGAGCCTTGGAAGATCCTACTCTACATTTTGCAAGCACAAAAAAAAAAGAGAGACTGAGTGTAAGAATAGTTGACTTAGCAGTTTATGATGCGGGCAAGTAAAACGAGAAACTTGTCGCGGCTTTTTTTCCACCTGAACTGTAACCTGGGCATTGAACCACCAGAATGAAACTCTTCATCATCATCGTTTGGAAAACCAGCTTCGTTTTCACTCGAAGAGGAAGCTTCCCAGTCTTTTTCCTCCATAACCTTAATGTATAGAACTTCGCTTCCGTCGAAGAAGATGTTCGACGGGGCAATTCGTCGAACAGTTGGTGTGTACAGCTAGATCTGTCTCTTAGGTCGTGCTGTGTTGTGTGTATTTCTGCAATTCTTTGGTTTGAGTTCTTTGTACCGAAGAAATATGTAATCAAGACCCGAATCGATCGAACCGGTTTAACCGCATAGCGTTAATTTGTCCTTCCAGAGTAAATGAGAAAAAATGAGTTAAAAATCCGTTTCAAATCCTAAAACCCTTTCAAGTCTCTGTCTCCTTCTGTAGAGCTTGAACCCAGCCAGTATCAATGGCGAACGACCAGGAGATGAGTGGGTGGACTGATCTTCTCCATTCTTCGACTAAGCTTCTGGAGCAAGCGGCTCCTTCGTCTCAGTTTCCTCCTCTTCAGGTTCTTTTACTAACCACTACCCTTTTCGATTCCGACTCTCCTTTTATTTGTAGGAATGTTGGTTTCTTTTCTTTAGATTGAAAAACTGGTTTATAAGCTTCTTATCGCGTGGCGATTAGTTCGTAATGATATATATGTGTGGTTTATAGAGGAATTTAGATCAATTGGAAGCATTGTCGAGGAAACTCAAAGCTAAAACTCTAAGAAACGAAGCTCCTGCACAGTCTATTGCTACCACTAGGTACTTTCTTCAACTTCGATTCTTTTCTTTATCCCTAGGTCTTGCGTTAAAGTCTTACGGAGTGTGTCCCCGAGAATTCAAAATTGATGACTCAGTTTGGGCATTAAAGAGTATTGCGGTGCTAGATTGAAGTTAGGTCCGATGAGCTTAATACAGTAAAATCCATTGGTCGATATTTTGAGAAATTGAGTGGTCTTTTGTTGTTATAACTTCATAAGAGAGAAGCTAGCTATACAACTGAGTGATGATCCTGTTACTCTTTACTTTTTGCTGAATACACAGACTACTTGCACGGGAGGGAATTGATGCAGATCAATTATCTCGTGATCTTAAGTCATTTGAGTTGAAGGTGAGCATTTTGTATATTTCCTGTCTTTATCACCTAACTTATGTTGATCTGTGTTTTGGTAGTTTTTCTTTGGAGTAATGTATAGTTTGGCCACATACATTTGTAATTTTATTTAAACTTGGTTCTGCTGAATGACCTTTGTCTATTATTTTTTTATTGTTAAAAGACGACATTTGAGGATGTATTCCCTGCCGAGGAAACAAGTGTTGAAGAATACTTGCAACAGGTTCTCTAAGTCTAAATGCTCTTCGAAAATTCCCTATTTTTAGATTCCACTACAGATCGTTCTATATGCATTATTCTTGTCTCTAGGTTCATGAAATGGCAATGGTATCGGCTATACAGGAGGCTCAAAAAGATAATGTTCGAAGCTTTAATAACTACATGTTGAAAGTGTTGGAGGTCAGTATTGCGACTATCACAAATTGTTTTGACTTGATTTCCATGTTAGTTTCATCTGTCACATCTTTTGCCATCATACAATGTTCTCCTATTTCTAATGGTTTCAAAGTTTTTCCTCCTCCCTTTTGCCTCTTCTCATTATGCTATTACAGAAAAAAATTGGTAAATGATATTAGCATGAGAACTTAATTGTTAAACGGAGGAACATGTTCTTCATCCCTACATATTTATGGCATTTTAATTTGGAAATTCTTGACGTAGAATCAGTTAATGGCTGGCAGTTGCTTATTGCTAATTAACAGGATATTAATTCTGGAATTATTTCATGTCCTTTCTCATATATACTTCAATGTGAAATCTGTTTATGGCAGGAGGACTGTAGAAAAGAAAAACGTGACTTTCTTCATAGCCTTAGCAAAGTTTCAATGTTACCTAAGACCAAGATGATCGATTCAAGCAGAGGCACTCGTGCTGGTTCACTAGTGGCTTTGAGTCCTCAAGTATCTTCAAAACTTGGAATGGAACTCGTGTCTATGACTAGCAAACCCATTCATGAGAAAAAGACATATGTCTATGCCGAGGTTGTGAAGAAACTAAACTCCGCTAGAGAACGAGGCTTGCCATTTAAAGTATGGCCTTCCAAAACCTCCTTGTAAATTCTATAATACTGGTGCATTTTAAAAATGTCGTCCTATTCGATAATTGCAGATGGAAATTGTGCATTTTTTGTTACTACTCTTAGAAATCGAGCTGAATTTGCACCGTTGATGATGATTTTCTTTTGTTCAACATTACTTATAACTACCTTTACTCATTTGTTTAGCTTTGTTTCCTACTAATTTCTTATTCATGCGTTTGTATAGCCAGCAACATCGTTCCATGATGCATATGAAAGTCTAGGAATTGATTTGACTCGTGGAAAATCAGTCAACATGCAGAAAATATGGCAACTTATTCAGGTGATCTTTTGATTGGAAATTTCTTTTTGCAACCAGTGGAACCTAAAAGGACTATTCTTACATTTCCAAGGCCTTAAAGGCTTAAACAATCTATAAAACAGGCAATGACAGGTGAAGATTCAGCAGTACAACATGGTGTTTCCAAGAGGATGGCCCTCGTGATAGGTGCAAGACGCCACTTGGAATGTGGGCATGGGAAACATATAATGGATACAATTCAAAGTCATCAGACACAAGTACTTGTTTCTCTCTTGTATTAATTTTTGCTTGTAACTGCTATTTAAAGCATGCTAAATATGTCTTGATGCATCTTTTTAATTACTTTAAACTTCAAGGATGCTTTCATGAAAATATGCCTTTGTTCTTTCACTGGGTTCAAGTGCGTTAATAATAACATGTTTCTATCCCCCTTTTCGTATCTTGTTCTAGGCTGCTCTTGGTGGATCTGTTGGAAATTTGCAAAGAATTCGTGCTTTTCTTCGGGTTAGTGCCACAAATCTAAAAAAAAAGCTTAACACGAAGCAGATATATACACAGGAATATTATTTTGTGACAACCATATACATTGGGTTGTTTGCATTTCTTGATTCTTATTCAATACTGTACAGATTCGTCTGAGAGATTATGGGCTTTTAGATTTTGATTCAGGCGATGCTCGTAGGCAGCCTCCATTTGATACTACTTGGCAGCAGGTTTCACATATTTTCACTCAAGCTTTAAATTTTCACTTTGTCTTCAACTATTAATTTGAACTGCAGAATCTTTTAATTGTTGTTCCCAAGTTTCTTAAAGTAAGAGATTTATTAAATTTACCTCTCTGATTACAGATATATTTTTGTTTGAGAACTGGTTATTATGAGGAAGCTAGAGAAATTGCCCAATCATCCCGGTCATCTCAACAACAGTTTGCTCCTCTGGTATATTCTTTGGTCGTAATAACCTACATTAATGTTTTGGAGTTGCCTTTTTGATTTCCCTTTTTTTGGCAGCTTACAGAGTGGATTACCACAGGTGGGACTGTGGCTGCACATACCGCCGCTATTGCTTCTGAAGAATGTGAGAGAATGTTGAGGATGGGTGATCGGTTGGGCCAGACAACATATGACAAGAAGAAGTTCCTACTCTACACTATAATATCTGGTTCCCGAAGGCAAATTGATCGAATCTTGAGGGATTTTTCGACGCTCTTTAACACAATAGAAGATTTTCTCTGGTTCACACTATCATGCGTACGTGACGTAGCTGGTGGATCTTCATCTGTGGTCTTGAATGATGGGCTAGTGCCTTACAGTCTGGATGATCTTCAGGCTTATCTTAATAAATTTGAGCCATCTTATTACACTAAGAATGGCAAAGACCCTCTGGTATACCCATATGTTTTGCTTCTTAGCATTCAATTACTACCAGTGATCATGCACATGTCGAAAGAAGCAGGAGATGAAGGGTATAACATTGATGCTATCCATATAGCTATTTCGCTCGTGGACCATTCCGTTCTATCTGAAGGATCTGGGACTGGGCACAAACTAAGTGTGATGGATGCTAATGCCGAGGCATCTAGCATGATTAGGCAATATGGGTTGATGTATTTGCATCATGATGATCTGCAAATGACGCTGGAATACTATGCGCAAGCCGCTATTGCAGTAGGTGGGGGGCGACTAGCTTGGTCTGGAAGAAGTAATGCTGATCAACAAAGGCAAAGGAACTTAATGTTGAAGCAACTACTGACTGAGATTTTGTTACGAGAGGGTGGTATTTGCTTTCTGCTTGGTGCTAGAGGTTCCGGTGAAGAAGGCGAGCTTGGAAGATTTCAGCCTGATATTAAATTGAGGCAGCAGTTCTTGATCGAAGCTGCTCTTCAATGTCAAGAAGCTGGATTATATGACAAAGTAAGTAGCTTTTGTGCTTTGTGATCATATACTAACAACTTAAAATATGCTTTAGCAAACTGTCCATTGGTTCTTTGTTCAATTAGAGTGATTTCACATACAATTTATTTATTTTACCATGTTTCAGTTTCCTAACTGTTTGTTATCTAATGCAGTCGATAGAAATACAGAAGAGAGTTGGTGCGTATTCGTCTGCCTTGGAAACGATAAATAAGTGTCTATCTGAAGCCATTTGCTCCCTTGTCCGTGGAAGGTCAGATGGTGAAAGCCAAACAGCGGGACTTGTTCTCTCAGGCAACGATATTCTCAATACTTACAAATATCACCCTGAAGTCAGGTGAATTGCAGACTCTAATGGACTCATTCATCTACTTGTCTCAAGTTGTGTAGTTGTTGAATAGGGAGTTTCTTACTAAAGTGTCACACACTTGTATACTACAGTGTCCAGGAAAGAGATCGAGTCATGGAACAAGAAACAATACTAAGAGAGCTCGAGGCAATACTGTCAATCCACAAGTTAGCCAGACAAGGCAATCATCTAAATGCCATAAGAGAAGTTGCGAAACTTCCATTCCTTCATCTTGATCCGAGATTACCCGACACCACCCCGAATGAGTTTCAGAGAGCATCCTCTTACTTTCAGACTTGTGTCCCTGATTTACTCAAGGTTGCTCTGACGTGTTTGGATAACGTAGCTGACACTGATGGATCGATCAGGGGCATGAGATCTAAGGTACACTTTAACAAAATTATTAATCAGGCATTTGAATGATAAGGAGAGATCGTGACAGGGATGTATGTTACGAATTTCTTTCGCAGATAGCTGGATTTCTTGCAAGCAATACACAGAGGAACTGGCCCCGAGACTTGTACGAGAAGGTTGGTCGAAGCTTTTGAATCTAAGAAACTTGAACACTATTTTTAGGAAGGGCCCATAAGAAGCTGTTGAACCCAGTTTTGTTACTTTACCTTCGTACGAGGATCTGTTGTCTTGGTTCTAACAGGCATTATTATCAAAAGCCAAAACTTAATTCAGAGATATAATCACACAAAATCCAAGGATCGTATGTTAGGTTCTAAAGCATTATATAATAATCCAAAACAATAACAAAAACATATATCAGCTCTGATTCGTGAAGGCATGGACATGAACAAATGTTTATAAGCTGACCCATTTGTGCCTCATTCTTGGTGCTAGCTTCACTGTTTTAAGCAGCCGGCGTCTCAAATCTTCTCATCATGTCGCAATGAGGTGTTTCACGAACAAATCCCCATTGTTTCCTCTGCAGCTCATACCTACAATTCTGACTAAGTATAGACACATAATCTCTCTCAACTTGTTCTTCCAAAACCTGTCGATCATTGCTATCACGTGGGTAATCCTGCTCGAATTTAGAAGATCTCACAAAGTAATTGACACCTTTCTGTGTAGTGAACTTGTAATGGTAAGGATAAGTAGCAGAGAGTGAGTAAACAGGTTGAGAAGAAGGTATGAAGTTGAGCAGGAGTATGAACACAACAGGAAGTAGCTGGAGAAGTATCCGAGCATTGAAACCTGCATCAGGAGCTTGATTGTTATTAGCTGTTCTATGACGAGTAGCTCCGAAATTGAATGATCGGAATTGAGCAGTCGCAGGAGGCATTCCTCCACCGCCGAAGAAGCTTCGGAAAATCTCGTTAGGATCGAATTCGTCTTCGTAATAGTATCCACCATTGAATCCATTACTTCTAGCAGATCGACGTGGTTGATAGATAGGTTCATCGGAGCCACTAACATCGTATTTTTTCCTAGCTTCCGCATTGCTTAAGCATTGAAACGCCTTGGAAACGGATTTGAAAGCTTCTTCAGAACCAGGAGCTTGGTTCTTATCTGGATGAACTTTCAAAGAGAGTTTCCGATAAGCTTTCCGCACATCATCCACTGAACAGTTGGATTCAAGACCTAAGATCTCGTAATAATCCTTTTTAGATTTTATCTTTCTCACGATCGACATCTGTTCTTCAGTGTAGGACATGGAAGAAGACGATGGCGTTGTTGAAGATCCACGTTGACGTAAAGAAGGTCGATCTGAAGAATTAGGCGAATCTTTTGCGGTGGCAGACGACTTTTCAAATCCTGGTTCGTCTGATTTGTTGTTAAGCTCAGATACGAGATCATCGATAGGGAGATCTGGATCAAGACGACGAGCTTTAGCCAGGAATTTCAAAGCACGAGGTCGATCTCCAGCTTCCATAGCATTTTTGCAGATTTTCAAGCACTTCAAGGCATCGTCTTTGTTTCCATCCATGTTTCCCCTCAAGAAATCAATAGAAGCGAGGGCTAGAAAACAAGAGAATCAGGAGGAGTGAGTGTTGAAGAATCAGGAGGAGTGACTGTTCTGGAGAGATAAAAGTGAACCCCTCTATCGAAGTTAGGGTTCTCCTCACCGATCGGATTTTCAGATTGGGAAATTGTGCAACGATTTGCTCTTCAAGATAAAGACAAATCCCAAGCTTGAATCTGAGATTATCGTTCCATTGTCATCCGGACAACTACTAGTTCCGGTTATGCAGAATTTGTACTATTTGGTCTGGTTTTGTTCCGGTTACAAACTTATTATTAAACCATAGAATGGAACCGGTCCGGGTTCTGTATACCGCTTCGGCGAGGGACGCGTTTTGTTAAAGCTGATAGCGTTTTGAAAAGCCTTGAATAAGCTTTTATGCTGTTCTTGAGATTAGCCAATGTCTGTTTTCTTCATCCTAATGGATCTTTCAAAAATCAAAGTCATTAGCAATATCTTAAAAATTCTTATTTCTCTAGTCAATACTCTGCTGGTTTCTATGAGAAGACATTTTCTTAGATATATATGGAACCTGGCATGAGAAGTATATGATCTAGAGACTACACTAAGTCATCCATAACTACAAGGTGTTTTGAAGCAATACTTAATACCAAGTGGGAACTATTAAAGGCCTAACCACTTCCTTTTGTATTACTGTAACAAGGATGGAGCAAGATCAGTACTACACAAGCATGACAGTCTTTAAAGCTGTGAGTTAAATTACTCCATGTGCTCTTATCTTTCTTTTTCAATCTTTTTTGTTTTGTTTTCTGCAATCATAATCTGCTGAGAGAATTTATTGCCATGCATTAGATTAGATTAGAAAGATAGCATCATCTTGATTAGTTTGTCTTTACATCTGATATCTTCATATTACTTTTCTAAATTCGCATCTTTCAATAAAAGTTTCTCTTATATGGTTATGATATGGTTCCCAGTGTAACAGAATTTGTAGAATATTGTCTATGATTTGCTTCTTGATTGTGTCAACTGTCAAATGTTGTATGTGCTGACCAGTTTGCTTAAAAAAGTAACAAACAACATATCATGTAAGCTTTTATGAAATAAGTATAGTGGGGAGGGGGTTTTGTTTCTGGCCAGGGGCCGTCTTAATATCAAACTATTATAAATAAATAAAATTAAAAACTTGTTACTATTTGTGTGCTAAATAAAAGACTTGCTACTACTATTTTTTATTGTTGTTATATAAAGACTTTTACCAAGAGAAACTGGGTCAAACATGGGTGACAAGCCAATGAACAGCTAGGAATTACATATATTATTAAATGCATTTTTCTGACTATGGAGCTAACCTTTTCTTACATTAATAATTTAAGTTCACATCATATAACGTCATATATAATGTATATGTGTTATGATTGACCAGCTTTGTGAAATTATCTACAGTTTTTCTATAAGAGCATGATTGTTCACATGATTTCTTTTCTTCGTCAACTTGTTTAAACCGCATTTAAACATAAAATTAGGTAGCAAATAGTCAATTTATATATTTTATTACATAAAGTAAAGTTTTTAAAATTGTTATCTCTCGCGACACGTGTTATATCCATTAATTCAAAATTATAAAATGTAAAAATTATTATAAAGAAACAATACAAAATTAATTAACAACTATTATATAAAAAATAAAAATTATATAAAAAATATACAAATTTTTATTTAATAAAAATTAAATTTTTTATTTTTTTATTTTTTTGATTATTAAGTATTCCTCTAATTTTGTTTTATTTTTCTTCTTTTTTTCAAAAAACATGCCTTTATGTATCTGTAAAAAAACAATTCCCTTCTTAGCCTCAACAGCTAAAGCATCCCTTTCTACAGCTCCTGAAATAACAAAAATGTAGAAAATATCCCCCTTTAGTTGGGAATTATCAAAAAAATCAGAAAATGTTACGAAACCTATTAATGCGAAAGCGCCATGGAGAGCAACAAAAGTCCACAGACCACCTAATTTCCTTTGTCATTTGACTTATATCAA
Organism: Crucihimalaya himalaica; assembly: GCA_004349715.1. NCBI lineage: Eukaryota > Viridiplantae > Streptophyta > Magnoliopsida > Brassicales > Brassicaceae > Crucihimalaya > Crucihimalaya himalaica. The sequence goes on along the minus strand of SMJT01000008.1, from coordinate 2,135,088 downwards.
TATTTTATTATATATTTAGATTTATGAATGATTTAATTCTTTTTTTTTCAGTTTTATTTTTATAATTTTTAAAATATTAGATTATAAAACAAAATATATGAATTTGCGTATAAACGAAAGCTTATCTAATACAATTTGGTGAACAAAGGTGTACAGATTAAAATTGTAAAGAATTGAAAAAGGGGTAATTAGAGAAACAAAAAAAATATATTAGAAGGCATCGCAGCCTCATAAAGTGGGCGATACCTTAAAACAGAGCAAGTTGGATGGCATATCCATCGCAGCCTCATAAAGTCGACGCACCTTCAGAGCAACGATCCATTTACTTTATAAAAAAAGGTATGAGAAAATACATGTACCCATGTAATAGTTGTTATATTAAGGAAAAAGAAAAATACATGTAACATCTAATACTAATTGTAAAATACATGTAACATTGGCACAGAAAATAAGAGGATTCGAAAAAAAAAAAAAAGACAAAAATATGTAGAGAAAAGTAGCTAAAACATTAATCAACATGTTCAAAAAATAGCGTTTTCATTGAAATATCTGAGCAATTCTGCGATTTTACAATATTTGTAACTAATGTCATATCGATATAGTGGAAACAGAGACTGGAAAAAAAAAAATGTCGAAAAAGTATATTTATAGAAATCTTGAGATACAAAAAGACCTAATAATAATATTCGGCGGAATAATCGGGTCGGATCTTGAACATGGATCCCTTTCCGTTGAGCACGATTCACGAACAATTAATAAAATACATTCGAAACCCACGAAAAGAGGACGCAAGACTTTTCTTCAAAGTTGGATTGACCCGGGAACCCGAGTAAACCGGGTTTGGAGTTTTCGACAGTAGATAAAAATGCTCTGCTACTCCCAACAAACTCCCCACGTTGCCACAGAGAGTTTTAGCATAAATAATAGGGGAAGGAGCCTTCGCACTCTCCTCTCTTCTCTCTGCGCTTCGAGAAAAGTAAACGGAGAATGTCAAATCTCCTTAAGGATTTCGAGGTCGAAGCTAAGAATCCGTCGCTAGAAGCTCGGCAGCGATGGAGGTCCTCCGTCGGACTCGTCAAAAATCGAGCTCGTCGTTTCCGTATGATCAGCAATCTAGACAAACTCGCTGAGAATGAGAAGAAGAGATGCCAGATCCAGGTCTCTCCTCCTTTTCCTTCCCCTCCCATTTTCTTTACTCTGTTCTCGTGATGTAGATTTGACTATGTTATTTGCGATTTCTATGGCGCTTCCTTTCTATTCTTTACATGATCTGGATTTGTGGAGAATGTTTCGTTTCCGAGAAAATGTTTTGGTTTCTGAGAAATTTTGAAATCGTTTTTTGGTTTATGTTTTCAGTATATTTACTCATCTTCGACTACAGTTTTTCATGTTTCCTTTAACGCTATCAGATTACGATCCGTTAGATATAACAAATGAATTAGTTTATTAATTCATAATATACGATCCTCCGGTTTAGGAATTTGCCATTGATGATGATCCCATTCAAAAACGTTTTGGTTGCTATTGTTTAATAACCCATTTCTTCAATATTTTCGCGATTAGCCTAAACGATCCAAAAGAGTCGTTCTAGTTTTATTCAAGGAAACACTAAATGACGCGTAATTTAGAATTAAGTTGAGTCCTTAAGATTGATTTGGAATATTGAAAAACTGATTATGATCGAATGTGTAACGGGTGAGTTATTTATTACGGCTATTCAATTGCCAACACATTCACTTTAGAGAATGATATAATTTTTGATGTCATGCTTTCGTCTGAATATCCCATCGCTGCACGTTTTTTTTTTTTTTTTTTTCTTAAGCTCAATGATAATTAAGAATCCATTTTCTGGACGGTAAAGCTAATTGAAATCAAATTAAGAAAGATCTGATCTCTAATAGTATTCATATAGTTGTTGACTTTTTGGGTATTGCATTCTTTTTGACTTGTTGTGCAATCACCTTACCTTTTAAGAAGTTTCGAGGAAATTTCGTGGAGCGGATCCATACCATTCTGAAACAGACATCGACTTTATTTGTCCACTTGCAAGAAAAAAAATTAAAGAAACAGTTTGGGAATCTCTTTGAATTTAAGTCCTTTGGTCTCTTTCTTCTCTGTTTTGTTCATTATTTCTTTCTTTCCTGGTGAACAAAACAGTAGGCTATATGACTATTATGACTGACAAATGACTATTGAGCAAACTTGAATAAAATCTTGCCTGTTTGAACTCTATTTTCAAAACGTGATTTGTGATGCAAAGACATTACCAATTTCATTGAGTTTTAGAGAAAAAATAATTTTAGTTACGTTAGCGCTGGTTGTATCTTTGTTGGATCACTGAAACTTTTGACAAATACAACAACAGTTAGCCGGTGTTACAGAAAGGTTATAATACCCTCTTCTGCATAAAAAGCATCATGCAAAGGATACTGTTGGCATGTTTTGGTGCTGTTATTTAGTCTAGAAAGAACAATGGCTGTTATTTCTTTCTTGTAGTGACTGATGGTTTAGTTGTTGTAGTCGTCTTCTATATGCTCACGTTTTCCTTATTTCATAACCAGGAAAAGATACGGGTTGCCTTCTATGTTCAAAAGGCAGCTCTTCAGTTTATTGATGGTAAGAAATGAGTTTCAAAAATGCATGATTTTCATTGCAACATTGGTGGGTGACTGGGTTTAATCTTTTTTCTTTTCATTGTGTATTTCTTCAGCTGGTGCCCGCCGTGAATATAAACTCACTGATGAGGTCAAACAAGCAGGATTTTATGTCGAAGCAGATGAGCTTGCTTCTATGGTTCGCAATCATGACACAAAGAGCCTGACAAACAGTGGAGGAGCTGAAGGAATTGCTCAGAAAGTGTCTGTATCTCTCACTGAAGGTGTCCGTTCAAGTGAACTACACATCAGAGAAAAAATCTATGGAGAAAATCGTTATACTGAGAAACCAGCCAGATCATTCTTAACGTTTGTTTGGGAGGCACTTCAAGATATAACCCTCATCATCCTTATGGTCTGCGCTGTAGTATCGATAGGAGTGGGAGTTGCCACAGAAGGATTTCCAAAGGGCATGTATGATGGGACAGGGATCTTGCTAAGTATAATATTGGTGGTCATGGTTACTGCTATCAGTGACTACAAGCAATCTTTGCAGTTCAGAGATTTGGATCGAGAGAAAAAGAAAATTATTATTCAAGTCACGAGGGATGGGAGCAGACAAGAGATCTCCATCCATGAATTGGTTGTTGGAGATGTGGTTCATTTATCTATTGGGGATCAAGTTCCAGCTGATGGGATTTTTATATCCGGATACAATCTAGAGATAGACGAGTCAAGCTTATCGGGCGAGAGTGAACCATCACACGTGAATAAAGAGAAGCCGTTTCTACTTTCAGGAACCAAAGTCCAAAACGGCTCTGCGAAAATGCTGGTTACAACCGTTGGTATGAGGACTGAGTGGGGAAAGTTGATGGACACTCTGAGTGAAGGTGGAGAGGATGAGACCCCTCTGCAGGTGAAACTAAACGGGGTTGCAACAATCATAGGTAAGATTGGTTTAGGCTTTGCAGTGCTTACGTTTGTGGTGTTGTGCATAAGGTTTGTTGTGGAGAAAGCCACGGCTGGTAGCATCACTGAGTGGTCTTCTGAAGATGCACTAACATTGCTTGACTACTTTGCAATTGCTGTTACCATTATAGTCGTTGCTGTACCTGAAGGGTTACCTTTGGCTGTGACCTTAAGTCTAGCATTTGCAATGAAAAAGTTAATGAGTGACAGGGCACTTGTGAGGCATCTGGCTGCATGTGAGACTATGGGTTCTTCTACCTGCATCTGCACGGATAAAACAGGGACCTTAACCACTAACCACATGGTAGTCAACAAAGTTTGGATTTGTGAAAATATTAAGGAGAGGCAAGAGGAAAACTTCCAGTTGAACCTATCCGAACAAGTTCAGAATATCCTTATACAGGCAATATTTCAGAACACTGGTTCTGAAGTCGTTAAGGATAAGGAAGGAAAAACTCAGATCCTGGGTTCACCTACAGAAAGGGCGATCCTGGAATTTGGTTTGCTTTTGGGTGGTGATGTTAACACGCAACGCCGAGAACATAAGATACTCAAGATCGAGCCTTTCAACTCAGACAAGAAGAAAATGTCTGTTCTTACATCTCATTCTGGTGGTAAAGTACGTGCTTTCTGCAAAGGTGCATCTGAAATAGTCTTGAAAATGTGCGAGAAGGTTGTGGATGCAAACGGAGAATCTGTTCCTTTATCTGAAGAAAAGATTGCAAGTATCACTGATGTCATAGAGGGATTTGCCTCAGAGGCTCTGAGGACTCTCTGCTTAGTTTACACGGATCTTGATGAAGCTCCCAGTGGGGATCTTCCTGATGGTGGCTACACATTGGTTGCAGTTGTTGGAATCAAGGACCCGGTTCGCCCTGGTGTTAGGGAAGCCGTTCAGACTTGTCAAGCTGCTGGAATCACTGTTCGTATGGTCACAGGTGATAACATAAGCACAGCCAAAGCGATTGCAAGGGAATGTGGTATACTTACAGCGGGAGGTGTAGCTATAGAAGGTTCAGAATTCCGCAATTTGCCTCCACATGAAATGAGGGCCATTTTACCCAAAATTCAGGTTCTGATTTAGATTAATATAATGGATTCTCAATTCTCACATGTGTCTCTGAAATATAATATTCTTACTAACTGATTTCAGGTGATGGCTCGGTCTTTGCCATTGGACAAACATACATTAGTCAATAACTTGAGAAAAATGGGAGAGGTAGTTGCAGTTACTGGGGATGGAACAAATGATGCTCCTGCATTGCATGAGGCTGATATTGGACTTGCCATGGGAATAGCTGGAACAGAGGTTAGCCTTTGGTTCTTCTCTGTTACTGAGTTATTATATCATTGGTAAATCAAATTTTTTTAATGTTTTTAGTTAAACTCCCCGGTATACACAGGTTGCAAAAGAGAATGCTGATGTAATCATAATGGACGACAACTTTGCAACGATAGTGAATGTGGCCAAATGGGGACGAGCTGTATACATTAACATTCAGAAGTTTGTTCAGTTCCAGCTTACTGTTAATGTTGTTGCTCTGATCATCAACTTTGTCTCTGCTTGCATCACCGGTACCTAAAATCAAACACATACACAATTTCCACCAATGAGGAACAATTTCACCTAAGATTGTTTTACACCTTTTCAGGATCTGCACCACTCACTGCGGTGCAGCTACTTTGGGTCAACATGATCATGGACACACTCGGTGCATTGGCTCTAGCAACCGAACCTCCCAATGAAGGTTTAATGAAACGTCAACCAATAGCTAGAACTGCTAGCTTCATCACCAGAGCGATGTGGAGAAACATCATTGGTCAAAGCATTTATCAGTTAATCGTCCTCGGCATTCTCAACTTTGCTGGCAAACAAATACTCAACCTCAATGGCCCAGACTCAACATCTGTTCTTAACACCATCATCTTCAACTCCTTCGTCTTTTGTCAGGTTACAAAATTCACCATAAAAACCAATAAAAATAGTGTTTCTAAAATTATTCAACACTAATGCTTAGCACAAAACAGGTGTTTAACGAGGTAAACAGCCGAGAGATAGAGAAGATAAACGTGTTTAAAGGAATGTTCAACAGTTGGGTGTTTGTTGCTGTAATGATTGCAACAGTTGGATTCCAAGTGATCATTGTTGAGTTCCTTGGAGCTTTTGCAAGCACTGTTCCTTTGAGCTGGCAACATTGGCTACTTTGCATTTTGATTGGTTCCTTAAGCATGATCCTAGCCGTGGGTCTTAAATGCATACCAGTTGAGTCTAGCCGTCACCACGATGGTTATGAGCTGCTTCCTTCTGGTCCATCTGACTCCGCCTAACCTACTTTCTAGCAATTGCTACGTCCATTTTATATTTGATTTTATTTTTCAGTTCGGGGCTAATGATTTGATCTCAATTTGTATAAAATCGTTGCTGGATTCTTTTTCTAATTTGGGTGTGGGTTTGATTTTTTTTTTTTGTCTTTTGAGTTTCCACTTACCCAAACTTTTGGTTTCTGAAACATCATAAATCGTATTTTGGACTTGATTACAAATCAAATGTTTGATCAATTCAATCAAACAAGCCGATCTCCGGTAACTTCTCAGGGTAACATTCAGTAAAGCCTCAGAAACGTAAGTCGAAAACAAAAGCAATACAGAAAAGCTTGCATCAAATTGCCCTTTGTGTTGCGCATCATCATCAGGTTCTGAGGCTATTGGTTTCAAAATCCAAACAAAAGATCAGAGAAGAAAAGGCAAATGCTCAATACCTGAAATAGAGGCTCTTATGATTTTGGTCACAAAAGAATATGAAGAAAGACTGAAGGATCAAAAGCATTACTACATATGAACATTTTTTCATGGAGATGATTTCTCAAAGCCTAGCATAGAATGGCTACTAATCAATGCCTCGTTAAATCTAACAAAACTGCAAAATCCAATAAAGAAGAGGGAGCAATAGAATCTAGGCTTGATGATGGTTGCCAGATTCTGAGCAACTCAGAGATATCAGCAAAGTGACTCAAATGAAAGATGATCTCTGCTTGAATAGCTATAATCACCAATGGACATTGCTAAGCTAGAGACTGCAGATTTGCTTATGACAGAGAGACACACACAAAGCAAGTTAAGAGTAGCAAAAATCAATCCTTTATGATAACTTGTCAGTTAAATAATATTACTGAGTACAGTATCCTTTACTCTCCTCAGTAAGAATGTTAAAGAAAACGAATGAGAATAAGAGAAAGAAGAATGAATTCATTTAGAGAGTTTCTCAAGCCTCTCATCAGCAGCCCTTAGTGCCCGCACAAGATGCAGTATACGGTACCTTTGCTTCTCGATTTCAGTGGTCAAGTCTTTCACCTAGTAGTAGAATCCGTAATCAAAACTCAAAAACCAACACATAAAACTAAGGTGATAAAACCATGAGAAGAGATCAGGAGTACCTTCCTCTGTTCTTGCTTCACCGTGGCGTTAGCTTCTTCGAGCTTTGACTGAATTTGTTTGGTTTCCTCCACAAGTTTATCATTTAGAATGTCTGAGAACAAAAATATATATATATATATAAGTTTAGAACAAAAGTGTGAAGATCACTTGTATCAGAAATCAGAGATTATTGAGAACAATATCTGTAAGAACAAAAAGAACCTGTCTTAGTCTTAGTGGACGCAAGAGCAGCTTCAAGCTTAGCCAGTCGCTCCTGCCAAAATAACAAATGAATTGAGAGATTAACATATTATCATTGAGTGAGATTAAATCCAAGATTTGGCAATAACTCCAATTAAAAATCCAAACTTTGAATCAGTGTTAATGATGTTAGAGAACAAAGATCTCGAACCTGGGCTTCAGTGGCTCTGTGAAAGAAGGGTTTTAAAGTATCGGGAAGATGATGACCCTCCATTATTTTCCTCTCTCAGCCGCTGGGTCAAATGATAAACCTCTCTTCCCGATTTTTTTTTTATCTTTTTCCTTTTTAATGCTTTTTTTTTTTTTTTTTTTTTTTTGGAACCTTCCAAGTAGGTTCTAAAAAAGTCATTGGTTATTACTTATTTAGTACTTGGTAACGCTCAAGTTTTAGGCAGTTTCAATTTACTTCTTTGACTATATGCGGTCGGGTATTTCTCTAATTTATATTCTCTGAAAGAACTGAAATTGGAGAATACATTCAAAACATGAAGTTCACATTATTAGTGTTCATCGCATTCATGACAGTTGTTATCATGTCATCTCTAGCTCCCACTAGAGCAATCATATCGGGTAGAGATACACCGAAGTGTCTAGGAGTGCTAAACTCATGCCGGCCAGCGTTTCACGTAGGAAAGCAGCCATCAACACATTGTTGCAAAACCTTGAAAAAGTCACAATGTCTTTGTTTTTATTTATATCCTCCGTTTTTTCACGCTTTTAACTTCTATAATGTTCGCAGAACGATAACGACTTGTGGTATTCCTCTTCCTCTTTGTTAAAGATCCAAATATTTGTAAGACATAATGATGATGATGATGATTGAGGTTTTATAATGTCATATATGGTTCTAGCTGATTCTCTATATTTGGTCGTTTTAGAATAGCAAATCATATGATACGTAATAACACGAAGAAAATTCCAATAGCTTTTGTGTACGCTCAAGTCTCCCAAGTTTAAGGCAGTTCCGAATCTTGTAATGAAAATTTACTTCTTTTGACTATATGCGGTTGACCGAAAGACAAAGCAAAGATTTCAGATCTCCCTTTCATATCTAATTGAATTAAATGTTTTCAATGATTTTATTATTTTCTTTAAAAATGGCTAATATGTGTCACATTCGAGATACGCGTAGATATGAAAGGGAGATATGAATGTATTACATTTTAGTCCATGATATGATAGTATCAAGTTTTAGTCAATATAAGGAAATAATACCGATACACTGCCTAAAATTCGCATTTGTTTCTTATTATATTTTTAAACCCCATCTATTTATTACTAGCTTTTACCATCCCTCAACACCCAAAACTCAAAATCTCAAATATTTTTTGAAGGAATTGAGATTGGAGAAGAAGTCACTAGCTAGGGTTTCAAAATATGAAGTTCACATCATTAATGTTCATAGTATTCGTGACGCTAATCCTGTCATCTCTAGCTCTGGCCATAGCAACAGTCCCGGGTAAAGTAGATATAAAGTGTTATAGAGAGTTCTACTCATGCTGGGACTCGTATCTTCCAGGAGCACAGCCATCAGCAAATTGTTGCAGGACGTTGAAATTAGAGTCACCGCTCTGTGTTTTATCAAGTCCCGCTTTTCATGACTTCCGCCCATATTTTTGCAAATTTTTAAAGTCTTGTGGTATTCCTCATCGTCCTTGTTAAAAATTTCAAATATATATAAGATTAAGATACAACGATGATGATCAATGAGGTTTATTATTATGTCATGGTTCATGCTGATTCTATATATTGGTCGTTCAAAAGAAAGCAAATCATATTATAATTAATGACGCATACAAATTTTAGTAACGTTTATATAAGAAAATGCGTAAACCAAGTGTTTTCTATTCTCATACATGTTGTGTAACCTTTGTAAACCTCTTGTCAATTGAGGTTTAATTATTAAGTCGTGGATGCATCTAGTATTGATCGTTTCAAGTAAAGATAATATATAACTAAGGTCTAAGGATACAAAGAAAAGTTTACTATCGTTTTTTTATGAATGTAAATTTTATATTCACCAAAGAACTGTTTTACGATGGATGCATCTCAGAGTGTAGAGAGTTTTAAAGAAATTTGAGCAGACTTTTACATAATATTCAAAATTGCCATTTTCTTTTCTAATACCAAGTCTTTCTCTTAATATTTTAAATCTTTGAATATCTGCAAGTCTGACTTCGATGACCAAATTTGTAAGTAAACTATTATGGTCAAAATCCATACACCTATCGTAATAGTACATCTTCTTTTTTTTTTAAAGATTTTTTTCTATTTTGAAGAATTTGGGCGAATTTAGATCCTATATCAATCAGTAAAGACAAATCACAAAGAACGACACAGAAATCCAGATAGATTGTTAAAATGTCTTCATACCATAGTTAACATCCACTAAATAAGATGGTGATTAATGATTAAACGATTATAATTAGATCTAAATAATTATATTTATACATATATGTACCATTAAGTTCTACTTGAGACTGATGTACGTTAAAGAGTAAAATTTGAATCAAATGTTTCAAATCTGTACACTTGGTTCAAAAACTAGGAACCATTTGCTAAAAACCTGCCCGAAGTTAACATATTTATTGAAGCTTCAATCATCTTCAGATTAGTTAGCGGTGCTACTTGGATCGAATCCTCTATTTGTTTCTGTAACAGAGGCAGAAAAGACTGGTTCAAGACTCTCGTTTATGCTCTTTGTTTGTCTCTTTACCCTTTGTGTCCTCTGAGGAGTATCTTCGCCATTTGCTTCTTCCTTTGCTTTCTGAGGAACTCTAGATTTCAGAGTTGAAGCAGCTTTCCTCTGCAAATCACCGCACATAACCATATGCTTTTAGTATATATATACTCAAGCCAGAAGTGATCAACTTAACACCAAGACAAGCTCCATAAGCAGACCAACTCATATTTCATTTGCACTAGGCCTTGTATGAACCGAACGATATGGATAGGGACTTGGTAATGAGAAAGGCGTTATAAGAGTGAGTTTGTAGCATATATACCTTTTTATTACTGGATTTTGTCTTTTCCGGCTCTTCGGAAGGTTCCTGTCTGTTATCCTGCCGTTCAGCATTTTCTAACTCTTCCAAAGTTGCATCTCCTTCAGCATCTATTCTGATACATTTCATTGGCTGCTTTTTCTTCTGCCTGTCCTTTACCTGGAAGACATAATGAAGCTATGAGTGACAGAATTCTAGATTCCGGCAATATTATATGTAATAAGAATGTTGTCCCCCACCTGTAATGGTAGTTCTCTGAATTTCTGCTCCAATTGTGCTGCCTCGGCATCATCCATTAGCAGCGATACCACATCCGCAGTTCCAAAAACATCATCACCCTGAACATGACCTCCTGTCATAACAAGCTGTTGTACTGTATTTTTCTGACTTGCCCTGTGCAAAATTTTCTCTTCCACCGTCTCCTTGCATATGAGCCGATATACAGTAACCTATAAGAGGTTTTCATTTCACAAAAGGAGATCAGGCAACACAGAAAATAATCTCATTGGCAGATGCATGTTCACGTCCATGAAGTTTTGGTTATATCATGAAGCAACAAAGAAATTGGGGAATGAATGAGATTAGAAGAATAAAAGCAAAGGATAATCACTGACATCTTTTGTCTGACCAAGACGATGAGCTCTGTCCATAGCTTGTAAATCCAAGGTGGGATTCCAATCACTCTCATAGAAAATGACAGTGTCTGCAGCCGTCAAGTTGATACCAAGTCCTCCAGCTCTGGTGCTCAGCAAGAATACAAAAATATCGCTCCTGCAACCATGCATGGTTTACACTTGTGCACAGAAAGACTCATGGGAACATCAAAAGAAAGGTTTGAGGAAAGTTTAATCCTACCTACGCTGAAAATCCCTCACCATATCGCGGCGATCCATGATGGTGGAGGATCCATCAAGCCTGAGGTACTTGTACTTTCTATAGTTCATGTAATCCTGCATAAACATTAAATCAAAAATGTAAAGCAAAGGTGTAGATATCGATGCTTGTTATACATAAAAAGCACAAATTCATTTGTGCAGTTAGGTCAAAGGCTTGTGTCTAGATACTACCTCAAGAATGTTCAACATCTTTGTCATTTGTGCAAACAGGAGCACCCTGTGATTTCCAGCTCGAAGTCGCTTCAACAATATATCAAGTGTCTGTAGCTTCCCAGAGTCCTACGATCCAACTTTGTGATTAAAAAAAAAAAGAGCTCATATTAAAGACACTAACTACAAAAGGAAATTTCAATAGAAAAAAAACTACCGTGAGCAACTTTGCTGGGTCAAAACTTTGCATTGGAGGGCAAGAACCAAATATTCTGTGCGTCAGTTGAAGCGCAGGCTGCACAACTGGAAGTTCTGAATCAATTTCTTGGATTAAAGGATGTGGAAAGCTGTTCGGCTTCCTGGGCCCATTAGCTTCTGACGTTCGTGCAAAACCGATTAATAGTCTCTTAAGCCATGGTTGATGTAATTCTTCTGTAACTCTGTATGCAGAATTTCTGTCCGAGCAATGAATGCTTACCTGACACATGCAAGTTCAAATAGAGCATGGTTGAGAAGACTTGGTAAGGATTTACCCAGGTTATTAGTCAGTAACTTAACCATTCAAAGAAATCATACCGGTGGAGCTCTGGCTTTAGGGATATAAGTATATACAGAATGTAGGAGTTTGATATTTGAAAGAAGCCTATCCTGATGAGAGATCACTAGCGCTTCAAATGAAAGAGGGGTAGGCCCTGTGCTTAGTCTCCTCTTCTGAAAATTTGTTTCAACTTTTGATGGCATCAGCAACATTCTTGTGACAGCTTTGGTTTTAACTCTCTCGATGTTGTTGTCACTAAGATCATCATCCTGGGATTCCATAAGAGAGTTCACTAATTCATCCAAGAATTGCCGCTCCCATCTCAGTATAGAGAATAATAGCCTTTCCGCAACAGAACAGAGAGCCAGATATCCAACTTCTGATGGTGATAGATCCATCAGGCGTGAAAAGCCAAATGCTCCACTTCCACTAACCATTATATCTACCCCGCTATCAGATTGAAATATTGACCTAAGAATATACTCAGGTGAATATATATTAAAATGCTTCAGGAAGGATTCTCTTGATATGCCACGCCCAACGGAAGAACAAAATGTTTCAGAATTTTGGAGCACCTCTCGGTATAGTAGTTTAGGTATCTGAAAGAGAATGAAAACATTGAAAAGCCAGGATTCAGTACAAGACTAAAGGATCTCTACTAGATCTTTCTTAAATTTATTAAATTGCACCTTGTATACTATCGGATTTTGACCACCAGAATAATGTACATCCTCTAGTTCACCAAAGGGATGAGGTAAAAGAGAATTGGAAATCGCTCCAAAGTAGAGATATGAGCTCCCTTCATTCCTTTCGAACAACTCTGGATGGTTGCAAACCTGACATCAGAAACACAAACATGTATTAGCATAAGCCATAGTCTTGTCAAACCTGACACCAGAAACGCTGGATGTCTTCTCATGTACGTTGTTTGAGAGGTAGACACACGTTCATGTTGTATAATATATGAGAAACCAGGACAAGGCGTAACAAGAAAGCAGGGTCCTAAACCTGGCTAGACAAGAGAGCTTACCTTCCTTAGTTGAATGACAATATTCATTAAATTCAATACTTTCTTTTCATTAAATTGTCCACGGTTGCTATCAAACAGCTCCGCCAGAGAAATTTTATTCTTAATAGCCTGATAAAAAGCTTGTTGTCGAGAACTGAGCTTGCAGTGTACTGTAACTTCCGTCTTTGTAGTTAGCTCAGAAACTACATCTTTTTTTACCCGTCGAAGCATGAACGGCTTCAATATCGCATGCTGTTTGGGAAAATAAACAAATTGCGAGTGACTAAACAACTTTAAATGGTAAAAGGAGGCATACGCAGTACAACTTTGAAGAATTTCTGGAGAACCAGGAATCACTGACTAGAATTAATAAACCCTTCTAACCACAAAGGAAGAGGCAGAAGATTGACTGTCAGAAACAGGAAAAAAAAAACAAGAACCCCAGGACAAGGAGCTACCATTGTTTGTTGACTTGGAAGCTTCTCGTTCATGACATATGCATATACATGAATGTTGTTATGTAAACATGAATGTCGTTATATAAATATGAATGTCGTTATCTAAAAGTCTCAAAACGGAAAGAGACGGAATCATGCACTGGAAATGAAAATTAATGCGAGACCCTACTCAAGGAGCCTAGCAAACTAAAAATAAGAAGCAGATATAAACTAAAAGAACTTCAAGCGTCGCTACAATAATGCTGCAATCAGAAATGAAGTCTCACCAGTCTGTTAAGCTGGTGCTCATTTAAAGTGCCTCCGTGTTCAGCATGATTCTCAATTCTGTTAATCAATATTGATCATGTATCAGACACAATTTCCTAGATTATTCACTACATACTTTTATATGACAATCAAAGCAGACTAATAGTACAAACCCTTTTGAGAACCACTCATTAAATTGATCATGACTGTCAAACAACATTGGCATGATGAAATGCAGCAGGGCCCATAACTCTGCCATGTTATTCTGAATTGGAGTACCAGTCAGAAGCAATCGGTTCCGACAGTTAAAACTAAGAAGGGTTTTCCATCGTATACTGTCAGAAAAAAAGGAAATGGAACTTGCATGAGAATTTAGCATTTCAAGTGATGTACAACGACATTCACAAATTTAACATTTATGGCACCATCAAGCACTGGAAATTCAACGTAAAAAAAATAAAGAGTAAAATAAAGAAAACCTTGAGAGCAAAAGCAAATCTAATGCAACTGACTCAAGAGAAAAGTACGAACCTGGTGGAACTTTTGATTGCTTGGGCCTCATCTAGCACCATATATTGCCACTTCACCCGGCGAAAATACTTTTCATCAGTGATTAATAGCTGATAGCTAGTAATTAAAATATGAAAGCCAGCATCCCTGAAAAAAAAGGGGAGTCAGCAGAGAAACTTTAGAAAAGCATAAAAATATTCATTGATCGTGAAGCCTTTGAGAACCATCATTTAAATAACGTGAATTCTCACAATAGAGATGGTTTCCTTTAGAGCGATAACATCTGAAATTAGACATGGATGGTACAATACTAACAGTACATATCATTTAATATCTGAAACCCAACAAAAATGCGCTCTTTTGAAAATGCATATATGACGAAGAGCCCAAAGACAGAGAGGTGATCCAAGTGGAAACAAACAGTACACCTAATAACACGATATGCAAACAGGATTGAGATAGTCTACATGGAAAAGAAAAAAACTTTGTCACCTCAAAAATATCACATAGCCGTTACCTTCGGTACATGCGCTTAGGATTGATATTCTTTCTTAAAATTGTTCGTTCTTGTAATCCTCCCCAATACGGAAGAGTTTTCAAGTCAGGACAGAAACGACTGATTTCATCAGCCCAATTGTTAAGAACAGAGGCAGGGGCAACAACCAGAAATGGACCCCAAATGTTCTTTTCCTGTGTGAGAGGACTAATGAGTTTTAACATAACCAAATCACAACAGATATAAAGGACCAACAACACTATTTACCTCAGCCAAATGTGCCAAGAACGCCATAGCTTGAATAGTCTTACCCAAGCCCATTTCATCAGCAAGTATGCCATTCAAACCCTGGAGTAAATCAAACAATGATCTTAGTACAGACCCATACAGAAAGAGGATTCCTGAGGGGAAGAATTTCCTCTATTAAGTCCCACACAACAAAATAACATATGTAAATAGAGGTTGAGTGAACCTGCTCATAACAATTGACTAGCCACTGAAGGCCTTTCATTTGGTATTCTTTAAGGGTTCCTTTAAATAACTCTGGAGTCTGAACTGTTGATGTAACAGGCATCGTAGATCTGCAAGTAGAGAGATTTAATTGGCTTGATAGACTAAAATTTCAAAGATAAAAGTATGGAAAATAACAAGAACACAAACTCACGGGTTATGCAAATCTATATTGCTCGAGCCACAAACTGATATATCCTTCGAAGGACCTTCCATTTCAGAAGTTTGCCGTAGCTTCATATATTCAGTGTCAAATGCATTTGTTATTTGCTTCTGCTTAGACACCGCATCTTGGGCAGCTCTCAGGACCTTTTCCTTCAGTTCAGCCTCTTCAGGATCCTCCGCCTCAGAAGGTCCTGACACTGAAGTTTCTGGGAGCTCTTCGTCAATCAGATTTTCATCTCCTATTGGCAAGGCTTCAGAAGGATTTGAATCGGTCTTGTTTTGCATGAAGTGACTGTAAAGCTCAGTCTGTTTAATAAGAAAATTGAGACTTTGTTGCTGCCTTTTTGCCTCTCGAAGCTCCTGTTCACGTTTAAAAGCCTCTGCAGCTTCCTTTTCTTGCTTTTTCCTCTCTTCTGCCTGTCAACATCATCAAATTATTCCAAGTGCACCATTCAAAAGAGCTCCAGCTGAAGAATGACATTGGAAAATCCCCATCTACTACATAACTTCATCCATTTCTATAGCCAAATTTATAGAGTTGTGGGTACTCTCTCGAGTCGTTTTTTACGAGAAAGGGCATCGGAAGCCGGGCAAAGCATGTATGATTACAAAAAATTGGCACCAGAATCTGTAACCCGATCTAGTTGGCAGCCTGAAAATGTACTACAAAGTCAAAGGAGAATAGAAATGGTACCATCTGCTTGTCATATCGCTTCCAGAAAAGCAGCATGTCTCTCGATATCTTTCTGGTGCGAATTGGAGCAGTCTTTGGGATTTTGTATGATCTCGCCATCTTCATTCTCACCTGTGAACTCAAAGTACCATCCAATGAGAGATTACTCTAAAATGAAATGCAAGAGAATAGCCGTGTAGAAAAGCAAATAGAACAAAAACTAAATGAGCAGGTAAAGCAATAATGTGAGAGCCAATTTTAGTTACCTCTTTTTGGCAACCCTCTGCAAACCTCTTGACATCAATTAATTGTTTTCGATAAAAAGTAGTAAAAATTCTATGGTATTTTGGTATATCTCTTCTGACTATGTTGATCCAGGCTTTTCTAATTTTTTCCCTTTCTGTCTTCTCAATGACTGCAGGATCATTCTTCGCCTTCAGCTTCTTTGGTAGACTTCGTCTAACAATCTGAAGAAAGGATACAAGAAACAATGTCGGAACACATAGATAATGTTGCCAAAGCCGTGAAGGATACAAAATTACGAATACTTTCATAAAGTACTGTCACATGATCCAAACCTCGTATGTATCCCCTTTCTCCAGAACCTTCACGTAATGGACCTGTAAAACACCACCCTCTGACAGAATTGTCCGTGCAGTATTTCCAGCAGCTCCTTCTGGAATGGCAGAATCCATTGCAGCTTCTGACACCATGAGGCTAAAATTTGGGGTGGAGTTTGAAGGTGACAGGGACTTCATTTTAGCTTGAAGAGATTCATATAGAGGTCGAGGCTCACCCATTCCATTACGGCTTCTTACTCCAGACCTTTTATCACTAGCCATCAGTTCTGCTAATGATCTCAGATCCAGAGTTCCTTTCAAGTAAAATTCTTCCACATGAATGTCTGAAAAGCTTGGTAAGTTTAATGATGCCACCAGCTTGTCATAACTTGGGGGGATTTTGTAGACGACACCATCACCAATGTCCAAATACGAAGGTTCATATGCTATTCTGCAAATGATGTAAAATTCAACATGTCAATCTATGAAACCCAACACTATTAATTAACTAAACGGATTACACAAGGTTACACAAAGTTCCTTTCAACATACTTGGGGGTAATATCGCAATCGTGGCAGCTTCCTTGTCTTTGTGGGATCACGTCAGCTGCAAAATTTGGAGAGGTGTCCATGTCATAGAATCTCCCATAGTGATCATTCCCTGGTTTCCTACCTCTGTAACTGCCCACATTGCTCTTTAGCACCGGAACACCCATCAGATGTGTGGGATTCCCATGAGACTCCTTGGACCTACTTTTGAATTTTTGTACATGCTCCCCAAGCATTGATCGGTAGTGCTCCTCAGTAACATGTTGATTGTAGAGGTCATCATCATCCTCTGCATCATGAGCTTCTGTCCACCGTTTTCTCTTCTTGGAGGTCACATTCATTCCCGATTTAGACCCATTGCTGTAATTTGCCACTACCCCACCTTTGACCATTACCAACCATATAGACAGATCACACAGATAAACGTCACTCAAACTGTCAACAGTTGGTGGCAAAAGTAAATCCATAAAACCAATAAAAAACTGTACCTTGAGTGCTTCTACTTTCATCCTGGCTACTACTCCCATAATAATCAACTTCATCTTCAGGTTTCGGAATTCTGAACTTCCTCAATGGCTGCAAGAGTGAAGAATTTAGCCAGAAAACCCACTATAGAAACAAGGAGAAGCAATAGCATTACAATATAAAACTACATTCATCACAGTCACATGATCATCACCCAACAAGTACAAACCATGAGAGGACACAGCGAAAAGTTAAAATTTGAAGGAAAACACAAAATAATTGAGACCTAACAGACCTCGAGATTGAAGAGATTCGCGTAAGACGAGTCCTTCGGTGGTCGTCTTGAAGGATCCATGAGAGACAGAAGAGAATGACACGGCGTCAAAATTTGGAGAGTCTAACCATTATAAGCTGCAAATAGGATGCAAACATTCGTCAAGAGAAGAAAAAGGAGTTCGTCTCGAAGAAGAACCCTAATCCAGTATGATAGAGGAAGAGGGAGAAAGGTTAAAGAAGAACATGCGCAAGTTAGTGGACACAGGCGGTACGTGAAGAAGTCCAGAATACTAATGTACGCCATACAATGAAAGCTTCTTACCGTGCGCCCCTCCACAAAAATCATTTAATTTCCTTTTTTATAATTTTTTGTTAACCCTTCCGTTATCGCCGATCAGATAACGACGGCTACGTATCATTTTGAAGAAACAAATAACTTGTGGGGAAAAATGAAATAATAAGAAGTAAAGGAGTGAAATTAAAAATATTGAAAGTTCTTATTCGAGAAAACCCTAATTTCATACAAGATTTTTACCTCATCGTCTCTGAAACACCATCTCTGCCGTCTTAAGAAGATAATTCCAGTGGGAAGCGGCGGAGATTGAGAAATTTGCGACGATGGAGGAAGTCAAAGAGAACTATGACCTGACACCTCGAGTAGCGCCTAACCTGGACAGACACTTGGTGTTTCCTATACTCGAGTTCCTTCAAGAGCGTCAGCTTTACCCTGATGAGCAGATCCTGAAGTTTAAGATCGAGCTTTTGAACCAGACGAACATGGTTGATTACGCCATGGATATCCACAAGAGTCTCTACAAAACTGAAGACGCTCCTCAAGGTATTCTTGTGTATTCCTCTCTGCAAATTTCCTTGAATTGGCGTTTTTTATATGTTATGTTTGTTTGATGATGAATGTGGAAATTTTTTGGTGGTAGATATGGTGGAGAGAAGAGCAGAGGTCGTGGCCAGGCTCAAATCTTTGGAGGAGGCAGCTGCACCACTTGTGTCTTTTCTTTTGAACCCTAGCGCTGTGCAGGAGCTAAGAGCTGACAAGCAGTACAATCTCCAGATGCTCAAGGAACGCTACCAGGTTGTGATTTGGATGATAAAGTTGTCTAATTTGTAAAATGTTATCTAGATTTGCATTTGTTTGGTATTGAGGAACGCAAATCTTATACGGCATGTTGTCTTATCAGATTGGTCCAGATCAGATTGAGGCTTTGTACCAATACGCCAAGTTTCAGTTTGAATGTGGCAACTACTCTGGTGCTGCTGATTATCTTTACCAGTACAGAACCCTGTGCTCTAACCTTGAGAGAAGTTTGAGTGCCTTGTGGGGAAAGCTCGCATCTGAAATATTGATGCAAAACTGGGACACTGCTCTTGAAGAGCTTAACCGTCTCAAAGAGATTATTGACTCAAAGGTTTGCATTTAAAACTTCTTCTAGCTTGTCACCTTTGGGATCACTATAGATATGAGTATATATGCTAACTACCATATTTGGTTTTTCAGAGTTTTGCATCACCATTAAACCAGGTGCAGAACAGGATTTGGTTGATGCATTGGGGTCTCTATATCTTTTTTAACCATGATAATGGAAGGACACAGATCATTGATCTTTTTAACCAAGACAAGTAAGTTTAAACCTCTATGTTGTCTCCATCTCTTCTTTATACCTTGAATCCCCCTCTATTTCCTTTCGGATTTAGATAAGCGCGATCTAGATGCAATGAAGTATGCATAGGCGGTTTTTGTGTGTGAAACAATGTTTATAGTCAAAGTTAGTCCTGACTTGCTAACAAGTGATTAGTAGTCACTAGTTGGAGAGTCTTCTCTTTCTTTTTATCCAGACCTCTTCTTAGGATTGTGCTTTGTGTTTGGGCATTTGCTGAAAATCAAATCTCTTTGTTTTCCATGCTACAGTGCTGTATACTAATTTGATTTACTTTTTTAGGTATCTGAATGCCATACAAACTAGTGCTCCACACTTGCTGCGTTACTTGGCAACTGCTTTCATTGTCAACAAAAGGAGAAGACCTCAATTGAAAGAATTCATTAAGGTCATTCAGCAAGAGCACTACTCCTACAAAGATCCTATTATCGAGTTCCTGGCTTGTGTGTTTGTCAATTATGACTTTGATGGGGCTCAAAAGAAGATGAAAGAGTGTGAAGAGGTAACCCATCTCACATGTATATTTATTTTTGTTGGTGCAGAACTGTACAATCAACACTCTTGACATTTTATTATGATGTAGGTCATTGTGAATGATCCATTCCTTGGCAAGCAAGTCGAGGATGGAAACTTTTCAACAGTACCACTGAGAGATGAGTTTCTTGAAAATGCACGCCTATTTATCTTTGAAACCTATTGCAAAATTCATCAAAGGATTGACATGGGGTATGTTCGCACATTTATTTAGTTGTTTATGTTTCCACATAACTCTGCTCTCAGGATTGCTCAATTTTTGATTTTATATTCCTTCCCTATCTGTCTCCACGCATCAAAATTTTATGCTATATCCAGCTATTTAAGTTAAGAAGAACTGTTGCAGTCTTGTGGTTTTAACTTTGTATTCATATCAAGTCTATTATGGCCTTGTCAGGGTGCTTGCTGAAAAATTGAATCTGAACTATGAGGAGGCCGAGAGATGGATTGTGAACCTAATCCGCACCTCAAAGCTTGATGCCAAGATTGATTCTGAGTCAGGAACTGTAATCATGGAGCCTACTCAGCCCAACGTGTAAGAAGATACAGCTTTATGCTTAAATCTATTACATCATTGTTATCCTAATCATGTATGTCTGAAATTTCTACCATCTAATCTCGTTTCCGCTTTATGCAGGCATGAGCAGTTGATAAACCACACCAAAGGCTTATCAGGACGGACTTACAAGTTAGTGAATCAGCTCTTGGAACACACACAGGCGCAAGCTACTCGCTAGTCAAAATTTTGCTGTGGAGACCTTTCCTTGATAAAACTCAGCTTTGCTTAACTGGAATCATTTTCTTTCTTTTTTTTTTTGCTCTGAATTCACCTTTACTTTGAAAAAGTTTATCATGGAGTTGTTCTATTTGAATTGTTGGATCCACACGTTGGAAAAGTCACCAACCAAATTAGCCCTTTGTTTAACCTCCTGAGAGTGATTCCAACCAAAGCGTTTAACGGTTTTTGACTCGTGATGATACCGAAACAAGTTTCTGCCTTATATTGAGCATATCTGATTCGCCTAAGAGCAAGGACAATCTTAACATGTCACAAGTAAGAAAAGCAAATCTTTAGTATATAAAACTTCCTTAAAAGTATAGACAATCATAGGCTCATATCATATGTCACCACAAGTAAGAAAAACAAAACTTTAGATTATGACACTGGTAAGAACAGGTCACAAACAAGTATCAACTCGGTAAAAGTATAAAATTACACCAGGAATCCAACACACCAGAGTCATTAAAAGAGATAAGATCTCCATTTTTTGTAAATCTAACCTATGAGAAGTCCCTTCAGTATGAAGGACTAGCAGATGATTTCAATTTCTTTGGAGGTGGGTTTCCTCCAGATAGCACCACATATGAATAGAAACACAACATGCAAGCACTGCAGTGAAAAAGACATGAACACACGGTTACATGAATCCACTAAAGATCATCAGTCTGTTGTAGATCACAAAAAGTAAATTTTACCTGACTACAGCAAAAAGCCCGGCTGGAATCAACTTCTTAGTCTGCAAAAGTAAGTTGAGGTCAAGCAAGCAAAAATAAACAATCAGCATGATCACAAAGATGATAAAATACCATAGAATAAGCTGTGAAGTTCTTCCAGAAGACGACAGCTGACAGCACTGCAATATCAGGGTTTCGAAGAATGAGCAAGCACAAAAGCTTTCATGGATAACAGAAACATTTTGATAGACATTCATGTGCACATAATGCTCTTGGTTCAGAGATGAACACTTCCTAGTATTACACAATATTATTATATGGATTTTCATATATCCATTTGTCATGTGTAAGATACCAGTAATTACTTGATGAAATGGAATTACAGATAGAATTTAGTGATTACAAAACACCAGTTAAGTGTTCCTGTAGACAGTAAAAGAAGCTTACCTGCTTGTCCTAGTATATAAGGAAAACTAGATTTTCCCTGTCGCCAAATCTTTAAGCTCAATGTACTAAGGGCTAGAAGGCCACCACCATAGAGGACACCAGTACTTAAACTAGTAAGATTTCGTGAAAACGCAAACCCAAGAAGTCCTCCACCCATAACGAGACCACCTAATAAAGTATCATTCACGCAGCAGAATTAACACCAACGAGTTACCCTGACAATAAATACTCTCATATGGGAAATAACAGACTTGAAAAGTTAAGAAATAAACTTTAAAAAGCATCTCAGAAATGCTAAGATTTGAAACTAAATTTGTGAAGCACAAGGTAGTACCATAAGGAATGCCAAAACAGAAGTCGTGGATCTTCGCTGCTCTTATTGGTTGTGTGGCAACATGTTCCTCTACTGGCTCTGCGATAATCTCTTTACTGGTAGCAGTTTCATCCACTGTGGAAAAAGGTGTCGATGTTTTCTCAACAATAGGCTTTGAAACCTCAGCTGTATAGCTAAGAGACGCTGGTGTTTCTGAGCTATTCCCATCAACGCTTCTAACTACAAAAGACTGAACCATTTTAAGCGAATTAGCCACTAGAGGTGACACTATCAGTCTCAAAAAAAATGTAGAAGAGAGCTAACAAATGATTCTTAGCACATAGAGACAACCAAAGAACTGGATATGATTGTTTCAAGCTATCCAATACTCAAATCAGAAAATGTAAGAAAAACAAAGAAGCGGGTATAAATTCAAGTCCCAAGAAGATCAAAAGCTAATGTCGAGTACGGCCAAAATAAAACCAAGTTCATAATTTGATTACAGTAATCAAAAAAGTATAACAAATAGAGTATTGGGCACAAACGTAACCAAATCGAGATAAATAAACTGAGTCTTTTTCTACGCGGATATCGAGCAGTATACCTGGGGACGAAATTTAGGGCATGTAAACGATCGGCTCTGGAAGTGAAATTGGCGATTGGTAGATGAGAAACAAGCCAGCTGAGAGATTTGTGTAGTCATCGTCGAGATCTGAGACTGAAAAATTGAAGTGAAAAGTCAAAAGGGAAAGAAATGGAGAATCGAATTTGAAGGAATGGAGCGTGGTCAGCACGAGAGATGGAGTGGTTGATTTTTTTTTGATCCAGCCGGCGTTAAGGACGCTCTTGCTAAGAAGAAGACGATGCTGATCGGACAATCCTGACCGTCCGTTTGTTTGGATTTTGAAGTTGTTCGGTCAAAATGCAGCGAAGAATTACGCGCATATGACATTTTCGGTTTAGTTGGTTTAAGCTTTGACTTTTTTGCGTTTCGCATTGACCTTTTGACTTTTGGTTTTGGGAGATTGAAAAACAAAATACGAATCCATTTTAATTTGTTCGGTTGAACTTGGTTTAAGCTTCGATTTCCGTCTAGCTTTGACGTGGGCTCAGAATTGTCTCAGGTTCTCTGTTGGGTTCATTTCGTTTATGGCCCATTAGCATTAGTCGTAGCTTACTTAGCCCAAATTCCCTTTTCCGAAGAGTTCCTACTAAAAAAAAAAAAAAAACTCCTACTAGTCTACTACTCAACTAGGCAGCCATGAAATAAATATGATCAAAACAAAACAAATTAGAATAAGTAAAACAAAACAAAATAATAATAAGTGAAATAGTTCCTTTTTTTTTTTTTGTCAACATTAAGTGAAATACTAGTTGATACAACTTGATACAGACATTGCCGCAAATATGGGAGAAAAAAACGAAAGACTTGTCCGCACATTTAAATGTTCAACAAACCGTACGGTACGTCAAGACTCACGACAATAAAAGTCATCTTTTCCGGTACATCATCATTAAGCACTGCCTTAACGACCACGTAACAATAACCACAATGTACACAATAACTCTGTTTTATTTTAAATGTGCGGATTCTTAACAGGTATCACGGCGGTAGACATGGGAGTGCTCGGAGTCGGAGGTCTTACCCACCTTCGAAAGGTTACGTGAGAAGTTATGGTGCTAGTGTAACCAATCATACGCTTATATTATTGGTAACTAGTTACGCGGGAAGAAGAAAGTATCAAAATAATGTTAGCTTGTGGAAGAAAATTGTTGTAGCGTTGGAAATGTTTCGAAAAAATCTAACATCAAGTCCATCGACAACACGACGTTTGTTTTGGTCGTCCAACTGAAATAGACACCTTAAGAAACTTTTCTTTTAGAGTGTCCCGGGGAAGTGTAAATGTAATGACTTAAGTGTCTAACGTGTTTAAGGTATCATTGTTGTTTCCCACAACCATTGTGAACGCAAGTCATGGCTTGTGGCCTTCTGGGTCTAACGACGTATTTAATGGTCCACGATTGGCGTATGATCATTTCAAATTTACATGGTCCAATTCCAACCTATTACCCAAAAAATCATTAAAAACTGTCTCTCGAGCTAGTTTGACGACCCTATTAAAATTTAAAAGCTACTTGTACGTAGTAGTGTAGAAAAATCATATGGTTGACTTTTCAAAGCGTAGATTTAGAGAGGTATTTGTTACTGGTGACTAAGTTGAAACATAACAAAACAGATTATAATGATAGATGACTTAATTTGGTTTCATTCATTCACTGACATGAACCCCATACTTGGCTCTACAAATTAGGCGGTAAATGGTGATGATTTAAACACATAAAGTATTTTAATGGATCGCAACTATGTTTTACTCCATCGTTTTAAAAGATAACAATATGAAATTATTTTTTCAAATTGATAAAGTCAATATGATATATCTAAATGCTAAGTTTGATGAACCATTCTTAACATCTAGCTTCCACATCCAGAATTCTTCAAGTCAGTAGTTTTTTTATATTAAGAACCTATAAATTTTAACTTTCGGATATCATGATAATGTACTGTCCACTGAAATACATTATTTGATCCAAACATGTAATTTATGTTATGCTTATACCTTAAAAATCTGATAATTTTAAATTGGGAACGGATAGGGTCCAAATTACATATGCATGAGCATAGCCATCACCATTGGTCTATTTAAATCGGTGTCTATTTTTGTCGTCCAATTGAACTCGACACCGAGAATTTTCTTTGGCTATTAGTATCACTACACAACACTTCTACTGTTCTAGACAAGACGCGTCCGTTCATGATTGTGATTTTAGGTCTATTGTCCCAAACTCAATCTTGTGGTCTGAGTTTTATACTAATTCAACCATTTTTGTTTTCTTATATAATTTTTCTAGGCAACTATGAGATAACTACGACTTGATAGTTGATATTGAGAACACATGGTATCTCCCACATGCAGAAGAATATTATTTAAGACGACGAGGCAATATGTATATAGGAATATTCGCTTCAACTATTGGGTTGTAAACGGTTTAAGAATTAAGAAAGCAATATTACTATGTAATCATACTTGTAAATGTGTATCACTTGGCTGTCAAATTTTTTGGTCAAGTATTAGGCTTATAGCCACTACCTTTTTAATGGCTAATACATTATATTTTCAACAATATTATATAATTTCAATCACTTTTAATTGGTTTTGATTTGAAAGTCTATAAAATTTAATATAATATCATTTTGATTCAATTAAGGTATAAATTGTCTATTTATAATGAGATATGGTTCGACATGGACGGGAAGAATCATCTCAGTATTTCTTTTTTTTTTGGTCGACGACATTATATTATAGTGGAGAGACTCAAATAACCCAATCCGAAAGAACATTCTCTATAAATGACATCTTAGAGATTAATATGTTAGAATTCACATATTGCAGGTTAAAAAAGTATAAGTAAATGTAAGTCATCTAACCATAATTGATGTTGGCCAGTTGGTCTAATTAATGACGTAACGATACAGTTTCAATGGTCCACGATCGACGTGTGATAAACGGCTAGTACCATGATTCCAAAACGCAAGTCCTCATCGCATTTAATTATAAGACCTTGTTAGGGTGTGTGTAGGGATCAACTAATGGTAAAGTTTTAGCTTTTTGACATCTAAACTAATTTTGAATGGTTAAAAGAATTCATAGCCCGCATTTGGTTTGAAAAGATTACTGATTCATAATTCCGATTATATAAGTAAGTCCAATATCTTAAGATGATACTTGATTCGGCCTACTTTTCAAAACTAAGTAATCGTATTCATTGAACATTAGAGATTGAGTATTTGATTTTCGGGCTATGGAGGATTCGTTTCAATTTACATGAAAATTTTAGTCCCGTTATTTAGGCCTATAAAAATCTAGGTGTATAGATAGGGATGTTAATAAGGGCTTAGACACTCCATTTAACTCTAAACTCATTTAAGTTTTAGATCTATAATTTCATATAATTCCGTTTATTAAACTTTGGCAAAGTTAACATGTCCATTTAAATCCATTTAAATCCATTTAAGTTAGATGTGATTTTCTAAATAAAATTAGTTATTAATTATTATTTGTTAATTGATAATTATCGGTTGGTGAAACCGTAGTTTTGACGGAAAAATTATGAAATTATAGAATTATTGGCGGAAAATTTTGTGAAATCATATTTTTGGCAGGAAAATCACGTAATTACGGTTTTTGCCGAAAAATTATGTACTCACGTTTTTTTGCGAAAAAATTATGAAATTATATTTTTGCGGAAAAATAGTAAAACCGTGTTTATTGCGGAA
The DNA here is from genome assembly GCA_004349715.1 of Crucihimalaya himalaica. Taxonomy (NCBI): domain Eukaryota; kingdom Viridiplantae; phylum Streptophyta; class Magnoliopsida; order Brassicales; family Brassicaceae; genus Crucihimalaya; species Crucihimalaya himalaica. The sequence goes on along the minus strand of SMJT01000008.1, from coordinate 2,108,589 downwards.
AAATTGAGTTTTGGAGTATATGTAATGGTCTTTTTTACCATTTTTTAAATTTATACACTAATTTTAATTATTAAGGTAACAAAATCCTTTAAAAATATAATAAATGAATTTAGATGGATACTCATTTAATTGTGAGTTTACCGATTTAAGAAATGGGTCTAAATAAAAAAACTCATTTAACTCGTTTAGTTTTTTCCTTAAATAGATTTAAATGAGTCAAATTAAACAATGTATTCATTTAATAAATGAGTTTCTAAACCCTTAAAAACATTTCTAAGTATAGTAAGCTCACATTCTTAGACTTTTCAAAGGCCAAAGCAATAGGTTTAGAAAGATATTCATGAACTGTGATTTAATGTATAACATTCCAAAAATATGATGACTTTGTTTCATATCATTGACTTGAATCCCCCATTTCCTCTATAAATTGGGTGCAAAATGCTACGATTTTAAATACATAAAGTTGCAAGCATAACATCTTAAATTTTTATGCCATGAAGATGTGTAATGGATCGAGTTTCTTAGCTTCACTATCACTGTTACTGCTTCTTCTCAGCTTCATAATGGCTTCCTTCTTCGACACCGCAGGTTCATTCCTCTTCTAATTTATTAATTAGTATCACACTACTCTCTTTAGAATTTGATTAAAAAAAAATTATTTCTTTTCACTAATGATTTCTAATTTGCAAATGAAGTTGGGCAAATCGGAGTGTGTTACGGGCAAAATGGAAACAACTTGCGACCTGTGTCAGAAGTCGTGGCGCTTTACCGACAACAGAACATTCGGCGGATGCGGATGTACGGCCCCAACCCGGAGGCTCTCAACGCTCTCCGGGGCTCCGGCATCGAGCTCCTACTAGATGTTCCAAACCGTGATCTCCAACTTGTCGCTTCCAGCCAAGCTAACGCCGACACGTGGGTCCGCAACAACGTCCGCAACTACGCGAACGGAGTCAGATTCCGCTACATCTCGGTTGGGAACGAGGTGCAACCCTCGGACCAATTTGCGAGGTTTGTCCTCCCCGCGATGCAGAACATCGAGAGAGCGGTTTCAGGCCTCGGGATCAAGGTCTCTACAGCAATAGACACCAGAGGCATTTCCGGGTTTCCTCCGTCTAGTGGAATGTTCACGCCAGAATTTAGGAACTTTATAGCGCCGGTGATAAGTTTCTTGGTAAGCAAGCAATCTCCTCTGTTCGTGAATGTCTACCCTTACTTCAGCTACGTAGGAAACATGAGAGAAAGGTTAGACTACACTCTGTTCACTGCACCATCCCCTGTAGTCACTGACGGACAATACCAATACCGAAACCTCTTCCATGCAATCTTAGACACTGTTTACGCATCACTAGAGAATGCTGAAGGCGGATCGTTGGAGATCGTGGTGTCCGAGAGCGGTTGGCCGACCGCAGGAGGAGCCGCGGCGAGTGTGGACAATGCGAGGATTTATGTGAACAATTTGATTCAAACTGTCAAGAATGGATCTCCGAGGAGGCCAGGGAAAGCTATAGAGACTTACATATTTGCTATGTTCGATGAGAATTTGAAGCAGGGTCCCGAGATTGAGAAGTTTTGGGGACTGTTTCTTCCGAACTTACAGCCTAAGTATGGTGTCAATTTCAATTAATATCCTTGAAACTTCGCGATGAAGCGATATAAGAAAAATGGATTGTATCGTAAAGGTTTAAAAAGAGTGCGAACTTCTTGTAATATCAAGGAATAATGAGACAATAAAAACAATAAAAACAATAAATAATAAAATGATCATATGTCAAACCAAGTTTTTTCTTCTCCTTTTCTTTTGTTGTTGTCAAACACGCCAAACCAAGGTTCTTTGAAGAGAGAAGAAAGTTAAAAAAAGGTTCAAAGCTGGTGTTTGATAGAAATGGATTGCAAACTGATCATGTTGATGTAACTTTGCTAGTGCAGTGGCAAGCTGCTACAGTTGATTGAGATATGATTCCGACGAGGTCAACATAAGTGTGTGCGTATGCACACCAAATATATTATGCAATGAAGGAAAAGTAGTTGAGTTGGATAGCTTTTGCATGCGTCTCATCATGCTGCGGTTGGCTGAGCTGAAGATGGACATGTTCGCTCGAGTTATCTCTCATGTCTAGACCATTTGTGAGAAGAGAATCTTTGTTTGTGATGTTCACACCCTCGACCTCTGAAACCTGGAATAAGCACATATTATACTAAGATAAGAAAAAAACATGTTCTAGCATGTTTATAGATAGTCTTGGCTCCCAGATGCTTCCCAAAACCCAAAGGTACCTTTTCATGTAATTCCAAATTCTGTTGGTGCATTAGGTTTACTTTCTTGTGGAGGTCTAAATTCTCTTGGTGCACGAGATTCCCCTGCAACCGAAAAAAATAAGAATTAGCATTGTGCTTATCAACACCGTGGAAAATGTCTATATTACGGCACCATATTCCCACCTCTCGGTTGAGTTTTTGTATTTCTTCGATTAGCATTTGATCCTGAAAAAAGGAAAGAAAATAGTAGATAGAGTACAGCTATTACTTCTTCTAATTGTTTCCAAAAATTGACTAATCGTCACAGCATCAAAACCTTTTTCATTCGAACGCCACGAATGCTCAATTCAAGCTGATTTTCCAAATTCTGTAAATCGTCTACACTTAGTCCAGAGAGCTCTTCCCCCATCATTTGCCTGTCAAGTACAAGCTCTTCTGAATATGCATACTTTTCCAGAGTTACTATATACATTTCCTAATTCACCAAAACAAAACAAAAAAAGAAGATGGGGAGTGTGAAAGTGTTTGGTTATTTCATCCTTATGGATGGTTTAGGAGGGTATATAACTCTGGAGGTGGTAGAGATACAATGGTGATTTTGGGGGAAAACATCCAGTATCCTGGTAAAACCTTAAGAGGTTGAAAAACATTCTTAATCCATTTGGCTTTTTATATTTTAATATCGACCATTCCTATACGAATAGTAGGATACTTTTGAGTTCTGAAAAATCTAGCGTTGAACTACATATATGTTATCATTTTGCATTTTGATACATCATTCTGTGTTCTAGTTGTTACAACTATCAAGAGTATTTGACAAATTCAGAGGATAAAAAAAATACCGGTGGCTTTCTTGCAAGTTATGTAGCTGTCGCTTTAGAATCGCAGCCTCCTTTTGCCAGAACTAGAATATAGTAGAAATGATTTTCAGGTGATTGAAACTGAGAAAACAAGTATTTAGATTTTGGATTAATATGTTTTATTCTAGATCGGATTCTTGTAAAAGAGAAAGCAACGTTATGTATGTAATCTGATGGTCAGGTGGCATGACTTGTGTTTTATAGCAAACCCTACTTCAACATAAGGTGTGTGGTATTTTGGTGGTCTACAAGTCCGATATGAAATCAGGATCAGCATGAGAGGAATTAAAAGTTGAGAAATGCTAAGCACGGCTCTCTGTTGTAGTATGTTACTTTTTTTTGTCTACTCGTTCCTCAATCTTTATAGAATTGAGTCTCTGAATTACTCGTCCAAATCCATAGGGAGGAGTAAAAAAAAGGAGTACCTGAATTTCTGAAGCGGGGTCATTTTCTGAACTGGTTTCCCCTTTGACATCGCTGTATCTCTCTATGACCGATTTCATGCTGCCAAAAAAAGGTAGTTGCAGAGTGTGGTTGGTAGGTAAGGTAACCAAGTAACATCCACTGCAACATTTCTCCTTACATCTTTCAGTGTCAATATTTTTACTTTAATAGATTTAGTCTACCTCTACCCTAAGCCATCTTTGCCTAAATGGAATGGGATTCTCTGCACCCCAAATAAAGATTCGCTCTAAACAAAATGTAACATGATGTATTAAGCTTCAGCAGAGAATGAGAATAGTGAGACAAAATTGATGTACATGTGACCAACTCTGATCAGTAAACCAGAGTATAGATATGGATTAATGAGACATATACGTGAAAGACCCATTAACAACATTGCTTCTAATATTTTTCTTATCTAATGCCCCAATCTCTTGGAACCATAACATGTATTTCTGACGATCTTTTCTGCTTAATACTTTTTTATTATCTGTAACACTTCTGATGGATGCTACAAAATTCTTTTCTTTTGCTGCTCTAAAAACAAAGAAAACTGGAAAAATGAACAAAAAACAGAGAATAACAGAAGCTTTACACAATAATAGAAGCTTTCTTCCTCTGAAACAGATCTAAGAGCCAGATTTTATTGGACCTTTGTTTAATAGATAATCATGTAAACATAAATGATATACTCAACCAATAAAGAATTGAATAAACTCCTAAAGTAGAAATCAGAAGGGATTAATGATACAATGTTTTTCTAACAATTAACAAAATGTTTCCAAAAAGAAAGACTATACTCCTACATATGATAAAATAAAAGACCAAGTTGAATAATTAAATAGCAAAACTTGATTATGGATGACAACGAAATCAGAAATGATTCCCCCAACTTGTGTGTTAATATATTAAGAATAAGATAATGCAGTTCATTTTAGGTACATCAAACCCACCAACTAGTTGCAGACAAAGAAAAATAATAGTGAAAAGAGACGATTCTTTCTAAAACCTCTCTGTGACCAAACCAAGATTGACAATAAAAAGTGGCTTCTGACATGATGAGCGAGAGAAAGAGAGATAGAGTTTCTTCAACCACTAACCACTTTCTCTCACCCCTCCCCACTTTTCCTATTCTGATAAAGTTTCTACCAAATTTAGTATGTTTCGAGAAACACCACAAGTCCCTCACAAATCTAAGCTCCACACAAATACAAATATCGTAATCCTCTCAGACAACATAGAAAGATAAATACAAAACCAGGAAACAGACTCTCAAGTCATGTTCCCTTAAGATGACAAAAAAAAAAAAAAAAAAAAAAAAGTCATGTTCCCTTACAAAACCTTGAATCTATGAATCTCAATCAAACCGTATTGGACTTGGATTTTTCAGCCAGTTCATTTAGTCAAAATTGATCTACGATTCTTTCCCTTAACTAATTGAATTTGCAGATAAACAATTAACAAGAGATGGGCTTTTATAAAAAAACGAGATTTAGAAATCGGTTCATCAATCAAAAAATCAATCACATGGACCAATACCAAAAAAAAAAAGTCAACAAAAGAGAAGAAAGGGTACCTGGAGCTGGAGAAATCGTAGAGGCGACCGGTGCTAGAGAAGATGATAACACCAACCTCTGCATCACAGAGAATCGAAAGCTCCTTAGCTTTCTTCAACAATCCATTCCTTCGCTTCGAGAACGTAACCTGACGGCTCGTAGAGTTATTGATCCTCTTAATCGCAATCTTTCCCCTTCCCATTTCTTCTTCTACTGCTGCTTTTTAACATCACCCACAAACATCGTCAATTCAAAATCATCCATCTACCGAATTCAAAAAAAAAAGATCGAACAATATTTACCTTTTTCAAAAAAAAAAAAAAAAAAAAAACCTTTAAGATCGCGGGAAATGAAACAGAAACGAGAGATCTGCAAAATCCGATAACCGGGTGAGAAGAAATGGTTCAGTTGAGAGAATTTGGTATTGTTGATCGAAAGAGAGAGAGTAGAGAGAGCCACATAAGGAAAGAACATATGATCAATTTTCGGATATTTAGGGCTTTCTTACTATATTAACATAGATCGCTTTCTCATACACTGACACTTGGCATCCTTTTATAGGCTTTCTTTTCTTTTTCGATACCCGCTTCATTCTTTATTGTCGTCGTACCACAGTAGTCTGTCTAATTTAAAAAGCACTTCTTTTTTTTTTTGTTTCTCCAGAAATAAAATATATATATGAATACTTTGATGTAAACTATAGCCTATAGTGCGAGAAACGGATATTTTACAATTTCAATTATTTAGATTATCAAAATTTCTTAAAAAGCTGCATGATATCTTCAACTGATATAAAGCTGGGTTTAAAAAGAAGTATAAGATTCACGAAGCTATGGAGGCTACATTTCTTTATTTCACATTGAAAATTCGGTGTATGACTCCTTCTCGCTGTAGTGAATGGTGATTGATGAGTAACAACATTCCAAAACAGATGGTTCTGATTCGTTCGTTGGGCTTTGATATTGTTGTGATACACTACACTAGCCTTGATATGGGAACTCTCTATGCAAGTTAACTAATATGACCATACTATTAGATTAATCATGAAACAAAGCAAATTCTGTGTGTGTGATTTGACAAGGCAGAGAGATGAAACGAGGAACACGTATAGAGAGATTCTTCAAGTCGCAGAGATTTTATTTGTACCAACCAGCAAGGAAATGCCGAAGCATGAAACAAAAGGCGCAAGCTAGAGCCTGCAATATAACACACAATTACCATATTTGTGATTTCTCTCTCACAAACAAACCAGCTTGTATTTAGAGATCATCTGGGCATTAACAAGTTTACCTGGAAAACAAGAAGATGAATACATAGAGACTTTTCTGATTTCCTACCAAAAATCCTCAAGTAGACGTTCACCAGTGTCCCATCTTTTGTTCCCGTCAACAGTCCCGTAGCAGGATCAAACCTAGTTCAGAAGTGAGAGGAACAAAGAGTCATGTGTTGGTGTTGCTTTAATGTAAAATGACAAAAAGGTTGCTTACTTGGGGAGACGATGCCGTGGACATTTCACAATGCCAGCAAGCTGAAGAGTTACACTATGGCAAGTTAGATGCTTTAACATGAATTTGAAAAGTGTGAGATGGAGAGAGGCAATCAAACCTGCGGAAGCGACAGTAGAAAGTTCAACACTTGTGGAAGAAAAAAGATTAGGAGGGTTTCACTGAGAAAGAGAATTTCCAAAAGATGGAGTTAGTTAGCAGCAGGCTTCACACTTTAGTTACATGCAAAACTGCAAATGATGAGTCTATAAGTACAGGGAAATAAGGACAGTATGGTTGGAAGTACACCTGAAGTGACCGAGAATGCCAACAACTGCCATAGTCATTCCGGCAAAGACTGTGTAAGTGTCTCCAACAAAAACCGCAGAAGGGTACCTAACAACACCAAAGAGTCGACATGAATGTGGTTAGAGAAAGCAATCCGCATTTTTCGTTCACCTGATAGATTTAAGAGAAAAGGACTTGAAAGTTGAAAGTATCACCAATTGTAGGCAAGCATTGCCAAGGATGTTGCCATCAACGGCTGAGTAAGGTAGATTGAGAAGGCATGAGCTTGATGATACTCAGTATCACCAGATGCTCCGATTTGCATGACATTGTGTATCAGGATCTACAAGTAACTGAGAATGCATCATATCTTTACTTAAGAGAAACCAACCGGAGGAAAATTGGGACAAAACAAGTTAAGACGCATTTTGACTGCAGAACTTACAGCAGCTGCAATAACTACGGTTTGACCGATCTCAAGGCCATTCAGACCAGCATGAATGTTTATAGAATTTGTGCAAAAGACAGCCAGTAGTGCCATATATAACTTATATATCCGTCCTGCCATGATAAAAATACAATTAAGGAAATCAATTTGAAAATAGCTACTGATGGTTTAACACTACATACAAGAACAATTGTACCTAGATCAAGCACTTCCAAGCCAACATAAGAAACTAGAGGTTTCGGTATGACGATAGTTGTATGTCCAGCATATGCCATCAGCAGTGGAAGGGTTGCAAAAGATGGCAGGAGAAGTTTCCTACAAATCGAAAAGGATTAATGCGTGAACAGAAATAAAGAATAAATTTAATCCAACAAAATAAGAACTGCACCTACACTCTCCAAGGCACATCAAGGACGTCATCTACAAATCCAAGCAAAATCATGAAGCAAATAGATGCCAGAGCAGCATTGTACTCCACAAGCCACTGCACCAAGTCATTAACCAGAGTGATGAAATGCCTAAAAGCAATAAATGAGCTAAGAGCTACCAAGCCCACAGTTCACATCCGTCTTGTGACAAAATCTTGCATTTGACATAACAGCTCAGTTTAAACACATATGCGAAGCAGAAAACACAGAAGATTGAAAATTGGGAAAAAAGAACTATCACATGAGATTTGCATAAACAATGAATGACCCACTCAGCCAAAAGAAATAAATGATCAAGCTTGAGCTTTTGAGATCAGCACACTTACCACCGAATCTTCTGTGAAATTAAAAAACTGAAATACTATCGCCACTATCAAGAAGACAATACCGACAACAATTCCCAATGACTCAGGCCTACACAGAAATAAGATGCAGAAATAAGCATATCAAAATTACCAATGACACACGCAGAAGTCAGATGTCCCAAAGATCAAATCAAGCCTAAACATGTATCGAGCATCAATTAGAAAATGAGACACTTCATACTTTTCCTCCCCTCAACAATATCAAATCTAAGAGACACTCCATTTCAAGAAAAAACAATGAACACTAATACACTGATTTGAAACCTAAGCAAGAATGAGACATATCAAAGAGGAAAAAACTTACACTTTAACTTCTCCCTGACGAGTGCCTCTTTTGTTGATATCAAAACCAAACATATTACGCCTCAGAACGTATCTAGCAGCCACAGGAATCAATTTGAGTGTGACAAAGAACCCAACTAAACTAAGCCCAGCGTTGATAAGAATCGGACGCTTGAGCTCATTGTCAACATTGTAATGGAAACAGAGAAGGTAGAGATAGAGCGAACACAGAAGCGAAGAGATCACGAAGATCACGCCCAATTTCGGCGGTGCGAGACGGAAATCCTCTCCGGAAACAGTGGTTTTCTGCACCGTCGGCGCCGACACAGGTTCAAATGGAGCTGGTGTCGCCGAATTAGTCAGTGAAGAAGTTCTCTTACGAGCTGTCATGGCGGATCCGTTGGCTATTTTGGTTCCCCGCCTCTGGATTTGCTTCTTCGACTTTTCGCTGAAGCTTCAAGTCTGTTGCATTCAATTAGAACTTCCCACTTCGCAGCAATACGACGCCGTATCAACGCTATAAGAATTTATTTAGATTTCATCCGTAAAGAGATCAGGATTGTCACATGAAAAGGAAGAAAAAGGCCCCAAAAAGTAAAAGTATTTAAGAAATAAAACTATGGGATTCATGTGAAATATGGTCAATTACTAATATGTTTTTATTTGTATCAAAGTGTAAGAAAGAAGTTAACAAGAAAAGTATAAAGAATGCAGTAAGAGTAAATCATACGTATAAATTGGCCAGATCCAAAATGTATGCTAATGATATTTTATTCTTAAGTAGTGATAAGAGTTGTTCTTACTAGACAAAACCTGAAGAACAACTTTCTCATGTAAACTAAGCTGAGATGGGTGAAACTTGAGAGTTCGAATAAAGATCAAAGTTTTATTTCCTCATCAAAGGATTCAGACCCAAACTAAAGACAAGCAAATAGCAGAACAAGTGAAACTGATCAACCACAATCTTATCAGTTCTTCTCAGTGCCTGGTTGCTACTAACTTGACTTAAATTTTCTTCTTCAAAGTTGTTGCTCCTACTTTCACTTTATAATAAACAAGTTCCTGTAAGGTATAAGTCAAGATGAAGCTGTAAAGATTGGGATTTGAAACGTCAGCTGAGTGCCTCGGAAGTCAGAAACTAAAAATGTTCAGAAACCTAAAAATGAAGAAAGCTAAATATATTCAGAAACCAAACTTCACACTTCAGGAAAACCAGAAATCTGAAGAATGGAAGTTAGAGATTCGATGATACTTGATGACAGAAGTTTTGAAACATAGTTGCAGAAGCTTGCTCATCGATAGGGACCTAAAAAGACAGAGCAAAAGGAAGCCGAAACACTAGTTGTAAGGCTGAGTATCCATGTTCATATGAGGATGTATAGCACAAAAGAAAACCAGTAGTCAGATCAGGAAGGTCATGAATTTGTATTTGAAGTTAGGAATCATCAACATGATCAAGTATTCTGAATGGTACATATGATAGAAGCCTGCTATATGATGTTCCTCTTCATCTGTAGAATCATCTCTGTGTATAACCTAAACGAAAATTTTCCTAAATGTACACCAGAGCTCAGGTTCATAAAACTGTTAATCAATCACTCTAAAAAATCCCACTCTTTGTAACACTTTTTAGTATCAGCTTATGGTTCAAACTGGGCTGCTTCCAAGCCTGGAGGCGATAGTGGTGGTACCGCTGATGCTTGAGATTCACCGCCAATATCAAGATGAAATTCCAACACCCTCCTCCTACCAGTTGCCTGAGATGATTCTCGGGTAATGTTTGATGTCGAAGCAGCAGTTGAAGAGTTGTTCGAGAGAGACATGTGAGCTGCGGTTACCACGGAGCTGAAAACACCCGCTTCTCTTAGCTCTTGGATTATAACCTGTAAGAGATGATAGCTTGTGGAGAACCAAACATTGATCGATCATGTCAAATAAAAAAGGTGGGTTGGGTTTGTTGTAACTAACCATAGGGGCATAAATGCGGGTGAGAATTCCTTTCCTAAGGAGTTTTAACTTCAATTTTTCATCTGTCCACACAACATGCTCTCTATACCTGTATTAGTGAAGATTGTTAGATTGCTGCAGCAGGGGAAAATAGGCTGAAGAGCAGTGATTATATTTAAATCTATATTAATACCATTGCAGCATTTCCTCTGAACTCGCAGTTGAAGCAATAATAAATGCCTACATGAGATGGTCAAGAGCTGTGACTCCATAGTCCATATTCAGAATAATATGCAGGAAAAAGAAAGGATAAAATATAAATCTCAACTCACTGCTCTGTCAAACTCCAGCATGAAACATCTCTTGACATCCACTTTAGTGGGCTTACAGCCACAACGATCACGTCTTGAAGTAAGATCAGAAAATCTGGGATAAGTGTAGTGCAGCACGGCAGCTTCTTCTAGTTTGACCTCACTGTAAAACAGATGCCATGTATAAGCCACAAAATAGTCAGCCCCCTTCAAACAATGGAAAGTGACAGGCTCAGGCTCGTCCATGTCCCACTACAAGCTTCTATTGAATAAACCGCACTAGAATCTAACATATTATTTACAGAGGAAAGCGATGCCAAATACAAAAATTCAAATGATAGGACAAGTTAACGAGAAAGAGCATACTTTGGACTCTTTCTGTAGTTGTGCCATCGATGAGCACCATTGGGACGAAGATGGGCCTGAACACGGGCAGCAGCTTTCCCATTTCCATAAGTTAAGAAATAATTTGGATTTCCACGAGTGGCATCTTTATAGCTTCCAAAGTAGACATCTCTCGGAAGATGGTCATAATTCTTCTTGAACATTGATACCTACAATAAAATGAAATTACAACAAAAAAGTGCGGTAATAGATTTAAAAAGATAATCATGCAGCCATGAAGGGTAAATAATCATGTGATCAATATCTCATGGGGGCATAATAATATAATATAGGTTCAGATGATGATTTTTGTACCTCACTGAAAGGTTCCCTGATATCATCTCGCTCAACGCTGCTCTCCTGAAACACGGACAATGTTGATGAAGCCAGAAGAAGCTTTTAAAAGTTGAAAAATGAAGATCACCCCAGTAAGACTCACATAATTTGGAAAGATAACTATATCCACATTTGCAGATATATTTCCCAGCAATTTGCGTAAAGAATATTCATGGGTTCCAGAAGGATGTATAAGCTCGTCGGTGTCAAGATGAATTATCCACTCCATACCAGAGTCCTAAATACACCGCATAACATAATACAGTTAGAATATTTTACTTTATCTAGTGACTATTAGCCAATGCCGTACTCAACTATGGAAAATGTAACTGATACCTGAGCCATGGTGATTGCCATTTCCATGTTCAAGGACTGTTTCACGAATAATTCATAGTTACACGGTTTGTAAAAGAAGCTCGCCAGCCAAGTCTCATTCCATATCCGGCTGAAAATTGAAAGGCAATGAAGTATCACATTAGAGGATTTATAGATCTAAAAGTAAGGTAAAGAAGTCCCAACAAACATTTTAGTTGATATCAATTACCAATCTTTTCTAACTGACACACTTGATATCAATCCATGGATTCTATACCACTCTTACCCTACATAATCAGAACTTCTCTACACGATTTAGAAATTTTCTGCAGTAAAAATATTATTTTCAACCGTTTCACCTAAAAGGGCCTAAGATATTCACAAGATGCAGACCAGAATACCTTTTAGCTTGCTGTTCTTCTAATTCTTTTGTCCTGTATATAACTTTTACACCCTACAAAAGAAATCACATTGGAAAGAAGAAGAGACGAAAAGAAGATACAGTCACAGAAAAACAAATCAACAGATCAGGAAAAGTTCCAGTGCATACGGGGATGGTCTCCAAAACTCGAGATACATTTGGGGATGCAGCCTTCCCCTCAACAAATAGATAAAATGTCGAAACTCCAATAACTTTGTGAAAAAAAATCCATGGCAGTGTTTGCTCTAAGCCAGCAGAAGTGCTTGTTGTAATGCATATCTAGCATAAAAACAAAAACACATATTGCAGAAAAGTCAGATATTCATAGATAAAACTCATTATATATCACGCAGCACTCAAATCAAATCTCAGACCAGAGACAAAGTACCAGAGATATACTTAAGCCTAGCTAGAAGAATCATAAACAACTAGTTATGGGTATGTCATCAAACCCGTTAGACTGTAACGATTTCAAAAATTAGGCTCAAATTCAGAATTTGTAAATCGATCAGAATGAAACACATAACGAGGATCAACGATATATGGGAATCGAATATATGAAGAAGAACACGCGTAAATCAAATTTAAAAAAAAAAAAAAAAACCCAAATTGGATGAGAAGGGCTCACCCTAGGTTTCAGATCCGATTGGTGATCAAATTTCCAATCACGGAAATAAGGAAACGAAGGGGCACGAGTCTGACCTAAGAGATCAACGCAACCCGAATCAGAACCTGAACGACGCAAGGACCGTTTCTCTTGGGTTGAAACCATTCCAGGGAATTCAAGATGATCCATAGACCAATGCGTAACAGGGTCATCGAGTCCGCCGCGCCATTGAAGAACGAAGGCAAAACAGGCGAGGGAGAGAGGAAGGAGAGTCACGAGCAAGAAAAGACGCGAGGAAGATGATGAAGTTGAAGAAGAAGGAGAAGACAGAGTGGGTTTCGAGGAGGAAGAGGAGTATAGACCCGCCATGCGAGAAAAACGCAAGAGGCATAGAAGAAGAGTATGTAGAGGAGGTGTATATAGAGCTTATTAGTGTATGGGAGGGAGGGAGACGAAGTTGAAACTGAAAAGAGTTTGAAAGGAGTCTCTCGTAAATTTGGTGACGGAGCCGTTTTTCAGTTGGCCTTTCTTCTTTATTTCTTCGTATTTTTATCAAAAACAAAATAAAAATAATACATTTCCTTTTTTTCTCTCTTTTTTTTTGTTGAATAAAGAGGTTAAAAATAAACACAATAATATCATATTTAATATAGATATCCAATAAAATTAAAAGAATACATCTTAACTATCATGAATTTGAGATAAAATAGTTTTCTTTTTCCAAAACTGAATCCACTTATTTTATAAAAATTACGTCAAATGTTGAGAGGAGATTTGACTCGCGTATATGTGTTCATATGTTATTGGATTAATATATGGTTTTAGTATTTTAGTTTTAATATTCTTACAAACTATGTGTCAAATTTCGACTCGTCGAGTGGCTTGTGTTATATCACAAGGGATGTACTTTGAACATATCCTGTAAATTTAATTGAATATTATAATGTTGCTAAAAGTTGATAAGCTTAAATTCAAATTACTTAAATGCCTGTATAAAGTTTTGGCAAACAATAAATTAGTTTTTTCTTTTAAACTATTCTCTCAGTCCCAAAATAAGTGATGTTTTAGAAGAAAACATTTGTCCCAAAATATTTAATTTTCTCACATTTTTATGCTTAACTTATATTAATTTAATAGTTTGTAATCATTTAAATTTTGCAGTATTTTTTTCTATTGGTTAGATTTCTATAAATAAGAAAATATTTATTATTTTTTAAAATATGTGCTTTCATCCAAAACATGACTTATTTTGAGAGGGAGATAGTATTGAATACGATCCGACTAGCGTTTAATTTATTGCTGAAGTAAGATGAGAAAAAAAAAGTATTTAATTTTAGGACAAACTGACGAAATAATCGGTCTTCCGGCAACGTAAAGTAATTAGATTTACTAATCTACTTAGGAGATTTGATGATTAAAGTTTCTGCCAAACTCTACTAACATATAGTATAGAGGAAAGTTTAGTGCCAAACCCTTATTTATTTACTACTTTCTATGACAATAGGCTAATCAATAACTCCATAAGAATTCTATAGTTTGAAGTTTTCATGGTGATATTGTAGACAACAAATTAAATAGAAAATATATAAACTAGAAACAAAAAAAACTATGATCTCAAACCGGATTTGACAATATATATACTTTGTTTGATTGTTAGAAATTAGAATCATATATGGTTCTTGACAAATAAAATGGCTATATATCTACACACAAGCAAAGCAACCAATTGTTGCTTTGGATACAATAAATAACTAAAGTACCAATTGATTAAAGCCTAAATCGCATCAATTGAACTTCTCATGCCAATATGAGCTCCAAGGAGTGGTCCAATGTTCCCATCCAAGACCGATTTCAGGTCCAGAATCTCTAAACCGGTTTTCGTATCAACCACCATCTTCTGACCCTTAGAGATATACCTCCTAGTTTCTTCCAAAATGTTCTTTCTGTTGATTTTATTTACATCCAAATCCTTTTGCTCTTTTGCTATCACAAGCAACTTCGCCTTTAACCGGTTTAGCGCTTTGATCCTGTTTGCAAATCGGTTTCTTTCTCCTGCATCGAATACCTATATTATAATCTGCATAAAATGCACTTAGCCGAAGTGTAATATGCTTAGAATTACCTGAAGATTCCACTGTAATTCCACTCGGAATATGTTGAATACAAACTGTATGCTCAGCTAATTTTTGATTCTCTTTCGCAGGATACGATACAATCAAATCCTCGTCCTTTACATCAAAATCAGGTGATGCTCTCAAGAATAATGGTATGATATCAACAGTCGCTGAACATTCCTGGCGCAAAGAAAACATCTTTCAATTCTTTCCCGGGCAAGAAAATGGACAAGAAAGCGATTAATTACAAGAAAGAGGAGTTATAACTTATAATGTATACCTCATTAGAAGTGGAACTTGTGATAAGCCGATGCACGCCTCGCTCACCTAAGAGATAACCATAAGCAAAGTCGAATTCAAACTCTATTGTGGCTGAAATTACGCCACTTTTATTGCTCAAGAAGCTACATTTCTCAGCCACCCGCGCATTTTGGCCTAGCTTTTCTGCCCATTTCAAATACATACTTACAACTTGCTCTGTCCATATCTGCAAATCCTCAAAATGTGTATAAGAACATAAAGAAACTAAGATACAAGCAAAGAGTTGGAAACTGTAACCGCCTTGAGAATGATAAAATCAACCTGAGATTTTATGTCTTGAGATCCAGATTTAATAATCATACAAGCGCCTTCAGAGTCATATTGATCCTTAAGAAGCTTAGACATCTCATAGTGATCCAAAGATCTACTAACATCGAGGGATGAATCGTAGGCTTGCTCAAAGAGACTGTAATCTATAGCATCCATCTCACCCAGTTGTATGATTAACTTAGCTTCTTCAGCCTAATTAACAAACACGTTCAAAACTAAATTCCTTACAAAAGAAAAAGAAAAAAAAAGCAAGAAGATTTGTTAAGAGTAAACTAAAAGAACCTTGTATTTGAGGTCTTTGAGGATATCAACTGCTTTCTCACGATCAGCTAATTTGAGAAGAATCTCATCAGATTTAGCTGGATCATCCCATAAATCATAGTAACGCATTGTTTCTTCTTGCTTTATCCATTGCTCTTCTTCAAGCTCAAGAGCATCCGGTGCAAACATCTCAGCCTTAAGAACAACTTCTTTAATCTTCTTCTTTAGTGAAAACAATCCTGACTCAAATTTTAAACCACAAAACAAAAACCTTTTCAAAACCATAAAGCTTCCAACTTTAATCTGTATAAAGAGCAAACCGCTAAACCCAGTTCCAAAATTACTATTTTTCTTAGCCTAAAAACTCATCAGAAACATACCCAATTGCTTGTAGACGGTGTCCATGTCATCCATGGAATGAGAGGCTCGAACAGAGATGAGACGAAATCGAGATGGTGTTCTCTTTCTGTAAAAGCGTCGCCATGAGCAGCCTCCGCCTGTAATCTTTGCCGCCATTTTTTTCTTGCCGGAGCTCCGACTAAAATATCAAATGGGGTTTAAGCTCGTTTCGTTGTCCGCGTTATGGGTCTCCACAACCTTATCCTTAAGACTTTGTTTTAAAATTCGAGTCTCTAATGTCTTCCACGTCGTAACTCTCTTTCATTCTCATTAAGTTCATCACATAAACACAGAGAGAAGTAACAAAACCGTATTTGATACAATTATACTAGGCATTAGATGATCTAATTATTGGGGTAATCAGTATAGTTTTTCATTTTTTCGACCTTTCCTCTGACTTGAAGGGCATTTATGTAATTATCTGTAGGGTTTAGACTGAAGGATTAAGTCGGATTTGAGCCAATACGCTGCGTTTTAGTTATCTGAGACTATCCTGTCGACGGAGTTACTTATCCCGGCAAATTTTCGGTTCATAACCAAATCAGTAGTGGTAAGCTCGAAGAAAATGGTGGTTTTGATTTCAAGTAACGTGACGATATGCAGAGTAAAACCAAAGCTTGAAGATGGAAGCTTTCGCGTTAGCCGTTTGATACCCAAACCCGAAGTTCCATTTTTCTCAGGTAAATTTTATTTTCTTTTGTGAAATTCGGATTAAGTTTCTCGTTTTCGTGATGGGTATCTAAAAGAAGTCATCTTTTTCAGTAGGGTTGAGTGATGAGAAGAAGAAGAAGAAGAAATGTTTAGTTTCGGTTCAGTGTTTAGCTGTGAAGAAAGAACAAGTTGTTCAAAGCGTGGAGAGAGTTAAAGGGACAATTTTTCCGAAGAAAGCAAAAAATCTAATCATGAGCGAAGGAAGAGATGAAGATGAGGAGTTTGGGAAGCCTATTTGTCCAGGTTGTGGGATTTTTATGCAGGACAACGATCCAGATTTACCCGGATATTATCAGAAGAGGAAGGTGACTACAAAGAACTTGGAAGTTGATGAAGAGGAGGAAGATGATGAGCTTGATGGGTTTGAAATGGTTGATAATGATGATGATGAGGAGGAGGAGGAGGAGGGGGGAGATGATGAAATGGATGATGAGATCAAGAATGCGATAGAGGGTAGCAACTCTGAAAGTGAGAGTGAGTTTGACTGGGAATCAGATGAGTGGGAAGAAAAGGAAGAGCTGAATAATGTTGAATTGGATGGTTTTGCTCCGGCTGGTGTTGGATATGGTAATGTCACTGAGGAGAGGGAGAAGAAGAAACGAATTTCTAAAACAGAGAGGAAGAAGATAGCTAGAGAGGAGGCAAAGAAAGACAATTTTGATGATGTGACGGTGTGTGCTCGTTGCCATTCTCTTAGGAATTATGGCCAAGTGAAGAATCAGGCCGCAGAGAACCTCTTACCAGATTTTGATTTTGATAGGTTGATATCAACTAGACTGATAAAACCGATGAGTAATTCCAGCACCACGGTTGTAGTCATGGTTGTTGATTGTGTCGACTTTGATGGTTCGTTTCCCAAACGTGCAGCCAAGTCTCTGTTTAAAGTGCTTCAAAAAGCTGAAAATGATCCTAAGGGTAGCAAAAACCTCCCAAAACTTGTGCTTGTTGCAACAAAAGTAGACTTACTTCCGACACAGATTTCACCAGCTCGGTTAGACCGATGGGTGCGCCACCGTGCCAAGGCTGGAGGAGCGCCTAAGCTAAGTGGGGTTTATATGGTTAGTGCTCGCAAAGATCTCGGTGTTAAGAATCTGCTAGCTTACATTAAAGAGTTGGCTGGTCCAAGAGGAAACGTGTGGGTCATTGGAGCTCAGAACGCAGGGAAATCTACTTTGATTAATGCCTTATCCAAGAAAGATGGTGCAAAGGTCACAAGGCTCACGGAAGCTCCGGTTCCTGGAACAACTCTTGGAATATTGAGAATTGGTGGAATATTGTCTGCAAAGGCGAAAATGTATGACACTCCCGGCCTTTTGCATCCCTACCTTATGTCCCTGAGATTGAATCCAGAGGAGCGGAAAATGGTAGAGATAAGGAAGGAGCTTCAACCTCGGAGTTACAGAGTCAAGGCAAGCTCTCTCTTATTCATATCTAAACAGTTTTTCTAAGCTTTTGTCTGCTCCCAGGGTTGAATGACCTAGAGCTCTAAACTTTAGAGCTTCTTGTAACCAGTACCGAAAATTGATGAGGTAGAAAACCATTAGATAGATTTAATGTAGCAAATGTTTAACTGCTTTAGTATCAGTTACACAAGTTCGTGTTCCAAGAATTAAACTGATTCTGCTGAATTCTTTATTTGTAGGCAGGACAGTCTGTTCACATTGGTGGCCTGGTCAGGCTAGACCTTGTTCGGGCATCGGTTGAAACAATATACATAACAGTATGGGCATCGCATAGTGTTTCATTACATCTAGGAAAAACAGAGAATGCGGAAGAAATACTCAAGGGCCATTCCGGTTTACGCCTGCAGGTAAGTAAAGCTTGTTTCTCGCGCATCTCCTCTTTTTCGCAACATCAGAATGTAATGGAAACCCTTTTTTTATATTAAATAGCCACCAATCGGAGAGAACAGAGCGTCGGAATTGGGAAACTGGGAAGAGAAGGAGATTCAGGTGACGGGGAGTAGTTGGGAGGTGAAAAGCATTGACATTTCAGTGGCTGGTCTTGGCTGGTTAGCTCTTGGTCTCAAAGGTGAAGCAACACTAGCATTATGGACTTATGAAGGGATTGATGTAACCTTGAGAGAACCACTGGTTATTGATCGCGCACCATTTCTTGAGCGACCTGGCTTCTGGTTGCCAAAAGCCATAACCGAAGTGGTTGGAACCCATTCTAGTAAGCTTGATGAAGCTCGTAGGAGGAAGAAGCAACAAGACAGCACAGATTTTCTCTCTGACATTGTTGCATAGTAACCTGTATGGACTAAACAAGAGAGATTAAGATCTAGTGCTGATACAAGTTACAAATTAGCTTTCAATCAGTGTAGTCCTTTTGGAAGGGTTTATATTTGTTTGTCTATTTTAAATCTCAAATAATTTTTTTAAATGGATTATCAAATAAGCAAAGTACATCTAAGATTTTGTGTCTTTGTATGTTTTAACTAAGAAATCGTCAAACATTTGTTAACATCCTTAGCTTTGAAAACTAACCTATTAATTGAATACACAGATTTTACTATTTAGCTAGGATTAGAAATCATAAATCCACTAAACTCAAAGAACAAAATCTTGGTTAAATTCAAATTTATTGGAATCCAGTGAACCTCTTTATTAAAAAAAAGCCCGGCATAAAATTTTGTAGGCCGAGCAGCCCATTGTCAAAATTTATATCTATTGCCGCCGATTTAACTTCCCTGCCTCGCCGTTCGGTTCTGTCGCCGGCATGTTTTCTTCCGGATGCTGAGCCAAGCGTCGAACTCTTGACTCTCTTCTGTCCTGAAACACGAGGTCCGTCTAAGAAAGCCTTTTCAGTGATTAGACTAGTACCGTATTTGGTTGAATTGAAGACTTTCTAGGGCTCAGATTTGTATTACGAATCTCAGTTCATCTTTCCGATCGTCAATTTCCCTGTAGTAGTTGATAGTCCTCATCGTATCTTCTTCGATTTAGTGAGGATGCGAGTATTCTTCTGGCTATTTTTTTTTAAATTATTTTACGTAGTTGTCTAGCTCACATTGATGTTGTGTTCTTCGATCTATATACTTACTCTTATCTTTTTTTTTTTTTAATTGTCTCCTGTATTGTGTTCACCTTATTGATATGCTGTTCTCTTTCGTTTTGCATTCTGATAATTGTGTGGCAGAGGAGCTGAAATGAAGAGAAAATGTAGGATTTGGTTGCCTAAGCAGCTCGCATCAACCGATGATTTGACTCACAGTCTATTGTTTGGGTGGTTCGTATGCCATTCATCTTCTTGTCTTGACGTCGTTGTGGCCTTTATCTCTGATGAAAGCTCCTTGTCTAACGGCGGATCTAAGCTCCAAGTAATAACTCCACTTCAAAAAAAAAAAAAAAATTTCCATCTTGTTTCACGAATTTGTACTTACCCTTTTCTCTTGCATTTTGATTAACAGTTTTCCTTTGTGACTTTTAACAGGACATACTCAATGAAACAAATGAGAAGCTGCCTTCAACTTTACGGGATAAAGCAGCATTTACGCTCCTTGGTCGTTATGATATATGTCTTGATGCTATTGGAAACTCATCCAAGATTACAACAGACAAAGATGTGTGCAGTAAGGCTGGAGCTTATGGTAGTCCTTGCAGATATAGTAGCCTAAGCTGTGGTTGTCATAAAGTTGATGGTTTGTTAGAGGATTTCAGGAAAGATTCTGTGAGCAGTCACTGGATTCATATGGTGCGTGATTCTTCGGAGCATAGAATTATGGAACTCTGTTCAAGTTCTAGATTGCATCATATACATTGGAATGGGGAGATTGTATCTCAATGCGATGTCCACGTATGTAAGTCATGATGTCTTTCTCCTGTGTTATTCTTTTCTGAACCTACACGCTGTCAGTATTTAACTCCTTTAAACATCCACATGTCAGGTTATAGTCTATGACATTCCAGTGTTTGGTTCTCACCATTTCTCGTTAAGCTTTTGGAACTCTCCTCTTCAGGCAAAAGCTCCTCTTAAGAAACCCAAGTGGGTTGATGATCTTCACAATAGGCAACCTCTGAATGAAATGGTTTAGAAGTTTCCAAAATGCTTCTCTTTGTTGTGCTCTTTCTTTCTCGACTTGTTGCTAATATTCTCCTATTCTTATGTAAGCAGGAAACTGTGATTCTTTCCATAAATTGCGCCTCAGCTGCCAAGATTGCCTATAAGAAAATATCCACGCAACTGGATACTTCTTTTCAGAACTTTTCCATTAGTTACCTGTAAGCTCTCGTGATATTTTAGTTGCCTTGTTGAGTTCTTTTTTCTTTGTTGTTAGTTGTTCTAACTACTTGCGTCTTGCTTTTCAGGATATCTTCTTTGACATGGCAGTTACTCGCCACAATTATAGGCTCTTTATCAAGTCTTTTTTATAGCCTTACCCAATTCTTCTATTTACTGTCAAGTTTACCGATTTTCTCATGGGTGCATATCGCATCAAGGAGGGTACTCAAGAATACATGGATCAACTTCAGAGTACGCAGTTCTCAGATCTTATATTGGCCAATCTTCCTTGAAGAGAATGACATGATGTAAGTTCAACGATAAACCCAAATTCACTTCTTTAGTAAAATCTGTAAACTTTTTCTGTTTGCCCTTGGCTCAAAATTGCATCTTTATATATTTTCTTAACAATGACTGCATACATACTAATCTTTGTAAACAAAAAGTTTAAATCCAGATAACTTCATGGAATGCATTTCTCATTTTTCCGAGAAGTTTCGACAATTGTAGCACTAAATTTGTTGAGCTTTTCTGCCCTCGTCTTACGTAGACCCAGTGCATTTTATGTGTCTCTGATTTGTTCGTGATTTTGTGCATATGCTTATTGATTTATGACAATTCTTCTGGATTTCACAAGGTCCATATCCTGTGTGGAACATGCAGAGAATGCTTCTCTGCAAAGACATTCTACATGGTCGGCCATGGCTGTTGATCTTGTTTTGGGGAACTTGATTGGTCTAGGTTTATTGTTTAACACCGAATCTGTATGCTCATGGATATTCAACTTTGCAAAGGAGTTTACGAATGGTATTTTGCGGTCTGGTTGTGTGTGGTTGATGGGAGTTCCAGCGGGTTTTAAGTTAAACACAGAATTGGCTGGAGTTTTAGGCATGGTATCTCTTAATGTAATCCAGATATGGTCTACTCTCTGGGTGTTCATGGCTTCTTTCATCTTTAATTTGATAAGAGCAATCGCCATCCTAGGAATTACTTTTGGTGCAACAGTATCTGCCGCATTTGTCATAGATGCCATTACTTTTGCAACACTTCATATAATGGCTCTTCATTGGACAATCACACTTGTGTACTCTCACCAAATTCAAGCTTTAGCAGCATTGTGGAGGCTTTTCAGGTAATCTGAGCATTCAACTCGCTGAGTTCTTTCATGAGTGAATTGGTTCCTTAAATGTAGAAGCAGGAGACATGCAAGAATTTTCCGTTTTCCTTTTAAAGTTCTTGAATCCAAAGAAAATACTGAGCAGTGTTTCATCTTTTTATCTGGTTAACCATTTTTGCTCATCGCAATTCCTTAAACCTTATCTTGAATTCTTCTTTTTTCTTCCAGAGGGCGAAAATTGAATCCTCTACGTCAAAGGTTGGACAGCTATGGTTACACTGTGAAGCAACATGTGGTGGGATCTCTTCTGTTCACTCCTCTTCTGCTTTTGTTGCCAACAACTTCAGTTTTCTACATCTTTTTCACCATTACGAGCACTACCATCAATTCCATATGTATGTTGATTGAATTCTCCATATCTGTCATCCATGCAACACCATATGCAGAGATTATGGTTTGGCTTGTCAGGCGTAAAAGATTTCCTTCTGGTGTTTGGTTTGAAATGGAATACTGTGGAGAGCATATGCTTGAAACCTCAAATGATGCTTTTGAAGACAGAAAGAGTACAGACTCCAAAAGTCTACTGAAAGAACATAATATTCCTGAGAAGAAATCATCTCTAATGGTTTCCAACCTTCACAGCAATTTTCTAACCTTAGGTGAACTTTTGGCTGTTTTTAAGTCAAATGACTATATAATCTGGATGCTTGTGTTTGTGTTTAATTTTGGCTGACATTACATGAACATATTGCAGGACAGATTCTTTTGCCTCACTATACAACAATATTTTCAGGAATATCAGCTTCTTCTCTGACTACATCAGCTCGCGGAATCCTCAGTGGGAAAAGGTGAATTTATAAGATCTTGATCTCAAATGTTAGCCCCTCTCCCTCTGTTTTCAGAATGATTTAGCCTTGTGTTGTCTTTACCAGAATGCCATCAAAACTGGGGCTTGATCTGCCTCCTCCAAGGCCATGGATGCACATGCCATTGAGACAGTACTGGATCCTATGCCATGATTCCATCATCTCATCCTTGGCAAATGGTGAATTTTCCAATTGATCATCTAGCGTTTAACTCCGTAGACACTCTCTGATGACTAGGGGGTGTGAATCGTTAACATTGGAAAACATGGACTCATTTTTTAATATTTGGCCCTTTTTCTTTGATTTGTTCATCAGCTTTATCTCTGGTTTAACTATGTATATTTTTTGGTTTGATCTATGAAAAAAAATATATACTAATGATTTTTAAAAAAAAATTATATTGCTAATAAAATGTTACTTGCATGCCAAAAATAAGTTAATTATTCTGATTTTTTTCTAAAAGTTATGGAATATGAAAAGTAAAATAAAATAAAAAAAAGAGTTCTTCCTAAATATAATTGTATTTAAGAAGATTCTTTGACAGTTTGACAAGAAATTAAATTAGATGAAATATAAAGAAAATGAAAAAAAACAAAGAGAAATACCCTCAATTAGCATGAAAACTAGTTTATCTTCCTAAACTACCACACACTCCCTAATTTTCCACAAATAACATTCATTAATGAATAGAAAGACCAATTTATCCTTTAGTTATAAACACCAAAATTAGATCTTGTTACATCTCAATCGTCATCATCTCTCACATCGTCATCGTCTCCATCGTCTCTGCTCCGACGTCATTTCCGGCGACTCCGTATAGCTCCGACCTCACCTCAACCATGCTCTGATTTTGTCTCCTAATCGTTCTGATCTCATATCCATTTCACTCCGATCTCGTCTTCGTCTCTTTCGTCTCTATCTCGCTCTGATTCAGTTCTTCATCTCACAAGCCTCGAAATCATGAACTTGAGCAGCAACTTCAGCGACTTGAAATCATGAACTTGAGCAGCAACTT